>CM053785.1:475517549-476132549 GCA_028749045.1 Cupressus sempervirens | reverse complement strand
TATCTCCTCCCTTTTTCTGTATAATTCCTTTTTAATCTCCCCCTTTTTTGACACTTATGTCAAAGAATGTTTAAGGATTAAGACCATATTTGGCCAAGAATGTGCTATTTAGCTCCATAATCATTCTGAGAGCTGCATCCCAATTATTCAAAGCAATTTCTAGTGACTTATGTTGGATGGCAGTCTCGACAGCAAGATGAACAAGTCCCTCTAATGTAGAAAGATTTGGATCCTTCTTGAGTACATTTTCAGCATATACTTGCTCTTTATGGAGTATTTCTAAATGTGGGGTAATGGAGGACTAGAGTTGTATTACTTTGGCCTTGATATTGGCCTCATCTGCTGTTAATACAGCTATTTCTTTGTTTGTGTGAAGCGATTGAGCAAAATGCTTCACACTTTGAGCTGGATCACTTTGTAGTTGCATGCTTGAAATGTTTAAGTTTCTTTCCAAGCTCAGTATCTTTTGGCTTGTTTCTTGTGTGAAATATGAAAAATCACACAACTTTTTGTACAGTGAGAATATATTCTCAAGTATCTTCTTCACCTTATCAATGAGCTTTGCCAATTCTACTTGTGAAAGTGCGATTTGTCTTGATATTTTCTCGTTCACTTTCCCTTGAAATTTCTTGTCTGACCATTCCATAAGTTTTGCACTGGTTTCTAGGTCTTCATTTTTCACCTGGTCAACAATATCTGTTAATTTCTCTGTGATATGCTTTGACTCATCCGATGATTGCAAACTGAAGGCATCCATAAAGATCTCCTTGATCTCATAAAGTGTTTGCTTATTTTTATACTCTTTCCTGAGTATTTCCTGTCTTTTCCTTCTATTTAGTGCATCCTGTACTTCATTGATTTGATCAATGGTTATTGATTTTGAGTCATAACTTGGTATGACTATCTTTTCATCTAATTCAAGGTCTCCATAATGAAGTACCCTTGCAATTTTGGTAGTGTTGGATGATGGTACTGAAATTTGTAATGGCTTGTGTGAAGGAGTCCCCGAGGTAGGCAAATTTATTAGTGTTTGTATTGCCTCCTATTCTTTAGGGGTTTTTACTATTTCCTCCTCCTGTCTATCATGGTCAATTATTGTTATTTTTGGAAGTGCACCTTGTGTTTGTACTGTAGGATCAGATGTAATAGTCTGTCCTGTTTGTTCTTTTCCTCGTTCTACAGCTGCACTTTGCTTTTGTCTTGCAGCATCAATTATACTTGTTGGTATTTCAAATTGACTACTAGTAGTTGTGATAGAAGGTGGTTCTTGTGTATTCACCTTATCTTTAACTGCATTTTCTACTAGTTTCTATAATTCATCTATACTGACCAATATTGGATCTGCACATAATATTGCTTGTTGAGTTGATTGGTCAAGAATTCTTTTCAGATCTTCTACAGTTAGTGGATCGATATTCTGACCAAAAGTATCAGGAACATCAGTAATTATTATTGTATTTGCAAGTGAGATGGATGCTTGTGGAGGGCTAGGGGGTGGCAATTGTGTGTCTTGCACACTTTGATCTGGTTGCTCCTCTTGTTCAGTTGTTGCCATTGTATCCTATTTTTGTGTCTTTTCCTCCTTTCCATCTATCTTTTCTTCTTCTCTCTTCTCTTCTCTTCTTCTTCTTTCCTCTTTTTCCTCTCTTCTATTGGTATGGCTGCTTCTTCCTTGTATTCCTCCTCAAGAAAATCTTCAATCTTTTTATACAAATTCTTCCACGATTTTATTCTTCTTTGAACAATCTCTTCCATTCTATTTTGAAGTATAAAGAATGCCCTATATTTGGGTGTGAACTTGTTATTATGCCTTTTGACTACTTTGCTAATTTATTCTCTAGTCAAATCTGACAATACACAGGCTAGGGTTGATTCCCTCATCTCCTTCTCCATTTTTAGACAAAAATGCCATCTATCTTCTATGATTTTTGACAAATCCTTAGGCAATTGGCCATCTAGTTCAAGTGGAGTGGACTTGAACTGTGCCATCATCCCATACACTGTTTCTTCTATCTTATTTTGTTCCTCTTTTGTAAATTTATTAAAATCAACTTTATTTAAGTTATTCAAGTCACCATTCGCAATCTTTTTGCATAAGGTATCAACTGATGAATTGCTTACCTTTTCTATTTGCTCTGTTGTTGTTTGCTCTTCTTCATCAGTATCAGGTTGAGCCACATACCTTCTTCTTTTCCTTGGCTCTTCATGTGATTCCTTGACTTGTTTCTTTTTGCGAACTTCTTCTTTAGTCTTTTGAGTAGAGGCTCTTGTTGATGCTTGTGTTGTCGGCTTTTGAGGTGATGGAGCGGCAGCTTTCTTCGTTCTAGGCTTGTCTGAAGGCTGTTCTGTTGCCTTTCTCTTCTTTGGCTCGGCTTCAGTTGGTGCTTCCTTGGCTTCCTCTTCCTATGCACCTTCCTCCTTGTCTTCTTCAAGACCTTGAGTTAGCTCCATTGGCCCTTGTTCTTGCTCATCTTCATCCTCACTGTCATCTTCTTCTTCTTCTGCCTCGACATCAATTTCCTTGCCAAACTTCTTCTTGAACTTCTTGATCAATTTATCTTTCTTCTTCAGCGTGGAAGCAATTTTTAATTCCATATTTATTTTTGATCTTACCACATGATAAGTGCCAAAATGTGGTGCATTTTTATTTGCTTCCTCTGCCAATAATGCAGCTATTCTGCTGATGCTTCATCAATATTGATTTCGTAACCAAATGGCCTTAGCCATCTTACTCTTGGTATTACTGCTTGAATGTAAGTAAAATCTATGTCAACTAAGAAACATTTATCATTAGTATGCTTTTCTACTAAGGATGCTGGTATCCTTGACCTTTGCTTCATGGATTTCTTGAAATCCTCAAAATAGCTTGTCATCAAAGTATCAAAATTTTCTCCCATTTGCTCAATATATTCGTTAATTTGTGCAATGATGGTTTTGTCATTCCTCCATGCTATTTTACCAAAAGAAGGAAATTCATTCTGTACATAAAAGAATATGCAAACTAGGATTGCTCCAAATTTGCATTATGTGCCCTTTGTTCTTCTTATGGCAGCTAGATTTTCATTTATCTGTTGCAATTGCAGTTTTGCAAGATCATAAGTATGATCCTTCTTCACCAATTTGTAACCTACATCTACTGCAATGCATGGTACACTGTTGAGTCTACTGGATTGATAAAATTTGTGAGCAATGACTCTAACAACAAACTCAATTAGAAGATCCTTTATAGTGTGAATTGTCATTCCTCTTTTATTCCATTGTGCACGAGTATTCCTTTCAATGACCTCCTTTGATTCACTTCTTAGTGTCTTGTACCGGTCTAGGGTTGGGTACCCTGTTACTCTATGTATAATTTCCTTTTTCAATTTGATGGGCATACCTTCTAACCATAAGTTTCCTCCATGGATTCTGCTTAATACAAGTCTAACCCATTCAGTTTTGAATACGGTAGTAAAATTTAAAACTCAGGTCAAACCCTTTCTTTCAATGATTTTAAATTCTTCTTTCACTACTCCATCTACACATAGTTTATCATAGGCTTGTCTAATTTCCATGTCTCTTAGGGCTCCTATCTTGCAATTGTAACATTTCCTCACATCTTGAACCATTATAGGGGGAATGTGGGAAAGAGCTCCAGCTGGGTCATTTTTATAAGCAACTTCGGGAATAGGGCAAAAATCTAGTTGCTTAACTTCATTTGAAACTAACTGGACTTCAAATGACTCTTTTCCTTCGACTTTCTTTGAACTTGACGCCATTTTTGTAAACTAGGGTTTATAAAACAAATGGGTATGAAACTACATAGCTCGGCACAAATGAAAATACCTTTAGATCGATGAAAAATGTGTTGAATGAGGTTGCAATCTGCTTGAAATACTAGATTCTTGCTATGAAGTCACTCAGCTCTCTTTCTTCTCCTTTGGTTCTCGATCACGATGCGAAAAATTGATTAAAATCGCGATAATATACCCTAATTTCATCGCATTAAATGCTCAACTGCCATCTCAGCTTCTAAAGAAATTTTGACCTAACTCGGCTTCCACTATTCTTCTCTTTACTTGACTTCCATTGGAGTTTTCCAACTCGGCATCAGTTTTTAGCTCAGTTGCTGTTGGGAGCTCGATATCTGTTTTAACTTAGCATCCAAAGGTAGCTCGACATCAACATTTACTTTTGTCTTGACATCTTATTTTATGTAGATTTATACTTTGCTTAGCTTGACTGATGTATGATATAGCTTTGTATATCAGTTCTGTGTACTTCTTATGCTTAGCTTGATGAAGTGTGATCACTTGGCCCATTGGGTGAAGTGATCCCTCCACTTGATGTGTTGCACTTATCTTTCTTTATCCAAGTCTTGTTCATTTGCCCTCTTATCCTTTCAATGTCAATCTTTTGTTTTCCTTTGTTATCTTCAGTTTTGGGTGCCTTTGATCTTGTAGGACAGTTTCTGCTGATATGACTAGTTTTCAAACAACTGAAACATGTAGTTTGATTCAACCATTTTTTGTAGTTCCCTTTGAAATGTGTTCTTATGCAGTTCAGTGGTATATGTCCATATTCTTGACAATAATGACAACTGTACCTGGTGTTGTAATCCCAATGATAATGACTTCCATTCTCTTTTGTTTTTGTTGGTTGATTTGATGTCCACATAGGTTTTGATCTGCATTCGAATGCCCTATGTCCATATTTTTTGCAATTATAACAATGTCCATCAAATCTTCGAGTCCTTGTTATATTGGATTTGCAATTTTGTGTCATATGTCCTTGCATGTTGCACTTGTGACAAAAACTTTTGGGTATGTTTGATTGATTAAATCTTCTGCTCCTGCACACATTAGCTATATGTCCCTTCTTATTGCAGAAATGACAAGTGGGTTTTAAATTCTTACCTTTATCACTTCTTTGTTCAGCACTCTTTGATGATTCTCCAACTTCGGTGCTATTATATCCTAGTCCTGATGTATCTTGGGCAGATTTTGGTGATTTCAACAACTGTTCAAAATATTTGATTGCTTCACTTGATTTGTTGAGATTCTCTGCTACCTCTTTGTCTCTGTTGAATTCATTCTGCATCTGTTTATTTTGCATCTTTAAGGTAGAGATCTCAATATCCTTTACATTGAGTTCATGATGAAGGTTCATGATTTGGGCAAGTGTATCCATCTGCATGTTTGAGATCCTTGCCAGTTCAGTACATTTTTCAAGTCTGTTTGCAAGATTTCTTTTGTCATTTTCCAACATCACTTTGTCTTCAACTGCTCTTTTCTTATGTTCAGTAATTTCACATATCATTATGGCTTGTGATTCATGTTCCATCCTGAGAGATCTTATCTCATATGCTTGAATTTTATTTTTCTCCATCAGTTCTGCTATTGCCGCATCAAACTCTTTAGTGTCTCCACTGGAAAATATGTTGGTGGTATCAATCTCCTTGTAGTGTATATCATTTTCAGCTATGGCCAGATCCTTCCTCTTTTTAAATGAGTTTCTCAACTTGTTTCGGAATTCCTCCAAGCTATGCAAAGAAAGTTGCACATCTATCACCTAATTTTCAATGTTCTTTCCAAGTTTGAAAGCTTCCATCTTTAGATCTTTTCCTCCAAGCTGTCTCTGATACCAATTGTTGGAATATTCAAATATGGAAAGAGTACTTATGAGAGAGGGGGGGGGGGATGAATCATAAGTATCAAACTTTAGCCAATAAAACATTTAACTGAAAGTAAATTGCATGCATGTAAATACATCAAATAATCATGAAATAAAGCACATGCATCAATAACTCATAACACATGAATTTGGTAACCCAGAAACCCTCCAGGAATAAGAAGGTAAAACTGAGGTGGGGATGATACCCACAAAAATTACTGCAGCAATATTGTTCAACCACTTCTGATGGTTTGCCCTGTTAAAGGCTTTACACTGTGTCAATAGTGACCTGGTTAGAGGATTTCAAACACTTAACATGAAGTGTCACCTTGTTAAAGGATTTAATCACCTAGTTAAAGGTTTTATCGAAATAGCTTTTAAGCTAACCTATCACCATAGGATTTTCATTCTAATACAATTGCTAGAGAGTATTAGGTACAATAAACCTGACTGAGTACAATCCTTGATTGCTGATTGCAGGCACTTGTTATGCTTTCTCTGATCTGGATCGTTTTTGCGATCTGATAATCCTCACTTCTGAAAATATAACTCCTTGCAAACCCTTGTATGTCTTCTCACACCTTTTATTTTATTACCTCTTACATTTTACAATGAAGTTTCATCTTCCTTATAAAGAAATTTAAAATTTAGGATTAGGTGTGGATCTACGATCCACATTCAATCTTCATTTTCCGCTCAATACTTATCTTTTGCTGATTGGTTGCATCCCTTTAGCATTTTTCTTATTGGCTGCATGCAAATTTAATAGGAAAATTAAAAGATTCGATCTCATCAATAAATCCTTCAATATTTACCTTATGTCAGCTGTAAAAACTGTTTGCATCATAGTTTGTGCAATTACAAACTCTTATGTTGATATACTGAGTTACCTGGCTCCTGAAGTATTGCAAATACTCGGCACATACTATTTCCTGGATAGCTCGGCACCTTAAGTAGCTCGACACCTTATGTTACTCGGCACTTGTTAACACTCAGTATCTGATTTTCACTCGACAGCTGATCTTCACTCGGCATCTGATTTTCACTCGGTAGCTGATCTTCTCTCGACATCTGAAAACTACTCGGCACATGAAGATCAATCGGCATGCATGATGTACTCGGCATCCAATGTGAAATATGTTTAAGTGTGTTGGCAGTCAAATGTCAAAAACCATTATGAGGTTAACAATTTGGTTTGATTTCATGTTAAAAGTATGGATATAAAATGTGGTGAAAATTAATCTAATTTTTATTTTGTCAACTTAGAGTGACATAATACCCCCTATAAGAAGGTGAAGAAAATAATAATGGTGCATTCATTTTTTAGCTAAAGCAATAATAGGCTCAATGTATATTTTATAATATGCATTTGTTATAGTTTTTTTTAAAAAAAAATTGTGAATCTTGAAAGACTATCTTTTAACATTGTAACAAGGTTTTCATGTTTCAAATTATTTTTATGATATCTCTCATTTGGATGGATCATTTTAAACTCATTTATAAAATTTGTCATCATTGATTTGTATTGAGTAGCTAAAAAATTTGTGCATCCACATAAATTAAAGATCCTTAGATAGAGCTATTATATGATATTCATTCAATGGATATCAACTATTGCACTTCTAAGGATATAGCTTTGCAATCAGCAATGAAAATATAATTTGATTGGATAACTTTCACTTCAAACTAAACTTAACTTCTACTATAAATTCTACTTCTATCTGGGAATGAAAGGAATCATGGATGTCTTGGACTCTACTAGATTCTCGCTAGTGACTCCACCCACCTAGTGCAAGATTCTAAGGAATATTTGAATGGTTTTCAAAACAATATCTCTTTCAATCCCATCAAATGAATGCAAACTAAAAATTCAACATGAATTGAAGTTAAGTGTATTCAATCATCAAATTACCACACAAGGCACTCTTAAAATTTGTAAGCAGTTATTGGTTTGAGTTTGTGCAAGTCAAGAAAGTAAACATCCATAAAAACTTTCATTCACTTAAATAACTTCAATATGAAAAGGAATATACTTCAAGTGAAAGATTGAGGAAATTGTGCAACATTTAAAATAAGCCTTAAATAATCCACCATGAAAAAATGATATTGAATTGTGAATTACTTTGACAAGTATTATAGAAATAACTTCATCAAGTCTCTCCCTTGGCCACTCTACTTTACTATAGCTATTTAATCCCACCTCCTAAATGAACTAATTTCAAATAAGAATACCTTGGCCTTTTATAGATGTCTAGTTACAATGAAGGGTCCATATCATTTCTAGATTAAGGGTCAAGATTTTTTCCCACAAACCCTGTAGACACCTAAAAATCCTTCAGAAAATAAAGTATTTTTATTTTCTGAAAAAAGTCCTGATGACATCATTATTTATTAATTAATTATTTATTTAATTAATTAATCAATTTTTATGCCATTAAATCCCTTTATCTTAATTAAAAATATTTAATTAAGGAATCCCTCCCAAAAATGTTTAAATCTTATTTAAACATTATTTTCTTATTTATTAATTATTTAATTAATAAATTGACCAAAAATCTTAAAATAAATAAAAAATTTATTTTTTGCCCAAAAGTTGGCCAATTTCCTTATGACCAATAACCTCTTCCAAAATCTTCTAATCCTTCTTTAATTTTGATTAAATGCTAATCCCATCATTTCCTACCCCTAATCCCAACTCAAAATATTTAATTAAAATTAAATATTAATCCTCATGTTTATTAAAAAAGTTTTAATAAATATCTCCTCAACCCAAACCCTTGAAATAAATAAAACTTTATTTATTTCCTAAAAATCTAATTTATCCTCATCCTAAGAAGTTCTAGACTCTTCTAGAAAGTCTTCATCCTCATCCTAGGAAATTCTAGACTATTCTAGAAAGTCTTTATCCTCCTCCAAAATCTAGACTCTTCTAGAAGATGTCTTTAAACCTAATCCTAATCCCCTCCTAACCTTGTCACATTCCCTAAACATGGATTAAGACTTACTAACCCAAGCCAAAGTTAACAAATATCTCCTCCTTCACCCACCCTCATTAAATGCCATCCACTTGCCTATCCCTAAGCTAATCCTAAACCATCCTAATCCATCCTCTAATCATTTGTACAAGCCTAAGCAAGCTTAAAACCTTCCTAATCAAGTCCAAGTCGAATTTGCTCTCATCACCCTCAAAATATCTCAACCATAAAACTTTATGAAGTCCACTAGGTCATAAATGACTCTTACAAGCCCTTTTATTGCTCTTACAAGTCATTATGAGGGTCTTTATGAAGATTTTATCTCTTGAGCCTCCTTTGTTGACTCATCCTTGCCCTTTCCTCCATCCTCTCACCATGTGACATGTGTCACTCCTTGATTGGCTATAAAGAAGCACAATCCATGTGCTCTCCTCTCATGCAATCTGAGCCCTCCATAAGCTTTTTCCCATCCTTGCATCTTAGCCCTCAAACCCTCAAGCCTCTTGCCTATAAATTGGATCCGTCCCCTTTGCAAAATAACACAATCCATGAAGTAAAGTTATAATGCTATTTTGAGAGCCAAATCCATACTAAAGCCATCTATCCACACCAAAAATCCACAATCATCCATTGAAGCCTTTGGAAGCATATTGAGCATACATCCTATCTATTTAGACAAAGCTACTCAACAAGAGAGCTTCTTATTGAGAGAGTCCATTAATGGCTCATATTCTCAATTGAGAGTTCATCTTAGTCTATCTTGAAGTTTATGAATTTTGTTTAGTTTGTAGAAGCTTTATTTAAATTTGGTTTCTATTAGCATACTAACATTGCTCATATACAAACCCTAATTAGGGTTGGAAAGTTTTCAACCAATTACATCAGATTGCCACATGTCATGAGCCAATAAGAAAATTACAATAATTCTTCCAACCAATGAGGAAATAGGACACTTGTCATGATTTCATTGATTAGCATAATCTTTTAAACAACTTTTTTTATAAGGCTTCAAAATTTACGACGACCATTTTTCATATCCATTGTAGATTCAAACTAATGGTAGATAATTTCACCATTTACTCTTTATATTTATTTTCCAAGTGAGATATTTGCCTCTATGACCTCCATTCTGACCACATGCATCAACAAGGGCATCAATTATCTCTACAGTCTTGAATAAAGACCTTGACAATGATTAGCTTTAATATCATGTAAAATAATGCCCATATTTCTCCTCCAACCAATTTGGGAAATGATTCCATGGTAAACTTAAAGAAAGTCACCTCCAAAAAAGGATATAAAATATTGGCAAATTTCTCAAATTTTTATTCTAAATATGATTAATATTCACGATTATTTTTGAATCATATATTTTTTTGTTTAAAATATTGATGAATCTCAATAATAATAGGAAGCTCATTAATCACCATGAAATATTACAAATCAAAATTGAACTTTTTTTTACCTCATGGTATTTATGAGGATCGTTACATATACTTTAAATCAATAATGAACACTAAATATTAGTGATATATCCCTAAAGTAACTTATAATTATGATAATTATTGGTCAATTCAATTTAATTTCTTTAATAATATATATTATATTTAGGTGACTCAAATCTAATCATGTAACAAATATTGTGGTAAATATCTATAAATGTCACTACTAATTATTGAGCATTTTTAAATATTCTAGAACTAAATTTAATAAAACTATGGCGATTTAGGTTGTATCAAATCTTAAGTTATTAGCCAAATTACTAGCCAAAAATTTCTAAAATTAGCCAATTTGTGAATATTAGCCACTAAAATATACCTTGAATGATTCTTTACCAAAAAAATGTGTTATATCAAAATTTTTAGAATTACTGATAGCGATAATGATGACAACTTACCTAATATTTTTCTAGACAAGTAAATACTTTATTATTTTTATTGATTTATTATATCTATTATTTTAATATCTCTTTAGCTGGAACTAATTTAGAATTGTTATGTTGTTCAAATGTGACCTTTCTCTGTGGCAACGGTGGTGTATATGCTCTTGGGAGGAGTTGTAAATACAAGGGTATTGAGAAACAAAGTGATTTGTTCTTCAATTTCTTTCATCAAATGTATCGTACATTTGGTTTAATATGTGCTAATATCACCTTTCACTAATTTGACCAAGAAAGTGTGGCTCTTTTTATCATACAGTGATATCAAACATGAGTTTTGAACACTTCTCATTTGATAGGGATGATTTTAGTGTTCTATTGATTTTGTTACAATTTTTTTCCAGAAAACAATAAACTATGAATAGAACTAGACACAATTCTCCACCTGATGCTGCAACTAATTTGAATATATTTCTTTTAATTATATATAGATCATCTTCATTGTTCACTTTTAAGATGTGATGGAGAATAGACAAAATTTATGTATATTTAACAAAACACTTATGGATTTTCATAGATTTAGGCCTTGTGAGCTCTTGTGGCTACAAATTGGATGCTATGGGTTCATGTGCATAATCATGATCTAATTGCTACACTGATATCTATTGGATAGATCATAATTTCTGTGATGAACATACATACTAGCTAAAGAATTTTCTTTATAAAACTCCACATGATTCTACTTGAAATTATCTATAACACACTACTAAAGATGATCAATTAATGTATTTGTTACAAATATTTAAGTTTTCTCTTATGGTTTTACATTATGACTTATACCTTTAACAACTTTATCATTATCATAGTTCTATGTCAAAATATATTAATGAATTTTTGTAGGCTCTTTCTACGGTTTCCTTTATAATCTTCATCTAACATTATACATGTGTTTGAGGAGCATATCCTACCTCATTATAAGATGGTTAAGTGTAATGTTAATATATATTTGCATGGGTAATAAATCATAGCTCTAACTATGTTAGTATTTAAGGCTTAATTTGATTTTTTTAATGAAATATATTAGGAATATTTGACAAACTTAATGTATCTCAAGGTTGTGAATTAAAACCTAAAAATTTAAGGAAAGTAATAACAAATAACACACGGTGATGAATTAGTAATCTATGAAAGGATGTCCTTTTTATATGGTACTTAAAAGTATTAGCATAATCTTTTGCATGGATGTAGTGTCCTTGTAAAAATATAATCAAATGTCACAATCCTACTTCATGACATTATCTTAGCACTACATTAGAGTAGTTTCTTCTTCAAGATTCAATATTGATTAGAAATAATAAATGTAATCTTTTTACACTAGTAGTTTAATATGTTTATTAAAGACAAGTTATTTAGTAAAGCATACACTGATATTAAGACACTAATTTATTGTATAGAGGCCATAAATGAAGTTTTTAATATGAACTAATTTGTTGAACTTTTAAACTATTTTATTGAAAATTTGATAGTAATATTTTAACATTTTTTTATTACATACAGGATACTACTAATTCTTGTATGTTTATATTTGATATAATTTTATAGCCTGAATATTTGCTTGTGATGAAAGATCATGCCTAACAATATGAACCCATAACAAAATAAGTAGAAAATTGCTAGATTGTGGTCTTAATTCAAAATAAAAGGTGATGGAAAATGTTATTGTCCCTACAAAAATTGAAAGGGCTTATAGAATTGAATACTTATAATCACAACAACTGAGAGACATTGTCAGCCCAACATGGTCGAATTGAAGGGGGAAACACTTTTCGTCTATTGGTCAATGTGGATTTCCAACTAGGGGAACATGAAGGTGTGAATATCGATGTAGAAGGTAATGCTCCCATGGAAGAAGATGATCATGAGGTAGAGAACACAATTGAAGATGTTGATATTGGTCCAATTGATCATGTGCTAGAGAACATGATTGAAAAAAATGGTACTGATGTAATTGATCAAGATGATGAAGATAACCTTGATATACATATACTTGAAAAGGCATACAAGCCCATATACCAAGGCTCTCAAACAATTCTTCTCTTTTTTTATTGTTGTTGGTGAACTTCAAGGTTATGAATGATATATTTAATGTAGTAATGTCATGTATGCTAAGGCATGCCATTTTTGTCATCTTCTATGTTAGAATACCATTAATATTCTTTATATTAACTAATTTTAATTTTTTTCTTAGGTTGACAGGTGAGTGCTTATTACCACCATCAAACATTCTACCTCACTTGTATTGATAATTATCTTGCATTATGAAGATATTGGAATGGAGTATCAAACAAAACATGCATGTACCAATGATCATATTATATATCATAAACAACATGAATTTGCAACAAAATGCCCTAATTTTGACATTAGTAGATATCGATTAGATCAAATAATAAAAAAGATACCTTGAAAGGTTCTTTGATACATTCTCATTATTCCACATCTATATCAATTATTCGGGTGCATTAGCTTGGCACAATTTATGGATTATCATGGACCCAATAGAAGTCAAGATGACATTATGTGAATCCTTGTGAATGGTTCTAAATTTAAGGACATAGAAGATACTTGACCACTCTTTAAAGAATAACCTCATAATATCAAGCTTTCATTGGTAGTGGACGGTGTCAACCCATTTGCAATGATGAGATCCATTTACGCGGTCTGGCCTATGTTTGTTATTAACAATAACATTCCTCCTTGAATGTCCATAAAGAGGGAGCACATAATGTTGGCAATTATTGTTCCAGGTATTTTATCATTTAATAGTCATCTAATTAATTTATAAATGCTACATCAAAATGGTCATAATAATTATGTAACATTTATGTCCATTTAACTAGGAAAGTACCAAATGAAAGATATGCATGTATATATTGAACCCCTTATTGATGAGTTGTTGGAGTTATGGAATTGGGTCACTATGTATGACATCTCTAGATCAATCAGACAAAGACAATTTCAATTTTATGCAATGCTTGTATGGACAATACATGATGCCCTTGGGCCAACACATATTTTTGGTATGTCATAGTGCTAACACATTATTTTGGTATATTTAAGTTGTGGATGATAATTGTAAATATCAAAATTAACATATTTCATCCAATTATACATGATCATGTAGGTCTTCAAACAAAGAGAAGATTTACATGTCAAATTTATGGTCCAAAGATAAAATCTTGTCATTCAAGAAGTTTAGGAAAGCAAGTGTTCGATGAGTATAGGCACTTTCGGCACAAAAACCATAAGTGTCAAATTACCGAAAAACATATTTTGATTGGAAAAGAAGAGACAACATTTAATCCATGAAGAATGAGACCTCATCTATGGAAATTGGAATACAATAGAATGAATTGTTGAGGTAATGTCATTCCATCTGATGGCTTTTGTTTAAAATTTGTATTTGGATATTAAAGTTTTTGTTTGCTAATGATGTAATTGATGTTCATGAAGGTCATCAAGGCATTAATAACGAACTTCCAAAAGGACTAAAAAGCTATCCGAGATGATTTATTAGGTTATCATACTAAAAGCACCTCCCAATCATGCATTTTTTTGATGCTATGAATATTGGAAAGAATGTAACAAAGACACTATGGAAAATATTGGATGGAAGGCATGACATAGAAAAAATTGTCAAAATTTGTAATGGCATTCATGAATTGAATCATGCATTGAAGTTTTTCTTGAAACAACATAGCAATGTAGACTAGATTAATATGAGTACCCTTCCTTGGTTATTAATGTAACAAAAAGGTAATACCATAAAGAAGCCATACAAAAAATTGAATTTCCCACAAGATTTATTGTAAACATAAGCAGTCTCAGATCAAGGAAAGGTGATTATGGGTCAAGGTTGAAAATGCATGATTGGCATACCTTTGTCAAGGGAAGCCATGTTATTATCTATTTATAATATATTTGTAAAACTTCATGTACTTTTCATTATATTATTTTATAATATATTGAAAAACTCATTTTACAAGTATTGCAATATGTTCTACCTCTATCTCGCCCACACAACTTCAACAACAATTTAAAAAATGTTATATATGATCTTGGGAAATACATGAGGTTAGAAGTGTTATTTTTTTTAAAAAAATTTTATAGATACTATATTTGTATTTTCTTTAGTTTTTCTGTAATTTTTTGCATAATTTTTTGTAAAGTCTCATTTATATATTTTTGCATGTTGAATTTTTTCTAGGTGGTTGTCCTCTAAAGAAATTGATAAAAAAAAGAAATAAAACATTAAAGGAGTAAAATTCCTCAGTTGAAGTGTGAAATCAAAAAGTGCCTACCTTCAACTTTTTTCAATGCACAAGAACACTACCTCATACATCAATTTGAGAAAATTGAATTGTGTGGACTTGTACCAACTAGGTCACTATGGATGGTTGAGAGACACTTGAGATTTTTGAGGGGCTTGATTCAACAAAGAGCACGTCCTGAGGCTTCTATGGTGGAGGGAAATATGGTATACCAGACCATGGTGTACATTAGTGAATATCTTCCCAAGTTTACAGAAAATATCCATGTAGATTGCATTTGGGATCCCAAGTCCATTAACAAATTTGAAAGAGAATACTTGATGGAGAAATTTGGATTGAATAAAGAGGTAATTATAAGATATTATTGTAGTTAATTAATTCGTATAAATTTTTAGTATAAGTTGTTTCTAAGTGGTCTATTTATTTTATGCAATTGTGCATGAGTGGGATGGATTACATTTGTATATTGCAAATAATATTTGATTGGATGATGGTATGGATTGAACGATCTCAACAGAATGGTCACTCATTAACATGGAAATGTGATGCTTCATTGGTTAAAGATGTTCATTGTAATGGAGATTCTAATGTTCTACCAATGGTAATTGATCTAGCATATGGTTTAAGAGGTATAAAGATATGTATAAGTTTATTTATCATGACCCATATGTTTAATATCAACTCACATATCAATGCAAATAATTTTGACATATTTGAAAAATTGTAGGTCAAGCACCACAAAGCTATGTACTATGTACTATGGACATAAATTTTGCATTAAAAAGTTGGATGACATGAAGAAAACTTGTGATTTTGGGATGTTTGTAGTTTTCAAGGTCACACCTATTTCATCTAGAAACAAAATGCATCCTCAACAATTTGAAAATTGATACTATGGCATTTTGGATGATATACTTGAGTGCAACTTTAATTTTTTCAAATTAATTCTATTCATCATCAAATGGTATAGACTATGATTGAATCAAAATGATCTTGATAGAACTATTATTGAACATGATAATTGATTTACAATGATTAATACAAGGTCATTTGATCTAGTTGGAAATGAACCCTATATTCTTAAGCCAATGTGAGCAAGTTTTTTACTTTGTCATTCTACATAAACTAGGTTGGTCACTTTTTGTTAGACATAATCGAAGAGGAAGACTAGTAAAGTATAATGTGATGGAAGAAGAAGATACCAAAGAAGTAGAAGACAAGGTAGATGATGATCACAAACAATAGTTAGTTGATGATGAGGAAGAAGAAGAAGGTGATAATGATGCTAACAATGGTGATGGTGATGATGATGATGATGATGATGATGATGATGATGATGTTGTTGGTGGTGGTGGTGATGATGCTAGTGTTGATGATGATAATGATGACAACAATGACAATGATAATGATGGTCATGGTGAAAACGATGATTATGATGATGAGATGGATGAAGAAGATGATCCATCACATGATCAATGAAATATATGAGGTATGATCAATGAAATGTATGAGGTATTGATTTATTCATAGAAATTTTTTTGACGTGTCTATTTTCATGATTAATTTATTTTGTGTTGAAGTCTAATGGTAAGGTATAATTAATTTAATATGTTCAATTCTAATGATAACAACATAGGTAATTTATGATACACATGTTTCAAATATTATTTGTTATGATTCTCAATGGTTGTTAATGTTTACTTACAATATTTTTTTGTACATGATTATCACCCTTTGTAGAAACATACAAAGGACTACAGACATCATCACCCCTTTTATTGAGGGTCTTGCATAACTAGTTGCATATAAAGTAGAAGCAACGAATTAAAAAATATACCATGACTATGATGTATGCATATTGTTCATTTTGTGTTATGTGTAATTTGTAGCATACACATCATGCAATTTTTAACTAAATTAAAATAAATGATTTACATATGCAAAAAATTTAACCCCTTTGATGAGGATCCTACACAGTGACATGGATCAACAGGTATAAGTCAATACACCCTATAGAAATAGTTTATTATTTGCTCATGATCTCTTACTCTTCACATAAATTTAGGCCAACTTCATCATCATTACCATAATTCAGTAAAATATCTCACTCCTAAAATTGTATCTCTCATTTGATGGGTTGCAGGTACCACTAAATAGATATTTGTTAGATCTATCTTCCTCAAGTGAGGGAAATGCGAGAATAGAAGATGTAAGTGATACATGTAGTAGGTCTACAACAGGGAGGTCAACTAAAGGTCAAAAGATTAGAATAAAATTCAATAAACACATGCAATGTAGTACCTACCTCTAGCTTACTTTACATGTCATATTGTCAAATTCTTTTAGCTAGCTTTGTGGTTGTGTTTTATGATAAGTGGTACTTGGTTACCTAATTTGATTGGATTTTATTTCATACTCATTTGATATATTTGATGAGCTAATTAATACTAAGTTATTTCATGTGTTCATGATTATTCTTTCGATGATGATAGTTGTATACAATGATTTCAATTATTTCATGATGATAGTTAGATGGATGATTTATATGTAGTTTCTATGGATACTTACCCCATACTTGCATGTGTATGGTACATGTATGTTTTAATTTATGTTTGACATTTCTAATGTTGTTGAGGGAGGGAGTTGTAATCACCTACTAGTCAGGATCTACACAATGCACCACTCCCCACCATTGCCTATTTAGTTTAGATTTTTATGTATATGTACATGCTAAGTTTTTATGCAAATTGTAGGTACCATACATTGACTTCCATGAATTGCTAGGACGAGTGTGCCCTATTGCAGTATCTCAATGGTAAAGAAGGGAGATAGTTCTTGAGTCCAAATCCTAACCCTAAGCCAATTTTCCTAGAAAGTAGGACAACTATTTGAGCTATTTACCCTTCTGAATTCATGTCAAGTGACATGAATTCAAGATTTTGACTCTTGAGTTTGATTTAGTACTTTGTCTTTAAAATGAATTTTCTTATTTAGAATTATGGGTCTATTGTATTTTCAGATAGAATTAAATAAAATTAAAAGAATATTAAATGATTTAATTTAGTGAAAATTTTATAAAGAAAAATTCAAATCTTAATTTTAAAAAAATTAAAAGGTTTAATTAAAATTTCAAATTTGGCTTAATTATATTTATTAATTTAATAATGATTTATTTAATAATAAACTCTAAATACTATTATTAGTTAAATAAATATATATATTATAAAATATGTCCTATGATTTAATAAAAGAGAGAGAAAATAAATAAAATAAAGTTTATTTTAATTAAAAATGCAAAAAGTTGCACATGAATTAAAATACTACAGAAAAGGGTTGGCATGATTGTAAAACTAAAACCCTAAAAGGAGAAAGCTCTTTATTAAGAAGTTAGAGCTCATTTCTCCACATGCAGGTTTGGAAGAGCAAATTTCAAGAAAGAGGATTTTCAAGAAGACGAGAAATCTTGCAAGATTCAAGCATTCATTTGATTAGCATCAGATCAAGGTAGGATCTTGTTCAGATTCTTCATAGTAATTTCCTCTGCCTTCTTCATGATTGTTATGGATCTATTTTTGGAAATAATTTTGGTTGAAACCCTTGTTAAAATTATTTTTCTTTGTTATTGAAAACATCTGTAAATGAAATCAATTTGAAACCCTTATTTGAGAAAACTCTTTTGGATAATTAATTTTTTTTAGAAAATTATAAATCAGGATGGGGGTTTGGAAAAGAAAACCATTTTTAAATTATTAATTTTGATTGTTTAATTTTGGTTTCTATATCAGATCTATCATAGATATTTTTAATATATTAAAATAATTACATTTACCACAACAATTGAAAGTTACTATGGTAAATATGATTTTTAATAATATCATTTTTGATATGGGGGGGCTTGATTTCTATTTTTTTAAAACAAAATTTTAAAAAAATATTTTAAAAAGGAATCAAGGTCATTACCTGCCCATCCCCAAGTTGTCACAGGTTGGCTATGAAGGTAGCCAAGGTTGTCGATAGCACCTATAGTTGCTATGACAACCAAGGCTACTATATGTAGTAGCCTATGGGCCTTAAAAGATAATCATGCGATTTTTGTTTTTATAATTATTTTATTAAATAAAATTTAATATAGTTTTTAAAAATTATTTTAGTTGATATTTAGTAATATTATTAAATAGTAATGATTATTATTATATTATTAAATTAATAATAATTATTAATAAATATATTAATATTATGTTATTAATATTTTTATTTATTTTATTTGATAAGCAAGAGGTCGAAGCCATATATCAATAGAGAAATAGTTATACAACCCAACTCAAGGGACACATAAAGAACAAAGCTAGGTGATAGTCTATCACTATTGTACTTTTCACATTAAAACCATTGGATGACTGAGTTTAAAACTATTGGGAGAGATTCGTTAATTCCTTAGTTAACCCATCTATTTGTGTGCCTTGTAATAGCCCAAAAAATAAATTTAAAAAAAAAACTTTGTACTACTTGTTAGGTGGTTAGAAAGTCCTAAGAAAGACATAAATTTGCTAAAAGACATTGAGATCCTAAAAGATAGATAGCAAGAAACCAGCATACATTAAATTAAAAATTGAAAGAAACACAAAATAAACATAGAAAAGTGATTTAAGAGCTTTTAAAGGGAATCAATTACTGAAAAAGGAAAATTATTAAAAACACTTCTAAGGATAATGGAAGTTTAACAAGTTATTATTAAAACTATTATAGATAATAATTACTAAAGGGGACTAAAATGAAGATTGAAATTTTATTTTATCTGTTAGAAGGGATTTATCAATTCCCATATTAGCTAGCTCATCTTCTCTCTTATTACCTTCCTGATAAATGTGGAATTTATTATTATTTTGTTGAATGATTTGCATAGTTCTAAAGCTTCTGAGAGCTTTGCATCTAGCCTTCAGTTGGAAAGAGATTCTTTCCTAAGATAATTTATAGTTATGGTCGAGTCTCCTTCAATTTCTAACTTGTTAATTCCCAAATGTTTGCATAACAAGAGGCCTTCTATTACAACAAAAATCTCTGCCCAATTATTAGTAGCTTCTCCAATGTATCTTCCTATATTGGCAATTTTCCCTCCTTTTTCATTGTGAATGCAACATCCTATGCTAGCTTTACCTAGGTTGCCTTTCGATGCTCCATCAAAATTTAGCTTGGACCATCCTTTTTTGGAATTTTCCATACACAATCTACCCTTGAAGGTTTGCCTTCATCTACCCCTTTACCTAGAAAGGATGAGATCTTTAACCCAATCCATCGTCCATGCATCTTTTCATCCTAATGAGTGATCCTGGCTTGTTTGATGTTAGAATTAAGTAGCCTATTATTTGTTAACTCAATAACTAAAATTCCTATCTTTTTAATAAGTTTGTTAACTAACATTTTGCTATCTTGAAAAATTCTTCTATTCCTCTCCTTACATAGTTCTTTGGGAACTATGTAAGGGGATGATATCCAAAGGCTATAAAAGATACTATCTAATCTTAAGAGAGGGCAAGACATAAACATGCTAAGTATTTATTTAGGGAAGGTTGTTAGTAGGCCTAATTGAGAGAAAAGTCATTGCTAGCAAATAGTTGAATAAGGGCAATGAAGGAAGAGATTATCTGTAATTTCTTTCTCAACTTCACATAATGGACATCTAGTTAGACCTTGAAATAATCCAAACGTTCTCAGTCTTTTTGTAGTGAGGGTCCTCTGGTGAAGGACTATCGAAGAAAAGAATCATGCCTTAGGGAGACAAAACTTATCCCAACACAATCTAAGGGGAAGAATGCTTTTAGAAAAAACTT
The DNA here is from genome assembly GCA_028749045.1 of Cupressus sempervirens. NCBI lineage: Eukaryota > Viridiplantae > Streptophyta > Pinopsida > Cupressales > Cupressaceae > Cupressus > Cupressus sempervirens. The sequence continues at coordinate 476,111,884 of CM053785.1, read as the reverse complement.
GAAGAGATTCCAAATACCTATAACTTATTTAAGAAGAGTACTCTCTATTGTCACTTCTAGCCCAGATGAGAGAATCCTTCCCTCCTCTGAAAGACATTTTCCTCGAATAAAGAATTGATTTGAGGAGATTTTTATCTTCTAGTGGAATATCCTCATCATCAAAATCTTTCTATTTCTAGTTATCCCATTTTCCTCCAAAGTCACACAATCCCTAACCTTATATCTTCATTTTGATTCCAAATAGGATTTGGATAGATGGAGGGAAGGATAAAAATCAAGGGCCTTGTATCCTCCCCATGAGTCTAGCTAGAATAAAGCATCACGTTCATCCCCTAGATTCCATGACAAATTATCCTGTATAATAAGATTTTATTTCAATAGGAGATTTCAAAACCTAGATCCTTTAGGAGGATGAGTCTCTCTGAAAATATTAACTAGATTTGGGGATAAAAGGTTTTTTTGAGTCAGCATCTTGACCCATTTTAGGTTGGGGAATTTGATCATTCACCAAATTAACTTTGCAACAAAAGTTTTCACTTGAAGTATTATTTTTTTATGCCTACTCCTCCTACTTCTTTTGATCTATAGACTTGGTCCCAAGGGAGGAAGGAAAATTTTCTTTTCTCTGCACTTCCTTGCCAAAAAATGGACCTAAGGAAACCATTAATATCACTTAGTTTACTACTAGGAAGATCCATACAAGAGAGTTGATAAATAGGGCGAGCTAACAAGATAGAAGAAACCATGGTCTTCCTCCCTACTAAGGATAGCCATTTGCCTTTCCAACCAACCATTCTCTTTTTTAGTTTCTCTATGAGAGGGTCCTAAAGCTTTGATAAATTATGGCCAGAGTTTAGGAGAAGGCCTAAATGTTTATAGGATAAAGTGCCCTTTTTAAAATCAAGGATACCACAAATAAGTTGTTCTGTGTTATGATTGATATTAAAGGAGAAGATTTCCAATTTGTCTTTGTTAATTATCTTCCCTGATGCCTCAGTATATTCATTCAAGATAATTTTAAGAGCTAAAGATTCATTTACTATTCTTTCCCCATCTAACATGGTAGCATCTACAAAATACTGATGAGTAGTAGGATCCTGGTCACTAGTTATTAGAATCCCTTTAATTTCCCCTTGGGTTCTAGCCCAAGAAATTGACCTTCCTAACACATCTACCATTAGAATAAAGATGAATGGAGAGATTAGGCCCCTCTATCTCAGACCCTGAGAAATACTAAGAAAACCTTTCAAGGTGCTATTTACTAGAATAGACAACTTTGGGGTTGAGATACATTCGAAGACTAATTTTATCCACTATTTTGAGAAGCCATATGCTTCTAGACATTTACATAAGAAATGGCAATCTACCCTATCATATACCTTACTAATATATAACTTAATGAGCATACTATGGGATCTATTATTTTGAATAGAATGAATCATTTCGTGAGCTATAATGATACCATCATAAATAGATCTTCCAGGGATAAAACCTGTTTGCGCCTTGCTAATGAGATTGGATAGAATCTTTTAAATTTTAGAGGCCAAAATCTTGGTAAAGAGCTCAAGAACAAAGGATTTTTTTATTGAGAATTTGTCATGAAATTGTAATGTGGAATCCATTTTTTTTAAAAATATATAATAAAGAGATAATTTAGTTCATGGTTCAACCCACATTTAAAATTGATATATTGCATAGTATCCAATCTTATTTAATTTAATAGATTCATTAGATATGGTACTAGTTAATGAACCATATAAAATATTTGAATATAATAGTTAAGTGACCATTCCTAGTCTAATTGATAACCCCATGCATTAATACCATTGATTTAAATATGAGAAGATAAACTCAATAACAAAAAAAAGGGTATAATATACATCTACAGGACATTGTCTTATGTATGAGGAAAATATTTTAATTCAAAGGTTTTGACAACCATTGTTAAAATAGTAAAAATATAGTCATATTATATTTAAAAAATTATAATAAAATAAAAATAGATATAAAAACAATGTCTCATTTTCTAATTTGTTCTCCCCACAAATCATTAGTACATCAAAGGTCAAATTTCAACCTAAATTTTTGACCAACTCCTCAAGAGAGTTGTTCAATACCATTTTAAAATGTTTTTATGCCCAAGTTGGTCAAAGTTTTGACCAACTTAGGGTTTCCCAAGTTAGTCAAAGTTTTGACCAACTTAGGGTTTCCCAAGTTGGTCAAAATTTTGACCAACTTGGGTTATGTAATCAAAAATCAAAAATTGTGAACATTACTATAGGTATTTCATGACATTTGTTTATTGCTCATCATCCCCTCACTGCAGAGAGATTCGATAAGAGTTTCAACCAGTCTAGAAATGGTGAACACAATATCTTATATATATATATATATATATGATTAGTCTATATCGATAACCTTTGTACAAATAATATTTGACCAGTTTATACACACCAAGGTGCTAGATGATGTAGACTATGAATCATTCAACTATTTACCATCTTTTTTACTGTCATATTGTGCTAGTTTCTTGGTATGGAGTTAAATTTTTCTTGCAATTAGTTGAATTGGGAAACATATTATTTTATGTATTTCTTGGTATGGAGTTTTCTCTCTTGATTTTCTATTGATAAAAGATTTGGGTATTATATAAATATGTTTCTTCATGGCTAATTTTTTCATTCTCTAGGGTTTCTATGAGGTGTTGTATTTGTTGAAGAGCTATGAAGAGTCATCTATATCAATCATGACTTCAAAACCCCTTGTTAAGACATGATAGCAGTACGTGGGCTAATTCTAGTATTGAATGAAGATTTTGTACAACTTCTATAGATCAATAAAGAGTTAAATTTGGAATTCTTTTTGTCATGCAGGTGAGAGGTATGGATTTTATATTTTATGCATGGATTTGGATGATTTTTACTATAGAAACTAAGATCTATATTAAAAAAATTCAACCATAATACTATTTCTTGTGCAAGATACAAAAAAGCTTACAAGATACAAATATACCTATATCTACAATGTGATTGTTGATGCTACAAGGTATGTGCATCTTTTCCATTGTTACAATATTGATTGCTATCTTAAAAATGATTTAAGTAAATGCTATTTTACTTCACGGTGTCTATATCATTGAATACAATTAAAATTATTAAATAATTCCTCTTGTTTCAATGTGAATTAATACAAAATCACTCTTAAATATTTCTTTTATAATATGAGGACTCGTGTCTATCATATATGGTGTGAAATGTAGAGCCAATTTTTCATATTTTGGCACATGTGGTCAAGTTATTGAGTTCTTTGCATTAGTTGGCTGAATAAAAATGTTAAAAACCATATGGAATGTATACTGTCCACAATAAGTTGCCAAGAATTAAATTATAAACTAAGGCAATAATGAACAATAGAGTGTGTGACAAGGAGAAGAGGATGAAATGATTGAGGTTGAAATGAAGAAGAGGAAGAAAGGTGATCCTGAGAGCTCTTCTAGGAAGAAAAGGAAGGACAAGGAGATTGATTCAGAACAAGATAGTGATTTTGAGTACGAGCAAGAAAAGGGTATTGAGAAGAGAGGAACTTTGGGAAAGGTTTCAAGAAACAAGGGGAAGAATGTTGAAGAGATTCTATCCCCTCTGATGATAAAATCTTAATTAAGAGGATGGAAAGAAAAATAAAAAATGTGCTTGCTAAGGATGGGGATGTTGGGAAAGAGCCTAAGGAGAGAGAGATGGATAGGAAAAAATAGGGGGAGCATGAGGACTTGTTTGAGCTTAGCAGAGAATAGAATGGCCAAGGTTTTCTAAAGGGAATCTTTGGTAACCCAAGGATAATGATGAAGGATATTAGCACCGTAAAGTAGAAAATGTAGGACATATCAAGGGATTTTTATCAGCTCAGAAAGATGGTAAGGGGAGAGAGAACACTAGTTCAACACATTGACAGACACTCTGAGGTTATTGGAAATGCAAAAGAGGTAAAGAATTTGATGAAGTGTGTGCCACCACTTAAAGCCAAAAACAAAAATTTAGATCAGTTGGGAGAAGATATTTAAAAAATAATGGATGGTGTAGATACTAGAGTGCGTAACTTGGAGAAAGCTTTCAAGAAATTGGAACATTAGAACTACATTATTTTGAAGATCGTGGCTTATAACTTTAACACCCTACTGAACAAGATGGAATAGAGTAAAGGACAAGACTCCAATCCTATGAAAGAGGACCAAGTTTTGAGAAAGCACACAAGGGCTAATTCTAAGAAGAATGAAGATGTGAAAGCAAAAAGGTTGGATGACATGAAAGCATCTGCAAAAAATATGAACATCCTGGCAGATCAAGCAATAGACATTTGAAGACTCTGTAGCTATCTAGGGGTTGTCTTTTTACTTTTCTTTTGCTATCTGTTCATGCATGGTTCTATTCTAGCCTATTATTTTTGGCTTGTGTTGTCTGAGCTTATCTTCTCTTGTTTCTTTATTACTTTGTTCAAGGTTTTGGGTCCTTTAAAACCTATTTTTACGTAATCAAAATAATAGTGTGTGACATATTGCTAATGGTTCAATCTAAATTTAGTCACTAAACTCACAGTCACTCAAATATTTATTATGGGAAATACTTTGAATTCCAGTTATGACTCTTTGACTCCTTAAAATGCAATAGATGAATTATTTTTTTCTATTGATACCTTTGTGGTACGTTATGGCAAGAGTGTTGATGTCACTTTATAAATTTCTTATTACTCATTGATAGAGAATGCTATGGTCACATGTTGTTAAGTTAAAAGAAAAAACTTATAATGTTGGTTATAGATTAAAATGTCACTTCCCTCTCATGAAATCTGAACATCTTTAGTATAGAAAACAATGCATAAAAAATCACTTTATACAATTTAGAAAAACTTGTGCTTCTATTTTTGTTTGTAATTAAGTAATTGACGGTACACCAATGTAAAGGATTTGAAAAATTAATGCTCTTGTTTAGGTATGATTATTATTAGAACCTCTTCTCCTGAGCTTGTGTTATACAATGAATACTAAATGGATTTACATGATTATGTTTAAGATTTTCATGTACTTGCGCATTATTAGTACCCAAAATTCATGCTAAATATTGAACTCTATTCTTTAACTTTGTTGGTGCTTGATGATAATTCCCTTGTATAAAAAATTCTACTTTTTTTTATTATGACTTCTACATTAACATGGGTTGATAGTGTATATAATACTCTACCTAGTTAATAGGAATTAAATTTAATCTCACTCTTATCAGAATAGACAAGGAAGAACACCATGTTTAATGATATAGACTGCAATACATGCAATGAATGTATATATACATCTTTAAGAATCACATACTCTTAAAGGCTTTCACCCTTTTATTATAGGTTGGGCCCTTGATTTTGTGTAGTCCACGTATGTTGTTCATAATCAGTTGTATAACCTTCTTCAACATATTTCTATTATAAGGTGCAACAAGAGTTGTTATTCATGTGATTTAACTATGACAAGAAGTGGTCATTAATCTCACATCTTTATAAAGATACTCCATTACTTTTTTTGGACCAAGGAAACCATCAAGATCTACAAATCCCAATTCAAAAACCTCTAGTTAGACTAGTCCACTCTTGATAAATATGAATCTAGTTCTTCCATGTTTAAAAGGAATCTAGTTCTTTCATGTTAGGATAGCTAAAGCTAAAGCTATTTGAGGACAAAAAATTCTAATTTTTAGGATAGCTAAACTTGTTTTATTGTTTCTCTTTCTTTCATCATATTGAATTTAGAGAGTTGTAGTAGGACAATAGTTTTTCCATAAAATCAACTCCTATTATCTCATCAATTAATCCAACATAAATCTACACATTAATCAAACTCTCTACTATACGATTCCTTGCTTTTAACCTTATTAATCAATGTTCAAATGGAAGATGGCATCAAGTAATCATTAAAAATATATGTACACCTATCCATGTAATTTATGTGCTGCACCTACTATGATATCTATTATCAGATTATATGTAAGAATTATATGATATAAACCTAGTCTTAAAAAATGTCTTCTATTTGAAAAGCAACATGAGTAGTAGAAGATCAACTTACCTATTATGACTAGAAATTAAATTGTACAAGGGAAGAATAATGACTCATTATATGACATGTTAAATTTAAACATTTTTTGGTTTCTTAAGCTTTTTCTCTATTAGGAATGCCAATTATTTTTTGGCTCAGATTAAAAGGATTTGGTATTTAGAACAAGAAAAGAGAAGTTGATTCATTATAATAGCTAGTATTTGTTTACCACATACTGTCATAGAACACATACAAATTAAATAATAAAGCATTTTGATCCAACAATTCTCTCCCACTCATCATTTCTCATTGCCAAAGTCCCCAAGTGCAAAAAATGATATTGGTTCTCCTTTTATTATATTTAGGATGTCATGCCCAAAAATACAAGGGCAAAAACACACAATTTTTTTTAAAAAAAAGGTTAATTCCACTAAGTTGATATGTTTAATCCAGTTATGACATAGGTACATTGCAAGGCAACATCACGGTTCCCCTAACAGTGTCTTGACATTTCATTTAGTTTATAACATCATCTTTGAACACGTCGTTAAATTAAACTTTCATTATTAAGACAAATAATTTAAAAAAAGCAACCAATTTCAATTAACCAAAAGATGTACTATAATATTTATCATTAAAAAACTTCAATTAAGTAAAATATCAATTAAATTATAAAATTAATTGATTTGAATAATCATTTAAATACTATAAATCTAATTATTCGAAAGCTTACTAACTAATATTTTAACATTATGTAATTTATACTAAATTCAATCTTAAATATTTAAATTGAAACTAATTAATATCCTAAAATTCATTACTATCCTACACTAACACTAACTTAAGCTTTAATATAATCTAATGAATTAATTTAATTAATTTTAACATTAAGTCTAAAACTTTAACTTTACTAATTTAAAATATTTTTTAAAAATAACTAAGCTACTAGACATCATAATCACATAGAATTAAAACTAACTATAACATAATTAAACTAAAGCTAATTATTCTACATAACTTGTAGTTAAAAGAAAATATACTAATTATCTTACATAAAAAATAATTAAACTAACTAATTAATCTAAGAACTTTATTTAAAACATATACTAACCCGAATCCTTACTAACATCTATCTTCCTAACTCAACTCTAATAACATGCTAAAACACAACTTCACTAACAATTTTCATTACTTTTAAAACTAATGCTACACTTATTAAATAACTTAAACTAACTTAAAAATTTAAAAGAAACTTAATTAAAACAAACCTACAACTAACCTAACTACCAATCCCATCACCCCAAGTCACACCCTTTCCCAAAAATGAGCACTTAAAATGGTGGTGCGCTGAGCCAGCTTGCCATAGCGTAGGGCTTGTCTTCATTAATTACCTTTGACTTTAGTTTAAAACTCAACCCGCTCCCTTATTCCAAATTGACGCATGGGTAGATTAAATCACATGGGGAAAGGGACAAAAGGTAATATCCACCCTTTCAATGCAATTCTATACCAAGACCCTCATGCTTCTCCTTATATATATATATATATATACACACACACACACACACATATATATACACATATATATACACATACATATATATATGTGTATGTATATATATACATACATACATACATACATACATACATATATATTGTTTCTTTTAGTTTTTTTTATTTTAAGTATAATATTTAATAAGACTAAAAAGGATATTTTGGGAATCTTTTAGATTCTCTATTGCAAGGAAAATAATAAATCTTTCTCCCCATACAAAATGCAGTGAGCATTTTTGCTCTAGAAAGGGTTTCTTTTCTTTAAGCCCATATTTTTGCTAAGTATTGATTTTTTTCCAATCAATTTATTTTTATAACAAGGGGGTATATTTTTTTTTCTAAATGGGTTTATAGCTTAGAGTTCAATAGTTTGTGTTTCACAATAATATAAGATTAATTTTATCTCCTAGTAAGCACGAAATTGAATTGAAGTTCCAACCATATCACTTTTTCCTTAACATATTTGAACTTTAAATTTGCATAATTGAACATCACCATTTCATCTACTTTTCAATACACATGTGCATATAACTAAAAATATGAAAATCTCATAAGCAAGGATATTACTCAATCATTATTTTACTGACCACCTGATTCAAAGGCTCTGGTAGGAAAGAACCAAGAAGAAAACTCGACATCGTTGCCACTTCAACAATAAGTTTAAATACATTTTACACAAGATTTCAATCCCAAGGAGAAATCTCCTCAACATAACTGAATTTCAATAACAAGTTGAATTTTCTTCTTGGCCCTTAACAAGGGATCCATTTTGAATTCTGCAAAACATCATGGTGATCATGGAGAGAACGAAAACTAACCGAGAGACAACCAACACATATCATGAAGACAAAATCAGACATTCACTCCCATTTCAGGTTTACACAACAGGTTCATTATTGAACCAAACTAGGGAGAAGGTGGATTTTTCCAACAAGAGATGTTAGACACAACACCAAAACAGGTTCCCTATCAAGGCTAAAATTCAAGAACTTCCGTTCTTCCATTCTTACATTCCAAAACTCATAAGTGGTTTGTGCTGATGAGTAGGGGCCCATAACACCCTACCCTCTCTCCCTCTTCTCATCCTGAGAAGAGACTCTACATTGTTGGAGTCCAACTGAAGACCTTCCTCCGTACATGGCCACTTCTACCCTATCCGAGGGTGAGTAATGCCAATAAACGCATACAATCCCTTGAAAAATTCAAAACAAAACACAAAAGAAAGACACCTAAGAAAACCAGTTTCCCATCCCTCCCAAACATACTCATCACACACACACACACACACACATACATATGCAATAAAAGTGAAACATGAAACACAACATGAACAAAATGAGGTGAAGTATTCCTACCTTTAAAAATCAAGTTATGGCAATTGAACAAGTTTGAGATGAGTTTTCTTTCCTCTCCTTCTCCTTCAATTTTGAAATCCACTCTAAAACTAGAGGTTGGGTGAACACTCAAAACCCTCTCAAAATTGCCTCTAAATAAGATCCTAAACTCAACCACCTCTAAAAGCAATAACTACCCCACTTGCCCAAAATTTCTAGAGGCTTCTAACACAACTAGACCTAAGGCTAACCTCAAGGTGGAGTTAAAGTCATTCAACTCATGATGAAAACTATCAATTTTTGCAATAAAATAAGAATGGGTTTTTGAGTGACCATAAAAGTCAACAAAAGGTGCTAGGGGGGTGGAAAATGCCCCCAACCCATACCCATACCCCTTGGGTACTTAGATTTCATTATTTTAGGCCTCTAGGATAATTAGGGACCTATCAAAAACTAGGAAATTTTAGGACTATCTAACAACCTTAAAAATGTAGATTAAACACTAATCTAGATTAGGGCTAATTAATCTTGATAATAAACTAATTAGCAATAGGGTCACTAACCTAGTCTGACTTAGATCTTTAGGTTACGATTAACCCTAACTATCATGCTGGAATGCATATACAATTCACGAGTGTCAAGCAACACTATAAATTACTGTTACGAAACATTAACATTTACTAATTATAGAATGATTCATTCACACATCTCACAATACAAATAAAATATAAACAACGAGGTTTCCACAAATGGTACATAGGGTTCAATTTCATTTCTCTGTTAGGTTTCTCGACTAAAATATCCTGCACACTCATTGCACACATCAGTAGCTCAAAAAAATCACATGCACATATGTATATAATGTATCAAGGAAATATCATAAATTAAAACATTCATCTTTCAAATAATTAGTTGTTAATCTTGTTCTACTCATATTCTCAATCATTAAAATTGCATAATCAAAGTATTAATTCTGTATTCACTTACTTCATCAAAATACATGTTCATAAAACATTAAATGACAAAATCAAATATCTAAAAGTAAACATCACACAACATGAAATAACATAATATGTTCAGTGTATCTGATAGTGTCTCAACATATCAAGTCATGAGTATCAAAATAATAATGTATCAACTATGCTACGATGTGTTGGGGCGAGGCCTCACAAAGGACTAGTTCAAATAAAAAATAAAAAATAAACTATGCTTCTACTTGTAAAGACATGAAATTCACATGGTGCATAAGTGTTGATTGAACATATTTGGATTCGATTAGATGGTGTGAGAGAGCTCAAGAAAATAGTTCACTTGTAGTTATTAGAAATTAAGCTATTTGACTTCTTCAAGTTGAGAGTCAAGGAGTTTTAGCATCCTACCAGATTTCCTTATAAGCAATTCCGGATCCCATTATAAAGCAATTACAATTCTTGCAAAGAAATAGCAATAGTAAATAAATAATACTATGCCAAATTTTTTTGATATGACAGCATTGTGTTATGCTTAAAAAGTGATTTACTCTAATTGAACTAGCCATCAACAATCAAGAAATCATGGAATTGCAGTTATCGATCGTAGGATTGGTTCAGTTGGGTTTTTGGATCTCAAGGATGTTTATGTTGCATAGACATTATATTTTGGATTTTCTATGGGGTATATGTGCCACAAACATTATATTCTAGATTTTGGATTTTCTATAGGGTATCTGCAGTGCAAACAGGTAATATGTTTCCCAATCTAAATATTTGAGTGTTGATATCTTATAATTTGGTTTTATAATGTGGGTAAGTAAAAAATTTCAACAATAATTTATCCCTTTCTCTATTATAGGTTATACAAAATAAAAAACCCTTATTTTAATGTCTTCTCTCACTACTTTTAATTTCTTTCTATTGCCGTAGAATCACTTTTTGGTCTTAAGGGCCTATTTGTCCTGGTTCATGTTGCATTGGATCTCTATTGGTTGGTATTGCATTGAATCTTTATCAGGTAAGTACAAAATTTGGATAATCCTTTATCCTTTACTCTATTTTATTATTTAGGTTATGCAAGATAATAGACCCCTTTATTACTTTTTAATCATATTTTCCAAGCTATCCTATGCATTTTCTTTTAAGCATTGCATTAGTTTCCCCTTTCTTCTTTGCACAATAAGCTCAATTTTTTTTTATAGATTTGTTGCAGGATATTTAAAATGGTCTATTCATAATATTGATCCTCTTCATGCATGAAGTTATTCAATTTATATTCTTGTTTTTCTCTGCATATCTATTCTTTTGGGAATTCACAAGTTGTATCTTTCAACACTATCACCCATACACTGTGCAGACCAATAATGTGGAAATAAATTAAGCAGAATTCGCTTGAGTATATGTCAGAAATTATGGAAATTATATCAAAATAGATAGTATCTTTTTTTCTTCAAAGATTATAAATTTAAAAATCAATTTGTTTGCAAATTGCCACACAAACACAAAATTCCCTAAACTAGTGGAGAAACTTTGAATACCCCAAGAACAACTTGAAGCTAATATTTATATATGAGGAGCTCCCATTGAATAGATATAGATCTATTTTACTTCAGTAACTTGTATTTTTCATTTCTGTAGTACTGTTCTTATGGTTAAAGAAAGAGTGCAAGCCCCTTTTATGGAGCCTACTATGAAAAATTCAATTAGTTGAACTTGACCTTCTCAATTTCTCTCTATAAATAAAATTATAGCTTTTAGTTTTGAAAGAGTCTAACCATCCTTGCCAAATGGTAGTGATTTACTCTTGTGATATCAATTCAAATTTCTATATAGTTCTTAGGACTGCATACATATATCAAAATCTAATGCACACTTGAACTATTGTGATTTGTTTATTTATATCAATTTTTGTACTTAAATCTATAGTAGACTGTAATAAGAAAGAATGAAGATACAATAATGTTGTGGGGAGTTATGAAGAAGATAGCATCAAAAGTTTCAAATTCTATAGAAAAGTCCTTACATTTTGGTCAAGAACTTCTTGACAATAGTTTGTATGTATTTGTCACAAGGGGATTTTCAGGAAGATCACTTGAAATAATTACTAATATGGAGTATGAGAATATGTTTATGGAAAAATTTAAGTACAAGTAGGTTTATTTAAATTTTAAAGTATCATATAAACCTTGCTATGAATAAGAAACTCGCAAAGTACAAATTGAAATGCACTTTCCAAAAAGAGAACAAGAAATGGCTTATAGAGTTCAACGGGGTTAGATTAAATATCTTCTTATATTGGTTATGGAGTGTGAAGAAAAATGCTTCCATGCTGAGATTCCACATGCGTTACATATCACCAGTAGACCTCTTGTTTAGATTAAGCAAGGTTCTTAGATACTATTACCTCTTGAATCAATGTGCTCATATAGGGGGGTCATTGAAAAGAGTAAGTGCATCCAACCCTTTGTGCAATCACTTTGTCATTAGAACACTTTCAAAGGTGATGTTGAATCCATAAAATTATGTTGTTCCAATTCCAATCAATTGTTATATTGTAAGTTTTCTAATCTTACATAGTATGGTATACTCTATCTGTATTTTTTCCCTACATTTTAGTGCCAAAATTTCCTTGTAATCTGGTCATTTTACAAGTTGAAGTTTGGGCAGCATGGAGTTTCAATTCTTGATGTTACTAGCACATGCTACACTTACATTTGGTATGAGCTTAATTTCCTCTTGGGCATGAATTTTGCAGCTCATTAGAGGTGTTTGGGTAATATCTTTGGAGCAACGTATACTTCTAATCAAGTTGTATATGGTGCTAGGCATGAAGTATGTAGTTCAAGAGCAAACTAGACATGTTCAAATGCAAAGAGTGACTGCTATCAACCAAACAGTCCCAACTCTAGACTAAGAAAGGTTCACACATAAGTGATCTAGTGTAAGCAACTAAATTACTAGGTTCCCTATATTTAGCAGTATAATTTCTTGAGCATTTAGTAGTTGAATCATAGCATATGGTTAGAATCTTATAATGATTGTCAGATTCTAATGTATTGCATATAATTACAATCAATGAATTCATCATATCTTGGTAACTAACTCTATTGTGGTATAATATATTTTCTTACATTAAATCTGTATATCTAATTTTGGAACTACAAGAAGCATGGAAGCTGCAATTTTTAAGCATCCAAGATATCTACACTCTCGTGAGCTAGTTGGTGGTGCAAGAGCACCTTGGTAGGCTAGTATGAAACTTAGGGCTTCCTTGTTTATTGGCTTGTAGTGATTATTAGCCAAATAACTAGTCTAATAGGAGGTCCTATTTGGTCCTTAGGTGTGTTTAGGAGAGTTGGCAAGACCCTAAATGGCCAAGTTGCTAGAAAGTGTAAAATGTTGTCAGCTAGGTGACTTAGGTTCTAGAAAGGGTAAAATGGTCTACTAAGGTTCTCATGGCCTTGGATATGTTATTTGAGTCCTTTGATACATATTATATTCCCACTTTGTCTTTGAAACAAGTTTGGAGGTCTAACTCCAATTTGGGAAAAGTCACTAAAATGTTGTCATGTTGTAATGACAACATTTTCTTCCTAAGAGCAACTTTTTGCAAGATTTTACAAATTCGTGTTTGCAATGCTCTAACTATTTGGAATAGTTATGAAAATTTTTAGGGAACCTTTAAAAGTGTGAGGAAAAACTTTTCAATGGGTTGGAAAATTTGGAGAAAGTATTGTACGGACTGTGCATAACGTTTTGGTTGCTAGTCTTGATGTTTTTGAAAACATTTGAATAGAGTTGGATTGGATGATTTGAATTTGGTGTTGGTAAAGCTCTATAATCTTGTTTTGGATATTTTTGTATTGTTATTTTTCTTATTTCAATCAGGTTGTAGTAGTTTTGAAATTATTTTTGTTTTTGCTAGACTACTGGTCTAAATAAGACAACATTTAAAATATGGGATCTTAGGGTCACTTCCTACCATTGGATTCCTCTATTATTTTGGGAGTTTGAACTAAGGTACATGTACACTATTTATGAAGAAGGAGGGCCCTTGGAAGTACCAGCAAAAATTTATAAAGTGATGCCCTAGGTAAGCAGATGCAACTTGGCTAGTGTTCATAGTTCAAAAAACAAGCAGTAGAGAGGATTGAGAGTGTAAAAACTTCAATCCAAGCACATAGCAGGTAAGAAGGAGGTCTAAACTAACTCCATTACATAGGACATGTTTTTTCAAGCTCTCTAAGGTGGTTTTTGAAGACAACAACCACTAAACCCTTGAAACCCTCATTTTAAACCTAAAACAGTGCTTTGGTTGTATGGATAGGTTGGGAATTGGAAAATCATAAAATCTCTATGTACTTTGACAAGGGTATCTGTAATGCCAATTTTTTTATGGGTTTGTTAAGGAGATTTTCATTATATCTCAATTTTGAGTCATTTGGAGGGCTAATCTTAGTAGCCCATTTTGTTGCATTTTGGTGTTTGAACACTTGTGGAAGGAATGTACCCATGATCATAGCATTGGTTAGGGTCTTTGATATTATGAGGGATCTATTGAAACCCTAGGTGATTGATTGGTACCCTTGGAGGTCAGATATAGATTTGAGGATTAGTTATAGAATGGAGTAGGTTAGTAAACAATATGATGTTACTTTGTTGTTGTGCCACCAACTGAAGGAATAGGACCTCTTGAGCAAGCTCCTAGGAAGCATAGGGTGAGTAGAAGCCTTAATTGGTTTGGTGAATGATCTAGGGAATCCCTAGGAGCACTTGGGGTTCGAGAGTAAGGTTGGGGTGTCATATTAGTTGGGCTCTTTACAAGTTGTCCTTAAGTGATGTTGGGTTGCCTTATTAATGTGAGTTCCCTAAATTAACAATCAAAATATTTTTTTGTTAGATCCTGTGATGAGTTCATCTGTGAACTCACAATAGGTTATTGTGTGTCAATAATCTTGAGTAAAAAGGAAAATTTTCCACTAATCATTTTTAGGGCAAGTAATTATGTCTCTATTTATCATATTTAGTTTTTGTGTGAAGGTATTTTCATAACTTTCAAATCCTAGCACATTTCTATTAATAGTGAATCCACATCATTACAAATAAATCACAGTAAACTATGGTACCAAATTACATATAGTACCATAAAAACCATCTCCTAAGTCAAAATTATATAGATTTTCTCACATAGATATCACGTTAATAACATCTGGTGAAACCAAAAACTTTCAACCAAGAAGATACATACAGATGGATCCCTAATTTTCATTAAAATACTAAAGATCCATATATTATCCTCTGATTGTTAAAGACTATGTATTTGAAGAAAAGGACTCCTAAACATATCCATTAATGAGGTTCCACAAGGATTGCACAAAGCACGGCAGGGTGGTCACATACAAATTTATTGGAGCATCTACACTAATTGAGAGGCTAATCCAATTCAATATAAAATTTTGAAGTTTCTCAGTGCCCATGCTTGCAAACCATATTTTGATTTAATAAAATCATGACTTTTTTTGTCACCTATTTCTCCCTCTTCTTTAGTGCCTGGTTTAATAGCTTCCTTAAAGTGGGCTTTTGAAAAATATTTCTCATTGATAAAATCTGATATGCTACAATTATTTCTAATTTGGGCCTGAAGGATTCAGAATCTACTAATTGCATTATGACTGACACATTCACATTTTTTGATATAAAATATTTCTAATGAATCACTTGATAAAGTACAATCAAAGAATGACGGAGGATTCTCTAAAGAAGGCTAGACAACTTATTTTTCTTATCATCAGAGTATTATGGGTTCATTCTTGAACCACTATAATTTGAAAGGGGTCATATGTGAATATAATTGTGTCTCTCGTATCAACTACTATGGAGGTTGTGACAAACCTTTTGAAAGGTTTATGAAGAATAGATTAGATGACTAGATTTTCCATGTCATGGATGTGATCAACTTCCAATTACACATACTTATTATTTTACCCATCAATAGGGAAAGCTTGAAGTATATGTTCAACAACTTTGTTCTAATCTAATTTTACCTAGTGTAAAGAAAGGGGAAATATAGATGTGGCATGATTGTCTAAGGTGTGAATGGAAAGATGGAATTCCACAAGGCAACCAAAGAGTAGTGATTTGTGATGCAGATTTAGTTCTCTCCTTTGGAAATTATTTAGAGCTAACTTTCTTAAAATCATTCTGATGCACATATCATAAGTTGTGGACATTGCTTGCATAATTGTAGAAGGCAACAAATTCTTCACATTCTTCTTCAATATTATGTATGGGAGTGTCATATCTATCATTTTTTTTCTTTAGTTGAAGGATCTCTTGGAAGCTTTGTTTCTAAACTACACATAAAAAACTTGAGAAAGTAGAAGCATCATATTTTTGATAAGATTATAGTGGGCCTGTCTATATCAGGAGGTGCATCTAAATAGCTAATGTACAATAAATCCTCTTTGGCTTATGGATGATTATGTAGACATGAGAGTCAATTTTTTTGGTAACTAGGAAGTTAGAGCACAAGTAATCCAAAGAAGGTGAGAATGAGTTTGTACATGAAGAAGAAGATGTCCATGGTAAACAATAAAAATTTAGTGATCATATATATTGAAGATTTCTGAACCACTAGACCTTTGTGTATGGTGTTGTTTTCCTTAATACTTTTGGGGCCCTTGTGCCTTGATCCAACTAGTGTTGATTATCTCCATATAGGTGCTTTGTTCTTGATCAAAAATAACTTGTGATTCTTCTTTATATTCAACATGTTTTTGTAGTTAGGGATTTCAAACACCCCCCAATGGAATCTTCAGTGAGGTGGGCCAAGGTTATTCCATTAATGGTCTTGATGGATCTTGTTTGTAAATCATACCTCTTAGCACATTCAATATCAACTCATTGCATTGAACTACTAGTGGAAAGCCCACAATTTGATGAAGTCCACACTTGACAATGTTCGTTCATTGTGAATGAAAGCATTCTACCAGGTGTACCAAATAGTCTTTTCCTATACTAAAAAATGTTGAACCATTTGAGATTTGTGTCTTCGACATCCTTCCATTTAGATACCATTTAGGATTCAGGATATAAATCTTTAAGAACCTCCTTAACTTGTTATTTCCTCACTGCAGCTCCATTATTTCTTTGTGCAAACATAGTACTTGTATTAAGCTTGTAGCTAGTGACAGTTGAGGCTACAAAAACATTTAATGAATGGAAGTTACACTTCTATTTAGATTATGTTGATGAATTTTAAGCATTTTAACCTTCATAAATCATAAAGAAACCAATTAAGATTGTAAACTCTATGAAATTTAAAGATAACATTCCTAAAATATGATTTTCAAAATGTTAGGATGGTTGGTTTAAGCTTTAAAACTTAATAATTTCCCTCTTTCTATGAAAACTCAATAAAAATAGGAGGAAAATCTTTCATTTTCACTATTGATCATGGTGATTGTCTCACAAACTCCATTGTCTCATCTATTCCATTCTTCCAAGAGAATATTAAACATCTCGTGAATGTATACCAACCTTCAAACACACATGCAATAATAACCAAGGCTCTATCACATTTTAATCAAGAATGTTGATTCATTGTTCTACTTGCAACAATAGTTAACAAAAGTGTTGTAAAGCCCTTAAATGATCTCTATTGATCCATGAGTCATTTTTAATATTAAGATCAAATCGTCATCATTTAAAAGTAGCTTTGCTGCATATTGTATTAGTTGGACCCTTTCTCCATCTATTTTGTTTAAGCAAGTTCCTAATTTATCAATGTACAACCCAAACAATGAAAGGGATAAAGGGCATCCCTACTTGATGCCAATATCACCAGTACTAGTTTTGACTCTAAAACTCACATATAGTCTATACACTACCACCCTATACATGTTTAGGATACTAATTCTTCTATTTTGTTCCATAGCTTGTATCTAGGAACTGTATCAAAGAAATTTTTGAGCTCCACAAAACAACTATGGCTTCCCCTTGATTGTCCCTCAATCAAATCATAAATCAATTTAATTTTTTTTATAGATTGAAATGCTTTTAGAATTTTTCTTCTTGTGACATTGAAAGTAATGAAATTTCTTATTTATAAATATAATACATGAATACAATATTGGGGTACAATGGTGATGAGTAGGAAGTTGTAGGAAGCTACCATGCTAGTAATTTTGAAGAAGAAATCAGGGCCATCTTGTTTTTGTGCTCCCTTCCTGATAGTTAGAAAGTAGTGGTGATTAAAACTAGTAGCTCTAAAATATAATATTAAAGGAAGGTATGTTCTAGTCTGATTTTGTTACAAATACTTTTTTGAATGAGGAAATGAGAAGAAAAGATCAAGGTATCTCAGCCCAAGAGATTGTGATAATTGATAAATATGTAGATGTGAAACAAAACAAAAAATTCTAAAACTTCCAAAATTCGAGTATACATGTACACAAGGAAATCAAAACAACTACTAGAATGAATTAATCATACCAGACTACTAAAATAAACACTCACAACTTTGATATGTGCATACTTTGTACTGCATGCAAACTTGCACTATTAAACAATCCCAACTCATGACAAACAAGGAGTAATGAAAAGGCTCAAGGAAAGTTGTTGAATTTATGTCAATGAACTTTGTTGATATTATAATATGGGTTAATTTGAATGAGGTAACCAAATTTTTATTTCAAAACCATATGTGTGGATATAAACATTAAGTATAACATGTCCAAAAAATTTGCAAATATACACATTAGTTACACCAAATTTTTCTTTCAAAACCATATGTGCAGATATAAACATTAAGTACAACATGTCCAATATTTTTGTAGATATATTTTCATGTGAAGGAAGATCACTCGTAACAATATGAATCCAAAACAAAATAATGAGACAATGGCTACATTATGATCTCAGTTTTGAAGAAAAGATAATAAATGTAATTGTCCTTGCAAAAAGTGTAAGGGCTTAAAGAATCAAATAATTCTAATCACAACAGCCCAGAGTCATTGTAGGAAACATGGTCATATTGAAGGGGGCCACAATTTGTGTCATTTGTTGAATGTGGATTTCCTACTAGAGGAACATAGAGGTGTGTATATCCAAGTTGAGGAGAGCACTCCCATGAAAGAAGATAATAATGTGTCAGAGGACATGATTGAAGAAGATGGTATTGGTGCAAGTGATGAAAATTCTTACAATGATGGTACTAGCGTATCTAATAATGATAATGAAGATGGTCTTGATATACCTATACTTGAAAAGGCACATGAGCCCCTATATAAAGGCTCCCAAAAAACTCTTCTCGTTGCTACAATGTTGTTGGTGAACTTGAAGGTTATGAATAGTTTATCCAATATAACAATGTCACATATGCTAAGGTATGCCATTTTTGTCATCTTCAATGTTAGCATACCATTATTATTCATTATATTTACAATTCATATTTGTTGTTGTAGGTTGATAGGTGAGTTTTTGTTACCACCATCAAACATTCTACCTCGTTTGTATCAAGAATTATCTACCATTATGAATCAAATTGGAATGAAGTATCAAACTATACATGCATATCCCAATGATCACATTCTATATCATAAAAAACATGAATTTGCAACATAAAGCCTTGATTTTCATATTAGTAGATATCAATCAGATCAAATAACAAAAAAGGTGCCTCACAAGGTTCTTTAGTACATTTCCATTATTCCACGTCTTCAACAATTATTTAGGTGCACTAGCTTGGCATAATTTATAGATTACCATGCATGCAATAGAAGTCAAGATGACATTATGAGAATGACTACATATGGTTCTACATTTAAAGAGATAGAAGAAACATGGATGCACTTTAAAGAAGAACCTCATAATCTCAAGCTTTCATTGGTAGTGAACAATGTTAATCCATTTGAAGATATGAGATCTATTTACTCAATGTGACCTATTTTTGTCATTAAAAATAGCATTCCTCCTTGGATGTCCATAAAGAGAGAGCACATAATGTTGTCAATGATTGTGCTAGGTATTTTTTCATTTAATAGTTATCTAAATTAATTTATAAATAGTGCATAAAAATGGTTATAATAATTATGTAATATTTTTGTTCATTTAATTACTAGGTAAGTACCAAGTTAAAGATATGAACGTGTATATTGAGGTCCTAATTGATGAGTTGTTGAAGTTATGGAATGTTATCACTATGTATGACATTTGTAGACCAATAATACAAAGACAATTTTAATTCAATGCAATACTTGTATGGATAATACATGATGCCCTTGGGCTAACTCATTTTTATGATATGTTATATTGTTAAGGTCACATATTTTTAGTTTGTTATAGTGCTTACACATTATTATTGTTTGCTTAAGTTGCACATGATTATTGTACATGATCTTTTAGATATTCAGACAAAAGAAAAATTTGCATGTCCAGTTTGTGGTCCGAAGATGAAATATCATTATTCAAGAAGTTTAAGAAAGAAGGTATTCAATGAGTTTAGAAACTTTATCCACAATAATCATAAGTATCAAATTACTAAAAAACATCTTTTTAATGAGAAAGAAGAGACAACATCAAGGCCACAAAGAATGACACCTCATCAATGAAAATTGGAATATAATCGACTAAATAGCTGAGGTAATGTCCAGTGTGTGGTCTAAAGTTTGAAATTTATATTTTGATATTATCTTATATTTAGTAATTATGTAATTGATGCTCGTGAAGGTTATCATGGAATCAATGACCAGCTTCCTAGAGGAATAAAAATTTATCCTACTTAATTTAGTAGGTTACCATACTAAAAAGATCTTCCAATCGTGCATTTGTTTGATGCTATGCATATTGGAAAGAATATAATAGAGATACTATGAAAAATATTGGATGGAAGGTGTGATAAAGAAATTGCTAAAATTTGTACTGAGATTCATGAATCCAATCATGTATTGAAAGATTTCATTGAATCAAATAGCAATGGAGACTACATAAATATGAGTGTCCTTCCTTGGTTATTAATAGAGAAACAAAGGGATGCATTAAAAAAAAAAAATTCCACAAAATTTTCTACAAACATAAGCGCTCTTGTATCAAAGAAAGGTGATTTTGGGTTAGGGTTGAAAACACATGATGGGCATACCTTCATCAAGGTAAGTCATGTTCTCTATTTACAATATATTTATAAAATTTAATTTACTACCTATTGCATTATTTAATAATATATTAAAATGATCATTTTTTAATGATTGCAGTATCTCCTATCTCTATCCCTCCCACACCAATTTGACAATAGTATTAAACAAGTTATATATGATCTTGGAAATACATGAGGTTAGAAATGTTATTTCTTAGATTTGTTGCACACATATTATATTTATGGCTTGCTTTTACTTTTTATGTAATCTATTGAATAATTTTATCTGAAATCTTGTTTATATGTTCTTGCATGTTGAATCTCTTTTAGGTGGTTATCATCTAAATAAATTGATAAAAAAGATATAATATATTGGAAGAGAAAGATTCCATAGTTTATGTGTGGAATGAAAAAGTGTCTACTTCAGCCTTTCTTAATGCTCAAGAACACTACCTCATACATTAAGTTGAGGAGATCAAATTGTGTGGACCTATCCAAACTAGGCCAATGTGGATGGTTGAGAGACACTTAAAATTTATGAAGGGCTTGGTTTGACAAAGAGCACGTCTTAAGGGTTCTATGGTAGAGGGATATATGGTATACTAGATCACAATGCATATTAGTGAATATCTTTCAAAGTTTGCAACAAATATCCATGTAGATCACATTTGGGAACCCAACTCTATTAACAAATTTGAAGGGGAATACCTGAAAAGGAAAGGTAGATTGAGGAGAGTGAGAAGTAATTATTAGTTTTGTATTGTAGATAATTAATTCTTATCCATCATCAATATAAGTTGTTTCTAACTGGTCTAGTTGTTTTCTTTATAGTTGGTCATGAGTGGAATGCACTATATTTGTATATTGCAAAAAATATTGATTGGATAATAGTATAGATTTAACAGTCTCAAGAAAATGGTTGCTCATTAACATGGGACAATGTTGAATCATTGGTTAAATAAGCTCATCTTAATAGAGATCTCAATGTTATGCCAACGGTACTTGATCTAGCATATGGCTTAAGGATAGAAAGGTACATAAAAGATTATTAATCATAAGCCATAAGTTTAATACAAACTCATAGATTGATGCAAATAATCTTGACATGTTTGAATAATTGTAGATTGAACACTACAAATCTATGTACTACCATAGTCGTAAATTTTGCATTAAAAATCAGATAAAACAAAGAAAACTTGTGATTCTAGGATAAGTGCAATCTTCATAGTCACCAATATTTTATCTAGAAATGACATACATCCTTAATAATCTGAAAATCTATACTATGGCATTTTGGATGATATACTTGAGTGTGATTTTAATTCATTCAAATTACTGCTATTTGTTGTCAAATAAAAAGGCTATGACTGAATTGGAATGATCCTGATAGGATTATTATTGAACATGATAGTGGATTTGCAATGATTAGTACAAGGTCATTTGAGCCAGTTGTGGATGAGACCTATGTTCTTCCAAGCCAATGCGAGCAAGTATTTTACTTTGGCATCCCACGCAAATCGGGTTGGTCATTTTTGTTAGAGATGATCCAAGAGGAAGGCTGGTATAGTATAATGTGATGGAAGAAGAAGATACTGAAGAATCAAAAGACGAAGTAAATGATGATCATGAACAATTGTTACACAATGATGAAGAAGATGAAGATGATGATTTTGGTCATGTTGACGATAATGGTGATGATGATGATGATGACGATCATGATCATGCTAATGAAGATGGTGATGATCATGGTGATGATGGTAATGATAATAGTGATAAAGATGAAGATGATGAAGATGGTGGTGGTGATGATGATGATCCAAGTGAAGAGTACAATGATGGCGTTGATGATGACAATGATGAAGATGATGATCAATGACATGATATATGAAATGTTTGTCAAGGTACAGTCAATGTAAAGTATGATGGGGTCATGATTTTTATTTATAGAATTTTTTTTGATTTCAATGAATGCATCATGTAATTTTTGTCTTCTACATAATTTGTAGTTTATAGATTATTGTAAGCGGACAACTTTTCATTCATTACAATATGGGTGAATTTGATAAGTGAGGTGACCAAATTTTTCTTTCAAAATCATATGTGCAGATATAAACATTAAGTACAACATATCCAATATTTTTTTAGATAGACACATTAATTAGACCAAATTTTTGGCTAACTTAAGATAAATGATTTGCATATGTAGGTTATTCAACACCTTTGACCAAGATCTTGCATAGTCATATGGATTGATAGGTATATGTCAATAGACCCTATAGATACAAATTTTTATTTGTATATCTTCTCTTTACCATCAACATCAACTTTTGTCCTAGTGTGTCTCTCATTTTATAGATTACAAGGTATTTGTCTAATATGTCTTCCTTGAGTGAGGAAAATGTGGGAATAGAAGACAAAAGTGAGACATCTAGTAGGTCTAAAATAGGGAGATCAACTAGAGGCTAAAAGATTAGAAGAAAATTCAACAAATGAATGCAATTTTTTTCTTGCTGGGGGGTGGGTGATGTTCTTATGATAATGAGAGTGAAGGTGATAGGAAGGTTCCCTTAAGGCACACACATCTTCAAAAAGAATAGGTACCCAAGGAAATACTCTAGTTAACACTGATTTTTTTGTTAATGAAAGGATATATTGTAAGCTCCATCTTCATTACATAGTTTGGGCCTATTTTCCATTGATGGCATAAAGGTCTATTACAATAAAGTTGTTGAATTGATGGAGTGTGTAGGACCTTGTTACAATTATAACAATTGGATGCAGATTATGCAATATAAAAATAATATTTGTAGGTATGCATTGTCAAAAAATTATATACAATGTAAAGAAATGAAACATTCACCATTTATATTGATGGAAGTCCAAAAGCAATAAGGAATATTGCAGGATTTATAAATAGTTCTCAACTCGTGTCAACTAATAAGTTGGTGAATTGTATATTTGAGGCAACGAAGGAAATCATGTTTTTGTATGTGCGATAAAATCAATAAGTGTAGGAGAAGATCTTTTGATAGATTACAATTTGAATCGTGTAGATACAAAAAAATTCCCTATAATGGGACTGGTAAGTATAACATTTGAACCAATTACCTCAAATTTATATTGACTCTAATATAAATCTATTTTATTATTATTAATTTTTTTTTGGTAAGTCTATTACTTTCATTTTTCTACTGATTGCTAAGAACTGACAATCTTTTTCATAGGGCAACATGGATAGACTACCACCCACAAGCGGGGATGCACCATCTCACACACCTTCTTTAATGAAGGTAAACCTTAATTATTGTAATTTTTAAAATCATATAGAAACAAATGTCGTATTATTATGTTTTTTTCTTTAGGGCTTTGGAATTACTTTGATGGAATTTTACTGGAATTTAAGTGAGGTGACCAAA
Organism: Cupressus sempervirens; assembly: GCA_028749045.1. Taxonomy (NCBI): domain Eukaryota; kingdom Viridiplantae; phylum Streptophyta; class Pinopsida; order Cupressales; family Cupressaceae; genus Cupressus; species Cupressus sempervirens. The sequence goes on along the minus strand of CM053785.1, from coordinate 476,087,408 downwards.
TTTTTCTTTCACAAACATATGTGCAAATATAAACATTGAGTACAACATGTCCAATATTTTTGTAGATATACACATTAATTACACCAACTTTTTCTTTCAAAACCATATGCGTAGATATAAAAATTAAGTAGAACATGTCCAATATTTTTGTAGATATACACATTAACTACACCAACTTTTTCTTTCAAAACCATATGTGTAGATATAAACATTAAGTACAACATGTCCAATATTTTTATAGATATACACATTAGTTACACCATTTTTTTCTTTGAAAACTATATGTATAGATATAAACATTAAGTATACCATGTCAAATACTTTCATTTCACTGCTTATTGCTAAGAATTACTAATCTTTTTCATAGGGTGACATGGATAGACCACCATCCACAAGTGGGGATGCACCATCTCACACACCTTCTTCAGTGAAGGTAAACCTTAATTATTGTAATTGTTCAAATTATAAAGAAACAAATGTTGTATTATTATGTTCTTTTCTTTATGGCTCTGGAGTTATTTTGATGCAATTTTACTGATAATTTCACAAATAATAGGAAAAAGCTAAAATGATAGCAGATCAAATGTGATATGAAATACATATGTCATTTCTACATGACATTGCCTTTAGTGTTGACCCTATGTGTAAGGAAACTCAAGTGCAGAAACAACTTCCTACACTAATCTCATAAGGAAAGTATGATGCAAATCCTATTAAAATATTCTACACTTACAGATTCAATATCATGTAAACAACAATATTGCAGCCAACCATGCATACAGAAAATAGACAGAGAAAGGAACACATAACACAAGGATTTTCCAGTGGGAAAAAACCTTTCGGTAAAACAACCCCACCCCTTCAGAACCTTCACAATGTATTATCTTCAACATGAGGTTACAATACACTTACAATGCAAGTTCAACATCAACAACAGAAGACTCCAGTAGCTGCTCGCAGTACCAACAATACACCTTTTTCGCATCGCATCTCTTCACAACCCTAAAAATGCTTATAACATGCGCTTCACTTTTAGGGCTACTCCCAAAAGGTAAACCATATTAGGGTTTTACCATTCTCCGAGAAAATAGGAACCCCCAAAACAATTTTGAGGCGATGCCCTGAACCCCACTATTGTGGTAGAGTGTACAGTACTCAAATATCTTAGTTGCCACATGTCTTCACATGTCATTGAATCTTCCTAACATAGTTCTTACGTGTCATAGGAATCTGTCATAACCATTTTAGTCATGATCTCCTTACACACAATTCAAGATGTTGACACATCAACATTATTTGCAAGAAATACATTTTACAAAAAAAAAAATAAGAATAGGAATTATACAAGGTTGAGACACCTTATTCCTAACACTATGTTCATGGCCCAATAACTCAAAAAAAATAGAGTGATGAAATTGTTAATATTATCATCGAGGGTGACACAAGTGAGGAGAAAGAGGCACTGAAAGAAGAATTGGCCCATAGGGTCAAATATTTGAAGGTAAGTAGTAATTAATCTCAAGAAATAATAGAAGTTCAATAGAATTTTATATTTTATAGTATCATATGGATCATGATCTAAAATATTATGTGTTCTTCTACAACAATATATGACACCTATGACACTGCATGGTGAACATGGTGAGGGTTGTAGGACACAACCTTCATGTAAGCAACACTTTCTCTTTACAACATTATTGAAAAATATAGTATTATTACAGTGTTGATTTTATTTAAGGCAATTACTCAGTGTTGAAATAGGATATCTGATGTTGAAAGTGAAACTAGTGCAACATTGTTTATTTTCATCAACATTATAACACTTAACTTTTATTTTTAGATTCTTCTAACTAGTATCCCATTTAATCTTTATCCATTGCAAATGTCTTTGCTAACAATATTGTATTCTTCAGCTCATGATGAAGTGTGGATGCTTCCTTCAGTCATCACTTTGATATTGCCAAATGCATTGTCAGTAACAAGGAGCATGCAAACATGCAGATGCTAGCTAATCAAGCTCTCAACCTAATTAAGGCCTCATAGCTAGTTCATTTCTGTCTTTTGTGCTGTCCTTTTGCTTTCCTAGTGTTGTTTCTTTGCTATTTTTTCAACAGTTCTATCTATGACCTCTTGTGTTTCTTTTTGGAGGTTTGTTTTGTTTTTGATCCTTTATGCTCTACCTTTTCTGAGACTGTCCTTTTGTAATATGGTTTTGGGTCCTTAAAACCTATTTTTACTTAATCAAAACAAGGAGCATGCAAACATCCTCATATGTGCCAAGTACAATTGGTACAACCTTGTTTTGCTATATTTTGTAATGTGCTAATCATGCATTTTTTTTGTTGGGTGGATTTTATACTCATGTAGCTATTTTGTGCACTAATAGATATACGTTTAGTTGATAGAGCAATAGAGACTAGTACTATTGAAGCTGATCCATTTCTTGGAGTAGTCCATGTAACTAGTACTGGTTCATTTGCAAGGACATTGTTGCTGAACAAGAAAACTATGTTGCCACTAAAATTATGAAAGCTTCCAGATGCTTTAAAATTGTTATTATTTAAAGTATAATTTTAGTTTACTTATACATAATTTTTTTTGGAATGATAATCTATTTTTGTACGAAATAATGTTTTCTTTGATCATATTTTTGATATGACATTGAGGCTATTTGGACCCACCATACATAAAAGTACATATTTTCATATTATTGCTACAATATTTTTCTTTTCTTCCATTTATTGTACTATATTAAAGTTATTGATCTAGCATTTTTTTATTTTTTGAAAAGGTGGAATGAATAGGGTCTTGAACTAAAAAATCAGCTCATTACATCTTTTGAGGACCCTTTTGGAAAAAACATTTTTGACACTGTCCTACTTCTCAAAAGAGTATCAAGACATATAAAGATTGTGAGGAACAAATATAGAAGGGGTCTAAAGCAGAACCCAAAGTACGGCCATCCTCCTATGAATCCACTAATGGAGTGGAATGAAATAGTAGAAGATGCAAAAGAGAAAAAGCTACGTGATAATAAAGGAAATGAACTAGAACAAGGAAAAAGAAGGTATGTCATGATAATATTAAGTAGAATGTAATCATGCACTAATTAGTGATTTTTGTAATTATATAATCTAACATGTTTCAAACTATTCATAGACTACAGGACACATAAGTGGCTACAAAAATGAGAATAGAAAATGTTGGCCAACACAAACTTGGCTCTGGTGGCTATATAAATCTTTAGTCTTGACTTGTAAGTAGCAGTAATGGAATTTCATATTTTTTAATATAATATTAAAAAAAAAATTAATCAAACCATACATGAAAAATTTACAACATTAAGCAAAAAATACAAGGCACAAATTTCAATTTAGAGCTCATAAATGAAGATAAAAAAATTGCCTTGAAGGAAGGCTATAAAGTCGTGGTTGCATGCCTACACCAAGAATCTGGTGCACCAAATGAGAAATATGTAAATTAGTTAGATGAAAAGTAAATCAAATTGAATAGCAGAGAAATTTCTTTTTTGGTGTTAGTTTTGAACATAAATTGACTGCATAACAATGCACATAACATTTCACTACAATCTTCATATCCTATCATAGTACCTATGCATGATGAAGGCCATGATGTGCATCATAGTGGTGGAGGTATTAATTTTCTATTGGAAATTAAATACATAATTATGAATGCAATTTAACATCTTCAATTGCAATTTGACGTGTAAACTTTTTTTGAATATTTTAGAGCATGTTGAACATCATGGTGAAGTTGTAGAGCATGTTCTAAGTGTTCAGCATGTTAATTTGGCAGTAGATCAAAATGTTAATGTACATGATGTGGCATTTTCAAGTAAGAAAAATTCATGTTATGTTGTATTACTTAATTAAATACTTATAACAGTTAAAAAAAGAAAAAGAGTATGCCAATTTAACCCATTTTTCATGTCCGAAATTCGAGGCAAAACACACCTAAGGTTAATTAATCTACCATAACATACTAATACTTGGTCTAGATATTATCATAACTCACTTAAAAATATTAAGGCTTTTATCATTAAGCTATATTTACAAAGCCTAAACTCATTATCTATCATAACCCAACTTGTCACAATACATTACCTAGTCAACTTAAATTATAACATTTCCTAATTTATGAATCCCCATCTAGGTTGAAAAATACTCAATACCCAATTTCTATAATCGTCATAAAAATGTTTAAAACCCAATAAAAAGGTTACTAACATAAAATTACCAACTAATTCCTTTTCCATCTTCGCCTTCGCTTAACTACTTAAGAATGTTTATTAACAATAACCATATTCGAACATTCATTATTAAATCGATTTTGATAATTGTTTCATAATACATTAATTCCTACTCTCAACCAACCACTTTTATATTTTCAAATTTAGTACTTTAGTATTCAAAATGAAACACCATTTACTACTTAATTAAATAGGTTTAAACAACTAAAACAAAATGATAGCCATTAAATCTCTAAACTTAATCTAATAACAATCATATCCTAAACATGTAGCAAAACAATTAAGAAAACCAAATTTAATTCTTGCTATATTTGTATTTATAAAAAGAAACTAATTTCAGACCTAACAGTCGATTATATCAATGAAGCTTCCACTTGAAATTTGAAAACAATAATAATTTAATATAGTTATTTTCTATCCGTTTTAAACTTTAATTAAACTCTAACATTTAAATCTAAATATAAAATTTCATAAAATAAAAATTAACATCTAACATTAATTAAATCTATTAACTTTAATTAATTCTAAAATTCAAAATAACAAACACTAAAATAAATCCTAATATTAGCATATATACTAATTAATTTATATATAAAACATATGAATTAAATTACTAAACATAAAACTAACTAATTTTAAAACTTTACTTAATACTGAAAACTAAAATTCTTAAATACTAATAACACTTAATTTAAAACTACATTTCCAATTTATCATTACTAACTATATTATAAAAACAAAATACTAACATGTACTACGTTTCAAGTAAATTACATAACATGATTATCAAAAAAAATTAAAACTTTATTTAACATATATAATTTTAAACCAAAAAAAACAATGCTAAATTCTAAAACTCACTAATACTATTTAAACTATCAACTAACTACAAAACTTAAACTAACCTAAACTTACTTTCCTACATCTAACTAATTCCAAATCCTATCTACCTTTAACCCCCCTGAACAATCTACCCAACACCCATAATCATCCCTCCCACTTGCTTTTCCAACTGTACCATGCGCTCTCCAAAGGTTGGCACGCTGACCAAGGCCATCCAAGCATTGACCCTCCCTTGGATGCCTAACAAAGATCATAAAGGAGATGGGGTGTTGTCAAAAAAAAGTTAGAAAATTTAAACACAACCAAATTAAAGTTTGTTCCTTTCACCACTTGGCATGTTACGTGGGTCATAGGCAATCATAACATTGCTGGCTGAATTCATAGATTTCTAGGATTAATGGCAAGAGTTTTTAATTGGGCCAAGGTTTATCACCCTTGTCAATTTGAAGCTTTTAAACAAGACCCCAAATCCCTTATTTAAAGAGTCGTCCTCTCCACTCAAAACCAACTATGAAGCCTACGTACTAGCCAACTGCTCTTCCACCCATTCACTACATTCAAACCTTAACATGCATCCCAAAACCCATGCATTGCCCAAGGTTTCTTCCCACATACACACTAATCACGTCAGCAAATATGAAGCACCTAAATCAAATTCATGTGGATTCCTAGAGCCAATGAAAAGAGAGTGAGGGAGGCTAGCGAAATGATAAGTTGTTTTTAGTTGAGGACTGCACCATATTTAAAAGGGGGGTAGTTATTTCAAAAAAAGTTTAGTGGTTGGTTTGAAAGGATAGAGTAGGATATTTAGAAAAAGATCTTATTTAAATATGTTTTTTTTTCTTCTCTTTAAGTTGTAATATTTATTATGTTTTAAACGGATATTTAGGAAATCTTTTAAGATTCTCTGTTCAAAAGAAGGAATTAAACCTTTCTCCATACAAAAGACAGATCCAATTTTTCTCAAAAGATGAACAACTTTTTTCAAGCTCTTTTTTTTTTCTTTCTAAGTATAGATTTTCCAAACAATTTATTTTTATAACAAAGGGCGGGGGGTGAGGGGGCGGGGGGCGTGGTGTTTACATTTTTCTTTTCTAATTGGAATTACCAAATGCCTAGTTAACCAAGGGGTTGAATAATTTATTTTAACAACAATGTAAGATTTATTTTATCTCCTGATAAGCACAAAATTGAATTGAAGTTCCAACCATATCAATTTTTCCTTAACATATTTGAACTTAAAATTGCATAATTGCATGTCACCATTTTATCTATTTTTCAATACACACATGCATAAACTAAAATAAACTAGAAATATCATAAGCAAGGATATTACTCAATCATTTTTTTTATTGACCACCTGATTCAAAGGCTCCGCTGGGAAAGAACCAAGAAGAAAATGTGACATCGTTGCCATTTCCACAATAAGTTACAAATAACATTTTTACACAGGATTTCAATCCCGAGGAGAAATCTCCCAACATAACTGAATTTCAATAACCATTTTGAATTTCCTTCTTGGTCCTTAACAAGGGATCCATTATGAATTCTACAATACATCACGGTGATCATGGAGAGAATGAAAATTGATTGAGAGACAACCAATCACAACATGAAGACAAAATCAAACATTCACTCCCATCCCGATTTCGACAACAGGTTCGACATTGAACCAAACTAGGGAGAAGGTGGATTTTTTCAATAGGATATGTCAAACACAACACCATAACAAGTGCCCTTTTGGATCTAAAACTCAAGAACTTTCGTTCTTCCATTCCTACATACCAAAACTCAAAATGTGGTTTGTGTTGACGGATAGGGGCCCATAACACCTTACCCTCTTTCCCTCTTCTCCTCCTGAGGAGAGACTCTACACTATCGGAGTTCAACTAAAGACCTTCCTCCATACATGGCCACTTCTACGCTATCTGAGATTGAGTAATGCCAATACACCCATACAATCCCTTCAAAATTCAAAGAAAAAATATTTAAGAAAATCTATTTCAATCCCTCCCACCATACTCAACACACATATGAACATACATAAGCAATAACACTGAAACATGAAGCACAACATGAACAAAATGAGGTGAAGTATTCCTACCTTTAAAATTGGGTTATGACAATTGAACAAGTTTGAGATGAGTATTCCCTTCTTTCTCCTTCTCCTTCAATCTTGATTTTCACTCTAAAACTAGAGGTTGGGTGAACACTCAAAACCCTCTCAAAAATGCCTCTAAATAAGATCCTAAACTCAACCACTCCAAAAGTAATAACTCCCCCACTTGCGTAAAGTTTTAGAGGCTTCTAACTCAACTAGACCTAAGGCAAACCTCAAGGTGGAGTTAAAGTTATCCAACTCATGATGGAACAATCAATTTTCGCAATAAAGCAAAAATGGGGTTTTTGAGTGACCATAAAAGTCAACAAAAGGGGCTAGGGGAGTGGAAAATGCCCCCAACCCATTCCCATACCCCTTAGGTACTTAGATTTCATGATTTTAGACATTTAGGATTAATTAGGGACCTATCAAAAGCTAGAAAATTTTAGGATTTTCTAAAAACCTTCAAAAAAATAGATTAAACACTAATTTAGATTAGGGGTAATTAATCTCAATTATAAATTGATTAGCAAAAAAATCACTAACCTAGTCCAACTTAAATCTTTAGGTTACTCAGTTAATCCTAACTATCTTACTAGAATGCATACACAATTCACGAGTATCAAGCGACACTGAAAAATCACTATTACGAAATATTAACACGTAAAGATTACATAATGATACTTCAATTCATGATACAAATAAAATATGAACAACGAGGTTTGCATCTTTCGTTAGACTCAACCCTAGTTTCCACAATTGGTACATAGGGTTCAGTTCCATTTCTCCATCAGATTTTCCAGCTAAAATATCGTGCACACTCATTGCACACATCAGTAACTCAAGAAAATCACATGCATATATTCAAACCTATCTGGATAGTTACATAAATTAAAACATGAATCTCTCATATAATTAACTGTTTAATTCATTTCTACTCACATTTAATCATCAGAAATCACATAATCAATATAACATAACTTATTTGTTAATTCAAATTAAAATACTAGAATAATCATCATTAGGCATGCATATACCTAACATCATAAACATCACCAGTTAAGAAATACCGAGCTATCTGAAAGCATAAAACTTAAACATCGAGGTACCAAAATCAACACCCTTATCATCAGGCGAAAATGCCTCGTATCATCGTTAGTGAAATTTTAATGTTTAAACAGTTGATATAATGTAGTAGTTCTCAAAATACTGAGCATTAAAACATGGATGTATCAATTGATCTCAATTTTCATTAGGGCATTCACAACATAAAACATTAATTCATATCCATTTCAATCTCCTATAACAGTTTTAACAAAGAATTCATATTTGATGATTACATACAAGGAGGGACCTTACACCATTTACTTGTTCTTGCAACAAAGCCCCCTTTAGTGCAGTAGCCTCCCGCTCCTTGAAACAGGAGGAGGCATCATAATTTGAAATTACATGTGCCACAAGAGGAAGAGAATGATGAAGATATTGATGCTCCTATCAACCTTTTTCTTAAGGGAGCTAAGAAAAAAAAAAAAAATGATTTTTTTTGAAATGCTCTTTGATAAACCTTGTTTGATAAACTTTGTTGAACAATGAAAGAACTTTGTTTTAAGTAATTATCTATGAATTTTGTGTATTAATATTGATTTTTATTTTACGTTTATAAATATTGTTATATGTTAATGAAGTCTTGATTAGTATTGTGTATTAATGAATGTTATGTGATTGTATTGATTGAATGTTATAGTTCATAGATGTATGGATGCATGAATGAAGTATGTAATCAAATGATAATGGGTAATTTAGCATGATGTTAGGGGGAGGGGGTGAGGCCAGATGAGCTTTCACCTTCACGTGGTTGGCCTTGTTAAGTAGAGAATATTAATGTATTCTAAAAACCAAGTGAAGCTCAAACTAAAATACCAAGGATATCTTTCTATTATTTCCTAATCTATTCTTTCTTTTTCTTCAAAACTGTTACCAAATAGCAATTTATTCTTGATCATCTTTAGCTTAGTTACCAAGCAATATAATATATTTTGATCCTGATACCTCTACTTCCTTCAACTATTATTCTATTGTATTCATTAGGTTTTCATCCCTCACCCACATTTTTTCAAATTTGAAAGGACATTGTTTTGGGAGTGAATCCTCAATGATATTCAGTTGAACTGCAAAGTGGTCTAAACTAGAATGAGGGAGGATATGGGTTGAGACAATATGACACAGTTGATGGTTCTAAGTCACTATTAGGGAAGATAATGTAATGTTGCTATAACTTGATTCAAAATTTCACACTCCATGCACATGCTATAACATGATTTATAGAAGACTTGAAGTAGATTTGAAAGGTGATTTATAGCAAACCTAAGGGTGGATTTATAACATGCTTACATGGGAGTTAAATATATTATCACCCACAGGGGTTTCGATATACTCATTTATTTTATGTGTGTTGTCAATTGTGTAATTGTTGTATCTTACGTTAGTCATGTTCTCATTGCCCCTACTCTTTCAATTATAGTCAAACGTGATCCCATATTTAATATTTAGGGATGTGCTAGGACAAGATCACAAGGTTTCTAACTGCATAAACTTGCTCTAGAAATCTTCAATTTCTTAGCCAATATCATACTCTTAGAAAGTATGCTCATAAATAAAATAGAATATATTTCACTTGTTTTGTAAGCTTAATTTTTTTCATACAACGAAAAATAAGTTTGTAACACTCAATATTTAAAAATCAATTATTAGATACCCAACTTTCTAAATTGCATTTTGGTGGTTTGCTTGTCTTCTAATTTACCTGCAAAACTAGTAAAGATTGTTAATGTCTTGTAATGTAGATTTCATTATTTTTCGTGTCATCCCAATAAAATTTTGGAAAAGTGGAATAGACCACAATTCCCAAAGCAACTAAAATGTGGACTCTGGGCTTAGTGGATTTGGGCATTGAGATTGTTCTTAAGATATGGAATGTGATGTTTAGACCATATCAAAGTAAATGGGTTTTAAATAATTGGAATCGACCAATTGGAGTTTCAAGCTACTAGAAGTAAATGCCCCAAGATTGGCAGTAAGGACAACAACTTATTAACATAATTTATCATGCCTCTACTATAAGTTTGGAAATTGCCACTAGTTGTATTAGTAGCAAGAACCAACACAAACCAATTATCTTCAAAAGCAACCCTAGATAACAAAAAATTTGTGTCGTTCACATATGAAGATATTGTGAATTTGTATAATTATGAAATGATATCTTTGGAGATAAACCAAGAACACAATCTTGAATAACTACTCCATCTTTGGTATCAGATATACATACTTGGCCTTTGAACTGATCTGCTAACTGCTCTACCAAACAAGTGGCATTTTCATTTTCGGTTAGAATAGGAAGCTTCATGTCTTTCCTAAACTCGTTAATGTTAATTAATAATTCCTCTAACAAATCTACAATGAAAAATGAGATTATTGTAAAAAATCTTGCATAATAGAACCATCATTCACATATGCTTTTCTTTCTTAATTCTAACTGAAGATTTTTGCCAATAAAAAATAGGAATTAACCAGATAAAATCAACAACAACCACATAGCTTTGTGGAATTGTTAGACCTCCTTGGTTTAGAGAGCTGGATTCCATTGGCTAACAATATTAGTCAACATTGAGGATAGTGTGAGGAGCCATTAAGATAGACTTAAATTAGGGGAGTTATATCAACCATAAGATAGGCTTCAATTATTGCAGCTACAAGCTCAAACTAAATTAGAGTGATAGCACTCATAAGGTAGCCTAAAACTATTGTAGTTGCAAGTTTCATCTTAGGTACATCAGAAAATACCATAAATATACTACTAATATTCAAAACATAAGTCTAGTCAACATACATTATTTATAATTATATTAAAAAATATTGGTTATCCAACAACGTATTAATTGTTTGTGTTAATTTGTTTGTCACTTCCAAGTAGTTATAAGTGTCAGCTGATTGGAGGTTGGGTTCCTCTTGGAAACTACCAAGTCTTTTAATATATCATGTATTATCATGGAAGGTAGCATGGTGTAGTGGGATGAACTATACTCTTTGAGAAACCATCTTTGTTCTTCTCTATAATAATTTCATGATAGAATAAAGACATATTTTACTCCTATATCTAGTGTGTTTTGTCATCTTTATTATTATGTCATGTATTTAATTTATCAGATATAACACTGAAAAATAAGCATTTGAAATAATCACCATTAAGTTGTTGAACACGATCATGAGACAGTAATCATAATGCACGATGTTGTATTCCTTTGTACCTTATAGAATAAGTAATCTGTGAAGGTCTTATTTTCTACATCCAGTAGAGTTTAATTTTTTGGTCTCAAAAAGGATAAAGTATCTCCTATCTATTTATCTAAATTAACTCAAGTTCCTATAATTTAAATTAGATCTAGATTGCAACAATAACAATGAAACAAAATTTGGTTCTTCACCCAATTTTGAATTTTCTTGCAGTTTTGAAATTTAAGAATGTGCTCATCTCTTTAAGTGAATCATATTACCATTGAATTAAATTTGTGCTCATTCTAAAATAATCTACAAGGAATAAAAAGATCTTGAAGATTCTCAAGCACTATATAAAGACAAATCCTACCTTCAAAAAGTTACCAAAGGGTTTGTCATTAGAAACCCTCAGAAATAGAAGCTCATGTTAAAGTTCAAGCACTCTAACCATCGAATACATGTAACACTACTACTACTCATAATACTAATAAATAAGAATCCAATAACAAGTACAAGGTATGCAATATTTTTATTTTATTTAACTCCCCTTAATACAAGTACAAGTACACAGATTGAACCATTCTCAATCTGAAAACCTCAAAAAACAAGTAAACATCATCCCAATATGATTCCATAAAGATTCTAAAACATATTGAGTTCAGTACAATAATGAAGTACAATCTCATCCTTAAATGCCTATGTCCCAAAATATGGACCCTACAAGCAAATGAATAATGATTCAGGAAGAACTTCAATAAGCATCTTTAGCTACTTGTAAACTCGAAGCACTTGGAAACACACAAGATGCAACACAAAACAAAAGAGGGCTCAGTACATACTAAGTTGAAAAGTGTAATCCACCTGCATGCATGTTAGACCAAACATATACATAACCATAATGCAGATATCCGTTTCACTACAACATAGTGCAGTTCCAAAATTAATATGCAAGAAGTAAACCTTTACTCATTATTGCAAAATTAAACTCGCACTAAGAATAACATGTAAATGAAACATATATATACTGAGGTGTCATCGTTATGGCACTAAGATACTGCATCCCTGTATGGTATGCTCATAGTCAACACATAACGGGTTTCTCTATTATACTTGTCAATGACAGAATAGAGATATGCCTTAATGTTCTCCGTACTTAACCATATAGGTCTAAGTCATAGGTAAGGCCAACTATCTTTTATATATGTAATTAACCCACCCAATTCATTTTATAGTTATCACTGAATTAATTAACTAAATAAGATAAACCAAATTCAGCCACCCCGATATACGTTCATCCCTGCTATTCTTAAAATACACATCAAATAGATTTTCTAAGAATGTTCATGCTACAATATAATTCAGTATTCAACATGATACTACATCCTTTAATGTATTCGAACATATCTTAACATTGCCTATTTCCAAGATAAATTTAGACTACTACAACAACAAAAACAAATATTATAATAATAGAACCCGTAAATACAATTAAATTAACATCTTAACTTAATGATATTTACTGATTTTAGTACTATACTATTCATCCCTGTTGTCATAACAATCTTTACTTATCCTTTGAAATAGCTAAATAGTCAGATCAAGTACAAAAGATACCTTTGTTTTGAAAATGAATTCCATCAACATATTTCATAATTGAAACTTAAAATGAAGTCAACTTTCCATTTCAATAAAATCCGGAAAACAGCTCTGACTCTCATTAAAACAGAGTATAACCTTTAATATAATTAAATTCCTTTTTGTTTCAACATTATGATTGAATTGTAATACAACATTCTAATACCATTGACAGTTTTCTTACAAGTTCAAATCCCATCATTGTTTGAACAGATGACCAATAACAACGTTGTTATTATGTTTTTGGCTATACAATCAAAACAATATGACTTATTTTCTAATCATAGTCAAATTTCTAAGTTTATAAAAACTGTTATTGCAGTATTCTATGCAACTGAACATTAACAATATGTCATTACTCTGTTCTAACTGCACTAAGCTTTCGAAGATACAATTTGAAACCATATCATAATCGTTCTCTGACAGTAATTGAACACAATCAGAACACAAATTCCTTCGAAAACGTATATCAGAAATTGGCTAATACTATTGACAAATTTTTCGCCGTCTGTTCTCACTAATCAAAATACAACCTAAAGTTCTATATCGATATTATAACCAACTGTTTACAAAATGTGTCGAGCATCTTTTACAGAATTCCAAATTCACAAAAAAAAAACCTTTCTTCTTAAGAATTTTTGACTATTCAATTTAAACCTCACAAATAAGATCATTAACATAACTATAGTTATGCTGTTACAACGCAAATCAAATTTCATTTATAATACAAGACAATTGCTTGACAAAATGTCGATGCCCTCAATACTTTCTAATCGACACTACAGAGACAAAATCCTCACATTTTACCGATGGAAACATAATTACTGTGTACTAAAATTGCGACATCCAAAATACATATTGCGAACAACGTAATTATTTGTGCACAAAATAAAACCCTAAACTCCGCTAAACACATCACAAAACTATTACACTTGTTTAAAGCTGATCTGTATGACAAAATGCCGATGACACTAGTTGCATAAGAAATTTAACTTAACTGTGGTTTTTTTGTAAAACACTTAACAGTCTGTCTAATATCATGACCAACCTAAGTTTAAAACCATTGTTTGCTAATAAGCTATACTCTGGTTTGAACAAGTTATTAGGATAAACAATTGTGCCCTAATTCAAATGCGAACCGATGATTATAAAAGCAAACCTGATTCCATTGATCGAAATGTTTAACCCTAGTCGTATAACACCATACACAGTGATCTCCAAATTTCATTCAATATAATAAAAACCCAAAAGCAAACGACATAACCAAAAGATAGTTACATTCAAAATCTAATTAATTTCGATGATAAGTTAAAAACACAGAGTTCGGCTATATAAAATTGACAGCTGTGAGCTATATGATAACAAACAACAAAGCTCAAGCATATCCATGTTTCCCAAGCACACTTTCATAACTTCACATGAGTATGGGAACAAACATTGCCCAGAAAACATCTCTGAACCTTGCCTACTTCCAGCCTCGAGAGTGGATTACGCAAATATCCTTCAGAACATTATAAAATCATACTCCTAACATTCCTGTTTTAAAATTAAATATAGTAATATGAGAGAAAGAAGGGATAGAGAATGCCCCTACTTGAGAGATAGTAGAGGGTAATTTCTCAGCTCCAAGAACTTCAACAACTTGTCGAGAAAGCCAAAGCCCAAAATAAATACCACACTTCCAAAATGTAGAGACCCAAATACTGGCTTGCAACGGTGGATACGATGATCAACAACATAAACCAAGAGAAGTTTATCAAAAGAACTGGCTGAGAGCAACACCACAATGCTCGGCCTTAAAAACTCGAGATCTTTTTCAACAAATTCTTCCATGAACTCGATTTCACAGCAACAGGGGTTACAAATGTTCTTCAATCAGAGCAGTGCAGCCAAATTTTTGGCCCTTTCTCAACAGATAACCAAACTATCAACACGAAATGGCCGACTATACTAACAGTGCCATAAAACCCCATTACTCTGCATTCAATGATCTTTCCCTCAAAACAGAGCCGTGCATACGGTAGTTCCACTACCTCCGCCACATTTTTGTCATGTTTGAAAACAATGCAAAATTCTTCAATTCTTGAGCATGCGAAACCATTAGGTTTTAGGAATACAAATCCTTAATACGACTACCAAAGCTTTTGCATATAAAATAACAACATGAAAGTGTTATAAAAGTCGTGGGTATCATTCTCATTCTTAATACACATTAGTGTATATTAATATCATCAGGGTGTCCAATTCCCAAATATGATAGAAATAACTTAAGCAAATATACTTAAGGTAAATAAACTTTTTTTTTTTGGATCTGCAGTTAGCAACATGTCAATATTTACCTTAAACATCAGAATCTTATTTAAAGCACATCAATAATATTATTGACAGAATTGTTTTGAAAAGCATACTCAATAACAATGTAAAAATCAGAGAAATTAAACATAGTAGTTCTGACTCCTATAATAAGTTCAACCACAAATACATGTCCCTCAGACATTACAAACCAAGTTCAATAGATAACAGAACGTAACATCAAAAAAAAAAACTTATAATAATAAAGTCTTAATATGAAAATAACCAAAGTAGTGGTCAGGCATGACAATACACATGTCAAGTAGTAACTCAAAGCATAAGGTACTTGATAATGAAACATGTAATGTATATCACTAAGGTAGGAAGGATGGATTTCTTTGATTTGACCACTTTCATTGAATTGAATACAAATAGTATGACCCAAGCTAATACTAGGAGTCTCATTGGAAGCAAAGCTCCTTTTCTATGAGGTACACATCAATAAATTTTATTTCTTGAATGATAAACATAAAGTGTAGTGATAACAATCTTAACATTGTTTGATAATATAGTTTTCAAATCAACAAAAAATAAAATCATAATGTGTGGTCTTTAAACAGATCACTAATAAAATATATATATTTGCATGATCTAGGTGCTTTATGGATTACTTTGATTAGGTTTAATAATAATATATTAAGATGAAAATGCTCATGATATTAAATGTTTTAGTCAATAGGTTATATGACTATTTGTGCTCCCTTGTTGCTGCTTAAGATGTGCTAAGAAGCTCCATTGACACTTAACTAGCTTTTGGCAGTCATCTTGTTCATTGGAATCGGTAATTTTTTTCTAAGTTCCCTTACTGCTTAAGATGTGCTAAGAAGTTCCATGGATATAGAACCCTATTCACATAACTGTAATGAGGAATGATCAATTTGTTTCTATCGTAGAACTTCTACACTTATTGGAATCTAAACATAGAGCATGTGGCATTTTGTAGAGAATATGAAGAGACATATACCAACTTCTCTTGTAGGAAAACAATGAAGCACTTCTAGAAGGATAAAAAATCCCCAAATCATTCCCACATCTCATTACTGATATGAAGGTGAATCGATATGATGCCAAGAAATTCACTTTGAAGATGAAAGAAATGGTATGTTTTAAATTATTCTATGTTATTTTTGGAGGTTTTCACTTGCACTTTATTTTCCAAGTATTTGTTCTCTCATACCTCAATTTGTTTCTATCCTAGGACCTCTACTGTATTTTTTTAAAACACATAACCAATTATCACTCATTTTGAACCATTAATCAGAGGGTCCATTGGATCCCACCCCCTCTAGAATAGTAGGGGCTCGGTTGGGCCCTATGATTTACTGGGGTTCTAGCCATAACTTTGTAAGGGGTCTAGCCTTGGTCGCCATAGAATTGTAGGGATGAACCCTTCCTTTTTCCCCCCTATAGCTCATGTGGGTGGATAGTTGTTCCGATGCAGTCGTGCAAGCATGCAGAGGACATATCTATGATAGGGTGGGGGAGGGCCTACCATTATATAGGTGGGTGGTGCATCTACCTATAAAATGGTAGGGCAGAAGCCCTACTATTCTAAATAGAGGTGGACCAATTTATTTCAATCCATTTGCATGCATCATCATGCATTGTTTGCTACATTTTTAAAAAAAATAAATCAGATTTCTTTTTTGGCATTTTGATCAAGCTTGGTCAAAATTTTGACCAATTCTTTGGTCATGAGTATAGAATTGTTGTCATTGTGGTGTCCATTTAAAACAAAGATTGGTTGACATTTTGACTAATCTTGGCTGGCATTTCGACCAAGATTGATCAAAATTTTGACCAACCTTCTCTAGCATTTCGACCAAGATTGGTTGCAATTTTGACCAATTCTTTGGTCATGAGTATGGCATCCTTGTCATTGTGGTGTCCATTTCAACCAAAGATCGGTCAAACTTTTAACCAATCTTGGCTAGCATTTCAACCAAGATTGTCAAAAATTTGACCAATCATGGCTAGAATTTTGACCAAGATTGGTGAAAATTTTGACTAATGACCACCAATAATGGCCATACCAAATGTGATCCATTTCGACCAAGTATTTGGTCAAAATTTTGACCAATGCAAGGTTTCATCAAAATTTCAATGAGAAAATTTGCGACACATCATGTAGTCTCAAATTCGACCAACATGGGTCAAAATTTACTAGTGAACCCACCTATAAATCCACCCACTTAAATTTATTTCATTAAATCTCTTGCCTTAGTCATTCTTCCCACACACCCACATACATTGATGTCACCATTCACATCATAGTCCTCCCCTTTTCCATGCGTGCAGGGCCAAGTAGTATGGTATGTTGACTAGGGGGAGGAATTTTATGTTTAGAAAAAACAAATTATAGTAGGTTTTCACCACTTTACCTTTTAAATCCTTGCTCCTTAAAACAAATCACTTCCATCATAATCCTTGCATATCTTTTTGTGGAAGGGCTACCTTAGGCAGAAAATAACAAACCTGGGGCAACATGCAAGGCTTGGGAGGCCACTCATGACCTTGGGAAGAGGGAATGGCAAGTGGCCAAGTGGCCAGGGTGGAGTTGAGGAGTTAAGTAAGGGAGGTTAGTTTTGATTGGTCCTTGAGGATGAGGTTAGGTGTGTAGGTTTAAAGGGTAGTTAGTATTTGTAAATAAGCTTAGTAGATAGTTTTAAAATAAATAAAGTATGTTAGTTTTTAATAAGGTTAATAATAGCAAGTTAGTAGTTAGTCTCTATTTGTAATTATTTTGGATTAAGTAAATAGGATATTTATGACATTTGATAAAGTGACTATAAATTACATGATTTAGGAAATTTTATAAATAGAAACAAGGAATTAGGGATGTATAGACTTATAATTAGTATCATTAGGTAATGGTAGTGCATATTAATAGAATTCATTTTTTATGTGTTTTAAATAAAGTTTGGTTTGTTCGACTTTAATTATTATTATTATAGTTTAGTAGTTAGTGAGCTTCTTTGTTATAGTATAATTAGTAGTTAGTGCTCCTTGGTGATTAGAATTTATTTATAAATTAAATATATATATGATATAATGGAAAGGGTCATGTGTGAGATTTATGCTTGTAGTTAGGGAACTAGAGTTCTTGTTGGGGGATAATTATACTTGTTAATGGATAGCATTGTCTTAGTAGTAAGTAATGGGTAGGGATGAAATGATTTGATTAGAAATTTAATATTTAGTAGTTTGCTTTGGAGTTTGAATATTTATTTATTTATGTGACGAATTTAGTATTAGAAGATATGCACCTAAATTTAATTAGAATTTCTACTCAAAAGGTTGTTAGTGGAAAGCCTATTATAAAGGATAGGATGAGCTACAAGTTAGACTTGACTAGATAACTTGATAAGATGAGACATGATATGATAGAAGATGACTTAGATGTTGTCAAATAGCTTAATGGAAAATAAATAATGTTGTTTATTATTTCTAAATAATTTATGATAGTACTCAAAATTAAGTATTAGTATATTATGATTGATTAACCCCTAAATGCAGAATCAAATTCTCCTCAAGATTGAACCGACACACTAAGTGAATATGAAATAAACTTGATAACCTAATAGAACTTATGAAATTTTATGATCTTAAAAATTTTCCTTGCAAAATGGTCAAAGTAAGGTTGACGTAGTCAACAATTAGGGCTCAATCAACCCGAACTTAGTGTTCATATGGCATCTTGACCTAAGTGTTCTGAATCTATATAGTATGGTTGAAATGTCAACTCTGCATCTTATTGGAGAATAACCGAAACTCACTTTTAATCCTTTGTCAGTTTCAATAACTTGTTTAGTATAGTTTGTACTAACATAATGGAATAATTAACTTTTAAAAAAATTGTTCATGTATTTTTGCCCTGATTTTTGGGCATGACAAGGTGACTCAACTCATGATTAGTATCATTTGACTCATAATTAGTATCATTAGGTAATGATAGTGCATATTAATAGAATTAATTTTTTATGTGTTTTAAATAAATTTTGGTCTATTCAATTTTATTTATTACTATTATAGTTTAGTGGTTAGTGAGCTTGTTATAGTATAATGAGTGGTTAGTGCTCCTTGGTGTTTATAATTTATTTATAAATTAAATATGTATAAGATATAATGGAAAGGATCATGTGTGAGATTTATACTTGTAGTTAGGGAACCAAAATTCTTGTTGGGGGATAATTATACTTGTTAATGGATAGCATTGTCTTAGTAGTAAGTAATGGGTAGGAATGAAATGATTTGATTATAAATTTAATATTTAGTAGTTTGGTTTTGGAGTTTGAATATTTATTTATTTATGTGATGAATTTAGTATTAGAATATATGCACCTAAATTTAATTAGAATTTCTACTTGAAAGGCTGTTAGTGGAAAGTCTATTATAAAGGATAGGATGAGCTACGAGTTAGACTTGACTAGATAACTTGATAAAACAAGAAAGGATATGATAGAAGATAAGTTAGATGTTGTAAAATAGTTTAATGGTAAATAAATAATGTCCTTTATTATTTCTAAATAATTTATGATAATACTCAAAATTAAGTATTAGTATATTATGATTGATTAACCCCTAAATGCAAAATTAGATTCTCCTAAAGATTGAACCGACACACCAAATGAGCATGAAATAGCTTGATAACCTAATAGAACTTATGAAAAATTATGATTTTAAAAATGTGCCTTATGAAATGGTCAAAGTAAGGTTGACATAGTCAACAATTAGGGTTCAATCAACCTGAACTCAGTGTTCCAATGGCATCTTGACCTAAGTGTTCTGAATCTGTACAGTATGGTTGAAATGTCAACTTTGCATCTTATTGGAGAATAATCAAAACTCATTTTTAATCCTTTGTCAATTTCCATAACTTGTTTAGTATAGTTTGTATTAACATAATGGAATAATTAACTTTTAAAAAATTGTTCATGTACTTTTGCCCTAATTTTTGGGCATGACAAGATGACTCAACTTATGACTTCAATATCTTCTATAGAAGAAGATTTTTTTTTTCTCTAGATACTATTTTTGGGATGTTTGAAAGAACATTTTGTTGGGCAAGTAGATTATAACTAACCTAATCATTGTAGATATCTTCGATGTAGGAGACTGCCTCCAAGCTTAGCTCCTTAGGATTATTCTTAATATTTCCATCCCTCCCTTTGATATATGTAATTTGATTTATTGTCCTTCTCTATTTGGAACTATTATGGAAAAACTTAGAATTGTTATCCCCTGCCTCCAACCACACCTCTCTCAATTTCTACCTCCAAAAAAGATCTTCTTTGGCAAGAACTTTCTCATATTGCTACATAATCTTTTTTCTTCCAAGTACTTAGTTTCCCTTTTCCATGCTCCATAACTTCATTATTAAGAGATGCCAATTTTTCCTCCAAAGTTAACTTGTCCTCAAAGATGTTCCCAAATAATTTTGAGTTCCACTTCTTCAATTTTTGCTTGATTACTTTAAACTTACTAACTACTTGAAACAATTTGGAGCCTGAGACCTCTATTTATTCCCATGATTGTTTAATTTGTTTAAGAATATTTTCATTTTTAAGACACATTTTCTCAAATTTGAAAGGGAATTATTAGGGAATTTATCCTTTATAACCTTTATCTTCATAGGATAGTGGTTTGATCCTGATATTGGTTTAACTTCACAGAGGAATGAAATAGGGATAGAAGATAAGTCCTCATAAACAAGAAACCTATCAACTCTTTCTGCAATATTGTTAAAGCCTTTCCTTCTATTATTCTAGGTAAAAGTATTATTTGAACATGTTATTTCCATCAAACCTAGCCTATTAACCCAATCATAAAACTCCTTTGATGCTAAAGAGAGAGAATTTCTTCCACCTGTTTTCTCTGAGGGACATAGGATAGTATTAAAATTTCCTCTAATAATGGATAGACCCTCTTGTTCTATATTGATACTTTCTTCTAGTTTCATTTGTAGCCTTGAATTATCTATGTTATTAATTGGACCATAGATGTTAAAATACTTATACTAAAAATTAGATTGTATACCTTTTACTGACCCATAAATCCAATTTCTATGAAATTCCAAGGACGAGATAGTGAAATTCCTTGGATCCCATATCAAAGATTTCTCACCTGAAGCTCCTTCTACTAGGGAGTATCTTACCGCCCTCCAACCTAGAGACCTCTTAAATTTACCCATTTCTTCACTATTTAGTTTAGTTTCTTAAAGAAGAATCATGCCAGTGTTAGTGTTAGAGATGGAGTACCTTAGGAGTCACTTCTTGTTAGGGGCGTTGAGGCCCCTAACATTCCATGTAATAATATTCATGGTTCTTTGGGAAGGATATACCCCTTCCCTACATAAAGAATATCAATAAGTTCAACCTAGCTTTTAGCTACCCCATCTCTAGATCTCAACTCTTGCAAGGATTTCCTACCACACTTTTTCAACACTTATGTACAATCTGAAGCTCCTTTTCTAAGTAGGGAAATTCCTAAACTTTAGGGTCCCAAATTATCCTCCTTTATTTCCTCAATGATTTCTAAATCCCCTATTACCTTATCATCAATAGAGGATATTTCTTCTTCCTTGAGGTCACATTCCAAAATTTTAGAAATTAAAATTGATTTATGCAATTTCACCTCCTCCTCATCGCAAATCTCATCTAAAAACTAAGTCATTAGATCATCCACTACCATGTTATTTAGAGCCTCGATTAACATATTGACTTCTGCTTCTTTTTGTTTTGAGGTTGGTTTCACTTGGATCTTGCTCTGTTTGGATTGGATTTATGGAAACAAACTCCCCTTCCTCTATTTCCTGACCAAATTCAACTACTTCCTTGGAAGGAGTGATTTGAAGAGTGGTCTTCTGTGAAGGGAACTCTTCTTGAACATTACCTAAACTTATAATTATTGATTTGAGGTGGGGAGGGTAGTCCTTGATCTCTCCTTCCTCCATCTTCTCCCTTGAATGGATTGAAAGAAGATTTTAATGTTTAGATAATTTCCCAAAAGATCTTGATGACAGACATCCCAAGGCAAAGAAACAAAAACTAGTTCTACTCTAAAAAGTCCCTCTACTAGTCTTGGATTGATAGAGATAATTTTACCATTTACATTAATATCTAGGGTTTCAAATTCAACTACATTAACATCTAATTTAACAATAATAATTGGGCTAGAGCAAGCAATATCGAGTTCTACCTACCCTACATAAGATCCTAATTTATGACCTATTATTTTGAGTGTATCTTTAACCAAAAGTTCAATCAGGAGATTAGGAAGAAGGATTGCTTTTTCTACTTCATATTTCACCATTTTTTTTTGGATCAAAGAATGGGCTCCATTCTAGATATTTTATAGGGCAATCCTTCACGACTAGGGTTTCTACTATAGAAGCTTATTTCTTAGATCTAAACAATCACAAGCCAAATATTTATAAATTCATTTTCCATAAATGTTAGGTTGGTAGGTTTTTGTAGAATATTTTTAAGCCACTTAACAATAGAACACACCTCCTTACTAGGTCTTGTCCATCATGCAAAAATTCCTCGATCATAGCATCTTCTTTGAACATAATTAATCTCATGTTCTAATAGGTAGATCACATCATGATCCAATTTATTTGCTTCCTTGACGTGATTCAAAGTTTTTGGTAGTCCTTGAGTTAGGGAGTCCTTCCTTCTATTTGAACTATAAGATCAGATCCGATGAGAATCAAAATCTATTGGATCAATCTTTTAAAGGGAGATGAAGGCATTACATTGATTTGGATGCCCTCTTCCATTATTTTTATGGAACCTGGCCACAATTCTAAGTTTTTCCCCTTCGAAGTAATATGATATATCCTTCTTAGGTTTATGGGACCAGACCTCTATCCATCCTTCCTCAGATTCATTTCTCTTCAGAAGCAGTTTCATGGATTGATAAAAGGGTAGAGCATACTTTGTTTGCCATAAATGAGCGCATTGTCTTTGGTACCATGGAAAATATTTTTTTATTTTTAGTTCTAAATAATTTTTAGTTTTAATAAAGCATAAATTTGTAGTAATAAAACATAAAAACCATAAATTTCCACAAATCAAATGACAGAGCTCATGAAACCTATCGAATTCCACAAATAATAATTTTGAATACTTTACTGTGTAAAGATAAAAAGAAACAATTTCATAATTTGTAACCCAAAACAAAGCCAAAGGACGATCGAAATTCAAGGGGAGAGAAAACTTAGCTAACTGTCGGAAAAAAAATCAGAAATTTATCAAAGAAAATCTCAACTTTGGGAATATCCTGGGATGTAATTGGAGGTTGAAGCTGATCAAATATAGTCTAGAATAAATCAGATTCAAGGCCTTTATACAGCCGCATGGATCTTTGAAATGGAGATTTTGAGAGAAATCATGTAATGCCTCTCGCAGCAATGCAAAGATTCCTTTTTGTTTTGACTCTTTTGTAATTATGATTCTATCGGCTCTTTAGATGCTTTCAGTCACATTAAAGGCACAAATAGTTGATTTCATTCGCTTGTTTTGGTGGTTGATTTGTTGCGAACAAATTTGTCAAGGGTTTGCTTGGGAGCATAGTATTTTTTCCTTATTAGTAAGTTTAAATGATACACAATCTCCTGTGCCTGAACTTTACAATGCAAAGATTTCTGTCAGCCATGATCACAAGCAATGGTGGCTTTGGCTTTTGTGCATAGGCACGAAGTTTTCTTTTCAAATTGATAGATTGTTGAAGGCATGTTCAAGTGACACTATGCAAACCTTAAAAAACCTCGAAACTCGATAGACTTGTCCAAGGGATGCAGAGCTATGTGGGACTGTGTGCAACGAATTACTGAAATAACAATGATCTTGTAGCCCAAAGATAAGGGTAATTACACATATCTCATCCATGAGCCGCCTGAGTCTGAAGGGTGTCTTCGTTCTCCCGAATGATAATGGATTTTATATTCCTTGAATCCTAAATATAGTGCTTATTTAGTCTTCTTACAGCTGCTAAAACTCGAGCAAAGGATTGCAAGCTTGGAGTTAACATTGTTATTATCTTATTAATAATTTAATAATTATTATTATTATTAAACAGATTTAGTTTTATAGTTGTCATTAAGTTACATTATAACTTTATTTTTTTAATGAAGTTGGATTTTATTAAATAGCAGTTCATTTTTATATAAAATAAAAATATGGATTTCTATATTTAGATGATTTTTTATGAATCGCTGAGTCTTTCGAGATTCTTGTGAACTTGAAAACTTTAGCAAATATGATATTTGAGAAAAGAAAACTTGAACCCTTTTAAAATCAAAATCTTATGTTTTCTAAACCAAACAAATTATGAAACTACACTTGTTGTGATGTATGTTTTACTTTGTGTTGGGTTTGGGTTGACTTAGTATGTTGACCAATTTTGAATGTTTACTAGAGGCCTAGGAGTTAATGTTTTATGATGTTATATGAGATGTCATGGTTATATGTTTTGATTTCTGAGTTACAGATCAATGGTTATATTATGATTTTCTTGGTGAAATATATGGGTTTCGATCAATTATATTTTGGTCTTTTCTAGTTGCTTGTATAGAATTGATGTGGTCATTGTGGCCTTATGAGATTTTATGCTATGAGCTTAGGGTAGGTTGACTTTATGTATATTGGGAAGTGGCTTGCAATGGCGGCGAGAGCCTTAAAGAGGTTGCCTAGGTAACCCATTATAGGTTGTTTTAATAAATGATAACACTTCATTAAATGGGTTTAAAATGAATTAAAAAGAGTTAGTCGATTTCCTCACCCATGCCTAGAATGCTAGCATAGACTAGGATCAGAGTAGAGAAGATGCTTGGTTGCGAGCTTGCCTTGTTAGTATGCCTTGTTTGTATGAAAGGATACTAATGCCACATATATTCACTAGGGGGCCAGATTCCAGAGAGGCTGATAGGGTAAGCTTAGAGTTGACTCATGCGATGACACTTGTCCACTTACATAGTTGATTTCCTATGTGTCTTTGTTGCCTCCAAGATTAGATGTTATTGTTTCTTGGTACCCTTTGAGATAGATTGTTGTTAGGTTTTCCATGACCTAGATGTTGGTTATGACCTTTGGGATTGATATCTGTATGAGACTTAAGATTATCTCCTCGGCATGGTGGGAGTACACCATTTAGGTTCTATGAGATCAAGTGGTAGTTTCTCTTATACCATTGAGATCCAATAGTTGGATGTCATTGCTTGATGTACTTGTATAGTTGTTCCTTTTATTCTGATCTTGAGTTTTCATGGATGGCTATATTCTATTTACTATACTTGATTATCTAGAGATCTTATGAAATGTTGTATTTATTCATGATGTATATTATTTGAGCTTTTCATACCATGTAACTTGTACAGTGGATGATTATGTATTCTAATTATGCCAAGTGACATCTTATGTAATTGTATATTATTTAATTGGATCCGTACTCATGGTTATTCTATGTTGTGGATTTGTTATGTGTTGGATTTAGTATTAATAAAACTTATGTATGTGATTCAACGTCATGGAACCCTTAAAAGATGTAATATGTTTATGAATTGTTTGTATGTATGTTAGTTATTACTTCTGCTATATTATCTCTTGTTGTTATAATCTTTTTTTTTATAAAATTGTTTGACAAACTTAGTGAAACTTTAGGTTAATTTCTTTTGGGTTCTTTAGCAGGTCATTACATGCAATTTTGTCTTATTGAAGAGGAATCATGTTCTTATGATGATGAGACAAGAGGCAACATCAAGGTTTCCTTAAGGTACACACATCTTTAGAAAAAATGGGTACACAAGGAATCACCTCCAATTAACACTTTTTTTTTGTTAATGAGAGGATATATCACATAGATCTATCATCATTACATGGTTTGGGCTTATTTTCCATAGATGACATAAATATTAGTTATAAAAAAGTTGTTGAATTGATGGAGTATGTAGAACCTTGTTACAATTAAAGTAATTGGATGCAAATAGTTTGATATATAAAAAATATGTGTAGTTATACACTATCAACAAATTATCTATAATGGAAAGTACATGATCAAAGTAAAAGACTTGCTATGTACATTGATAGAAGGACAAAAGTAGTAGGGAACCTTGCAAGTTTTATGAATAGTATGTGTCCTGGGTCAACTAATAAGTGGCCCAATTAATTTTTTGAGGTGTGTGAGTCAAATCATATTTTTGTATGTACAATAAAATCAATAAGTGCAGGGAAGAGCTGCTAATAGATTCAAATTTGAATCACATAGATACAAATAAGTTACTATCAAGGGACTAATAAGCACTTATATATATATATATATATATATATATATATATATATATATATATATATATAACATTTAAACTAATTACCTCTAATTAATAACTCCAATATTCAATATACCATTTAATTAATAAGGTTTTTTGCTAAGTCATATATTTCTTTCATTATGCTAATGTTTTCATAATTAATCTTTGTCTAAGGATGACATAGGTAGGGATGTTCCTTCCACCCCTTCTTTAGCAAAGGTAAAACTTTGTGTAAAAAATAGTGTAATTGTAATTGTAAAAAATGTTACATTATTATGTTATTTTCAATAGGATTTTGGAATTATTTTAATCATTTTATTGATATTTCTATCACAATTTGATGCTTATGGAAAGGGAAAAGCACCAGTTGCAAAAGGAAAATTAGTTACTAATATGGAGACGACAATAATATGCAATGATGACATCACATACATCATTGACCCCATAAGCATGGTAAAAAAGAGCCTTAAAAAATTAATTTGTAAATTCTTTCCATTGTGATGGATCCAAATACAATCGAGGAGACAAAGGCAACAAAAAATGAATTGATACGGACAACATGTTTTCTAGAAGTAAGAAACAATGAATCTTTAGCTATAACAAAAGTTCAATAAAGATTTATATTTTATACTATTTCATGGATCATGAACTAAAATATGTATGTGTTCCTACGAGATTTTTTGAGACTTGAAAGCGTTGCTCGATGTGATGAGGGTACTAGCGTAGTTCCTTCAAGTATGTGATTTCCATTTTCAACCATCACTAATATGGCCTTTACCTTTTTCTGTTTGACATAAATGGTATCTAATTCACCTAGTATATTTTTTTTTTTCAAATCTAATTTGTAACTGGCTTCTTATTATTATTGGTATTCATTTGAAAAAGGGATTAGATTGACTAAATCTAAAAGGAATAGCTCTATCATTACCAACTGCATGTGCTCTTTCATATAAATTGTTATAGAATTTAATTTGAAATCCCAATACAAGTGCAAGATGAATGTAAGCAATGACCAAACTAGCTAGAAGTATGCTTTTGACCATACCATTGGCTAGAAATATGCTTCCAAGCATCACCAAATTGGCAATAAACTAGGCTCTTTTCTTTTCTTCTCAAACATCAAACAAACATCAACAAATTTGCACTCATCTAATGTCCTTCCCATGTTATTAGAGTTCGTGGTGTCTCAAATGATTCTTCTTCAAAAAATGTCACAAGGTTGAAGGTATTTCATTATGGACCATCAAACTGAATTGTCTCTCTAGATGAAGTCATGCACGTTTCATGTTAGATGATGGCATACACACTTCACATGGCACTAATGGGACAAAATTATGATCATATATGAAATCATCACATAATTTTTTATCCTCGCATATTTTATCAATAATGATTTGCAAGTCACCAATAATTTTTTTGAATATCCCTCACATATAGCAACTGACTATTTCTCCACGTCGTCAACCTTAGTTGATTATAAACTATTATTCATTTTACAATCATCATGTCTAGTCACAAGTGTATTCAAAATTATAGTTTTAACTTGCTCCGCATGAGTCGTGGTACCATTCTCATTTGTATCTTTTCCCTCATTACCACTTGGATACAATATATCTTTTTAATTCCACAAATATGATCAAGTGCCCAAGCCTTCTAACATGTGAAACAAATATTTTCTTTTCTCATTTGGTTCTCAATTTTTTGGAAAACCTTGTAACATATAAGTCCATTTAGACAAGTTTATTTTGATTCAATTGTTTCTTGAACCTTTCAATTTTCTTCTAAGTCAACCCTTTTGAGATTGACTAATACTATGATTAGTTGTATGTTTTTAAAAGGACAAGCATTGTATGGATGATAGTTTATGTGTTTGACTACAACATTTGTGATCAAATTGAAAAATCAATTGTGTATATTGATTAGCTCTATATTTAAAAAATAAAAGACATTATGTTATGATTATTATTTAGCTCATGATGAAGTTCAAGTGGCTCCTTTGAGGATGACCACCACTATGAGATTGCCGATTGTAGGGTGGGCAACAAGGAGCATGCAAACATCCACGTCTACTCTAACTAGAGTTGGTAAATCTTTTTTTTTTATATATATTTTGTTATGTGTAAGTTATGATTTAATTTATACTTTCTTAGGTGCATTTGATCATAGTCATTTATTAACTTTGTGTAGTGACATTTACACCTCCTAAGGATAGGATAGAGACTAGTACTAGTGATAATTACCATCATTTCCTAGATCAATCTGTGTTGATAGTATGAGATTGTTGCAAGTGTCAGTTTTGTTGGCCGAGAAATATATGATTCCCTTAAAAGTACCTGAGCTTCCAGATACTTTAAAATTGTTATTTATAGTATAATTATAGTTTACTTATTCATAACTCATTTTGGACTGATGATCCCATGATATTTTTCTAGGAAAAAATGTTTTTTATGAAACTCTTTATGAAATAACATTGAAGCTATTCGAGCCCACCATACATAAAAGGTATGTGCTTTAGCTAATTTTTGTATCTAGCAATTTTGTTTTTTATTAAAACGTGGAATGACCAAGGTCCTGAATTAAAATATTAGCTCATAAAACCTTTAGAGAATATCTTTGGGAAAAATATTTTTGACAAAGCCAAAATTCTTCAGGAAGCTTACAAATATCTCAACTGTGTGAGGGACCAATACATAAGGGCTCTAAAGCTCAAGCCAAAGTATGTGACTCCTCCTATGGTTCTAGAGATGGAGTGAAATAAAATCATTGAAGATGCAAAAGAGAAAAGGCTTAAACATAAAGGAATTCAACCACTAGAGGGAAAAAATAGGTATGTGATAGTATTAATGTAATTATGCACTAATTAGTTATCTTTATATTTATATAATCTAATGTCTTTCAAACTTTTCATATATAGATTACATGACACATCAAAGGCTACACAGGATAGAAAAGATAAGGTTGGCCAACACCATCTTGCCTCTAGTGGATATATGAATCTTCACACGCGACTTGTAAGTAGTAGCAAATGAAATTTTGAATCATTTTTTTATAAAAAATTGAAAATAATTTTGTTTAATCAAGCAATACATGTAATATTGATGATATTAAGAAAAAAATGAAGGGATTTGAATTTAATGTTGTACCAATAGAAGAAGACAAATAAATTTCCTTCAAGCAAGGCTATAAACTTGTGTTTGCATGCCACCACATAGAATCCCATGACCAAAGAGAAGCTTTTGGTACACCAGTTCACACATTGATAAATAGACCTAATGAAAAATAATTCAAATTGAATACTTGAGGAATAACTTATTTGATGTTATTTGAACATAAATTGACTATTTTTGTTTTATAAAGAAAACAATGATAACAATGTGCATGGCATTTCATTGCAGCCTTCTAATCCTGGCACAAAACCTGCACATGATGAAGACCATGATGTGAATCACAATGATGGAGGTATTCATTTTCTATTGAAATTAATTATGTATTTATTAATGCAATTTATTATCATAAATTGCAATTGGTCTAACATTTTTGTGAATATTTTAGAACATGCAGAACATCATGGTGATGAAGTGGAGCGTAACCTTAGTGTTCAACATGTTGAGGTTGGGGTTGAACAAAATGTGATTGTAGATGATGTCGCACTATCAGGTAAATAAAAATCCATGTTATATTATTTTGATTAATGAAGTACTTGTAACATTAATATATAAAAAATTGTGAATTAAACTCATTTATTTATTATTGCAGTGGACCCCCTTTGGCGTGATAGCTTCATACTCCAAAAATGATGAGAAAACATCACATCATAAGATCATAACTATAAGAGGAGGAGAATGCCAAAGATATTCATGTTCTAATTAGCATTTACCTTAAAAATTAAAAGAAAAAACCAAAAAAGAAATTATTTTTATAAACCTTGTTTAATAATGCAAGAACGTTGTCTTAATGAATGTGTTGATGAATATTGTGTATTAATGATTTTTATGTCATGTTAATGAATGTTATGTGATTATGATGATTGATGTGTTAATGAATTATTGATGAATGTTACATATTAATGAATTTTATGTCATGTTAATGAATGTTAGGTGATTATAATGATTGATGTGTTAATGAAATATTGATAAATGTTGTGTATTAATGAATTTTATGTCATGTTAATGAATGTTATGTGATTATAATGCTTGAATGTTATAGCTTGTAAATGGATGGATGAATGAACAAAATATGTAATTATATGTTAATGGGGAATTTAGAGTGATCATGGGGGGCGGGGTGGGGGGAGGGAGGGAGGGGGGCCAAATGAGCTTCCACCTTCATGTGGTTGCCCTTGTTAAGTAGAGAATATTATTCTTGAAACCAAGTGAAGCTAAAGCCAAACCAATCAACACCTGGCCATTTAGTTTTGAAAGTTGGAGTTGTTCATTTTATCATCATTTTGGAGATCATGCACAAAGCCTTGAATACTTGTAATCAAAACAACTAGGAAATTTAAAATTTTCTAATGTTTCTCAACTAATTTGATTATAAGGCTTTTGAGTATTTGAGTTGCGACAGTTCAACAAAGAGCAATGATTTTCTATATCAAATGCATGCATGATATTATCATGCATGCATTTGATATAAATATAGTTGAGATTGAAGATAAAGGCATGCTCATATTCTCTTATTGTTGATGATGTTGAAGATGTAACTTTGCAGAAATGTAAACATGAAAAACCATAAGCATACTCACACAGTTTGACACAATAATTTTATGTGGAAACCCAATTTGGGAAAAAAAATAGTAACATGCTACCCAATTTCACTCTTCTAATGTGATGCCCTATAAAAGGCCAACCATGTTAAAGGTTATAATACACACTGTTAAATGTGACCCAGTTAGAGGATTTCAATCACACTGGTAGGAGTGAGCCTTGTTAGAGGACTTTAGAACATTCTATTAGAATGTTACCCAATTAAAGGATTTACAAATGACTATTAGGTCAACCTTAATCTAAAGGATTTTATCCACACTGGTACAATTGTTAGAAAGCAATAGTAGGACTTGATTTGATAAAAACTTATAAATCTCTAGTTCAGTCCTCCATTCTGCTTGGCATTCATACTCTTTAGCTCTGATAGCTTGTTCACCCTTCAAGTATTCATCCCCTTAAGCGTTCTTTCTTTGTATGCCAACTATAGTCTCTTCTATTCGGCTGCTAGATGAAGCAACACTCTAGACTCCTTGTCTTCCATAGGTTCTCTCACATGAAAACCTTTGCTTCTAGCCAACTATCTCTGTAAATAGAGAATTCAGATCTTTTGCCACTTAACAACAATTGTCCATTCTACGGTTAGGTAAGATTCAATGAATCTACCCACTTTTCCATTTGAGTCCCTCTAGAAACTTCCTCTACAATCTTCCTTGAATTTGCCTCAAAATAGTTTACCTTGAATTTTGTGCCACTAACTCATCATATTCATTTTCTACACACTTCATATATTTCAAGAAATCAAATTAGTCAAGTTAGATTCATTAAATCTTCAATTTAACATTGTTTGATGTCGCTCCACATCTATACTATTCTGCCACTTGGCCAACACTAGCTCACTCAGAAAACACTAAACTTTACTCGATATATACTAACTTTCACTTAGCTTGCACTAATTGTCATCTTTACTTGGCACCTCTTGATTTTTCACTTGGCTTCTACTATTTTCTTCTTGAATTTCACTATCTTCTTGGCAAGGCTTAGCAAACACTTTTCTTACTTGATCTTCTTTAGTATTTTCTTGAGTAATCTTTCATTTCAGACTTTAAGTAGATAAATAATACACTATAATTGTAGAACAAGATTTAGTATGCAAAGAACATTAACAAATAAAGTAAACATTCACAAACCAAAAACTAAATTCACATATATGCTTAGACAAAGAAAGCAAACAAGAAGTACAAACCTCACAAGAGAAAACACTCCATGCTTTCTGGATTCTATAGATGTGTCCTTTTGCTGTGGATGTATGCTCAAGATGCTCAAAAGCTGCTTCAATGGAGATGGGTAATGGCAAATTGGTAGCTTTGTGAGCTCTCAATTTGGCATTATAAGGGTAAGATTGATGGCTTTGGTTCTCAAAATAGCATGGTAACTTTAGCTCAAAGATTGTTGATGAAATGGCTTGGGATGGGATTCAATTTATAGGCTAAGGGATAGAGGGATGGAGGTCTTAGATGCAAGGATGGATGAAGGCTTAAGGAGGGCTAAGAAGCACTCAAAGGGGAGCACATGGATTGTGCTTGTTTAGCACCAATGGGGAGGTGACACTTGTCACAAGGAGGATGAGTGTGAGAGGGTAGGGTAAAGGGTTGGTTAAAGGCATGATGAGTGGGGTTGAGTATGTAAGAGGGATGTAAGAGGAATGAGTGTGGAAGAGGGAAGAGTGTGGAAGATGGGTGTAAGAGTCATGAGTGGGCTTGTAAGAGTCTTTTATGTTTTGTAAGAGCACTCATGACGTAGTGGTTGGGCTTTTTTGAGGGGAGACTTTGGTTTGGATTAGGAAAGTCTTAAACTTGTTTAAGGAATGTGACAACATTAGGGGATGGATTAGGCTTGGGTTTAGGATTAGATTAGGGATGTTAGAGATGTGCAAGTGGATGGCATTAATGAGGGTGGGTGAGTTAGTGGCTAAGCTTGGTTAGTATGGGTGGATGGGGTGGATTAGGCTAAATGGAGGATTAGAGATAGGTTAGGGGTTTTTGAATTTGAGGATTTCATTTATCAAATAGATTTATTTAATAAATGGAGATTTTTGGAATTAGATAGGAGAAAAGGATTTAATTGATAAATAATAGATTATTTGATTTATCAATTAGGACTATAGATGATTAATTAAATTAATCAACTAGGGATGGCAAAGGATTAATTAAATAAGATTTTAATTAATGATGCCTTTAGAGATGGCTAAATTAGATTACCAAAGCAGTTTAATCAAATTTAGGTGTCTACATTTTGCCCCTCTTTGACATAGTGTTGAGACAACACTATTTCAAAGAAGTTCGAATGAAGACGACACGAGGAAGATGTTTTAGCAACAAGGTTGCCCCAGTCTCGGATAAGAAGAGGAGCGACTAGACTTAGATGATGCCCCCTCAAGAAGGCGACGGGGAGAGAAATGAGGCTCGACGACTTCTTGAAAAGTACAAGAAATTGAGACAAGCTGAGACGCAGGTTGGCAAAGAGAAGGGGCTAAATTAGCTCAAACTCTCACTATGGGAGAATGATAAAGGGAAATCAGAGGCACAATAGTAAAGCAAGCTTAAGACTTTCCAGGATTGGGGGGGGGGAGATGGAGGAGCGGAGCGCTATAAAAGGAATCCATGGTAGGGAGATGGATGATAGAATGATAAAGCTGATGCAACAGGATTTCAAAGAGTCAGATTGGCGAAAGATGGGTTTCGGAGATCCCTAGGACTAGGATTGTGGATCTCGAAAGATGAGGCTTAGTGGATTGATTTGATTGGTGGATTCCTAAGACTAGGATTGTGGATCCCTAAAGCTAAGCGTGAGGAGTGATTCAAAGAGATACTGATGCATAAGCTGGGGTAGGAGCGACAGATGTAGGATATGGATGGGGGATAATGGAGATGAAGGGAATCCATTGAAGCTTTTTGAGCGGGGGGATACTTCAAAGAGTAGTACCACCATGTAGTTGAGCACTAGATTTGCTATAGGACTGTTGGTTAATTGCCAAGGTTACCAAGAACATCAAGGCCTTTTCACCAACCGTCCAGAGGACTGACGAACTGACTCGAAACAAACACACAAGGATTGCCCCAGTATCACACATGAATCCCAGAGTAAGCAGCGTGGAAACGACACTAGGTAACCCACAGGCAGAAAAAGAAAACAAGCAAAAGACCTGATCAAGACCTTACGCTCTGATTGCTCCATTCGCAGCATACCATGATATGGAAGATCGTGGCAACCTTGAGGAGGGAACAAGGAGATTGCTTGGAAAAGATACTTCAAGACCCAAAAGGGAAGATTCCAAATCAAAAGAAAGTGAAAATCTAAAAGAGAACTGTTTTCCAACGAGATGGGTAGGACGAGGTACTAACAGACCAAGATCAGACATGAGGAAAGCTATATCCTGCAATGACCTATCAGAGAGCACCTAAGCTGATGGATCGGGATGAGTGATGCGTCTGGCAAGCTGAACTAAAAAGGATAACACTTTGGTGACAGGAGATCTAGCTAAAGGATGTATTGGAATAGCTAACCAAGGTGTGAGATGTGTGCAAGATGTTGATCAAGGACAAACTAACACGAACACTGGATAGATACAATCGTACTAAGCTAAAGAGGATGTACAAGCTGACGGACCAAGATATGTTACAAATGTACAAGTTTGTTCATGTTTTGGCTTTTTGTGAGATGGAAATGTTTGTGAAGGATGGGATGTCTATAATAGTTGATAGGTGGATAGGTAGATGGTTTGTGAAAAGCTTAAGGAAAATGGGATTCTGTGTGTGCATGTGATAGGATACAGGGTAGGATACAAGATTATTTACAAGCTGGAATATGGAACAAGCTTTGGACAAGATTCGAATATATAAAAGGTATGGTACAAGATTTACAAGGTATAATACAAGCTTTGGTACAAGATTTACAAGCTGCACAGGAGGTATTGACAAGCTCCATCAGATTTTGGATATTTGATTGGAACACCAAGGGAACAAGCAGGTGTTTTATGGGATGGTGGGTGAATGAATGAGGGATAGGGTAGTGATAGATAATGGATTAGTCTTTAGCACACAAGGCGCCTGAATTACCAGGTTTTTACCAAGGTACCTATCCAAGGCGCTTGAATTGCCAAGTTTTCACCATTGGACACTTATTTCTCTTTACTATTTTTTTGTATTTTTTCAAAAGCTAGGTATACCAAGGATCTTCAAGCATAGAAATTCTTGAGATGAATGATGTTAGTGGGATCATTCAAGAGTTCTCCTTCTGGTGTAGATAATTGATAGGCTCCAGAGCCAAAGGAGGCAGTAACCACATAGGGACCAAGCCATGTAGGTTCAAACTTTCCTTTCTTTTCTCGATCTGCTTGGACTTTCATATTTTCTTTGAGGACCATATCACCTAGCTGAAAGTGTTGTGGGAGCACCTTCTTGTTGAAATTCCTTTTGAGACGAGTTTGGTAGACTGTGAGATGGTCATAGGCTTGTTGTCTCTTCTTGTCTAAGAGATCTAGCTGGGTGAGTCGAGCTACTCTGTATTCTTCATCTGAGATTTTCCCTCGCAAAGATATGCATAGTGAGGGAAGTTCAACTTCTATAGGTAATACCGCTTTGGCACCATAGACTAGGGAGTATGGAGTTGTGCCTGTGGATGTACGGAAGGAAGTTCGATAGGCCCATAGAGCCAGATTTATTTGAAGGTGCCAATCACAGCCGGAATCATTGACAACTTTCTTTAGGATTTTGAGGAGGGTTTTATTAGTTGCCTCTGACTGGCCGTTACCTTGTGGGAAATATGGGCTAGAAAAGCGATGATGGATGCGGAGGGAAGTGCATAATTCTTCCATGTTGAGATTTTCAAAGTTACCTCCGTGGTCAGTGAAGATGGTGGATGGGATGTCGAAGCGGCAAACAATGTGGTACAAGATGAACTTGGAGACTTGAACTCCTGTAGCTGAGACTAGGGGGACTGCTTCCACCCACTTAGTGAAATAGTCTGTAGCTGTTATTATCCATTTATGTCCATCAGATGAGAGAGGTGTGATAGTTCCAACTAGATCAAGGCCCCAACAAGAAAAAGGCCAAGGTGGTGCAATAGGCTGTAGATCTTGTGCTGGAGCGTGCACAAGATTTGCATGTTGTTGACATGGGAAACACTTTCTGACAAAGTCACAAGAGTCTTCTTCAATGGTAGGCCAATAGTAGCCTGCTCTAAGGATTTTTCGTGCTAGGACAATACCACTTGTGTGGGCACCGCAAAGTCCAGAATGTACTTCTTTTAATGCCATCGCGGCCTCATTTTCATCTAAACATCGAGAGAGAGTATCGTGATAACCCCGACGATATAGGGTATTGGCTATGATAACATAGCGGGATGATTTTTGGATGAGGTTCTAGCGTTGGGTACATGTGAGGTGAGGGGATATGATACCATCGTTAAGGTAAGCGTGAATTTCATGGTACCAAGGGGATTGGGGACCAACCAAGATACAAACACGGTTTGAATCCTCATTCACATAGGCAGGTGTGAGGAGCTGCTCAACTAAAAACTCATACTGCATAGCTTCTTGGGGAATTTCCAAGAGCGAGCCGATAGTGGCCATGGCATCTGCTGCCTTGTTCTGCATTCGAGGCACTTGTGTAAACTGAAGCTTTGTAAAATGCTGGGTCAACTGATCAACTAGCTCTTTGTAGGGTAATAGCTTTTCATCTTTGGTTTGATATTCATTTAAGAATTGTTTGATGATGAGTTGGGAATCGCCAAAGATTTCTAACTCAGTGATATTCCATTCAGTAGCTATCTTTAACCCTGCTACAAGAGCTTCATATTCTGCTATATTGTTGGTGCTGGGGAATTGTAGCTTGAAGGCTTTTGGAATATAATCTCCTTGAGGTGTAACTAATAATATTCCTTCCCCTGATCCATGAGATGTGTATGAGCCATCAAAATAAAGCTTCCATGAGGGTTGTTCTTCAATTAGGCAGATATGCTCATCTGGGAATTCTGTGAGCAAAGGATATGCATCTACTAGAGTTGCATCAGCTAGGTGATCTGCTATAGCTTGCCCTTTGATTGCCTTTCTGTCCATGTACTGGATGTCAAACTCACTTAGTAGCATAACCCATTTGGCCAAACGGCCTGTAAGTGCTGTTCTGGAGAGCATATACTTGAGAGCGTCAATCTTGGAGACTAGTTGGATGGTATGACTTAGCATGTAGTGGCGAAGCCTTTGAGTTGAGAAAACAACTGCCAAACAAGCTTTTTCCATAGGAGTGTAATTGAGTTCATAACCAAATAGGGTTCTACTAATATAGTAGATGGCTCTCTCTCTGCTATAATCATCATGTTGTGCTAGAAGTGCCCCTAGGGCAGTAGGTGTTGTTGATATATACAAGATCAAGGGATGACCAGGAACTGGTGGAACCAAGATAGGGGGATTGGTGAGATACTGCTTAAGCTTATCAAAGCTGTGCTGACATAAAAGATCCCACTTGAAGTTCTCATTTTTCTTTAGCAAGTGTGAAAATGGTGTACACTTATCTGCAAGTTGGGAGATGAAGCGCCGGACAGATTGAAGTTTTCCCTGAAGAGAGCGAAGCTGTCGCAGTTTCTGGGGAGGAGGCATGTCTAAGATAGCCTTGACCTTTTTGGGGTCGATCTCTATACCCCGTTTAGAAACTATGAAGCCTAGAAGCTTGCCAGATGTGACCCCAAAGACACACTTCTTGGGATTTAGCATGAGATGATATTGGGCCAACCTATCAAAAACTTTTTCCAGGTCAGCAAGATGATCCATGAAGGTGTGAGATTTGACTAGGATATCGTCCACATAATCTTCCAAAATGCTATGGATAAGATCATGGAAAATGGCTATCATAGCTCTTTGATAGGTAGCCCCAGCATTCTTTAGGCCAAAAGGCATCATGGTGTAGCAAAAGGTTCCCCAAGGGGTAGTGAATGTTGTCTTATGCTGGTCCTCTTCTGCAATCTTGATCTGATTATACCCGAAAAATCCATCCATAAGGGACAGAATTTCATGTCCAGCTGTAAGATCTACAATCATATCTATGTTGGGCAAGGGAAAATCATCCTTTGGACAAGCTTTGTTAAGATCTCTAAAATCAGTGCAGATTCTGATGTCACCGGAAGGCTTAGTGATAGGGACCATGTTGGAGATCCATTCTGAGTAGTCGATAGGTTGGATAACCTTAGCAGCTAACATTCTTTCTAGTTCAGCTTTGACTAGTAATGCCACCTTGGGGTGCATTTTTCTAAGCTTTTGTCTGACGGGCTTGATCTTTGGATTGACTGCAAGATGATGAACTAAAAGCTTTGGATCAAGTCCTGGCATGTCCTGATATGACCATGCAAATCGGCCAATGTTCTCTCGTAAAACCTCAAAGAGGAGGTCAGCTTGGTCTTGTGATAGGGATGTAGCAATGTGAACAATTCTAGGGCATGTGAACAATTCTAGGGATCTCTGAAGAACCGATGTTGACTTCTCTAGTATCCTCTATTAGAATAGAAGACACCTTTGGTCGATTATCTTGAGGAGGCAATACTAAATCCTCATGTTCTGCTTGTGGCTCTGGATTTTCTTGCTGAGGGGTTCTCTTCGCTTCCTTAGCTAGTCCCAGATTTACCTTAGTTTCAGTTTTGGGTGTATCGAAACTAGGTTGGGGATTTTCTCCAAAATACCCTTTGGGATCTAACTTGTAGATGTAGGCAGAATCTGGCTTTGTCTTCTTATGGGGAGTTTCGGCTCCCATGAATCTTAGAAGCGCTTCCTCTAATGCGAACTCATCAATATGTATGACACTTGGTTGGTCCCAATCTATGAGTTGTGGATGAGCGAGTGGTAGGTCAATGAGATGGATGGATAGTTCTTGGAGAACAGAGTCTCCTAGGAAGATTTGGTCTGGGATATCGTCGTAGGCTCTCTTTTCAACTTCCTCAAGAATGTCTTCGATTTCGACAAGGTCGCGGTGAATGTTCGAAAAAGCGTGACCGTTCTCGTTGGTGCCCCCAGTTGTGGGTATGCCAAAGCCAAGACCTGACTTTGTTTCCCAATTATGTGCTTCGATGGGACATTGCATGCCCCTTTCTTCTGGTCCTAGTCCACCTCCTTGATAGTTCCATTTTTCAGTGATGAGCTTATGTTGTTGGGGATACTTCTGGCTGAAGTGATCAAGGCGTGCTTGATTTCTTGGAGGTGCATCCTTATGTAACCAATTGTTGATATCTGGAGTAAGCTCCTCATGAAGAGGCATTTTTGAGGACACAAAGGTGGTTGGGCCAAACCATTTGTATCAAGGAGGTGGAATCTCCTTAGCTTTGTGATATGTTGGCCGTCCATGGGTATGTGGATCAAGTGGGATTGCTCCGACAGCAAATGCATCTGATAGACTATATTCTCCACAGCCTTTGTTGTTGATCTTTATAGTAGATAGGGTGGAGGCGAGGATGGCTTCTGCATCATTATAAGTGTGGGATGAGTTGGCGATGGCTGTGCCGATGTCTATTCCAGGGCAATGGTTTGTATATGAAGCTTCAACCGCATTGCAGTAAGCAAAGGGTTCTGGATCGGCATGGATGGTTACCTCAGTGCCTTAATGCAGAAATTTGATGCACTGATGGTAGGTGGATGGAACGGCCTTCATAGCATGAATCCTCGGGCGACCGAGGAGGATGTTAAATGGTAGGTTTAGATCAACAACATGGCAAATTGTCTCTTGGATGATCGGCCCAACCTTGATTGGTAGCAAAATAGTCCCTTCTGTGGTCCTTTCCAAGTTGTCATAAGCTTTGATGGTGATAACCTCACTGATCATATCTGCCTCAGTATACCCAGCTTGTTTTATGAATTTTAGGGTGCAAATGTTCAAGGCTGATCCATTATCTATCATTACTCTTTTTACAAAAAAATTGGATACCATGATGGCTATGCGAAGTGGAAGGGTGTGATTTGGCTCAACCGTGGGTATGTCGGTGGGCACATGAGGATGAAAGGTGTCCAACAAGATTACGAAAATTAGTAGCATTGATATCAGAAGGGACACGGGATTCTATGAGAGCACTGTCAAGGATGTCTTTGTACACAGGACTAGTGCGGAGAAGGTCTAAAATGGATATTTGGGCTGGCATGTTCCCAAGGTGTTCCAAGATATTGTACCGGCTTTTTGATGGAGCTGATGGTGCTGATGAAACTGGTGGGCCTGCGATGTTAAATCGTGCTCTTCGAGTGGTGACCGCACACTCATTGTCTGGTCCTCGGATATTGATAAAATTGATAGAAGGGTCTTTCTCAGATATACAACCTATAAGGCTACCATACTCTATATAGGATGAAGTGTGGTCATTGTTCTTCCCATGCTGTTGGTTTGGCTGGCGGTTGTTGGTGTTGTTTTGGATAGGTGCTTTTCCAAGATTTTGGTTGTTGTGTGGAGGAAAAGCATTTTGATAAATCTGTAAGCCTGCATTGGGAGAGGTTTGGGCACTAACAGTGATTTCCTTCCGATCAATGAGGTCCTGCACATAGTCTTTCAGTTTCATGCATCTGAGGGTGGTGTGACCGTTTACCCTATGGAACTTGCAATACTCATTGTCCTTGTACCATGCAGCTTTGGATTGGCTTGGATCAATTTGCTGGGTAGGAGGAAATTTGATGAGGTTTTCCTTAGCCAATTTCTCAAAAATAAAATCCAATGGCTCACCAAGGGGTGTATAGTTTCTAGGTGCAGGTTGGAATCTGGGCTTTTGCCCTGCAGCTACATTGATGGCATTAGCTTGATTGTTAGACCCTTGAAAGTTGGGTCTTGTATTGTGGTTTTGATAGCTTTGGTTATTTCGTTGTTGGTAATTGATAGCTTGTTGGTTGTTTGTTTGATATGGTGGGTTAGACTGGTTTTGAGAAGGACCAACGATATTCACATGTTTGGTGTCAGTAACCCCATCTGTTGCAACATGCTTGTTTTTGTTCCAATACCTAGACTTGTCATTGGAATGTGATTGATTTTGGTTGGCCTCTTTGTAAATCTTTACCACACCATCTTTGATGAGTCCTTGCTCAAGGATCATTCCTTTCTCTTTGATATCCTTATAGGTCTGCAAACAGTTCATGGTCATGTGGTGAGCCAAGCTGGGATGTGCATTATCAATAAACATTTTCACCACATGGCGTTCTGGCAAGGTACAGGATATGCGGGTGGTAAGGGTTTGCCATCTTTGCAGGTATTCGGCAAGGCTTTCTCCACCTTTTTTCTTGGTGTGGACAAGATCAACTATTGATAGCTCTGTTTCAACAAGATGGGCATATTGGGCTACAAATGCCTCAGATAATTCAGCAAAGTTTTTAATTGTGCCATAGGGGATTCTATAAAACCATTCAAGAGCTGGTCCAGCCAAGCTTTTGGGAAAAAGGCGCAAGAGGAAGACATCATTGTATGCCATGTCCTGGCAATGCATGTAAAATTCTTTGATATGTGTGATAGGGTCTCCTTTTCCTCTGAATTTGTCAAATTTAGGTACCTCAAAGTGTTTGGGAAATGGTGCCATGGTAATGGCTCTGTCAAATGGGTAAGGACACACATTCTCAAACTTGAATGTCTTTGGATCATTCCGTTCTTGGATGGCTTTCAGAGCTGTCTTCATTTGCTCCCATTCTGAATTGATAGGTGATGGCTGGGGTGCCCCCAATGTAGGAGTGCCTTGAGGTAGGTATGTGCTGGATGGGGCCATTGAATATGGATGGTTATGAGGGATTTGTTGATAGGGATTGTACATTGTTTGGGCAGCTGCATGGTGGATGACGGGTTGTTGAGGGGGAGGTGGCGCATATTGTTGCATGTGCTGCGAGGCTTGCTGTTGATATGGGATTTGAGGTTGGGATTGAGGAACATAAGCTGGCTCTGGGATAAATGGATTGCTTTGTGGAGGTAAGGTATAAGATGGTTGTGAGGCTTGGGGAAAGGATTGGAGGGCTTGTGGGGTTTGACCAATATATGTGGGTTGTGCCCGCATTTGGGATGGTATCTACAAATAATTGGTGGTTGGCTGGGGTGGTGGATTACCTCCTAGAAGTGGCATTGAAAAGTAGTTGGTAATTGGAGGTAATGGATTAGTTGGTGGTGGAGGTGGTGGGAATTGAAAGCTTGGGAATGGAACTGATGAGGTTTGATAGCTTGTTGGCTGGATTTGGAAGCTTGGTAGAGTGGTGGCGGGAGCTGGGGTCATTTGGGAGCTTGGTAGAAAATTGGTAGTAGCTTGTGGGATTTGATAGCTTTGTGGAGTGAGGGTAGTAGCTTGTAGATTTGTGGCTAATGGTATTGAGCTCCCAAGACCTAATGGAAATGATGGGATTGTGTTCTGGGCTACAGTGAACAAGCTGGGGGTGATGAAAGGTTGATTACTTCGCCCCATGGGTGACATCCCTATTGTATATTGTTGAGGTTGGCCAAAGATGCTAGCACTGATTTGGGAGATGGGTGGATTTGGAAGGCTGGGTTGGGGAGCAGTAGCAGCAATAGTGAAGGGGGTGAATGGTGAGCTGTTTTGGGTAAAGGGGGTTTGGAGCGGAGAGGTATGAACCAAGGATGGAGTGGTGGTGGCTGGGTTGGCTTGCGGCATGGAGATTTCAACTTGGGTGGATGATGGTATGTTTGGGTCTATTGGGTCATATGGATTGGCTGGAGGCTCTTCTTTTGGAATATATTGAGGATAATTTGGATCATAAGAGCCTATGGGTGGTGGAAGCTGCCCAAACAACGGGTGAGATGGATCTGATAATGGAGGGGGTCTTCCAAAGTCAAAGGTTCCTACATTGTCCCTTCGAAAATTAGCCATGATTGTCTCTTTGTTTTTGTCTATAATGGCGTTTACCAATACTGCATTTCCTGGTTGGTTCATGAAAGCTTCAATGTCAGTAGGTGATGGCATAGCTTGCTCTGGGCTGAAGGATGGCTGAGTGCTCAAGGGGGGTGAGGCTGTTTGATCCAAATGATAGGGCTCCATTGTTTCTTTCTTCTTGGCTAAGCGAGTGACGGGTGGCATGAAAAATGCTCCTAGGGATGAGATACAATAATGCTGATGGATGCAAAAGGGGGAAGGCTTTTTTATGCAAATGATTTCCTAGGTTGAGGCAAAGCTATATGACAAAACCTAAGGAGGATTGGGTTGGGGATTCTAACTTCAAAGATATGTTGTCAAAGCACAAAAGGTCCGCTTTCCTATGTGCAAGCTTGGTGGTGATTGTGTCAACTTAAGGATAGACTGATGATCCTTTAGGAAGAACACGAGATTGACCACTTGTGGATCCCAACCTTTAGCTAAAGGTGATGAGGGATAACAAGTGACAAAGCTAGATTACCCTAGATAAAGCTCTGTCAAAGGGATAACCTTGGTGAGATTGGTGGATCTGGAAGATTTTAGGAATGGCAAACTTTTAGCAAGGTGACAACAATTTTGAAAGCTTAGATGTGCAGATTTTTGATTACTGGCTAGATGGTATGATTCTAAATGAGATGGATGAGCTAATAATGCTTAAGGGGATAACCTAAGATGGTTGGCTTTTCTACAAAGATGACCCTAAAGTGAATCTTATCCAAGAAGATGTGGAGAAACAAGGGTGTCTAATCATAGAAATCATGCCTAGTTGGTAAGGCATAAGCAGGATTAACTCCTGGATGTTGGCTAAATTTGATGGTGCGCTCTAACTAGGCCTCTTGAAGTGCTTCGTCGGTAGCTTTTTCCTCTGCTTTGTGGAGTTTGGCAATTCGTGGGCTTGGTGTTATTTCTTTTCTCTTGGCTGAAAGTTCTTGGTATGCTAGAGATGGCTTGAGTTTGACCTTGTGAAACTTCTGTTTGGGTTTGGGTTGTTCCGACATAAATTCCTGAATTTTCTTGGCTTTGGGAAAAATCTCAGTTGTTTTGCTTCAACTTGTTCAACTTCCAAAATAGGCAGTGACTACGCTAAGTGTGCCCTAAGCTAGGATTGACCAAGTTTGGCAAACATTCATTCAATAAATAAAAACAAGCAATAGATAGGAACACCCAGATAGAAGTTTGTGGTTCTCAGAATGTGATACTTGTGCCGAGGAGTGTGTATGTTCTACAAATGTT
Source organism: Cupressus sempervirens (assembly GCA_028749045.1). Taxonomy (NCBI): domain Eukaryota; kingdom Viridiplantae; phylum Streptophyta; class Pinopsida; order Cupressales; family Cupressaceae; genus Cupressus; species Cupressus sempervirens. Next base: position 476,042,778 of record CM053785.1, on the reverse strand, counting down.
TCGATCAGTCACTCCAAACACATTAACATCCTAGATGGTTTTTTGCAAGGCTGACAGTTGGTTTAGCTATGGAGTCCTCGATATACGCAAGGTACGTGAGGCCCAAATCCATAGATGAGACCAAAAGGATGTCACACAGCCGAGAGGAGCGGTAACCCACTTCTCCTCTTTCACTTCTCAAGGGTATAAAGTTCCTTGAGGCTTAGCCCAAATGAAAAAATCTTGATCCCAAGAGAGGTGTCTTTCGATTCACCTCCCAATTCTTATACTCCGCCGGAACGCTGGAGTTGAGGTCGTCCAAGGGGTGATGAAATCCCCAAGCAGGCCTCCTAAAAAGAAACAAGGTTTTGGATCCTAATCTTATGCACCCAAGATGGCCTCGAAAGACGACAAGGGGAGAGAAGACTTGGATGACCTTGGGCTAAAAAACACACTTGTTCTTTTACCAACTGACTCTTATGTGTGCTAATCTAGACTTTGCAAGCACTCATGTTTAAGAGACAATGTTCAATTCCAACTTGAAGCACCAACAAAAGTAAATCGATCAAAGAATGCAAACAATAAGAAGAGTTAGGGTCAACAAAAGAAAACTCGTGCGCCTGGAGGCTCTCCATGTCAAGTATCGATTAATTTTCTTTAAGGCATTCAAGATTGAGTGTGAGTTTGTTTTAAGCTCAAAACAAAAGTGTGTGAGATTCGATTTCAAGCGCGCGCTCGGAGGCTCTCCACGTCAGTTGTTGTTCAATTTTAGTGCCCAAACTTGAAGTGTGATCAATTTAATCTAGAGTTTTGGCCATTTAAGAATTTTGATAAAGTTAAAGCAAACGTTCAAAGACCAAGTGAGTGAGTTAGATTGTGGAACATTTAACACCTTTTTCAAGTAGACCCATCCCCATAAATGGCGCTGAGATTGCAACCAATGGTTAATATTTGATGGGTGATTAGAAAAGAGGTGAGTCCAAGGAACTACTCAAATTGATTTTTGTAAATTTGTATTTTAACTTAACAAAGTTTCTTAAATGTCCAAAAATCAAACTTTACCTAGATTGCATGTGGAAAAGAGATTTGTTTTGTTCAATTTTAGAAGCTCCAAATGAAGTGTTTGATATTGCAATGGTTAATTGATCCTTGGCATTCAAGATTGGATTTTTTTTTTTAAGCATGCATTCCAAAGAAAGTTGATTTTAATCTATGGCATTCAAGAGTGTTTTTTGAGCAACATTCATTCAATGGAAAATGTGTTTAACCATTCAAGTTCATTTTTTAGCAACATGCATTCAAAGACAAATGGTTAAGCATTCAAGTTCATTTTTTAGCAACATGAAAACCTGCAAGAAACATGCTTAGTGGTTCCATATGTGCTCCAACCTGCAATGAGACAAAAAAAAAGCAATTTAGTTAGTTAGCCAAAATCTTCAAAAATGAGAGCTTAACTATGGGAAAAAAATTTTAAACTTTTTTTGTTGTTTTTTCTACGCGTAAAAATGCTTAAAATGGTCTAGATGACAGTCTATCAGTCAAAGACGGCAGTCTATCAAGTGGAGATGCCAAAATATGAAGACACGAAAATACAGAGATGCTAGTATTCGGAGACGATAGAACAGATTTGCGGCACAGAAAACAGCTGACAAGCAGAGACGCTGATTTGCGCAGATGCGGATTTTCGCAGACGATGATTTGGATTGGCGGTGGTAGAGACGTCGATTTGCGCAGACGCGGATTTTCGCAGACGTCGATTTGCGCAGACGCGGATTTTCGCAGACAGAACAGGTTGTAGACGCCAAAACTGCACGAAAAAAGTTGAAAAACGTGAATTTTTTTTTTTAGATGGTATTTCTTCTTCCTAAGTGCATTCTTTAACCTGCAAAAACAAGAAAAACACCCTCACAACACACTCAAACAACAAAAAAATATTAGATGGTTAGAAAAAATGACATATAGATGAAAATAGATGGTTAAATGACCCATAGTGGGGTCCCACCGGGCGTGCCAAAATGTAGAACAAGATTTAGTATGCAAAGAACATTAACAAATAAAGTAAACATTCACAAACCAAAAACTAAATTCACATATATGCTTAGACAAAGAAAGCAAACAAGAAGTGCAAACCTCACAAGAGAAAACACTCCATGCTTTCTAGATTCTGTAGATGTGTCCTTTTGCTGTGGATGTATGTTCAAGATGCTCAAAAGTTGCTTCAATGGAGATGGGTAATGGAAAATTGATAGCTTTGTGAGCTCTCAATTTGGCATTATAAGGGTAAGATTGATGGCTTTGGTTCTCAAAATAGCATGGTAACTTTAGCTCAAAGATTGTTGATGAAATGGCTTGGGATGGGATTCAATTTATAGGCTAAGGGGTAGAGGGATGGAGGGCTTAGATGCAAGGATGGATGAAGGCTTAAGGAGGGCTAAGATGCACTCAAAGGGGAGCACATGGATTGTGCTTGTTTAGCACCAATGGGAAGGTGACACTTGTCACAAGGAGGATGAGTGTGAGAGGGTAGGGTAAAGGGTTGGTTAAAGGCATGATGAGTGGGGTTGAGTATGTAAGAGGGATGTAAGAGGAATGAGTGTGGAAGAGGGAAGAGTGTGGAAGATGGGTGTAAGAGTCATGAGTGGGCTTGTAAGAGTCTTTTATGTTTTGTAAGAGCACTCATGACTTAGTGGTTGGGCTTTTTTGAGGGGAGACTTTGGTTTGGATTAGGAAAGTCTTAAACTTGTTTAAGGAATGTGACAACATTAGGGGATGGATTAGGCTTGGGTTTAGGATTAGATTAGGGATGTTAGAGATGTGCAAGTGGATGGCATTAATGAGGGTGGGTGAGTTAGTGGCTAAGCTTGGTTAGTATGGGTGGATGGGGTGGATTAGGCTAAATGGAGGATTAGAGATAGGTTAGGGGTTTTTGAATTTGAGGATTTCATTTATCAAATAGATTTATTTAATAAATAAAGATTTTTGGAATTAGATAGGAGAAAAATATTTAATTGATAAATAATAGATTATTTGATTTATCAATTAGGACTATAGATGATTAATTAAATTAATCAACCAGGGATGGCAAAGGATTAATTAAATAAGATTTTAATTAATGATGCCTTTAGAGATGGCTAAATTAGATTACCAAAGCAGTGTAATCAAATTTAGGTGTCTACAATAATATCAATGTCTTACTTGGTCTTAGTGATCCTTTTATACACCAAATAACTCAACCTTTCTCTAAGTTCTCTTATTAGCTCCTCTTTTCAAATCCTCTTTATCAATCAACCACATGATAGCATTCAGACCAAAAAGCAATTGTCTGACCAACAAGTAGTAGGTTTGACATCATTAACAAAATAATGATTGTTCTGTTGCAAGTTCTACACTTCAAAATAATCTCTTTTCAACAATCTCCCTCTTTGGCATTGATGGAAAACCAATACCAACAACAATAGAAAAAGGAAAATAATATCTCCCTTATTAGATACTTAGCTCCCTCTCTTGTGTATCTCTCTCTCTATACCCCTCTCTTTCTTATATCTCCCTCTTTGACAACAATTTCAAAGACTTGTCATCATTTTATGCAGATATAATCAATTCAGGTTCTCCCTCTATCACCTTGCATGTGACTACAAATCTTCTAATTCAGCTCCTTCATTACTTTAGGCAGCTCCTAAAGTGAGACCCACTACATCAAGTTGCAAGATAGAACATTCAACTCAATTGATGTAGGGCACTACTCATGCTTCTTAACTAGCTTTGGATAGGGGTATCACCCCTAGTTTACCTCTAAGATATTCATGTGCATCCTTAGGTAAATCTTTTGTGACTATATCAAAAATCTATTCTTTTGTCTTTGTCTTGAACCAACTCCCTCAAGTAATGATACTTGATTGATGTGCTTAGTCTTTGTGTGCATCATAGGGTTCTTTGATATGTTTATAGCACTTGTATTATCACAATAAAGTACCACAAGTTTAGTAATTTCCTCTTTCATGTCTTTCAGTAGATGTTTGATCCATACCACATTTGTACAATTTACTGCAACAACCACATATTTAGGTTTAGCAGTATATTGAGATACACATTTTTGTTTCTTACTGGTCCAGGTGACCAATCTCTTTTCTAAAAAAAATGCTTCATCACTTGTACTTTTTTTGTCATTAATGTTGCCAGCCCAATCAACATCTATATAGGCTCTTAACTCAAATTTGTCATTTTTCTTGTAGTATAGTGTGCAAGGAGGGCAAGAAGAACTAGGACTAAAGTCACACCCAACAATCTAGACCAACCTTGTAGAATTAATACAATGAAAGCAAACACACAAAGAGAACAACACCACATATATAGAGAGAGAACAAAACTTTATTTGATTCTATAAAATATCAACATACATGCCCAGTTGTAAGGCCTTCTAGGTTACAGCTAGATACAAAATACATTCAAGATCTAAGATCCAACTTCAAATTCACACTTTCTAGATGCATATGCCACAAAATCTCTAAACCTTCAAGTTCTCTTCTAAACTCTCCAAAATCTACTCTAACTTTAAGCCTAAACACCCTATTTATACTTGCCAAAATGACTTACAGAACATTCTAGATCATTACATAATAGAAAGGTTGACCCAAAAATGGTCTGGACACATCCCGAAACAAGATATTATCATAAATATCATGATCAAAATTAATCCTATAAGTCAGCTCACGTCAAAAATGTAGAAAACTTATCCAAAATACTAACACTAGGCATCAACAAGAAAACTCAACACATGAATGATCACTCGGCACATGAAGAATGGCTCATCATACATTGTGAAACTTGGCACATACTACAAAGTGAGATGGCATAACATGCTAGCCTGAGTGTTAACATGACATGGGATAACTTCAAATCGACTAATATTGCAAAATTACTAGTACTCAACAATTGTTGCAACTCAGTAACAACTGGAAGAAGGAACCCAAATGAGTAGGATAACACATCAACCCAAGATTCTCTCGCATCAAACAACAAGGGTAGAAGGAAATGATTCTCTTGAATCATGCAAGTGTCACAACCTGAGTTGAATCCAACTTACATCGAGAAATCCATATAGCGTCTTCAACTGGTATGTTCTTCCACTTCACCAAATATTCATAGCACTCTTTTGCTCTTGTGCTTTTACCAACTCTTTGATCCAATATCTGTTCAACCTCTTCAATCTACTTCTTAGGATAATCATTAGGTACAACAACTTCATTATTTGACTCATGATACTTATACAGATTGCCAACATTGAATATATGAGATATATCCATGTCATTAGGTAACTCAACTTCATAACCATTTCCACTATCAAACTTTTTCATCTTCAGCTTACTCTATATCCCAACCAGACATCTTCCTTTCTTGAAATGAACCATCACCTCCTTACCAACTTCAAAAATATGATATCTTCTAGACTTATCAACATTCTCCTTGTACTCCTAATTACTTTGTTACAACTTTAGCCTCACTCTGTTATGCAAAGACTCCATAAAATCAAAAAATTCTTCTCCTCTAGCACTTCTCTTCTCTTCACTAGTAACATCACTTAAATCTGATACTCCTCTAGGCTGCATTCCAATAACAATCTCAAAAGGTGCCTTCCCTATACTCCTATTCATAGAATTATTAGATGCAAACTCAACCTGTGCTAATACCATCTTCCACTTATGTGTTTCATCTCCAACTAAGCATCTCAAAAAATTTTGCAAGCTTCTATTCACAACCTCTATCTATCCATTAATCTATGGATGGAATGTGGAACTAAACTTCAATTCAGTACCCATCTTCTTCCACAAAGTTCTCCAAAAGTAACCAAAAAACTTATTGTCTCTGTCAATAATAATACTTCTTGGTAATCCATGCAATATAAAACTCTCTTTGAAGAAAAGTTTAGCAACATGCTCAACATCTGATGTCTTCTTACATGGTATGAAATGAGCCATTTTAGAAAATCTATCTACAACAAGAAATATAGAATCATACCCCTTTGCTATTTTAGGCAATCCAAGAACAAAATCCATATTGATCTCACTCCAAGGTTTCTCAAGAATAAAAATAGGTGTATACAATCTAGTATTTTGACTTACTCCTTTTGCAACTTGACAAACTCCACAACTCTTCACAAATTTTTGAACATCCTTATACATATGTGGCCAATAATAATTCTCCTTTAGCAAACTCAATGTCTTATCAATTCCAAAATGTCTAGCCAATCCACCACTATGCTTTTCATTAATAAGATTTGACCTCATAGAACTTATAGGAATACATAACTGAATACCTTTGAACAACATACTTTCTTGAATAAAATATTCATCATACTTACTAGTGCGATCTATTAGATTTGGTGCTCTGTACTCTCTCCACACCTCAGAAAAATTAGGATCAATATCATAAAACTCTTTCATTTCATCAAAACCAAGAACTTTAGCCTTCATCTCAGTCAAAAAAGAACGTCTTCTACTCAATGCATCAACAACTCTATTAGTAAGTCCACTCTTATGCTTAATCACAAATGTAAAAGTTTGCAAATACTCAACCCACTTCATATGTCTCTGATTCAGTTTATGTTGACTTCCCAAGTATTGTAAAGCTTTATGATCAGTATACAACACAAACTCCTTAGAAATCAAATAATGTCTTCACTTTTTCAATGCTTGAACAATAGCATACAACTCTTGATCATACGCATAATACTTCCTTTTAGCATCATTCAACTTGAAATACCTTATTAAAATCAAGCAAAGCCAATACAGGTAACTCAACAACCTTTTGTTTCAAAGTCTCAAAACTCTTACCAACTTTGTGTGTCCACTTGAATTCCTTTTTATCTCCTCTCTTTGTCTCAGTCATAGCATTACAAACAACACTAAAATTCTTTATAAACTTCCTATAAAAACTAGCCAAACCATGAAATGATTTTATCTCACTCACATTCTCAAGTGTAGGCCATTCCAAAATTGCTTTAACCTTCTCAGAATCCATTCTCAAACCATCAACTAAAATCCCAAGTCCAAAATACACAATCTTGTCTTGCATAAAAGAACACTTTTTCAGATTAATCATCAACTTCTTCTCTTTCAACCTCTGCAAAACTTGTCTAACATGCTCAAGATGTTCTTCCTTAGTCTTAATGAATATTAGAATATCATCCAAATAAACAATCACAAACTTACCCAAAAATCTTTTCAGAACTTCATTCATCAACCTCATGAACATACTAAGTGCATTAGTCAAACCAAAAGGCATAACCAACCATTCATACAAATCATCTTTTGTCTTGAAAGAAGTCTTCCATTTATCACATTCTCTAATTCTGATCTAATGATAGCCACTCTTCAAATCAATCTTGGTAAAGTACTTCGCTCCACTCAAACAATCTGTTATGCCATCCATCCTTGACATAGGAAACCTATATTTCATAGTGATCTTGTTAATAGCTCTGGAATCAGAACACATCCTCAATTCTTCATTCTTGTTAGGTGGTAATATAATACGTACAACACATGGACTCAAACTTTCTTTGATTAATCCCTTTTGTAGAAACTCATGCACTTTCCTATTAAGTTCTTCATTCTCTATAGGTGTCAATCTATATGGTGCTTATTTCGATAAACTAGCTCCAAGAATCAGATCCATGCAATGAGTTATACTTCTTACTAGTAGTAAACCATAAGGAATATCCTCAACTACAATATCCTTATACTCGTTCAACAATTCTATAATTTATTCTGGTACTTTGTCATTATCACTAGTTTCTATTGTCACTCGGTTGATACCAGCTTCTGTTGCTCAGTCATTATTACGAACACTCGGTCCTTTAGGAACTATAGAAAAAAAAATTGATTCTTCTTCACTTCTTCAAATTGCTTTCCATTAACCATGAAAACTTTTATTATAGTACAATTAACCTCATCTAGACTTTCAATTAAAGGCATTAATATTTGCTTCTTCCCATTCACCCAAAGAGTATATTGATTCAAGTTTCCATCATGCACAACATATCTATCATATTTCTAAGGTCCACCCTAAAAAATATGACAACAATCCATAAGCATTATATCACACACCACTTCATCAAAGTAATGTCCAATCTTGAACTTCACAACACATTGCTCACTTACCAAAATCTTATGCTCATTTGTGATCCATGAAACATGATAGGGTTTGGGATGTTTCAGCCTTTGCAACTACAACTTTTTAACTAGCTCTTTTGATGCCAAATTTGTTGAACTTTCACTATCAATGATCACCTTGCAAAATTTTCCAACCATCTTACATCTGGTCTTGAAAAGGCTTCTTCTAATGATAAGTTCCTCATCACTTCCCTTATTACATAAGGTTCTTCTCACCATCAGATTTTCTCTAGCCTCAGGTCCACTTGGTGAAATCTCAGTGTCTTCTTGAATCACAACATTTCTATTACCTTGCCCATTTTCAGAGGATCTACATTCAAAAGATCTATTCCTTTCTTTACTACATCTAAAACAATCACCATGAAAATCACCTCTAGAATAAGAATTATCTCTTCCTCGATAAGAACCAGTACCTCCTCAGTATGAACTACCATCTGTCATGTCCCCAAATTTTTTGGTGACAGTTCAATTTAATTAATTTAATTAATGGTTGTCCAAGGACGACTAATTAGTTATTTTAATTAAATAAATAATATTAAAAGATGACCTTGTATTTAATAAAGTGACTTGGAAAATATTTAATAAAGTCACTGGAGGGATAAGATCAAAAAGGTTCTAGAAGTCTCTGGAGAGGATGCAGGGAAAAGAATAAATAGGCACCCCGGGGCTCCATTCGAATCAGGCAGTTGATTATCTCTCTTTGTGTTTCAGATTGTGATTCCATCACGGGTGCATTGTGAAACCTAGGGTTTCTACAATTGTCACAGTTGGCCATTGAGAACGATAACTCTCAATTGGTACGCAATTTTGAGGGTGTGAAATATCATCTGAATTATTGCAAATTGGAGGTGACAATACAGTCATTTCATTGGGGCAGAATTTGTGGCCTAAGGCCAAATCCGGAGGATCATTTTGAGAATTGCTATTTTTAGATTTAAGCTTTCGTAAGGTTTGAAATCCATTATAATTTCAGGTGGCAAGAGGAGTAAGGCGATATCTTCAGCCTTCTATAGAGGAAGACGCGGTATGAGCAGATTGGAGGCATGAACGAGTTTCTAAGTTTTCCCTTCCAGCTAGCATTCCCGTATACTGTTAGGGCCGAAGAGATCATGTTATAGGGTCATTACAGAGGAGATTTGAAGACAGATGGGCTCTTAGTATTTGAATTATGTGCTAGTGACATTGGAAAGGATGTTCTGAGGATTTGTTTGTCGCGCGTGGACAGTCACCGTTTCATTTTTTATACAGTCAGGACAAGTGGTTCGAATACCTGGCGGACTGTCTGTGTGATCTTGTCTGAATTGAGGCATTGGAAGAGGTTTGCACAGCATTTGTATGGCCTTCCGTGCGTATTGGCTCTTCTTCGTGGTTTTAAATTTTGGCGAAAAATTGTCCAGACAACCGACTGTAGAGAAATAGCGATCCGTGGAAATTTCTCTGTGTCCGCCGTCCTCTGCGGAACGCTTTTCACTGCGAAGTTTTAATTGAGTTACAGTGTCAAACCTTTGAAGTTTTAAGTTTTGGGTGTAAAAAGGAGCAAATACCTGCCAGGGATATTTCAGTGGTATCAGAGCGGTTTTCTTGCCATCCTGTGGGGTGAGAACCGAATTACATGGGTGATCAATGCTTTACTTCAAACAAGATGGACAGGTACAGCACAAAGTCTCCAAGGACACAATCTCGGACAAGTAATAGACGCAGTATTCAGAGTCAGAATTGTGGAAAGGAGGACTATTCAGGCATTCAGGATGAGCTCAGGAAGATCAAACATAACATGTCTGAACTGTTGGTTAAACACCACCGTATGCTTGACAGGTTGTCCGTCCCAGCTAAGGTGAGTAAATCAACCGGATTTCATTTTGGCAAATCTTCTCACGAAGAGTTGACAGATACAATGAGAGATGTTACGAGGAACCTTAATGAGGAGTTCGAGAAACAAGTGTGCAACCAGTCAGAGGCTTCAGTTCGGTCACAGGAAGAAGCGGTGAAGGACATTACTCTGATGGATAGTAACTATCAACCTGACACTCAAGTTGAGACAGTTGAATACGAGCTTTCCAAGGGTGATGTCTCAGATACTCAAGGTAGTTTGGTTTCGACAAGCAATGATTACAGTAAGGTGAGTTCAGATGATGATGATGTCATTGTGCATGGTGATGAGATACCTAGTGAAAATGAGCAGACATCGAGCATTTATGATTTTGCTAACAGAGAGTACCAGGCTCAGTTAGAAGCTTCGTCACATGAGGATGAAATTGGCGGTACTTCACATGATTTGTCTAGCCAGCTGAAGGTAAGAAAAGATAGTATTGTGGCTTCTTTATCTCATCATGACAGAATGCGGGAGATGTTAGAAGAACACATCCAGATGATTCAGTTACAAGGAAGACATAAGGGAGTTCAGGCAAATTCTTCCTGCTGTGACTTACATGCAATTGGTGAAGGAATGGGAACGACGAAGTTGAGCTATTTACATCTTCTATCAGACTGTGACCATCTTCTAAGCCTTGCCAAAGACTATTCAGATGCCTTGAGGAGGAAGGAGGAGGAAGTTGTCAAGCTTTCTTGTGAGCTTGAGGACACTCGAGCAACTTTGGCATTACAGGACTGGAAGAGACATGGGAATGAGCACGACATGGAGCTGAGCTTAAGTTCATCTTGCACTCAGTTTTTGACAGAAGAGGGATCATGTGAGGTTGCTGATAATGCTACGAGTTCATCTTGCATTCACATCCAGGATACAAGGACAATGGCAGACAGGTATGTGAAGTTAGCTGGTATTGGTCACATTACTCAGGTAAGTAGTTTGCTTGAGTTACCAGTTGTTTCTTGCATATGGATTCGAGAATGTTTCAGCAGCATTTGGGATTCAGTCAACCGAAGATCTTTAGCACTTTATGATAGCCATGATTGTTTGAGTACTATCATGGATTTGATTAGCAGAATATACGGTGTTATCTTTCCTTGTGCCAGCAGAACATTCGATGTTGGTATTAGTTTTTATGCACCGTTGTTGGGTTTGGTTCATATTTCCAGTCGACCATCCTTGTTGAAAGGTTTTGAAGGTTTTTCATATTTGGAAGCATGTACAGATGAGTCCCAGGATCGTTTTGACCTTGATGACATCCGGGAGAATGAAGTGAACAGTTTTGAAGATTCAGCTTCCTTGACAGTTTCTTTAGGTACAGAAGAGCTTGATAGCAGGACTACAGATTTTGACACTCTGGATGTTGATATGAGTTTTGAAGTTGATTCAAAAAATATGGATGATAATAATCCAGAGACCAGTATCTTTGAAGATACTCCTTTAGACAATGTGCCAGAGGAAATTTATAGAAGACGGTCTAGCCAGAGCCATCATGTGATTAGCCAATTGAAAGTTAGTGAGCGAGACATTGCTATCGCTTGTGAGCATTTTGATACTGCTCGCCAGTTGTTGGATGTTACTGGTTGGGGTACTTCTATGACAGATGAGTCCAGCGGTGGTTACTTTTCTTTGGAAGAGATTCATGCCTTGCATGAAGCTGTTCGGATTTTGAAGCAGGATTATTTACGATTGGTAGCCGACCGTGATCACTTGGTTGAGTGGGGGAGTACAGCATATGAGGCACTCTTGGATCGTGAAGAGGAGGTGAGTGAGCTTTCCCAAGAGCTCATAGCGACTACTGAAGCATTAGAGGACACACAGCGAGATCTACAGAAGTCGCAGTTTCAGTTGAAGGAGGTGACCGTGGAGTTGGAGCATTTGCGGTCAAAACTAGCCCCAGACCCAGTTCATTTGTCTATTGAGGTAGATGACGGTAAGTACACTCCTACAGTTGTTTTTGAGGAGCTTATTGTTGAGACTGACACACATGTTCAGGGTTTGGAGGAAGTTGGTCTTAATGAGTTTGGGATACCGGTAGAGTCAAGTTTCCAGAGTGATTCTTCTCAGATAGTTGATAGAGTGGCACAGTTGAGTATGCCATCCTTACAGGAGGACCAGTTGTGGTGTAAAGGGGAGTATGTAAATGTTTCCTCATATAATTTTTACTGCACTGAACCCTTCATGAAGTATTTGCTGAATAATGCATGTGTTCATTTGGACCCGTATAAAGTGACAGAAGGTGTTCTCATCCATGATACTAGTGTTATTTGCAGATTGGTTGAGAAGATTATAGGGGTGCTTTCTACTATGCTACCTCACAGGGGTCTCGAGGAGGGGTTTGTTGAGCAGAATGCACAGGGACCTATCCGACCTACAGTCACTCGGAGTCAGAGATTGGAGCCATATGTTGATTACCAGTTCAGTGATGATGAGCTAGCAGCAGAATTTGGAGGTTTTTACCGGCATTATATGGTAGGGTACGCTCATCACTTTTCTTTTGACACAGAGATAGAAGATTTTATTTCACGCAGATGTAGATTGGCTCCAGTTTCTTACCATCCATTAGGGGATAGATTGGCACCATCTTTTGAAGATAAAACTGGTAGTAGCAAGTTACTCGGCTTGCCGCATCGACACACCTGGGGTAGTTTTTCAGGGATTGGATTTGATGGCAGTGATTCAGGTACCTATGGCTGTTGTCATATCTACAATGCAGTTGGGTGCAGGTGTCTTTTTGACAGGGGCTTGAGTTTTGATAGAGTTGATGTTTCAGTTGGCTTGAGTTCCGCAGAATGGGTTCTTCTACTGACATCTACAGTTGGTTTTCAGATGATTTCATCAGAATTGTCAGTTGTTTGGATGTTGAGTACAGTTTCTCAGATACTGGTATCGATGATTTCTCCATGAGAGTATGATGAGGATTGGGATGATACACAGATTTACATTTGGGATCCAGGAAGACTGATTGGTTCTTGGTTCAACCATTGCTTGGGGACAAGCAATTTCAGGAAGGGCGGACTGTCATGTCCCCAAATTTTCTGGTGACAGTTCGATTTAATTAATTTAATTAATGGTTGTCCAAGGATGACTAATTAGTTATTTTAATTAAATAAATAATATTAAAAGATGACCTTGTATTTAATAAAGTGACTTGGAAAATATTTAATAAAGTCACTGGAGGGATAAGATCAAAAAGGTTCTAGAAGTCTCTGGAGAGGATGGAGGGAAAAGAATAAATAGGCACCCCGGGGCTCCATTCGAATCAGGCGGTTGATTATCTCTCTTTGTGTTTCAGATTGTGATTCCATCACGGGTGCATTGTGAAACCTAGGGTTTCTACAATTGTCACAGTTGGCCATTGAGAACGATAACTCTCAATTGGTACGCAATTTTGAGGGTTTGAAATATCATCTGAATTATTGCAGATTGGAGGTGACAATACAGTCATTTCATCGGGGCAGAATTTGTGGCCTAAGGCCAAATCCGGAGGATCATTTTGAGAATTGCTATTTGTAGATTTAAGCTTTCGTAAGGTTTGAAATCCATTATAATTTCAGGTGGCAAGAGGAGTAAGGCGATATCTTCAGCCTTCTATAGAGGAAGACGCGGTATGAGCAGATTGGAGGCATGAACGAGTTTCTAAGTTTTCCCTTCCAGCTAGCATTCCCGTATACTGTTAGGGCCGAAGAGATCATGTTATAGGGTCATTACAGAGGAGATTTGAAGACAGATGGACTCTTAGTATTTGAATTATGTGCTAGTGACATTGGAAAGGATGTTCTGAGGATTTGTTTGTCACGCGTGGACAGTCACCGTTTCATTTTTTATACAGTCAGGACAAGTGGTTCGAATACCTGACGGACTGTCTGTGTGATCTTGTCTGAATCGAGGCATTGGAAGAGGTTTGCACAGCATTTGTACGGCCTTCTGTGCGTATTGGCTCTTCTTCGTGGTTTTAAATTTTGGCGAAAAATTGTCCAGACAACCGACTGTAGAGAAACAGCGATCCGTGGAAATTTCTCTGTGTCCGCCGTCCTCTGCGGAACGCTTTTCACTGCGAAGTTTTAATTGAGTTACAGCTTTGCACGGGCTTCGTTCTTGATTCTTTCTCAGTATCGAAGTTTGGTGTGTACTGATGTATGGAATTCCAAAGGGCCGGAGTCATCTCTTAACGCAGGAGTGAAATAGGGACTTTCACACAGTTGTTTGCCATTACCTTTGATTTGTGGGTCTCATATTCCGTCGGTGGCAATGCATAATTACGTAATTGCATTCATAATTTGAAGAGTGTGCCAGTGCAGTTGCATGGTGTGGAAGGTTAAATGTAATAGCATGCATGTGCAAGACATCCAAGCTCCAATGTGCAACCACCATTCTGGATACCTGTTCATCTTGTGAATCCAGAGCGTCCCACCGAACACACAGTTTTTAATGTAACTGCAGATGCTCCATGTGATTTTGTACAGTTCATTGAGTGGTCTCCAATATCGTGCCCTCGTGCTTTGCTGATTGCTAATTTTAATGGGAGAGTAAATATCTGGAGTCAGCCTACTCAGGGCGCAGTAAATCTTTGCACGAGCTGTAATCAAACACAACAAAGAACAGCTGTTAAGTAAAAAGGATGTGACTGTTACATCTGACCTTTTTATCCGATTCTTGAAAGGAGTTTGATTGGCATCAAGATTCAGGAGATTAAGCTTTGGTGGGCAGAGGACTGCGGTATCAATTAGGTAGATTTGGTATAAAATCAAAAAACTTCCATAATGATTTGCGGAGCCGGCAATCTCAGGAGTTATTCCTATACAGTCAGGTCTGTGGTTTGATAATTGGATTTTGGTCAAGCATTGTAACATTTGATTGAAATAAGAATTTCTCCTTGAACATTGAAGGTATGATTATATATTGCATTTGATATGTCTTGGTGAACCATGTACTCATGACAAATCTCATAGGGTATTGTACAATTCTGATTATGAGAATAGAATTTGACATCAGCTTGTAACCTGTTCGTCAAATAACCTTTGTTGGCTAACTGTTTGACGAAATGTCAAACCTTTGAAGTTTTAAGTTTTGGGTGTAAAAAGGAGCAAATACCTGTCGGGGATATTTCACCATCTTTCCACTTGGTCTTGTCTTTTTCATCATTCTTCCACTCAAATTTTCCTTTATCCTGCACAAAATTGTCAGATCTTCCACCTTCACCATAAGATCTACCTCTACCTCTTTGGAATCTACCACCTCTACCTCTTTTTCTTTGTCTATGCTTCTTTGTCAAGATCTCCTTAGCTTTCAAGGCATATTGATATGCTTCTTTTACACTTGCCAACTTCATAAAACTTATTTCATCTTGAATTCTAGATCTCAATCCATTTAGATATCTTGCAATTTTCTCAACATCATCATCCACATGTCCAAATTTGATGTCCAACCTATAGAATTCCTCAGTATACTATTTCACAATCATGTCTTTATGTCTCAAATTTTGCATCTTTCTCAACAAGCGGTAATCAACAGAAAGGAATTTGTTCTTTACCTTGTTTTCCATTTTCACACAAGTTCTAATCTTCTCCTTTCCTCTCCTTTGTCTATTAGTTTGCAAATGCTCCCACCATAGTGAAGCATGACCTTTTAGCCTAGTAACTAAAAGTTTCACCTTCCTATTATTAGGATTGTTTTCATACTCAAAGAACTTCTCCATATCAAAGATCTAATCCAATGCAACATTTGTATCCAACTTTTCATCATAAGGAACAAATTCTACACTAGGCTTTGAATGTGCCCTAGACAATACTCTTAGCAATCTTTCCTCATCTTGATCTTCCTCAAGTTTTGGATTAGGGTTTGGGGTTACCGCTTTATCATCACTCACATCCTCAAGATGCACTCCTCTCCTTTGGGCTATCTCCACATCATCTAATCTGGCTACAATTTATCTTAATCTATCCAATATGGCATTATCAACATTTCCTTTGCCATAAACCATCTTTATAAATTAGGTTCCTGCAAGATCATAACCTTGTGCAAGTTATAGGTCAAATCTACAAATTTGCAACCCTACAGCCAAATTCAAATCAAGGTTCTACATCATCCAATCTTCACAAGGATGAATCTCAAGCTCTAGTACCACCTGACACAAGGAGGGAAAGATGAACTAGGGTCAAAGGCATACCCAAAAATCTAGACTAACCTTGCAAAGTTAACACAACAGAAGAAAACACACAAAGAGAACAACACCATAGAGAGAAAGAGAGAGAGAGAGAACAAAAATTTCAAACCTTCTAGTTCTCTTCTAAACTCTCCAAAATCTTCTCTAACTCTAAGCTTAAACACCCTATTTATACTTGCCAAAATGGCTTACAAAACATTCTAGATGATTACATAATAGAAAGACCCAACAATGGTCTAGACACATCCCAAGACAAGATCTTATCATAAATGTCATGATCAGAATTAATCTTGCAAGTCAACTCATGTCAAAAACATAGGAAAATTGTCCAAAATGCTAACACTTGGCATCAACAAGAAAACTCAGCACATGAAGGATCACTTGACACATGAAGGATCACTCAATACATAAAGAATAGCTCGACACACATTGTGGAACTTGACACAAACTATAGAGTGAGCTGGGATAACACGCTAACTCGAGTGTTAACATGACATGTGATAACTTCAACTTGGCTTATACTACAAAATATTGGCACTCAACAATTGTTGCAACTCAGTAACAACTGGCAAAATGAACACAAATGAGTAGGATAACACATCAACCCAGGATGCTCCTGCATCACACCAACCATAATATTTTGTTCCTTTTAGATATCTTGAATAATTCTCTGAACAACCATCAAATGATTCTCCTTAGGAGTTGCAAAAAATCTTTCAACAATCTCAACAACTAATGCAATTTCAGGTCTGCTATGTACTACATATTGCAACTTGCCAATCATAGACGTGTACAATGTTTGATTCACTTTACCTGAATCATCAGTCTTTGATAGTTTGTGTCTTGTAACCATAGGACTGCTAACTAGGTTTGAATCCTCCAAACCAAAAAAATTCAATATTTTCTTTACATAGATTGAGTGATGTATGTACCATATTTCATTTGATATACTTGCAAACCAACAAAGAACTTGATCTCTCCAAGCATAGACATCACAAATTATTTCTTCATTTCATTTGCAAATGTCTTACATAATTCATTTTGACATCCAAATATGATATCATTAACAAAAATTTCAGCTAGTAAAGTACCTTTACCTGCTTCTATCTTTAAGTATAGATTGTTGTTATCATCAATTTTTTCAAAACCAATCTTTTCATACCATGCTCGTGGGGCTTGCTTTAAACCATATAAAGCTTTGTGTAATCTACATACCATGTTCTTTTTGTTTGGATCAAAAAATCCTTCAAGCTATTCTATGTAAACCTCCTCTTCTCGTATACCATTTAGAAATGTTGACTTCACATCCATCTGATAAAATTTGAAACCTTTGTATGTAGAGTAAGCAAGAAGAGTTCTTAATCCTTCCAATCTTGCAACTAGGGAAAATGTTTCTCCATAGTCAATTCTTTCTTCTTGTGCATACTCCGTGAAAACTAATCTTTCCTTATTACTTGTGACTTCACCATTCTCATCTAACTTGTTTTTGTACACCCACTTGGTTCCAATCACATTCTTGTTTTTTGGTCTCGGTACTAGACTCCATAATTTGTTCTTCTCAATATGATAAATTTCTTTTTTCATGGCTTTACTCCAATCTTCATTTTCTAATGCATCTTTCACTGTCTTAAGCTCAAGCATGCTCAAAAAACATGTATCACTTCTTAACCCATTCCTTCTCACTAGTCTAACTTCTTTATCTCCAATAATGTGTTCAGTAGGGTGATGTCTTCTAACATACTTTAGCAATATTGCTTCTACTCTTCTTTCTTTAATAGGTCTATCAACTTTAGAATCACTATATACCTCTCTATCAATTAGATTGACATTTCTTTCATGTACACCAACTTCTGTCAACTTCAGAATCAGAATGTACCTTAGCTTCTATATGCAACTCGGCTCCTGAATATAACTCAATTCCTGAGTACAACTCAACATCCATCATACATGACTCAACAATCACTGATACTTGTTATTGTTGATTTACAACTTGGTTCACAACACCTTCATCAATAGGCATTCCTTCATAAAAGTATACAAAATACTTGTACTCTTTAGGTTCCTTCATAGATTCAGCCTCATGTGCCTCTATTTATTCATCAAACTTCACATTTGCACTTTCCACAATATTTTTATTGTTAGTATTCAAACACTTATAAGCTTTACTTCTTGTAGAATAGCCCAGGTATATATCTTCACTTTTAGCATCAAATTTACCATTCATGTTGTATTTAAGAGTGTAGCACTTGCTTCCAAATACCTTAAAATATTTTACATTGGGTGAATATCCATACCATAGTTCAAAAGGTGTTGAATGAGTACCTTTCTTCACTTGTACTCATTTCAGGGTATAGACAGTTGTACTTACAACTTGTCTCTAGTATTTCAAAGCAACATTCTTCTCCATCATGAGTGTTCTAGCATAGTCCATTACAAATTTGTTACTCCTTGTAGCAATCCCATTTTGTGGAGGGGTCCTAGGTGCAGAAGTTTTGCTCTTGTTTCCTCTATCATTACAGAATATCTCAAAATCATATGATGTAAATTATCCATCTTTGTCATATCTTAGACAGTTCAAGTTTTTTCCTGTCTCTTTTTCAACTCTTGCTAAGTACCACTTAACCATTTGAAATGCATCAAATTTTTATTTTAAAAACATAATTGTCATCATTTTGGAATAATCATCAACAAATAGGATAATGTACTTGTCACCTTTGTATCTTTTCATATTAATTGGTCCACACAAATTAGTATGAACTAATTCCATAATTTCTTTGAAGGAGCGAGTCTTACTTTAAAACTATATTTTGTCATCTTGCCTAACTGACATTGATTGCAAATCACATTATCAAGTTTCTTCAGTTTAGGAAAACCTCAAACTCTTTTCATGTTACTGATATTGACTAAGCTATCAAATTTAACATGACATGACCTCTTGTACCATAGCCAAACATCATCAAATTCTACAACAAGACAAGTAGCATCATTCATGTTAAGAAAAAATAGATTACCTCTAGTCTGATCTCCATTTCTAATTAGTGTCATATATCTTTTCTTTCTTGTTCTCAAATTCAACTTTGCAACCTAAACTAATCAGTTGTGACACACTCAACAAGTTATAGTTAAGTCTTTCTACATAATTAGCATTGTCACACATAATCTTTTCTGTTAGTTTGATTGATCCTTCACCTTTGATCAGAGAGGGTGCATTATTACCAAATCTTACACTATTACCATTTTAATAATCAAGAGTAATGAACTTACTTTTATCTCCAGTCATGTGATGTGAACATCTACGGTCAATGATCCATCTATCACTCTTGTTCACATTAGATACCATTGTATTTGCCTCATCAGAATCAAAATCATCTTTCATAGCAGCATACACAACTTCATCATCATGGTCATCAAATTCATCTTTTGTTTCTTTCTTAGCAATATAGAAATACTTCTTTCCTTTTTCTTTATAATTCTTTTTATTCTCATCTCTTTTACTTATGAATTTTTCTCCAATTTTATTGTTCTTCTTCTCTGGACATTTAGTAGCAATATGACCAACCTAATTACAATTACAACACATGATAGGTGGCTTACCTTTTTATTTTCCTTTGCCTCTATGAAATCTCCTTGCCATCAATGCTTCAAGCTCTTCTACATCCTCTTCATCTGTATCACCATCGCTAGAAACATGTTTGACCTTTTTCTTTTTCTCTTTAGGTTCCTTTAATGACAATTTAGCTTTGAAATCAAATTCAATATTTTTAGTTTTGAAATTATCAAAATTAGAGAGTTCAAAGGTAGTGAGTCTACCCATCAGTCCTTTAAGGGCAAGATTACTACCAGGAACACACCTTAGTTCTTATATTGCAAAGACTCTAATATCATATATAGGTAGTAGTGTTCTCAATACTTTGTTGATTACAATCTCATCTCCAATAATACCATTAGCTCCTCTAATAGCATTCACAACATCTTTTATTCTTGTGCAATATTGGACAATGATCTCACCTTCTTGCAGTCTCATTTCATTGAACTTCCCTCTAAGACTTTTAGCTTTGGCCTTCAAAATATTCTTATCTCCTCCATAGATCATCTCAATAGCATGACACATCTTCATTGCAGTGTCACAATATTTGATACAATCAAACTGTAAGTAGCTTAGGGCAGAAGAAAGATCTAACATAGCCTGATTGTTTTTTTTCTTCTTTTTTAGATCATCAGTAGTTAGGGCTCTAGTAGGATTAGAATGCTCAGTGGTGATGATAAAATGTGCATAGTCTCCAAGACCTCCTAGATGTAGCTTCATCAAAATTTTCCATGCAGGAAAGTTTTCCTTGTTCAGTTTGGGCACCTCCTTTCTATACATCTTGATCTTTAGCTCTTAGTACTTTCAAACTATTTGTCACAAGAACAAATTGTTATGATACCAATTTTTGGAATTCTTTAGAATAGCTGAGAGAGGGATGAATCTATTATCCAAGGTCTAGATATACAAATAAAAAATTTCAATGCTTAACAGATTCATATCCATAAAACCATAACATGCATGCATCCATTAGATCATACAATACCTTCACTTAGTAGGTTATTATCCTAGGTCAAAATAACTTTGCAGAAATGTAAACATGAAATACCATAAGCACATTCACACAATTTGACACAAGGATTTTATGTGAAAACTCAATTTGAAAAAAATCACCAATAACATGCTACCCAATTTCACTCTTCTAAAGTAATGCCCTATGAAAGGCCAACCCTGTTAAATGTGACCTAGTTAGAGGACTTCAATCACACTATTAGGAGTGAGCCTTGTTAGAAGACTTTATAACATTCCATTAGAATGTTTCCCAGTTAAAGGATTTACAAATGACTGTTAGGTCAACCTTAATCCAAAGGATTTTATCCATACTAGTACAATTGTTAGAAAGTAATAGTAGGACTTGATTTGATAAAAAATTATAAATCTCTGGTTCACTCTTCCTTTTTGCTTGTTATTCATACTCTTTAACTCTGATAGCTTGTTCACCCTTCAAGAAATCATCCTCTTAATCCTTCTTGCTTTGTATGCCAATTGCAGTCTCTTCTATTTCAATCATTAGATGAAGCAACACCCTACACTCCTTGTTTTCATTAGGTTCTCGCACATGACAACCCTTTCTTCTGGCCAACTCTCTCTATAAATAGAGAATTTATATATTTTGTTGCTTAACCAAAATCCTTCATTCTAGGGTGAGGTAAGATTCAATGAATCTACCCACTTTTCCATTTGAGTCCCTCTAGAAACTTCCTCTACTATCTTCCTTGAATTCACCTCAAAATGGTTTACCTTGAATTATGTGCCACTAGCTCATCATAGTCATCTTCCAAATGCTTCACATAATTCAAGAGATCAAATTAGTCATCTCAGATTCATCAAATGTTTGATTTAACACTATTTATTGTCACTCCGCATCTATATTATTCTATCACTCAGACAACACTAACTCACTCAACCAACACTAAAGTTTATTGATGCTCTGCACCAACTAAACTTTACTTGACATATACTAACTTTCAATTGGCTTGCACCGTTGTCATATTTGCTTAGTACCTTTTAATTTTTCACTCAACTTCTACTATTTTCTTCTTAGGTTATACTATCTACTCGGCAAGGCTTAGCAGACACTTTTCTTACTTGATCTTCTTTTAGTCTTTTCTTGAGTAATCTTTCATTTCAAACTTTAAGTAGATAAACAATGTAGTATAGTATCAATGTCTTACTTGGTCCTAGTGCTCCTTTTATACACCAAATAACTCAACCTTTCTCTAGGTTCTCTTGCTATCTCCTCTTTTCAAGTCCTCTTTATCAATCAACCACATGATAGCATTCAAACCAAAAAGCAATTGTCTCACCAACAAGTAGCAGGTTTGACATCATTGAAAAAATAATGTTTGTTCCGTTGTAGGTTCTACACTTCAAAAAAAATCTCTTTTCAACACATCCTTAATATAGTTGACTATCCTCATTTCTACATTTCTATATATTATCTATAATGTCCATTGTGAATGACATAAAACCTTGTGTTGCACTTGTTAATGTAGGTGACCAAAATGTTGCACCTGTTAAAGAATTGAATGCATCAACCCACCATGAAATTATTCCTAGCTATCAAAAAGCATCTTTCAGAGGCAAAGGAGAGGTTCGTTGAACCTATACTTTGCATATTTTTTCATTTGGGTTTCCGTTAATTTTTATGATAGCTCTTCTAGCAGTATTAATATAGAAACATCTTAACTATCTTATTGGTAAAATATAATGTAGAGTCTAATAGGGTTGTACTTCTTTATAATTTGTTAAGCATTAAATTGCAAGCTCTACTCTTAATGTATGACTTTTAGACATTGCCCTCTCAAAGTTTCTTAGTAACACCAAGTATGCCAATGTAGCTAATATTTTCACTTTGATTGCAGACAATCAGTTTAAGAGAGGTGGAGAAAATTGAGTTGCAGCTACAAAACTTCGAGAAGAAAATGCTCAATTCAAGGTGGAACAATATAATTTGTTAGACATAATTAGGGAGCTTTCTAGATATTTATTTTGATTTTTGTACTGTATGTATTTTTTAATGGAAGATGCAACTAGATGAAGAGAGAAAAAAAAATGAACTTGTATAATTATTTCATTGTGAAGTATGCTTTCCATATCTTCATATTCCTAAACTTATTTTCACCTTTGTTATATTGAATCAAACATTATCCTAGAATTGGCACATTTTTTATGTCTTTATATTGAGGACTTTCTTCTTGAGCTTCAAGATGGTAAAAGGTGGCTTAGGGATCTCTTCAAAGAAACATGGATGTAACTACTATGTGCACATGAAAATAAACAAAATATTAAAAAAATAAGTTCAAAAGCATATCCTTTTTTTATTATCAAAAAGTTCATTTTCTATCATGAATACCTTAATGTTTAGGTAACTGCCATTTGCAGGCCACCCATAAGTTTTGCAAGTATATTTTCATAGTTATCTTCAAGGCTAGGGAAGCCACTCAACTCTAAAGGAAAGAGAAATTGCATTCAAGGTTTTCAAGAGATTCTACAAGAAGGTAATTTTTTGTAGTTTATGCACTGATATATCATAAACCCAACTTTTAATGTTGCATAGGAGTTGTATTTTGAGCTAACATAATTATAAGCATGCAATCATGTTTAGCACCTGGTACTCAAAGTTGCAAAGTGTTATTATTATTAATAGGAACTAAAGTTAGTGGAGTTGTATATTTTGTTTTGATTATTTGATAAGGTGAATGATAATTGTAATACCCAAATGTTACATTTGATTTAACTTCATTTGATGGTATGAATATCAAAGCAAGATTGCAGGTTCTTGACATAAATTCTCCATCGCATATGGAAATTGAGTTATAGAAGTTAAGGATTTAGTGTGATTCTTGTAGGAAAGAAATTGAGATCCTCATGGAATAATTTCCTACTATTGAGGAGTCAGTGTGATTTCACTTGTATGTTAGATCTTTTGTGTTTTCTTTTTAGATGGTTATAATGGTATATGATGTTTTCAAGCTAGTCTAAATTCAAATTTATATGATTTTTTCAAGCTAGTCTAAATTCAAATTAACTTATATGTTAGATCTATCAAGTGTTCTTTTTAGATCTTTTTGATGGTATAAGATGTGTTCAACTTTGTCACAATTCAAATTATCTCATCTGTTAGATCTAAGAAATTGTTTTCATAATTATGATAGATCTATCAAGAGTGTGTTGCATCATGTATATCCTTTTTGGCTTCGATAAGAGGATTAGTAACATTTACCTCCATAATTAAGCATCAAAATCAACTGATGTTTATCAAGGATTTCATCATTTGTGTAGGTATGGTCCAAAGGTTCCCTAGAAGAAACTGTATAGAACCTAATGAAAGCATGGGAGATGGAGCTTTCACATAAGACTCACATTTAAGAATTCAAAACAATTTATCCCAACAAGTTCTCACTCAGTGTAAATGGTGAGTACCCTTGGCTCTTCTCTTACAAAAGTAGTGTCACATATAGTCCAAAAATATATAATATGTTTTAGTAAGGATTATGGTGAGTTGATATTAGGTGGGTTTATTTTTGTAGGTAGGGATCCTCTATCAGGAGAGGAGACACTAGAAATGGTCAACTACAATATCTTAATGTAGACTTCTTTACTAGAGGAGTTTCAGTACTACAAGACATCCAAGGAGATATTTGAGTCCTCTCATGAAATATTTAGAACTGCATTTCCAAGAGGTTCAACAAAATTTGTGAGAGCCTGGGTATATCATTTTTTTTAAATTATAATTTAATATTTATAAGAAATTTGAAATTGAGTCATGACAATGGTTTTTGAAAAAAATAGTGGTAAACTTTGTAAATGTAATGTATTATTTTATGTTTTAGATTCACTATATGTTTGTAATAACAATATATGATGAATGTTTAGAAGCATAAAATAGAAGACAAACTTTAAACATGCACAAGAAGATCATGAATCAAACTGATAGTGCCTTCTATCTAAACAACTAGAGGTTAATAGACCCATATCTAAGTGCCTCCAGTTGTTTCAAACTCTTTCATTAACCTCTAGTTGTTTCAAACTCTTTCATTAGCCTCTTGTTGTTCAAATAGAAGTCACTCTTCAAAGTGCACTAGCAAGACATTATTACCAAAGACTCAATGCAAAAGAGTAGTTGTATCTACAACGAAAGGACCTTGCATAACATAAAAAAGATATAGTAGTTTGTCTCACAAATATACATTTCAAAAAAAGGTTTAAATTTAAAAAATTTATGAGTTGATTATGTCTAGAATTAGATAGCCACATTGTGTTATTACGTGAATGATTTTATTCTAGACAAGTGCTTTGACCATGCCTCATCTTATAGGTTGAAGTGAGCTATCTATAGGTTACTGGGCCAAAATCTATAATGCTACCAGGAAGGGGTTGGGTAACAACTACTTGTATGGATGGTAGTTTTGGAAGCTCAGCTGATTGATAGGTTGTTTGAGGATTTTATCAGGTTTATCAACCCTTGTTCACTGTACCTTCTCTATGCTTAGGGTATTGAAATATTTTGTCATTTAATTATGTCTGGTTTCTTTGCTAGTAGTAACCCAAGGTTGATTTTTTTTTATAATCTCAATGTAGTATATGTAGTGAGTATGATTTGTATGCCATTTTTTAAAATTATAATTTAATATATATATTTTTTAATATTCTAACAATGCGAGTTTTGAACTTAAGACCTCCAAGATGGAGGCTTCCCCACTTCACCGCTAGGTTGCGATGAATTTGAGTTTTTTAAAAATATAATTTAATATTTGTAAGAAATTTGAATTTGAGTCAAGATAATGGTTTTGAAAATAAATAGTGATAAAGTTTGCAAATGTAATGTATTGTTTTTTTGTTTGAGATTCGCTATATGTTTGTAATAACAATATATGATGAATGTTTAGATGTATAATAGAGAAGACAAACTTTAAACATGAACAACAAGATCATAAATCATTTAATCAAAATTTTGGTGTGCTTCATGGACTTCATCCTTTTGTCCAAATTTTGTATAAAAGTGGTTGTGGTTTGTAATTTGTCTGTTATGTGCATGTACAACCATTACCTATATGACCTATTATATCTATGGATTTATGTATGATTCATTTCATTTGCTACTATATTATGAAGTTATTTGTATTATGTGTTGTATAATCATTCTCTATTTTATTGCAAGTTCCCTTCGAACTACTATTCTTTCTATTGTAATTTGCATTTTTTCAATATATAAAGGTAAGGCTTAGTACTAAAAATAATCTTGGAATAACTAGGTAGGGGATGCCATGGAAACATTCCATTAACAAAAGATGAAAAAATTTCTTTTCATCTCCTCTAACCTAACATTAGGTCATATTCCCAATGCTTTTGTTTGTTAGAGAATTTGGCTTGAAAGAAGCTGACTCAAAAGTGGTGTAGGGAACCTCCCCTATTTTTAGTTTTAGGAGTTGATTAGGGTTATTTAAGAGGTTGTGTGTGTTTAATAAGTTCCCAATGGTCCTTGGAATCCAACTGGTCCCAATGTGTTTGTAAAAGAGCCAAAATGGCTCATTAGGTCTTAGAGTTGTCAAAAGTTGCTCAATGGGTTAAAAGTTTCTAGGGATGAGAAACTAAGGTATTTGGTTAGTTATTAGGTCCTAGGAATCCTAACTAGGGTCCTAATATGCTAGATGTACCCATTTGATCAAAAGATGTAAAGAGCAAAAATTGCTCAAAAGTTGTAAAGTTGCTTGAGCAGCTTTTGCAATTTTTGCAAAAAGTTACAAATGATAGTTTGCGCAATTGTAACCACTCATGATCAGTTATTTGAGCATGGGATGCATATTTCGAAAGGTTAGAATGATTTCCAGTCATATCCCACACGTGTGAGCAAACTGTATGAATTGTTCCTTTGATTATCATTGTTTTTGCAGAGCTTTTATGCCCTAGTACGACTGTGTACAGATTGAGAAAAATGATCTTACTTCTAGATTTTGTAGTGTAGTGTTTCATCTTTCTTTCTTTTTCATACTAAAACTTAGTCTAAAGTTGTAAGGTTGGTGAATTGTGGCAGTTTTCTTGGTGACTGGTCTATGACTCCTATTCACAGGGTTGTCACATTAATGGCTCTAACCTAATCATCCATGATGGAAAATGTATGAAATCTTGTGGGATGATAGGTTAGATTCTGTACATATGGTTTTTGTTTTATGTTGCAATTTTCTGACTAGTTTGCAAGCTATGGAGTGATGCCCTAGGCTGACTGTTAGGAGTAGGTGAACCAAGATAATAAGAAGAACTTGTTGCATAACACACCCATGATTTAACATGGCTAACCTAATGGCATGGTTAGAAGCCTTATGATGTTACCTTTATGAATCAAGTGGTTGTGGAGGTTGTAGATATGTTTGAAGAGTTCTATAGGTCTTTTAATGAAACTTGGTCCAGAGGCCTAAAAGATAGCCTAGAAACTAGGGCTTGAGGGTGAATAGGGCTGTGGGTGTTTTGAGACTCTATGAATTTGGATTCTAAAAGTGCTAGATGATAGATTTATGAATCATAGGGTTTTTCATGTGGTTATGTGCAAGGAATTGGAGAAATGGAATAAAACAATGTTACTAGACCTAATGCAAATAAGCCTAATTAGCCCTATTTGAGGATAGTGACTTTTTGGTGATTGTTGACATGACCAAGGGTGTTAGATATGTTCAAGAGGGATATGAAAGGTATCCAAAAGATCAGTGAAAGGAAAGGAAAGGTGAGACTAAGATCCTAAGCAAGGGTTAGGGTTCTAAAGGTAGGAAGGGCTAGTAGGACTAGTGCCTTGATAAGGAAGATTAAGTCTACACCAATCCAACTATACCTAGGAGGCAAGTTAGGGTAAGAGTCTTGGAGGCCAAGATTGGTGAAGAGAACAAGAAAACAAGAACCATTGGATGGTTCAAGGATTAGACCCTTAATTAGGAGTGGTTAAGTGTTAGAGCTCTAGTCCCTCTACATCAGAAAGGGAAGTCAAACTTATTCAAAATGTTTTAGTAAGGTTTTTTGCAATGTCCAGTGGGTTCCCCATTGTCAAGTAATTGCTTGACTATTGGTTAGTTAGGGGGGCATCTTGCAGTCCTTTCCCATTTGCAACTAGCTATTATAATTTATTCCAATTGTGACCCTTCATCTAGAAAATTGCTCTAACAAACTTGTATATAATAATGTCCCATTCCCTTTCCATTTAAATGTATCTTTCTACTTTTCTCTAAAAGAAAGTTACGAAATTGGGTAAGAAAGACAAAATTCTTTTTGAATTTGAAATTGAACTAATCAAAGTATCTTCATTATAAATCAACTATGATAAGAATGAACCAAATTATATAGGGATAAATGAATAAATAATCAATCTAAACTCAAAATTAGATTCATATGTAGAAGATTGTTTGACAATACTAGATAATGGGACTTAAAAAACCCAAAGGAAAGGGAATAATAATAAAGCCATGAAGATCTTAGTATAATTAAATAACTTAATTATTAAGTCATCCTAACTTGATGATAAAGTCACCTTTACTTATCTCTTAAGATAACACTTTATGCATTAGTAACATTTACTAATTGTATTAATTATTAAATGGTTGCTTTTTAGGGTTTCTTATCTTAGACTACTAAAATTTTATTCATTTTTTGATGCTAATTGGTCAATTTTTCTATGCACAGCAGTCGATGTTTCTATGAAGGCTTTGTTTCTATGTAATCCTCTTTAAAATGCACCAACAGGTTTAAAGACGAAACTTGTCTCCAAACTAGTATTTGGTTGAAGATAAAACAACAATTCAAATGGAGAAACAACTTTAACAAATTTTGGCCAAATTGAGATTTGTGGCATAATAGTTGATTGGAAATTTGGCATAGAAATCTATTTTCCTTCTATAATTGCTACTCTGAAATGGATCTTCTTTCATTCAAATTTTTTCAATTAGCCTTGTCTCATATTTAAAAAGTGCATCTTGGGCCTCTTTTTCTCTTCAAAATAGAATTTCCTTCTTTTCTTAAGGTTGCAATTTCTTCAATGAGGAGATTCTTAAGCCCCTACAAATGGATGTCTTATCATAATTTTTCAAATAAGAAACAAAGTTGTTTGTTGGAGAGTTATTTCCATTTTCAGGTAGTGAATACCTATCTTCAATTTTGTCTTCCCATTGACAAGTATAATTAAGCTACACTTTATTCTCATGTTTATTTGTTCAAGCCCTTTTCAATGTATACCAATGATTCTTCATAGTCTTGATGAAAGAAGACAAAAACAAAATCATTTTTTTGTTGTTCTATAATACTTGTTCATAAAGAGATGAGTTTTTGACAACCATCAAGGCCAAGTGACACTATGTAGCTTTCTCTTTAGAATGTTTCATTTTTTACGAAAACCAAATTCTAAGAAGAAATCTAGTTAATTCTAATAGAGTATGAAATACAATAGACTAACAATGTAATCAATTTGTTCTAAGATTATCATTTTCTTTTTGAAGTTATCATGAAAGAGCATAACCTACAATCCTAAGCACCCACGTTCTAATTAAAACTTGTTTAAGATCTAGGTCCTATTCAATGTCATCTATATGAATCTATGTTATGTGGCACACAAGGTTGTGCACAGTTAAAAGAAACGTGATTGTCATTAGATGTACAAAAAAGAAGAATGATGTGTGTGGTTAGAGATTGATTAAAACGTTTGAAACACTATATGGTCTTGGACTTAAAAGAAGTGGTAATAGTACTTGGGGACCTTATTGTTTAATCTGCTACATATTCATATAGAGATTAAAAGTACTGCATAAAAAACAATACATTGACCTAAATTCAAGAAATTTGATAAAATTCTACAACAGCGGAGCTAAGTCTCACAATGGGGAGCTAGGGAAGTGCTTTCTTTGGATAGTAGAATACACATCTAGAAAAAATTGATAGTACCAAGTGGATATGAAGTTTGGAAATGTGCAGTCCACTTCTACCATAGGAGCACGGCAGGAAGAGATATGTCATTTATCCCAATTTTGGAGGGAGGAAATGCTTTTCCAAGTGGCAGGAAGAGAAATGTCATTTATCCCAATTTTGGAGGGAGGAAATGCTTTTCCAAGTGCCTTGTTCTCTATTACCCATGTAGCCTTATCAAGAACTGAATCACCCTCATTGAATGCAATCTAGGCTGATTCATGCAATGTAACTTTTAACATGTATCTTTTAGATATGGAAAAAGTTTTAAATTGGAAACATATCAATGAAAAGGGAATAATTACCATATGGCTTGCAGGGGATAAAATAAACAAGATGATAGAACTAGAAGATAACCTTTTGACATTTGTCCTTGAATATATCTTTCAATTCTTGAAGCATATTTGCTTTAGCTAAATTGTATGTTCCAACAGCCTCCCAGGCTACTTAATAATTCTTGCTCACCCTCTTTATGAATTGATCCCATCTTAGTAGGGCAATCAAGGATACCCTAATAAACTTCTCATAATGACCTATGGATTCCAAAAGTTTAGATCAAGGTTTCACTTTTACCCTTTTGCAATTCATAAATTAGCAGAATTAGAGCCACTAAAAACTAGTGGCTTACAGGTAACAATGGACATGAAGAAACCGAGGCTATCATTTAGCTCCTTAGTTGTCTTTGCTTTTCATGTGTGAGAGAGGTTAGAGATGATCAACTTCTCAATCTAGATGCCAATTTGTGTGAACTTCTTGAGCTTTCCCTTAACCTCCAACCATTGAATTCCTGCCATTCCAAAATGCCCAATGTATGGATTTACAACAAAAAAAGTCCCTTCAAGCAAACAGATATTTAAGAACATACAAACAATTATGCAGCAAAGTTCCTTGGTGGAGCCTAGGGACCAAAGTGTGACATGAGATGTACTCCACCTCCATTCCAAAGCAGAGTAGTCAAACAATCCTCTTCTAGAATATACATTAAATTGCATTTTTAGTCACAGGAAAAAATTACATCCTAAGAGCATAATTTCATAATCATGAACATGCCAATTTAGGTATTCATTGTGCAATTGAATCATTATCAGAAAGAGAGACAACATCTTTCCTATTGTGGAGACCAGAATCCCTTCAGCCAGGACTCTCTCCTCTATCATAGTTGCATCTTTATCATGTACCAGTTACCATCACATCTTAAATAAATCTCACTGCCATTTGGAGGTGGGATGTTGGTTTCTGCATTTGTTAGCACAGATGTCATCATACATCATCTTCATTAGCCATGTGAGCATGTTCTGAACTTGAAACCTACACTTTCATTGTGTAAAACATCATAATAATAATAATAATGCTATCTGCAAAGCACTAACAGATAAATAGTATGTCATGTCTTCTCTTGCATCGAGAACCTATATTTTTTTCCTGCCATTCTGTAACTGTCAATATTAGGCCACCAAGTTTCTCTTCCATTAATCCTTGAGCCTGTTTTAATCTCAAATAGCAAAATATAAAGCTATGCAAAGGGTTTCTCGCAATTTGATTGGCTGAGATATGAGAGTTTAATCACTGTTAGATGTAAAACCTTCGCTATAGTTCCTGCACCTCAAAGGAACTTAAGAAGACATTGATTTTTCTTCCACTCGTCAAACCTTTTTAAAAATTACAGCAATTAGATCACACACAAGTTACCAATTTTATTCTTCTAAATAGGCTAGTCAATCTAATTCATTTAATGCCATTTGATATTTATTTTAAAGTTGAAAAACACTGAAATTTATTGAGAAATTTGAATTATATCTCTGTCTATTAGCTATGTTTATTATGTCAATAATATTACCATTTCCCGAAAAGTAAAGCTACAAATATAATATTCTATACATAAATATAAAAATGATAAATAATCTGTTTGTATCTTTTTCAATTTTTTAGTACAAATATAATTCCAAACGTGGATATTTTAAAAATTCATTTTCTGAATACTTTGTTAGAGGAACAGATTCTAAAGATGGCAGATCACTGGTTAAAATTCACAACAGAAGAAACTTGATTAACAAAAGATTAATGGTTGCTCTATGGTTGCTTCTGAGTTTTGTCCAATGGTTCTTTAATGGCCACTGTATTCTATAGGCTGCTTGATCTCTCATGAACTGTCAGAAAATAACAGTCATTGTGTTGTTCTCATCTTTGGATCCCATGGACTGCTCGGTCAATTCATTTATATGATGTGAAACATCAAACGCTGAGGTGAACCAACTAGCATGTGGATCCACCCAAAGACTGAAAGGAAACTGTCAGATCTGCAGCTTCCTACTGACAAACTTAGAAATTGAAGAGATGAAGGCAGTGCACCCCAAACCTCTTTTGAAAATGATATGCACTGGAAAGTTCAACACAAGGACTCAATAATGTTATAAATTGGTTTTATTGAATTCTGATACTATTTTTTATGACAAACTTCCTGGTTATCATGCTATTGTAGTTTGATGGCATTGATAGGGGGATTCCTCAGCTGTGTGGATATTTGACTTATTTAAAACTGAAATAACTTTATGCTTCTGGAAATCTTCCAGCTCTAGAAGCTTGAATACCAAGATGTATGTTTGAATTTTGTTACTCGAATGCTTCATAATTCTCATTTCCTTTCAACGAGTATTTTTTCAAATCTAAATTTTATTTCACAATTGGACATCAGAGAATTGTTTGTCATGGAAGAAGAATATTCCATTAGGAATCTCTCTTGTCCAAAACTCAAATGGTTTTACCTTATTGAAAAGAAATTTTAATTTTCAGAGGAAAAGACTCCCAGTATTCCAAATAAATGTACCATTTCCCAAGTTCTTTTCTTCTACAGTTCGGATCAATGGAGAGATCACTGTTGTAAAACTTAAATATTGACAAGCCTGGATGAGCAGGTTCAATGTACACAAGCAATTCACATTAGACTTGTCAACTGCTTGTGTACATGAATATTTCTTACTAAGCAGCAGTTCCTTTTTCGTTGAGACCACCACTCCAGTGAACTGGAAATATCTTCTGCAGAATTTGTGTTTGGAGGAACTTATTTTCTTAGCCATATTGTATAGTCTGCACCCTTATCCAAAAACTTCTGCCAGTTTCCAGATAAAATATCTTGCTTGGAAGGATTCCAATCAAATTGTCCCAACTTCATTACCAAGTTTTCCCCAATTTGTGCAACATATCCTTCAGTGTTGGCATGGAAGATTTTCACTGGACTACGGCAATGAATTCCAGCACGAGTGCGGGCATCAATTAACTCTGTAATTGGATCGTGCAGACCAAAATCGTAGAAATGATCATAGAAAATAACTGGCTGCATGTTAACGTTATATCAAAAAATGTTAGCCTTTTCAATAAAGTAAAACCACAAAAAATAAGAATTGAACTGAAATAAATTGTGGTGAAAACATGCATTGTAAGCTCCCAGCTGCTTTCAAGGTAAACAAAATTATCCCAAGTGATGAAGTTAAGGAAAATGTGACTTACAGTTCCTGGATGTGTGAGAATGTATGCATACCCCTGCATAAGCTTATCACGAGGAAATGGCCAATGTCCCTGAAAGATATCAATTTGGATACTGCTTATACAACATGTACAAACTTGAAGCTTCTGAAGAAAATGAATCTCTAATATAGTACCAACAGTAGACACAGCATGTGCATTTCATCTGTACATTTAATGCTGAAAACAGTGGCATTTGAGGTAATCACAAATAATTTTTTCTATCTTGGTATATTCATTGTTTATAAGCACATTTATGATTTCACATATAAAAGTAGCAATATTCCAGATTGTCATTATAAGAATTTGACTAAGTTGCCAGTTCGGATTCAGGTATGGATTTGGGTTCGAAATTTGTTCAATTGTTTTTTGATTGGGTTCAAATTCATTTTAGGTTCGTCTGTACAAGAATATATGTTTTTTATTATATGTATATAAGCAGAAGAAAATAAGTTCATACACCACTATGCTAACAACATGGATAAATACACCACCATATCAACGTTTCAATTCAAAAACAATAATGTCAACATTAATAATCAGCCATCACTGATCAAATATCATCAAAAACCATCAAGCAAATCATCATCATTCTGCTGTAGCAAATTAGAAGTGCAAAAAGAAATGCTACAGGCCCATTTAAGGCCAAGGTTGTGATTGTTGTCATATTGTAAGCTTCACATATTAATTAGCAGACTAGATGATTCAAAGAAAACATCTTTGTATCAGATTGGATGAAGCCAACAAAGCGGGCTTTGGATCCAGAATTGTCCACAGTAAAGATCTCTTTAGATTTTGTTCAATCGATGGTTTTTAATACATGTTAGGCTATATGCACGAATTATGGTGCATTACATAATACATACATCCCATAAGAGATGCACACCACTTTTATACATCTCGATTCTTCTTCTCAAGTAGCATTTAATAATTAATTTAAATTAAATATGATAAGTAGTTTGAGTCTCATCATGTGCTTGAGTCTAATTTGGATTTTTTTTATTTTTTTGAAAAGTCAACAATAGGTGTTTTTCAACCAAATTCTCTCAAAATTCTCCGAAATTATGTCAGAGTTCCTTTGCTGGAAACCAAAATTGCCCAGAAGTTCCCAGCCAAATTCAGTCTATTTGGAAGGCTTCGACAGAATTTTCCGAGGACCAGACGTTTGAGAGAATCAAACGAGGGATTCCCAGGTCCAAGAGCAAACCTGGTAGCTCAGAAGTCTTCAAATGAGCTTTATTAACAAATTGAACACGTATCAGGGTACATTCATGCGTTCTAAGTTCTAACCCCATTTTACATATACAAGTACGTACTCCACATTGTCATTGTAAGAATTCAATATCCTGGAATAGAATTTTATTGACGAAATATCAAAGACATGTTGAAACTACTGCCAAAGCAACGTTCAAAACATAATCTGAATCATTAATGATGAAAATTAATCCAAAGATGAAGCAACAATTGTAACCGACTTCTGAAATAACCTTCTTAATAGCAATGTGAGAACATTTTCATATTACATGCACCATGTGTTTGAGAACTAGAAGCAAATTGTATAATTTTTGCATGAAATCTTTGTTTGTCTTAGAACTTACCAAGGCTTCCATTAGGCTAGTGTACATGGAATTTTCAAAGATTAGCTTATGCTTATGGTTTGATGAGGTGTATTCACTTCATCATTTCGAAACAAAATTAACAGCTTTAAATTTAACCAGTTCAATAAATTGGATATGGAAACATAAAAATGTTTAGAACCTTACCAACCAGACATTGATTGCCGTAAACACCTATTTTGGAATGTTTCCCTGGACAAAAGTAGAACTTACCTAAAAGAGGGGCAAAATTTAATTATAACACAAAAGAGATACAAAACAATCAGAGTGCCCAACAAAGAGAGCACTATAGAATACTGTCACTATCCATTAACTAGTCAAACATATAAGACATATCAGGAGACACTTGCTTGTTATCCACTATATTGCATTCTTGCATTTGATCCGAAGCCCATTTGGCCAAACAATTTGCAACACCAGTCTATTGTCTAGGAATATTTGTGTAGGCAGCATATTCCAAGGAGTTACACAATTGGAGAATTTGTCTGATAATCAATGCTAAGTGCCAACTAAAAGATTCAAGCTCTTGCCTAGCTAACAAAGTCACCACCACGTGAGAGTCAACCTCACAAATAATCCTGCACCATCAAGAGCACAACTACCCTCAACAACATACAAAATGGCAAGAGCCTCCATTTAATTATTTGTATGAAAGCCCTTATAAACAAAAAAATAAATAAACTAAACATCACTAGAACTATCTCAGCCAACACTAATGAGAACAACCTGGAATGAGCGATTAGTGGTAACTTTCAAAACTTTGCGAGGAGGGGGTGTCCTACAACCCTCTCAATTTATCCATCGGAAAGGATGTTTGCTTCTACTAATAGCACTCTGACCAACATACAGTAGAGTACCTCCTCCAAGAGGAAAAACAAGATGATTGCACATAACATCCCCAAGACCTACACCTACAGTTAAATCATACAGCCATAAGAGACTTGTGAAGAGAATGAATAATTCTCTACAAGTGTATATCACCCATCCTTGCATCCTGAAAACCCCTCCTATTCCTCTCCAGCCAAACATGCCAAATGATAAAAGAAGGATCAAGATCACAAGCAACTTGAAGAAAATAAATTCTGGTAGAGTGTTTATCCCACAAGCCGAAAACTTAGACAAAGAGAAGACATGCTTGTAGGTCTGACCCCAAACAACCCACCAAAAGTGGTGGATCTCCTTGGCAAAGGAACATTGATTGAGAAGATGAGTGATGCAGAGCCACACCTTGGAAAACTCAGGAGGAATTAGTCACTCAACTGAGTTACTTCAAGGGGCACGACATCAATCAGCCGGGATCGAACTCGCATAAAGAAAATCATCTCCAAAACTTTTCCACTTCGATTTTTTTTTCTTTTTGATATCGATTTACAAGATGAGAGAGTAACAAGGCAAAAACTGAAACTTTCTCTATTACCCAAATTCGAATGACTCTCTTACATAGCCAACCGGCTTATTTAAAACTGACTCTCCTTTTCTAATAAAAGGATGAGAAACGTTTTTTTCGTCTTCTATCCAAGAAAAGGATAAGAATCTGAAACTGCCTACTACCTATTATTGGAATCTGACAATCATGCAGTAGGCCACATTTTAAATATCCACATTTTTTTTCGTCTTCTATCCAAGAAAAGGATAAGAATCCGAAACGTTCTTTTCCTACCAATATTAGATAGTCTAAATCAGGAATATTCCAAAAACTGCCTACTACCTATTATTGGATTCTAAAAATCATTAAACACTCCACCTACAAACTAAAAAAAACTATTCTAATTTAAGATCCACACACCTGGTCCTAGGTGGCTATATCTGGAGAGCTTATCGAACTGCTACTCTAGGTATGCCACCACATGTAGGACGTTATTACAAACTTCAAATTTCAAAAACTAAAAGCATTTAAAACATAACATTAAATTTCCTATTACATTTTCAACAATGTTGCCTCCTATAGCATTTCTCTTCTCTGCCACTGCAACATACTCCCCTATAGAATGAATCTCAAGTCCTCTTGAGATGATGTGTTGTAGAAATGAATCTCATTCTTCTTTCGAACTTTCCAATTTCTTTGAACTAGGATGAGCATATCTACAAGAAAAACAAAGATAATATCCAACTTCTCCACATTGTAGCTTTGATTCTTTAATGCTGTAAATGTCACAGAAAATTCTCCAGCATGATTCACTATACATGAAATCTGCATCCCTGCATAAACATTATTAGAAGAAAACATATCATCAGCATTAAGATTATTTGAGTTCTCTTTTTGAATATGAGCTTCCTTATACACCATGTAATGTGCATCATATCTATCTTCATCAATAGTAACCATAAACTTATTTGCTTCTTGACTATCAACCAATTTCACATCTTGAATCTTAAGAATCGTATTTATCTCTTCTTCCTTTATTAAACATTTATCATCATCTTGATCTTCTGTAGTAATCTCACTTTCAAATATCTCTTTCTTATTACAACTTTGCTCAAGAACAATAACAGTATTGCACTCTTTCCTTTCTTCTTGAAGCTGAGTTTCCGTACTACCGCCATGCCTTTTTCATTCTCCCACAATGGCTGCAAATTTTTTCCATAAATCAGATTCTTCTTTAGAACTTGCTGTTACACATTCCTTAGCTTCATCTTCATGCCATTCCTCTTGACATTTTTCTTCATTATGCATATTTAAGGCTTAATCAGTTGCCTCCAAAATCTTTTCCGTAGAAGTACCTTCCAGCATTGTACTCTTCTCTATTTTCAAAGGACATGTTACTGTTCCAACCACAGATTGTTTGCATTCAAATCCAATAGGGCTTGTCTTGTTACTGCTCTCGTCAAGAGATACTTGTTGCACTTCTTGTTGCTGCACTTTGTGTTCTTGCTGCACTTCTTTCAACTTAGCTTTATTCTCTTTCAACTTAGCATCATTCTCCTCAAGTCTCCTTCTCAAATTGTTTATCTCCTCTTCTATCTTGCTTAGCTCTTCTCTTTGTTTTCTCCTTTCTTCTTTCTCTCTTTTCTTCTTTTCCTCTATCTCCTTCTGTTTAGAATCCTTTCTCTGTCGATACCTTCTAAAAAGATACAATACAACTGCTTCTTCTTGTCCCATCATTCCTCAGGTAGGTTATTTTCTTCTTATCTAGTCTCCTGGACTTCTTCTCAGACTATTTCTCTCAATCTTTCACAATCACACAAACATATACACAACTACTTTTTCCCAAACCTTTTGCTGAGCTCTGATAGCAAAAATGATGCAGAGCCACACCTTGGAAAACTCAGGAGGAATCAGTCACTCAACTGAGTTACTTCAAGGGGCATGACATCAATCAGCCGGGATCGAACTCGCATAAAGAAAATCATCTCCAAAACTTTTCCACTTTGATTTTTTTTTCTTTTTGATACCGATTTACAAGATGAGAGAGTAACAAGGCAAAAACTGAAACTTTCTCTATTACCCAAATTTGAATGCCTCTCTTAGATAGCCAACCGGCTTATTTAAAACTGACTCTCCTTTTCTAATAAAAGGATGAGAAACGTTTTTTTCGTCTACTATCCAAGAAAAGGATAAGAATCCGAAACTGCCTACTACCTATTATTGGAATCTGACAATCATGCAGTAGGCCACATTTTAAATATCCACATTTTTTTTCGTCTTCTATCCAAGAAAAGGATAAGAATCCGAAACGTTCTTTTCCTACCAATATTAGATAGTCTAAATCAAGAATATTCCAAAAACTGCCTACTACCTATTATTGGATTCTAAAAATCATTAAACACTCCACCTACAAACTAAAAAAAATATTCTAATTTAAGATCCACACACCTGGTCCTAGGTGGCTATATCTGGAGAGCTTATCGAACTGCTACTCTAGGTATGCCACCACATGTAGGACGTTATTACAAACTTCAAAAACTAAAAGCATTTAAAACATAACATTAAATTTCCTATTACATTTTCAACAATGTTGCCTCCTATAGCATTTCTCTTCTCTGCCACTGCAACAATGAGAAACAAACTCCTCACTATTTCAACACAAGACACACATCGAGGAGCCCTAAAAGTCCCACTTGCATGAATTATCCCATGTAAGACATTGAATATGAACCGATAGTCACATGAAAAATTTGCATTTAGGATAGGAAAATTTATTCCAAAATTGTTTCCACCAAGGGACCTCAATACCTCCAAACAAGTGCCTTTGGACCTCCAAGTAACCTAAAGAAATAGAGTATTTACTAGATGAATCATTGCCCTAGGCTAGGACATTCAGTCTCACCAAGGAATTGCACTTGTGAGAAGGCAAAGCCAACTCCTTCCAATAGCTCTCTAAACCACCCTGTAGTCAATCAGAAGAATCCTTCCATCTATAACCAAAGACCAAGCCTAAATTCTGAACTATTTTACAATGAACAATTTTATATCATCATTCTTCTATTGCAAATAAAAAGCACAAAAAGTAATGCTACAGGCCCGTTTAAGGCCCAGGTTGTGATTGTTGTCATATTGTACGCTTCACACATCAATT
This sequence comes from Cupressus sempervirens, assembly GCA_028749045.1. NCBI lineage: Eukaryota > Viridiplantae > Streptophyta > Pinopsida > Cupressales > Cupressaceae > Cupressus > Cupressus sempervirens. The sequence goes on along the minus strand of CM053785.1, from coordinate 476,003,421 downwards.
AGCAGACTATATAATTCAAAGAAAGCAGCTTTGGAACAGATTCGATGAAGCCAAGAAAGCAAGCTTTGGATTTGTACAAGGAATAAACCGAGAAGAGAGATGTTCCTTCATTAATGTAATTAATATAATGGCAAACTTAATAATAGTTGTGTGTGTGTATGAATCATTGCAATTATATTAATTTCTCTTTGATCTGATAGGTTTATCCTACTAAAGGTACCAAAACATCAACAGTTTAGAATCTTACCAATCAAACCTTGATTGCCATAAACACCCATTTTATAATATTTACTTAGATGGAAGCAAAGCTTAACTAAAAGAGGGGTAAAAATTTATTCAAACACAAAGAGATATAAAACAATAAGAGTGCCCAACAAAAAGAACACTACAAAATCCTGTCACTATCCATTAACCAATCAAACATATGAGACATATCAGGAGGCACTTGCTCATTAGCCATTATATTTCAATCTTGGATTTGGCCCAAAGCTTATTTAGCCAAACAATCCACAACACCATTCCATTCTCTCGGAATGTTTGTGAATGCAACGAAATCCAAGGAGTTGCACAATTGGAAAATTTGTATGATAGCCAATGCTAAGTGCCAACTAACATCCCCAAGCTCTTGCCTAGTTAAAAAAGTCACCACCATGTGAAAGTTAAACTCACAAATAATCCTGCACAACCAAGTGCAGATCTATCCTCAAACAACATGCAAAATGGAAAGAGCCTCCATTAAATTATTTGTATGAAAGCCCTTATACACAAACAAAAAATAAACTGAACATCACTAGAACTATCTCGGCCAACATCAATCCCAGCATGCCCAAGATTCCACTGGAATGAGCCATTAGTGGTAATTTTTAAAACTTTGTGCAGGTATGTCCACAAACTCTCTCAATTTGATCCATTGTAAATAATGTCTGCTTCTACTAATCCTACTCTTACTAAAATACACTGGAGTACCTCCTTGAAGAGGAAAAATAAGACAATTGCAAATAACATCGCCAAGACCTACAACTATAGTCGAATCACACAACCGTAACAGTCTCACAAGGAGAATGAATAGTCCTCCACGGATGTACCCATCCTTGCATCCTAGAAAAATCCTTCAATACCTCCCCAACAAAATGTGCCAACTAATAAAAGAAGGATCAAGATCACAGGCAACTTGACGAAAATAAATTTTGGCAAGGGTTTTATCTAAATGAGCCCAAAACTCAGACAAAGAGAACAAATGCTTGTAGATCTAACCCCAAACACCCCACCAAAAGTGTTGGATCTCATTAGCAAAGGAACATTAAAAGAGAAGATGAGAAACAAACTCCTCCTATTACAACACAAGACACACATCGAGGAGCCCTAAAAGCCCCACTAATCCATCTAAAAGAGAGCCTTAGAGCCTGTGTTGTAGATCCAAAAAAGACCCTTAACCAATTGAGCCCCAGCTTTCAATATATACCAAACCATAGAATCACTGCCCTCCAAAGGATATCGATAAAGATCCAAATAGTTAATGTAATGTTCCCGTCATAAAATAAATAATTCAAACTTTTGTTTTTGGGCTGATTGATTTAGTATATCTTGGACCCATTTTTTATTTCATTATTTCCGTAGGAGTGGCCATCGGATATCTTTGTAAACCCTTGCAAAGTTTCTCCGAAGGGTATTTAAGCACGACATGTAGGAAGTAGTTGGTATGCGATTTTTATTATTCTCTTTCAATGTAAATTCCTGTTGGAGTTCAATATTGTTTGCCATTTCAAAAGTGAAAGATCTTACTTGGCTATTTTGGTTTCGGTGAGATTCAACCACCTATTCTATCTATGTATTACTTTGCTCAAATCTGGAAAATTAGAGCACCATCTTTGTTACAGATTCATATCTACATCTCTGGATTCGGATTGAATCAATTGTTTTGGCATTGATTAGCGTAGTTGGTGAATATATTGCTCTGGTATCTAGTGTAGCTCAACCTCACACACTATACAGCCTATTACCAGCTCCTTGATCTAAACAACACCTATTGTATGGTTATACCATATGGCTTAATCAGCTACTGCTCCACCGTACAATCTATTCATTCCTCCTATCTCACAGTTTCCACTCCACATACTGTACGGCTATACCATACGACATTGCACTCCACCTCCCCCGCGGCTCCAGATCAACACCGTACAGACATAGTTCGTACAACATCTCCCTAATACCATACGGTCATTTCAGAAGCTTCGTACGGCTCACAATTGCATCCCAATACCACTGTATGACCTCTATTGTGTTCACTTCCTGTAAGACACCGCCATACGGTCTTCTCATTGCCATACAGTGGTATTAGAACAAACGATCCTACCATCCTATGAACAATGAATGAAAGTTTATAGACGGAAGAGAAGAAGATCCCATTCAGTTGATAGAATGGCAGATCAAGTACCCACTCTTGCCAAAATCATGGCAATACTAAGGGATCTTTCAAGAAATCAGGCTCAGATCAATAATACTCAGTGACTTATGGAAAAAACTCTCAAGAAATTGGCAAACAATAAAATATCTGGTGAACAAAATGGTCACAACGCCAACTTGCTATCAAGTAAGGCAAATCCTCATCCAACATGCTCTCGACCTTCTATGTCGTCTTTTCCTCCACGAATGGAGGTACCACATGGAGGAAAGCAAACAAACTTTGAGGAAGTCCAAGACACTTGAGAGAAGACTGGAAGAATGCAAATTTGGAGGATATATGCTACAAAGATTACACAGAATTGAGAATAAGATATTCCGGAGGTGAAAACTGACGATATTTTAATGATGATCTTAGAAGAAAGTTGAGTAAGGTAGATTTGTCACCATTTGACGGATCCGGATCCATATCTGCCCAAGCATGGGTGATGAAGGCCAATACTTACTTCCAACTTAATCCAATGCCAAAAGAAAAAGCAATTAAACTTGCAGCACTTCACTTGGAGGGAGTGGCGCATGAATGGTGGCATCATGGCACTATCACACTGGGGCATGACCAAGTAAGTACTTATGCGAAACTCATTGAAAGATTGATAGATTGATCTGATGGCAAAGGTTCAGAACTTAATTTCAAAGAGTTGGCACAACTGAGGCAAACTAGATCGGTGGGCTAGTACATCACAAAATTTCAAAAACTTTGTGTTGTTCACGAACATTTCCGAAAGGAGACGGATAGTGTTCTTCATGGACTGACTGACAGTACGTCTAAGGGGTTGGGTAAAAGGTTTCAATCCTACCACCCTTTTAGAGGCTATTAAAAAGGCGTGAAGCATGGCATCATCATTGACATCATCCTCTCAAGGTACTTACACTCCAAACCGCCAGTATTTCCAAGGGACAGAGATAATAAACCTGTCGAAGAAGCCTTCGTTGGACGAAGCTACCAGATAGGAGCTCCAAAGGAAGAAATTAGGTTTCAATTGCAAGGGACCGTGGGAACCTAGGCACAGATGTCTCAGTAAAGGAAAAATACACTACATTGAAGTTGTATCTAATGATGAGGACGACCACCCCCGTGGGGACTCCAAAATGGTTGATCTAAACCATACGAAGAGAATCACTGCATTGGTATGGCATGGAGGAACCATTGCCTTAGCTGGGAGCCCAAGATGTATGGTATTTCATGTTCATGGGACCCTTCAAGGACAAAAGGTCATTGTGATGCTCAATAGTGGAGCCACTCTAAACTTCATAAACTCGTCTTTAGCGAAAAGAAGAGGTCTACCTATTGAGACACATGCAGGATTTCAGGTCAAGGTCTCCAAAGGGTCACTTTTGCCTTGCATGCACCTTGTTCCCCAACTAAGTATCACCATGGCTAACCACGTTGTGATGGAGGATTTCTTTATAGTGGACCTATATGATATGGTGGTTATTTTGGGCATACAATGGATGGAGACACTCAAAGCTTCAAACGGATGGACTTCACTTTTGTTGTCGATGGGAAAAAGGTTATTCTCTGTGGGATGGCCAATGAGGGACCGAAGGAAGTTTTGGTACATTGGATGGAGGCAATCTTTCGGCATGATGACATTGCATGGGCTGCACATTGTTTCATTTCGGTGGAACCTATAAAAGGACAATAGACACCCCATTGGAATAATGATCTTCAAAATATCTTGAGTACCTATAATGAAGGTTTTATAGACATTCCTCCTGGCATACCCCCCCATCACAAGCTTGAACATACCATTGAGTTGGAAGCTAGCATGAAACTAGTTATCACCACACCATACCATCATCCCAAAAAATTCAAAGATGAGATTGAGAAGACGATTTAGGAATTGCTCGAGAAAGGATGGATCCATCCCAACTCTAGCTCTTTTGCATCATCAGCGGTATGGGTAAAAACGAAGGATAGGACGATGCACATGTGTGTGGGCTACCATGTGCTAAATAAGAAGACGATAAAAAATAAATATCCCATTCCTAGGAACGATGAATTGTTGGATGAGCTGCATGGTGCGGTTTATTTTTCTAAAATAGACCTTCGTTCGGATACCATCAGATCCGCATGTAGGAAGAAGATGTGGAGAAGACGGCCTTCCGATGTCACTACGGGCATTATGAGTTCCTGGTCATGCCGTTCGGAGTAACGAATGCACCAACTACTTTTCAATCTTGCATGAATCGCATCTTCAACAAACAACTGCGTAAGTACCTGCTGATATTCTTTGATGACATCCTTTTTTACAGTAAAACTTGGGAAGAACACATGAAACACTTAAATAAAGTCCTAGGGATCATGAAGGCCCAGTCACTGTTCTCCAAGCAATCCAAGTGTGAATTAAGAATGACAAAAATATTATACCTAGGGCACATTGTCAATAAATGGAGTACAGGTCCACCAAGAGAAGATTCCAGCTATCCTGGATTGGCCCACACCAAAATCGTTCTCTAAGTTGTGAGGGTTCTTAGGACTGTGCAATTACTACCGGAGGTTTGTAAATGGTTTCTCTCAACTCAGTGCACCATTAATAGATCTAACTAAAAAAGGCTCCTTCCAATAAAATGAAAGAGTGGAACGCACTTTTGATAAGTTAAAAGAAGCAATGAGCACTTGTCTGGTTCTCATCTTACCCGATTTCACACAACCATTCATTCTAGAGTGATGCATCCAAAGAGGGAATTAGCGTGGTATTAATGCAAGATAGACACCCTTTAGCCTATGAAAGTCGAAAGCTTACACAAACGGAGCGTCTATATTCCATTTATGACAAAGATGTTGGCCATCATGCATGCTCTAACCAAATTCTGATAGTATTTGGTAGGTGCCAAGTTTTTCGTTCATACTGATCATAATGGTTTGAGATATTTTTTGGAGCAACGAGATCTAAACGAAAGGCAACAAAAATGGGTAAGTATAATTTAGGCTTTTGATTTCAACATTGAATATGTGAAGGGGAAGAACAATGTGGTTGCAAATGCCCTATCAAGAAAACCTACTATTTGTTTACTATCTTAGATCTCAGTTGACTGGAAAGCACACTTATTGGTAGAATATTCCAAAAACACATTTGCATGTAAGCTAATGGACGACGACACTCAAGATGACTATTACAAGGTGGTGGACGACATCATTTACTACAAGGACCAGATATACTTGGTGCCTGAATCCAAACTGAAACAAAAAATCCTGAAGGAAATACATGACTCATCGTTCGTCAGACACCTAGGGTTTCTCAAAACCTATAGAAAGCTCAATGAGAGGTTTTCATGGAAGAGGCTTAAAGGAGATGTATTGCAATATTTATAGGAATGTGCAGTCTATCAAAAAAACAAATCCAAACATACTTTACCTGTTGAGTTACTACAATTTTTGAAAAATATATTGTTTTTGAAAAACGGAGATGGGACGTTCAAGATATGCCCTCCGGAGTGAAAAATAGAACATCTGGCTTTCACTACCAAAATAGGCAACCAAACTACATCAAAATCAAAAAACTCTTACACCACTATCTACATCTCAAAACCAACTTTCTAGCGCTTCTTTCATAACGAAAAAAGACCTCTGTATGGTCAAGTTATGGCCAAAAAAGTGATAGTAGGTCAAAAAAGGACTTGAAGGGCATGTAGGAGAGTTGATGCAATGCTGACATCAACAAGTCACTGCAAAAAATCACTACAAAAAAAGACTACCACATGGCATGCATTTTTTCTCAAAGTGCACTAGAAAAAAGTGCCTCCTCTAGATTGAAGAATAATAACCATAAAAAGCTGGGATTTTCGTATTTGAATTACAGTTTCAAGATCTCTAGACAGAATAAGAGGGAAAATGTATTCCAAGATGATATTAAAAAAGAATTATAAGAGTTCAACCTTAAAAGCGAACGAAATCCCTAAACGCTAAAAAAGCTAGGTTGCACATTATAATTAATATAAAATATTAATTATATGCACTTAAGAGATAGCTTAAGAAAACTAGAGCAATAGACAATTTAATTAATTAAATCAAATCGATCTAATTAATAAGTGAAAACAAATAATTACTCTAACATAGCTCACCTACAATTCAACTAGGATGATCACATATAGCATATATTTCAATGAGAATAATTACATATAACATTTATTTATAGTTGAATTATAAATAATTGTCCTACTAGCATAAAATCTCTTTTGACTCAATGAAACAAAATTAAGTAGATTCTTATAAATTTGAGAATCAAGAACTATAGACGCATCCATAAATTTGTAAAAATATAGATATCCTTTAGCATAAGTACGAAATTTCTATTATAAGAAATCATCATTCTCAAGATTTGTGTACTAATTTACATTTTCAAACCACATATTTTTTGATATATACTACTAGCAATTGCAACTTGGTGTACAATAGATAAGCTAGAGTAATGTGTAATGATTAATTAGACCATGTTATTTTGATTTGTAATTTGGAAAATAAAAATATAGAAATGTTATTATAACTTATTCACTTTTATTATTTTGATATAAATATTTATATTAAAGAAGCTATAATCTTAACACATTACTAAATTGTGTCTTATCTTACTTTTAATTAAGATATTTAAATAACAGTTATTTAAATTATTAATATAACTTTTCTTTTTAAAATAAAATATTAAAAAAATTGAATGCATCCAAATGTTAAAAAACAGCAAGTCAAATTATGATATTGCTACAAGGATTTAACTGTTTGATTTTTGAGTCAAACTCATTGACCCATGTTTCATGAGCAGTGATTTAACATGAATCCATCTCTCAAGAGAATAAATGGAACACTTAGCACTCATTGGATCTAGGTGATGCTCGCAGGGGCGAAGCATCGAGACTTCTCGGGAGGTCACCCATCCCAGTACTACTCTAGCCTGAGTGCGCTTAACTATGGAGTTTCCTCCATGGTTAAACCCAAAACTTGCAACCCCATTTGCAAAACCTTCACCAAGTGTTGTGCCTTATGAACTATTCATTAGAAATCCCCTTAAGCTTGTCAATTGATAAGTAGGAGATAATTTCCACAGCATGTCGAATTATGATATTGCTATCAGGATTTAACTGTGTGTTTTTTTTGTCAAACTCATTGACCCATGTTTCACGAGTAGTGTTTCAACATGAATCCATCTATCATGAGAATAAATGGAGCACTTAGCACTCATTGGATCTAGGTGATGCTCATAGGGGTGAAGCACTGGGAGGTCACCGAGATCGAGAGGACCTCCACTTACACTTATTTGGGCATTTTGTTTTGAGGATCACGTTTCAGCTTGAGACTAGTCATGACGTCATTGGTGAATAAGGGGTTGAGTTCATTGGCCTTTCTTGAGTGATAGTGCTTCAGACACCACTTTCAGGATACTATGTCTATCTTAGACTCCCTAGTTAGACCTACTGTCCTTTATGGTTCGACCATCTGGGGGCCCTCCCACTTGACCACCAATTGGGCCTCGGTGGAGAGAGTTCAAACTCTCCTTCTGTGGTGCCTCATCCGTTGTCAACCGACTACTCCAACCAATATTATCTTAGCCGAGTTCAATGTTCATCCCTTCAGACTTTGCACAATATTTGATCTACTTTGATTACTTCACAGACTCAGGGGTTTTGCAGATTCTATGGATGGCAGATATCGATATTCTTACCTAGCATATTGTTCCTCAGCTTTGATTGTTGCCTCAGATCCGACTAGTCGTGCTCGTTGCTAGTATGCTCAAGTTTCTAGGCTCCTCAAAACTGTTGGTATTGATATTGATCATCTTCCCCCTTTTTAGTATTCCTTGGCCGCTCTCGCTCATCTCCTTCCTTCTTGGTTGGAGTTGAACGAAATCGCTAGGAGGTATATCTAGATGACTTGGGTCGATCCTCCGGGGGGTTTCCATCCTCGTATGGCATTATATGCGGATCACTTTATGGACATCCAAGATGGTGTCATTGTTCATCCTTACTACTCTTGACGATGGCCCCATGCCTTACGTATCCAGGTGGGTTCTTTTAGAGCGGGTTCTCACCGACTCCGTATTCAGACAGATCATCAGACTAGCAAAGTCGAGAGGATTTATCAGTATTGTGACATGGATGCAGTCGAGAATGAGATAAATTTTATATTCTATTGTCCCATATATCATGAGATTAGAGGGAGGTTTCATTGCTTATTCAGAGAGTGCAGGGCCTTGTCCTCCTTTTTCAGGTATGATGATCGGCGGTGCCTTGCTCTTTATCTACAGGAGGTTTTTCGTCTTCAGGATCTCACCCTTCGGGAGCTTTCTGCCCCTAGGTTTGTGGATCCTCACCCACTTATCACCTCTTTTTTCACTCTGGTTACCTCTCCTAGGGGAACCAAGTGGCCTCAGTGCTTGTCCACAGATACTCACACCAGACCAAAGAGACCATGCAGAGACCACATGCACCACCACCATCAACAATTTACCTCCTCTCTCTAGCATTGGGTTTAGACTTCTTGGCGCACAACTAGTTATCCCTCCATCTTGAGCTACTTTTCCACGGTTGCAAACCACTAGTTTTGCAGTTTTGTAACCCCCTTTTTGTTGGTTAGTCCTCTTCTTCTCTTTTTGCTCTGCTTGTCTCCACTTTGTTTTGTTGTTTTGAACACTATTTGGTGGTCTTCCTACCTTCTAGCCCCTACTTGTATTCTTAGTCCCTTAGACCCATTTGTGGTATCTTGTTGGACATTAATAAATTATTTTATCTTTCTTATCTTATCTTCTACGGATCTCTTCTTCTTCCTATACATAGGTATGTGGGGAAAATAATTTGTTATCCTTTCTTTCATATCCCTTCTTGAATTCATTTCCTCTCTTAGGACTTGTGTTCTCTTCTTCTCTTGTCTTCTCACAATTTGGTGTTCTTGATAGTATTTCCTCGTTGCATGATGTTTTTTCTTTTCTTATGTGAATGCATTTTCTTTATATGTTACATCTCATGTTTGTTTATTCACTATGTTGATTATAAGATGTTCTTTAAATGTTTTTTCCTAGCAAAGTGTCTTTTCATATGCTTCTCATATAAAATGTCTTACCTTATCTATGATATTCTTTTCTAGCATTTTACATTGCTTGGAACTGATCATCTTATGGTGTTTTCTTTCTTTTATCCCCTCTATGGCGTAACATTATATGTTTCTTACACTTCAATTGAGATCATTCCCTGAATGCTTGCTATGGCTCCCGTTCCCGCTCAAAAATTTGGATCTCCCACTCATGGCACTCTTGCTTCTTCAGCATTCGGTAACGTTGTGGTCTTTGCCGGTCGTTCGGGTGGTGGAGATGATTTTTGTGGGCGGTCTGCGGATGGTATAGGGCTTCGTTGGCCCTTCATTCAGCTTCTTCTGCGTGTGGGGTTAGGGCTTCTTCTGCCCCTTGTTCGGCTCCAGGGTCTCCTCCTTGTTCAGGGTTTCTTGGTTCGAGGGGAAGGACTTTTGCAGACGTGGCTGCCTTCGAAGCCAATTTTCATGGAGCTCTCCCTCATGTTGTTTCATCTGGGCCCTCTCATGTGACCCCTGTAAGTGCTTTAAAGCCTATTAAGGTTTCTCTTGACCTAGAATCAATTGAAGATATATTTCATACGGCAGAAGAACTTTCCTCTTTTGCTACCATTTTTCGTTTCCGGGGTTATTGGCCCTCTCTTGCTCATCTACATGACTGGATCTCCAAGAACTGGGTGCCACTTATAGACAATAATGTCCATATCTTTCCATGTGCAAAAGGCTTCTTTATAGCTAAATTTGAAAGCACTAATGACAGGAAGATTAATTTGTGTCACAATAGTTTTTCCTGGCAGGGAAGATATCCACTTATGGCCAAACCGTGGCATATGGATTGCGATCCACTTTCGGAGTCCTTTAACAAGTTCCATATCTAGGTCTGGCTTTCGAATCTCCCGATACATCTTTGGCATGATTCAGTTTTTGAAACTATTGGGAATGCTATTGGTGTTTTCTTATATGTGGATTTTGACACGTCTGATATTTTCCACTCGACCTGTGCACGCTTTCTTGTTGAGTTGGATGTTTCTAAGGGCCTCCTTGAGGCGATTTGCCTGGATTCCCCGAGGGCTTCTTGGACACAAATGCTGGATTTCGAAGGTATCCCTTTTCGTTGCAAGAATTTCCACTTAACTGGTCACATTGCTGCTCAGTGTGTTGCTGGTAAGTCTAAATCAAGGCGACCACCTTCGTGGTGGTCAGGGGTCTCTTCTGAGCACTATATGGTGAAACAATCCTTGGATGCTCCTGTAGATTTTGTGGCTAAGGTCTCTCCTAGCGATCATTTGGAGCCGACGGAAGAGGAGGGTGTCCCCTCTTTGGTCTCTTCCCCTGTTTCAAATGCTCTTCCTAAGGGCTAGTTGTCAATTGATTCTCATAGGGAGATTGTTACGACTTCAGCGCACCCTAGGTTCCACTATTCTATTTCCTCTAAGGCTTGGGTTGCTGAGGCTGCGAAGATTGAGGACGGGTGGATAGCGGTAAAGAGTAAGCGAACTAAGCCTTATGCTCCCCCTTTAGATATGGACCTTCGGTCGAGTAAGCGAACTAAGCCTTTTGTTCCCCCTTTAGATATGAACTTTCGGAGTCCTTTAACAAGTTCCCTATCTGGGTCTGGCTTCCAAATCTCCCGATACATCTTTGGCATGATTCAGTTTTTGAAACTATTGGGAATGCTATTGGTGTTTTCTTATATGTGGATTTTGACACGTCTGATATTTTCCACTCGACCTATGCGCACTTTCTTGTTGAGTTGGATGTTTCTAAGGGCCCCCCTGAGGCGATTAACCTGGATTCCTCAAGGGGTTCTTGGACACAAATGCTGGATTTCGAAGGTATCCCTTTTTGTTGCAAGAATTTCCACTTGACTGGTCATATTGTTGCTCAGTGTGTTGCTGGGAAGTCTAAATCAAGGCGACCACCTTCATGGTGGTCAGGGGTCTCTTCTGAGCACTATATGGTGAAACAATCCTTGGATGCTCCTGTAGATTCTATGGCTGAGGTCTCTCCTAGCAATCATTTGGAGCCGACGAAAGAGGAGGGTGTCCCCTCTTTGGTCTCTTCTCCTGTTTCGGATGCTCTTCCTAAGGGCTAGTTGTCCACTGATTCTCATAGGGAGATTGTTACGGCTTCAGCGCCCCCTGGGTTCCACTGTTCTATTTCCTCTAAGGCTTGGGTTGCTGAGGCTGCAAAGATTGAGGATGGGTGGATAGCGGTAAAGAGTAAGCGAACTAAGCCTTCTGCTCCCCCTTTAGATATGAGCCTTCGATCGCGTAAGAGAAACTTCAAATCAAAAGGAAAATCTTAAGTTCCCCTGTTCTGACTGGTTTTTTTGTGATGGTGAGTGGGTTGTGGCTCTGGCTCGCTAGTTACTGGTCTGGGAGGTTTTACTGGTTGCCTTGCCTTCCAGTCTGTTTACTTTCCAAGTTCTAGTGTATTTTCTGTTTGCTTTTTCTAGATACATCTATTGGTTTCAGGTCCCTGTAAAACCTGGTTTAGATGTTCAGCTGGTTTCAGGTCCTTTTAAAACTTGGTAGTGCTTCATGGTATATCTTTCTTTTTAATGTAAAGGGTTTCAGGGCCCTTCAAAACCTGTTTTTACCTTAATCTAAAACATTATATGTTTCTTGTTGGATATCAGGTGTTTGCATTTTGTGCATGGCTATTGGTTTTTTGCATATGACTCATCTTTATCTTCTTCAAGATTTTGTTATATAATCCACCCTAGATTTCATTTTCTTGTTTCACACTTGGGGAGCAAGACGCTTTGTATATTCTTTATCACTTTTTATAAGGATTTGCCTTCCTCGGCCTTAAGTGGAACTTGTATATTATGTGACATATTATTCTTTCTTTATGAAGAATTGTGTTTTGGCTGTGGATTCTCTCTTTTGCAAGAGGTGCATGTCTTAGGTCATCACCTTTTCTTTATCAAGTAAAGCTATGCCCATTAAATACACTTTCCCTTGCTTGGATATATATATATATATATATATATATATATATAGATATATATATATATATATATAGAGAGAGAGAGAGAGAGCACTCATCTTAGGTGGATGTCTTGTTATTAAGATTCCTCCCTTTTTGAGGACCCTCTTTCTATAAGCAATATATCATTTTCCCAGTATGTCTATATTCTTAGATTGCAAGAGAAGGCTCTACACTATGAATGTAGTCTACATTGTTGCTTTCAGGATATATCCTCGTTGCGTAAAGTAGGTATCCTCTTTTTTCTTCCTTCTCATGTCTAATATCTAGACATGACAAGGAGGAGGGCATATATACACCCTCCTTATACACAATTTCTACTCACATTGGGTAGCAAATACAAATTTTGAGCATGGCTTAGAGTACTTTAGCCCTAGATGCTAGATATGCTTTCTAAGTCATTCTCAAATATATGCATTGTTACTTCATCTCTCTTTTGCACACACAAACACATGCTAAATCTCATAATGAATAACGCAAATAAACTCGCTAAATCTCATTCATGGGCAATGCATCCAGACACATGTTAAATCTTATATTTGGGTACTACATAACAACTTACTAAGTCCCAATATAGGTAACACATCAAATACAACATGCTAAGTCTCATACACAGGTAACACACTTTTACACACGCCCGATAATACAATAGATGTTGATCTATGCATGGAACTTTGGTGGGTTGATTAACGAGTTACCACCCTGTTAGACCATACAACTCCATCTTTTGTAGTAGCTCTCTTGGTGATCCACAGTAAGATGGGCACTCTACTAGGCGAGGTTATCACTTTTCTCTCCCTTCTCTCTCTTTGCTTTCATGTTAGTAGAGATATATCCAGAAGTTATGTTGATTAATGACGTTGCTCTTGCATTTCTTATGTTATCATTTATGCTCTTGTAATGGCTTTCCAAATATGATATTGGTGGGTGAGATGTTTCTTCAACTGACATCTCTCTAACTGGTTAATTTGGGTTTGCTTTTAACACTAACCACTATGTCATGTCCTTTTTTTTTTTTTGCTTTTGTTTTTCTTTACACCCTCGTGCATGGATGTGGAATTAAGACCCTTGGTCTCGAGGGCTTATTCCCTTTTGATTAAGTGATGTTCTATCTCATTGCAAGTCGTTGGATTTTTCGCTTCTTCTCTATACTTTACCAAAAGTGTGAGTTAATTCACTCTCAGAGTGGGGGCTAAATGTATCGTCTTAAACTAGACACACTCTAGTTTAATGAAGGTTTAGCACATATTTAATGTGAGATCATCAATCCCCTTGCACTTCTCCTTCCTTCTTCCCTTTCTTGTCCCTTCTCCTAGTTAGAATTGGGGTAAAACCTAATATATCCTCTTGAAATCTCCTATTTTCATGGTGTTAAGTTCAAGGTAGGATCTATCCTCTCAAGTCCTCCCATCTCTCCATCCATCCACTTGGAATCTGCACTCCACTCCGAAACAACTATATCTTAGAATTTGTGTCTGATTTCTAAAATCTGAGACCTATTTTGGATTTCCAAAGGATCACAGAGGTTCTGAGCCCCAGTTGTCAGGGGTGTAGTGCTCCCCTGATTGGCCCTATTTTGGGTCTCGTGTCCAGATACCTTCACGATATTGATTCTTAGGCAGGTCGACCTGCGAGAGAGAGTTAATTCCAAGGTTTATATAAACTCTTTCATTTGCTCCATTGTCATATCTCATCATCAAGTGTTCAAGGATTTGTACGCTCAAGCTCTCAAGATCTCAAGCATTCCTCAAGCATCCAATGCATCCAAGTTATTTCTCCATTGAAGATCAAGGATTGATGCATTCAAGCTATTGAAAGATTTCATGCTAGATCTTCTATTATGCTTTCAACATTCAAGATCTCCCTTCATACATTCAAGATCCTTTGTTTCACCTTCTACATCCATCCTTTCAAAATCTACATTCATCTACAAGGCAGATTTCATACACATAAAGGTTTTTGAAATTTAGTCAAAGCTATTACATCTATATACTTGATTACATTCCAATTTCAATAGCATATCCATAGATTTACATTGCTTCATGTTAAAGCTATCACTACTACCTACTAGCATTCTATCTTTATTTTAATTCAAGGTTAATTCTTACCCTGAGATTTGACGAAGGCAAGGCATCCAAGTTATTTCACCATTGAAGATCAAGGATTTATACATTCAAGCTATTGAGGGAGTTTATGCTAGAGCTTCTATTGCATTTTCAACATTCAAGATCCATTGTTGCATCTTCTACATCCATCGTTTCAAGATCTACATTTGTCTACAAGGCAAATTTCAAGCATTTTCATTCATAAAGGTTTTGGTTTCACTTTGATGTCCTTTATAAGGTCTTTGAAGTTGAATCCCAACTATTACATCTATAAACTTGATTACATTCCAAATTCCATATATTTACATTGCTTCATCTTAGATCTATCACTGCTTCCTTTTATATCAATCAAACCTAACCCAAGGGGTGGATCTTAGTCTTACCCCTCCATAAATGTGTGATTGACTTGCTTCCATTTTCCACCCATACATTGTCAAAATTAGAATACCATGTTTTTCCTCGAGAGCAACCCTCCCCTCTTCACCTTCCATCTTAGGTGACTTCTTCCCCCCGACAGCTTCTCCAAGACCGACCAAGCTATCGCTATGTTTGACTTGATGATAGCTACGATATGGGAGTCTGCCCTCCTTTCCATCCCCCATCGTCCTTTTCATTGCTCCAAGCGTTGTAATACATGCCCTATGAACCAATGGTTCAATGATGATTGTAAGTCTTATCATTGCACACTTCTTCGCCATCCCCTCAGACTTTCAGGTACCACAAGTGGCAGACTTACTTTTTAGATAAGTTTTTCGTCTAGACAGGTTACCCCAAAACATTGTTAGTGACAAGTACGGTCAATTCATCAATATTTTCTCGACAGTAATTGATTAGGTTGGCAGGAACAAAAATTGTCACCAAGTACTAGCTACCACCCGCAGACAAACAGACAAACAGAGATTGTGAACAAGTGCCTAGAAGGCTACCTCCGAAATTACATTTTGACACATTAGTGGGCATGGGTCAATGGATGCATCTAGGGGAATATTGTTACAATACCACTTATCACATGTCCATTGGGATGGCACCCTTCAAAGCACTATATGGGTATGAACCCCTATCATTTATCGACATGGTGCTAGGTGACAGTTGCACACCTCAGGCAAGTGACTGGCTTCAAGAAGAACAAGACATCCTAAGATTCTTGAAGGAGAACTTACAAAGGGTGTAGAATCAACAAAAAATGCATGTTGACAGACACCGGATCGAGAGAAGTTTCAAAGTGGGAGACTTGGTCTATCTTAGACTCCAGCCGTACAGGCAATCCTCATTGAACCCAAAAGGAAAGAAAAATTGAAGTCACGTTTTTATGGTCCTTATCGTGGAGCTCGCCACATCAGTGAAGTTGCATATAAACTGGAACTTCCAGAAGGGATCCGCATCCATTAGATCTTCCATGTCTCTTGCTTGAAGAAATTTGTGGACAGAAAATCACAGTAACTACAAATCTTCCACTACTCAATGAAGAAGGGTAGCTCGTATTGGAACTGGCCGAGATCATCAATGTACTTGAGAAGACTTTGCGGAACTGTACCCTAAGGGACTACTTGGTACGTTGGAAACACTTGCCGTTGGACAATGCGACTTGGGAAGGTGAACACATTCTATAGCATCTGGCATTGCATTTGCTTAAAGACAAGCAAATTTTGGGACGGGAGGATTGTAATGTTCCTGTCATAAAATAATTAATTAATCAAACCTTGTTTATAGGCCGATTGATTTAGTATATCTGGAACCCACTTTTTATTTAATTGTTTCCATATGAGTGGCTGTCAGCTATCTTTGTAAACCCTTAGGAAGTTTCTCCGAAGAGTATTTAAGCACAACATGTAGGAAGTAGTTGGTATGCAATTTTGATTATTCTCTTTGAATGCGAATTCCTATTGGAGTTCAGTATTGTTCGCCATTTCAGAAGTGAAAGATCTTCCCTTGGCTATTTTGGTGGGATTCAACCCTCACCCTATTCCGCCTGTGTATTACTTTGCTCAGATTTGGCAAATCGGAGCACCATCTTTGTTATAGATTCATATCTACATCTCTGGAATCAGATTGAATCAATTGCTTTGGCATTAATTAGTGTAGTTGGTGAATATATTGCTCTAGTATCTAGAGTAGCTCAATCTCACACACCGTACAGCCCATTACCAGTTCCTTGATCTAAATAACACCTACCGTACAGTTATACCATACAGCCTATTCATTCCTCCTGTATCGCAGTTTCCACTCCACATACCGTACAGCCATACCATACGACATTGCACTCCACCTTCACCATGGCTCTAGATCAACATTGGACGGACACAATCCATACAACATCTCCGTAATACCGTACGGTCATTTTAGAAGCTTCGCACGGCTCCTAATTGCATCCCAATACCACCGTACGACCTCCATTGTGTTCACTGCCTATTAGACACCACTATACGGTCTTTTCATTGCACATCTGGCAAACGATTGATAGCCATTTCACCATTGGAACGTGTCGGAAAGGAAACAAAACATTACAGTCAAATCCTTGTAAATACAATTTATGCGTGAGGATGCAAGTAGATTTTGATTGGTAAATTTACATCAGTATAATTTGGTTGCAAGAGCCTGTGCATTCAAAATAGAAGAACAAAGGCCAAGACTCCCCTCGTTAGGCTGACATATATTCTACTTTATTAGGCTCCATTTAGAATTCTGCAAATTAACACCTCAAATAAATTAGCACAAGAGGGCATCAATTCCTTAAGACTATACATAGGAGTTGCCTAAACCAAACTTTTGTAAATAAGAAGTGCTTAAATCATTTATAGAAGAAGGGTCACTAGAGAAAGACTAGAAAGTTGTTGATGATTCCATTTGTTTACCTTCCAATGAAAATTATCAAGCATGTCTTGCCAAAATAGCCTAGGTTTACTAGCAACAACAATAGGAATGCCTAAACAAAGCAGCAGGAGAGACCCAATTTGAAACCTCAAGATGTTAGCAATCCTCATTTGGATAGGCTTTGAAGTATTGAAAAAATACATTAAGGATTTACGATCATTAGGTGGATAGGTGCGAATCATCATGAGTTGCTTTGCAACTCAACACATAGGGTTGTTATTTCAGTGTGTTGTGACAGATTGGTGGAACAGTGTTTTTCAGGTTGACACAAGATCCTAGTATTGGCATACCAAACTCTGATTGCTTGAAGTCGGGCAATCTCTAAGGAGGGAGGACTGTAATGTCCCTCTTTTGGGACATTAGAAATCAATTAAAAAATTAAAGATTTAAGTTGTCGAAATATAATGGAAACTTAAATTAATTATTTAATAGAGCAATTAAACAAATTTTTTATGCCAACCATAATTACTAAAAAATGTTTTACTTTATTTCAAATTACAGGTAAAGAAATGAAAGGTTGAGACAAGCTGATGAAAGGTCAAGAGTTTCCTAAAGAATAATATAAGAGTTGAAGGAGAGGATTATTCAGATCATGTTCAGGTTTATGGGTTTTGATACATCAACTGAAATTTCTGGAGACAAACCTTTAGAGATTTGACAGGAGAATTGGACAGAAACTTGGTTCTTCTTCTTCTTGGGAGTGGATTCGCGAAAGAGTTCACATTGGTGCTAATGTGTGAAGCCTTCTTGAAAGCAAAATTTCTGAATAAGGTGTTTTCAGTGTATTTGAAATGGAAAATAAATTGGTTTGATTCTAGTATAATAGTTTGTGATATCACAGGCTACAACCTGTAACACAATGGTAAGCTGTGAGCCTCTCATCCAGGAGGTCTTGGGCTCGAGTCTACTCGAACTTAACAAATAATAATCTCAACAAAAAATATTACAAAGTTGGAGGTTTATAATATAAATTGATCACGTCAATTTTTGTGGTCCTTATATTTGCAAAGTCTACTTCATAATTTGGTGTGTTTGGGTCGTTCAAAATCATGAACCATTTGTATGTGTCCTGCGGCTAAAACCAGATTATAAGTGATTTTAATGTGCCATAGACACTTCAGATTGGGAATATCGAACATCTCTATATGCGCTAAAATATTCTATGGTGCAAGTAATATCTTGGAGGTAAAGCATTAATTTTGTTGGAGCTTCAATATTCAATTCCATGTTTGATATTATGTGCCATAAATATCCATTTGGGTGCTGATAATAAATTTGCAAAGTTGCATGCATACAGATATGGATACAAATACAGATACGGTGTTGGGTACGGATACGACTATTTTTTAAGACCCCCAATTTGGATATGTTTGGACACGACATTAATAAATAATACATATACATATATTTAACACAGTTTTCTAAGTTATTATAGGAGATTTTCATTACATCAAAAGTAATATTGACACAAATGCTACATAAATATTTTGTAAGTTAATTTAACACTTTACAATTTGTGAACATAGTAGAGTTGCATTACAAGATAACCCAAAAAACGGGTTGCTGAAATAGAAAATCATTTTATTTGTCTTTCTCATTTGGTGCAGGTTTTGTTTATACTATTTAAATTTTTTTTGCTTTAATAAAGTTTTTAAAAAATTTAATTTGGGAAGATTTATGTCAAATCTTTAAATAGATCAAATCCCATGGTATTTGGCACAGTTGAAAAATCAAGTTTTCCTAGGCAGACAAAGGTACAATATTCAACATGTATCCGGGCAGTATCAGATACGTTTCCAAATTGGATACGGGGATACATGCACCCAAGGAGGGACATAGCAGTTTCCGGATACATGCGCCCAAGGAGGGACATAGCAGTTTCCGGCAACTCTATAAATTTGCCATCTCTCCTGAGCCACTACAAAAATTTCCTTCGGATATTTAAATTTAATAATTCATATTTCATTGCCAAATAAAGGGACTCCTGAAAGCGAGAGTTTTGGGCTCAAGCTGAATTTCTGAACAAGATAGTGAGTAGCAGATATTTGCCCTGCATCTGAGTCATCACAAGAAATAGGCATTGCCATTTTATCAGAAGCAGTAGCTCCAGTATTTGCTTCTCGCATGTGATGTCATTGTCATGAAAATTTAAGGAATGGATATTCTGAGATGTTAGTTGGAACCAGTGCATTAATAGCAGTGGCAGGAATATATCTCAGTAGTGGGCCTCAACAAGGATCAATCCTCAATCCTCATCAAATAGCAAACTGTACCATCATAGGCTCTGGAGAAATTATGTTTGTTGTGGGAGAATTATCTGAAGATTAGAGCTGTCTATCCATTACTGAGCCCAGAACGACTATATATGTAGTTGATGGGACTTATTTATGCATTGTGTGTCTATTGGTATTCACACAGAATAAGAGACAGTTATTCTGTTTATGTCAGCACTGAAGTTGGGTGAGGTTGTGAAGAGTTTTCAGTATGGATGAATAAGCAGTCAACCATCTTCTAGTGCATGAATTTCATATTCACAATCTCTGCACATTTCTATTGAAATTTACATAGTTTAGTATGGAGCGATAATTCCATATTGAATAGCTATGATGTCTTATCAGTTATAATTCTTATTTTGCAATCTGTGCAATGCAAGTCTATTTTTCTGTAAGTCTGTAGCAGCAGCACAGACATCTTGAATGTGTATACAATTGAAAACCATAAAGAGCAAAATGTTAATGCCTCTATTTTGAAACGAGCATCCATAAGTTCAATGCAGGGAACAAAGGATTTCAGGTAGCAAGCTAAGTATTTCAATTTGTCAAAATTACAGCTAAAGACAACTAACAATTTAGCTTCATCCAGTTGTTTGACTAATGTTTCTGCGATATAAAAGATTATTTCATATTATCTTTGCCATGTGTGTGACTTTGTAATGCAAACTAGGGGTCAGCATAGAGTAGCCTCTTACACTATGTCATTCCAGTTTCAATTTTTTTCTAATTTCTTTAAATGAGTTGACTTCCAGCAGAATTGTAACACTTTATAAGCAATCTTGAATTCAGTATGGAGGACAACATTTGGCACATTAAGAGTAGAAAGTTGTGAAAGTTTCTGAGTTTCTAGTGACTGTTGTAAGCATTTTAGTAAAGAAATTGTTGGAGGTATGGAAGCTGCAACCAGTTGTTTCATGTTTTTTCCTCAACATCAGGAGGCTCCGACCAGATTGAAAGTGCCCTTGGAGTGACTTCTAAGTGAGATATACTCACATTTTACAAAAGCTTTCATCCAAAGGGAGTTTCTTGATGGTATATTGGCGTCGATCATCATTCTCTCTGTTTTCCTTACTTTTCCTGATATCTCTTGCTATTAAATTCAATCAAGTCTTCTGTTCTCTAACATTCATAATTGGTGAGCTAATGGAGGTGTACCATAGTTTATGGTTCGTCAGTTGTATGGAAGCAGCCTCTAAGTCAGTTGCGGAATATCTATAGACAATAGGTAGAAGGCTGCAATCATCCTGGTATGTAACTTTTTCCCTTCCTTTCCCTTAATTTGCAATCATCTGACAAGTAGCTGATTACAAGGCCAGCAATATGAAATTGAAAAACAGAGTCTGAGATTGGATATTAAGAGCCCAAAATCTAGCCACTGGCAATCGAAGCAGATATTTGAGGATATACCTCTGTATGAGAGGATGTCTGTATGAGATGATGTATATACAGTCCAACCCATAAGGTGGCTATGCAAAATACGTAGCTTTTCTCAAATGGTGTTTTGATGCTCGAAGGAACACTTCTATACATTCAAACATTTTCAGAAGCAGTGTACTTTCCTTTACATTATACTTACTCGAAAATAACAGTCAACAACTGTTTTTTCGTAGAACCAGAGCATGTGATTAGTGCTCTACAATAACAGACCAACCTCCAACACTTCAGATACTCAGAGAAGAGAGCTAAATATGAATATAAGGTGATCTTTTACAAAGAGATCAGCCAGCTCAATGCAGAACAATTTTGAAGTGTATGCGCTAATGCATCCATAGGCATAAATATCAATAAATGTTAATGCTTTATTAAAAGGGTACATAACTAGTGATATCAAATGGAAAAGTAATGTGAAGCTTTCTATCATCAAAGGATGAAAGCTGACCTTGAAAGTGCAAATTGAAATGTTTAGAGCTCTGAAGTTTCAATTTCAAAAAATTAGAGTAAGAAGTTCTCAGACATTTCAGTGTCAGATGGGGATAAAGCAGTACCATTAGAAACATTCCATTATTTAGCCCCAAATATTTTACAAAGGGACTATTCTATAAAACAGTTTCATTCTTATAAAAATGTGATAGAATGCAAAGGGACACAACAAAACTGAAACTCATAGTTTAAAAAGCAATAATAATAACATGAATAATAAAACCATTATTCCTTGATAAAATAAGATGAAAGGAAAACAATGAAATAATGGCTAAGTGTGTGGCGTTTTTCAGGCAACTGATTTTTTTATCGCATGCATCTGGGAACATAATGTGAGAATCTGAGAAACCTAAAAGTAAATTCTTGCTAGTTCTGAAACAAAATAAAGGTGGAAATTGATCCATGAGAGAAAGAGACCTGTGTTGAACCTGTGTCATGGTTCTCTAAAAATGTAACGGCCCGTGAAGGCCACCATCCCATCACACCAGTTGGCTTTCCTTGAGGATCAATCAACCTCCAGTATTGGTTATGCAATGCAGAGTGTAAAATTCCCTGAGATTGTAAACAGAAACAACATAGTATTAGTTTTCCTCATTTCTTTGTCAAGTAACTCCCTACTTCTGCATTTGAGAAAATTACTAATGGTGTATTACAGATTAAAAATGACAAGTTGGCCCATCCTTAAATATTTAATCATGTCTATGGATTGGATGCCTGTGGAGAGATTTCATTTCAATCAAGATTATGGATCTTTAGAATGTTGTGAAGCCTTGTACCATGGTATGAAGCATGAGAGAGGAATAAGTAAAGAACTCAACAAAAGAAGACTAATCAATACATCATCTATACCAGTTTTAAAGAGACATAAAACAGGTGTGAAATCAATGAAAATGTTAAAGATTCTTACAACTAAATCTATACTTTCTGTTCCATTTTAATAAAGAACATGATACAGAAAAAAGGGAATTTAATAACCATATAAAAGTTTGGGACGGGTACAATGTAGAAAAGATCCAAAGTTGATATAGGTTTGGAGGTGATCGCAATATTCATCAAAGAGAAAAATAAAAACAAGTGATTATATTAATTTCTATAAGAGACAAAAAGTACGTCAATGGGATTTAAAAGCATATCAGTACACAATAGAAATTTCAAGGAAGAGAAAATCATAGAAAGGCCCTAAAAGAGAAGGAACAAAAACAAAAATATAATACAGATGTGAATCACTAACATATGTGGTCAAGAATAAAATGAAAATAGTCCAACATATTCACATTAATCAGAAGATACTGATAGCTTTCAATCAACTATTATTCTCAAAACACCACTTCTGGAAAAAAGAAACCAACCAAGATATTTAACCTCTTCCACACAAAGATTTAAGTTCCTTTATCTGTCTATCAATAGAAATGGACTTATCTAATATTTTCTACGACTTTGGCCATTCATGCATTTTTTAATATTTTAATAACCATCTTCCTTTCATATTTAAAAGCTACATCCTTGCTCAGACTGAAACATCTGCAGTCAATGGCATTACCAACAAGCAGATTTCAGGTATGAATCACAAGTTATATCCTATTTTTAAGATGTCTATGGCAACTACATTTCTCATGCTCAGTCAACTTCCTCCATCCATTCCCTCCTATTTTCTCTTGGAATCTGTTGGTTATTTGTTATCCTTTTCCAGCTTTTTTTAGTTACCAGCTTACTTTTTATTTAACAATAGAGGGTCATTGCTATAACTATTCAATCTAATGTCCTTACAGAAAACATTTTTGCAGGTAGATATTTTCACTTGTATATTTCTGGATTGACTATGAAAACATTTTTCCCCATCAACATTTTGGATGATAGTCCATGACCCGTCATCAAAGTAAAACATTTCTCATGTGAACCATACCTCCCAATACTTATATTAATGCTAAGTTTTAAAAAAAATCCTCATCTCCAACACGAATGATGTAAAGAGTTGATATCAGGATAATGAGACTAGATTAAAATTGAAATACCTTTGTAGTTACATCAAATGCTGATGAAGTACCTTGTGTAGCATTTATCCAATTAATAATGCGTTGACGATGAGAATCTACATGAGGGAAAAAGAAGAATCACTAGTCATTATGAGCCAATGAGAATGTGCTAAAATACCAAACTATTTTGTACTGGCATGTGAAACAACAATTGAAAACCAACATGTAGGTTATACTACTCACCTTGCTTCCACAGAATAATTGCATTTAGGCAGCTATTCAATCATTTCATAGACGTGTTGAAAAGTGTTTTTCTTTGATTTTGTAATAAAAAAGTTAAGCAATTCTTGGATGATCAGGGCCCCGGACAATCATGAAACAGTACCATATACTATTCAGCTATGTGATATGAACTTTTTAAGGAGGATGATGGTCCTATCAGCGTAGGAAAATTGAGGGCATTCAGGCAAACATTGACCATGCATGTTAATTCTCAAGATGGATGGATCCGTATAGATACCGATTCACTTCTTATTGGTTTGTGTTCTGAGTGCTTTCTTTCCTTCCATGCATAGGGAGAGGTTTTCCTAATAACCCTATTGTTAACCCATATACCTTTGAGGCAAAGATAGTATAGATTCATAACTCCCTGAAATAATATAAGATGCATTACTTATTACGGAATATCACTATCACATTAGTGTAACCAGGAAGATTATAAACACCATGAAGATTCCAAACATATATGAGGAACTCACCAACCAGAAGAAGATGATATTTATATATGTTAAATTTCAGTGATAACTTTTCCAATGATAATGACTTGGCACTTCACCTTTCACAAGTTCTGGCATATTTCCAAATTCTCGAAACATGTTTTACTTTATATCAACTAATTGTGCATCTGGATTTACTAATACAGTACATAAACTATGACACACATGTTATGGATATAAATTTTAAATGGTCATGTTGAATAAAAGTGCCTAACTTTGTATAAGAAGTAACTGTTTAGGATTAGAGACACTTCACAATTAACAAAAAAGAATTTGCAAATGTAATGCAATGTCTCCCATATATGTATATGCCCTCTATCACTAGTTCATTGCATTACTCCAAAAATATATCTGAAACCATAACAACAATGCCTTGAAACCAATTATGTTAGAAATATATAATAAAAGCAATATGTAATGATCACATTTAATGGTAGCGACTTGACATTTTGCATTATCAGTTGGTTTTAGCAATTAAAATAAGTGGGTAATCAATAAATAAAAACTTAAATATGTTTTACAATATTTCCTTTTGTACAATAAATGCATTGTGTTATTGCTTTTCATAGATTATACCAAGGTTTTACTAGAACTGCCATTAATTTAATTTTAAGATATCCATCAAGCTAGGGGCTGTGACCACAACTTGGTGGAGTGCTCAGTACTCTATATAATATTTTGGTTGTTTGTATCCATTTGAAACTCGTGGAAAGATTTTCAAATGTAGCAAGGATGCTAAGTTTTAGACAAACATTAAGTAACCACTAAATAATAAGTGTCCAGTTTGATACCTAATATAGATGAACATCACAGTAATTCATGATTAGTGTTAGATATCAAATCCTTACCATGTGTAAGCGAGCAAGTGATCAATTCAAACTTAATTCTCATGACATTTAGAATTGACATGAAGGGAAGAGCTAAGAAGTTTCTTTTGATATTCTGGGCTCTAGAAGTAAAAGGTGGCAAATGATCATACTTATTTTTCCCTTGTTGTACTGCCAAAAAGAATTTTATTATCAAAGCTCTATAAGGGCATGCAAAGTGAGAAGAACAATAGAGTTGTAATTGGACAATGCAAAAAAAACCTATTTTTGGAAAAAGGTGTCCCACCATTGGAGTCCTATCATTGTTGATTTGTTTTTAATTAATTGAATATTACTGCATTATTGATTTATCCGAAGTTGGTGCCCACCTAATAGATGCTATATTTTTTGTAAAATTGACATATTTTCCATTTGGAGTGGAAATTGACTTGGCAATTTCCTATGTTGACTAAAGAGTCTTGGTTTGCAATTTCTATTATGGACCAGAGTTGTATTTTAGCAGTTGAAATTTATGGCAGAGTTTACTTTTGACAAGGTGTTGAGTCAAGGAGCATGCCTAAATTGGATTTGGCAGTTTCTATGTAGTAGGTGTAGTGCATATGGCAAGATGCCTATATGAGTGAATGAATTAGTGCTTTGGAAAGTTGTCATGCACAACATGTCATGGGAATTTCAATTTGTTGTTTTTGGCACGATTTACCAGTTAGGCTTTAATGTTTCCTTTTTGGCTAACTCAAGAAATAGGGACAATTACCTTGCAATCTAAATAGAAAGAGACATTCCTTCAAGGCTTCAATTATTACTATGAATTACTACTTATGAATGTTAAAATTATGCAATTGATAAGATAGATATATGAATAATGATAATATTATATGTAGATAGGATATTGATCATTGATAAAAGAGACAATAATTATGCAAGTTGATCTAGATAATCCATACTAAAGATATTGGCCTTCTTTGATTTGAAAATGAAGAGTGCTATATTAACTTCCATTGTTGATAGCGTTGAATGCTATATCTGATCTAACTTTATAAAGTTGCGAATGTTCCTGATATCACATATAGCAATGCAATTGCTATCTCTGATTTCAATCTTTAAATATATGCAATGTAGATGACAATAATATCACTTATAGTGATATGTTGCTAGTTCAAATATGAATCTATGTATTGAACAAATCAGAATTTTTGTGAGTGTCATGGTATTGAACATTCAATGGAATCACCTTTGATATGTTCTGAGAAGGTCTCCAAGTCAGAGTTGAGGGTTTCAAATAACCCATGCCTTTTTTTGGCTAAACCCTTTGAGATTGTAATTCCTAGTTGTACAAAACAAGAGTTGTAAACCCCATGAGTATGTTTCTTTATTAACACTCCTCACAAAGGAGGAGTTATAATCTTTTAAACCCCATGACAGGTCTACCCATGATATTTGCACTGACCAAAGTTATGATGGTCCATGGTCCTAAAGGATTCCAATGCCACGAGTCTAGAGAAGTGTTCCTAGTCACATCTATGGTGATGTGTGAGAAACACTTTATCACTTTGTGTTGGGCATATAAAGAAGGTGCTCTTTCTGCATCAAATTGGTATCAAAGAAAGGAAGATCAGTTAGAGAAAATAGGAAGATAAAAAAACAAGTAGAATTGAAGACAAGTCAAGATGCTTCCAAGGGTAAAAGTTGAAAGAATAGTCAAAGAGGTGACAAACTCTCTTGCCCAAGAGTTGAGAGCAATGAGGGGAGGCCTTGATGCAAGACTTACAATAGTCCAAACCAACCAAAGAAGAGGAGTGGTCGCAAAAGATTTGAGTGACCAAGAAGAAGAAGTGGATGAAGAAAGTACACCACCAAAAAAACATGAAGAACAAAGAGATGTTGAAGAGACAAGGTTTAAGAGAACACTAAAGGCAATGAGAACTGATGGTTCCAAGATGAAGATGGAACTCCTAGTGTATTCATGAAGTCTGAATGGAGATAGATAAGATAAGATAAATTTATTAATGTCCAACAAGAGACCAACAAAAGAGTTTAAGGGACTAGAAACATACAAACAAGGAAACCAACCCCAACAAGAGCACCAAATAGTATCCGAGAAAGAGAAAACAAGAAAGCAACAAATGAAGCTAGAAAGAAAAGACTAGGAAAAGACTAGAGGTCTTTCCTCAGCGAAAAGAAATCCAACACCTAAAGATAAGGTCTAGGATGACCAAGAGTCCCGAACTGTCTTTGGGAACCACTGGTGGTGGAGTGCCACTATCTAATGAGCCCACAGTGGGGTCACTAAGAAAATACCAAGAAAATACACCACAAGAAAAATGAAACAAATCTTTGATTGGATAGGAAAATCAAACAAGTATTTTGAATATGAGGAGATACCTGAGGAGCAACAAGTGAAATTGACAAGAACAAAACTAAAAGAACATGCATCCCTATAGTGGGATTATGTACAACAATAGAGAAAGAAGAAAGGCAAAGAAAAGATCACATCTTATGATGGAATGGTTGCAAAATTGAAGGGTAAATTCCTACCTAGTGATTATGCCATTCAGTTGTATAGAAGGTTGCAAAACATGAAACAAAAAGATATGGATGTGAAGACATACGCAAAAGATTTTCTGAACTGAGCATTAGATAATGCCACATGAAAGAAGATGATGATAAAGTTGCAAGTAATATTTAAATGGGCTAAAGTATAGCCTACAAGATGAAGTAAGCCTCACAAGTCCAAGAATAGTTGAAGAATGTTATTAATAAACCTTGAAGGTTGAAACAAAGCTACAAAGGAAGCAAGAGAAACAAAATAGAAGCAGAGTAAGGACATTAAGTGGAAGATGGACCTCTTTTAATATATGACAATCACAAAGAAGTCAAGATGAATCAACTACCTCAAAAGAACAAGCAGTAAATTTAAGAGGAGATTTTGAAGAAAGAAGATCCAATTTCAGGGGAAGATTGGGGAGTAGAGGGGAAACAAGTGGCTTCATTGGAAAGTGTTACAAATTGAATAAATTTGTAGGTCACCAAGCATGGCAATGTCCTAAAGAACAATGATGCAAGAGCATCCTTGGGTCATTGCCAATCTTGCATTACCCAAAAAAGATTTCCTTTTATTTTTTCTATTTATTGTTCCACTAGAACAATTTTATGTTGTTTTTGGTAGTGATCACCCCAGTTTAATCATTATATTATATCCTTATGACATAGTCTAGGCATCAAAAAGATCCTATCTAGCTTTGCAACTTGTTCCGAGGTTTCTGGATGAAGTTATCTTATGATCAGTTCAGTCCTTAGTTTGCTTTCTTGTTCTAATGGACAAGCTAGCGAGATTCAACTTGCCATAGAGTTTTATGACATGCGATGCTAATTGGTGCATTGTTCTATGTTGTTATATGTATGGCCGATGCTCTTGTGTATTCACATGACATGATGTATCTATTCAAGGGTGTTCTTGGTGAATTTGGTCCTGACCTATTTGCTTGTAATACATTTCCTTTATCTTCGAGATTGCTGATCGGATAAGCCAACTTGTGGCTGGTAATCTTGTATATAAGTAGAGTAGTAGTCCCTGCTTTAGGAAGAGGAGTGTGCTTGTAAATAGAAGATACCTGGTAAACTAGCATTGAATAGTGTAAATGATCGAGCCTATTTGCCTGGAATGTAAGAAGGTTTATGTCCTAAATTTGTAATCTGCATTTACAGGCCAACTTAATGACAATTGAAGTCCCTTTTCCTTATTGGCTGGTGTTATTATTGCTTTTTGTTGTTATTTCTTCTGTGGTGTTTCTGGCTACAAGATCGGACATATCCTACCTTGACTGCATCAACAATCATCTACTTCTTTAAGGAGTGAAAGGAGCCAAATTGCACAAGGTGATGATGCTGATGATGATGCTGAAAGTGTGAATTCTTCACCAAAAATGGCAGAACTAGAAGTTGGAGAGTCTTTGTTAATGAGGAGGACTTTGATCAAAGTACCCATTGAGAAGGAGCCACCTCAAAAGAAGTCTCTATTCATAACACATGCAAATGTTAAGGTAACTGCTGCAAGTTTTTCATTGATTCAGGTAGTAAAGATGATTTAGATGCTGTTGAAATGGTTCAAAATATAAAATTAAAGAGGTTTTCATGTGCTACACCTTATAAGGTTTTACGGCTAAACACAGGACAACAAGTGTTGGTGAATGAGGAGTGTTTGATTGAGCTTCAAATAGGTGGATACAATGATAACATCTTATGTGACATAATTCCA
The DNA here is from genome assembly GCA_028749045.1 of Cupressus sempervirens. NCBI lineage: Eukaryota > Viridiplantae > Streptophyta > Pinopsida > Cupressales > Cupressaceae > Cupressus > Cupressus sempervirens. The sequence goes on along the minus strand of CM053785.1, from coordinate 475,973,952 downwards.
ATGGATGTATGCCATATGTTTCTTAGCAGATCATGGCAATATGATAGATCTGCCAAGTATGATAGTAGGAAGAGTACTTATGTGATAGAGAAAGATGGAGTCCCCCATACTCTCATACCCTTGAAGGATGAAGACAAAGACCAAGAGGGATCAAGTGGGATCAAGTGTGATGAGCGAGGAGTTCTTGAAGATAGTGCAAGAGGAAACTATAGGTGGTACAATGATGATCAGACCCAGAGTTGTCATGATGACAACAAGAATGGATTAGTTGCAAGATATGTTGAAAGGGATGATGCTAGAAGCATCCAAAGAGACAAGCAAATCTTGTCTTTTTGAAACTAAGAATTTGTGTGAGTATTCGTTTGTGGTATGTTATGATGATCAACGAGGAGAATCCAAAAAAAAAAATTTGAAAGCAAAAGTGGAGCAAAATGTTTGCTTCACAAGAACAATGAAAGCAGGCATTAGTTGATTCATTCTCATGGCATGAAGAAGAATGATGAAGTAGGTCATACAGAGGCAGCAAAATGAAGTTATGGAGAAGGTAAAAGTGAAAGAGGGGAAGTATGACACATTACACATCAAGATATGCAAGAACCCGAGAGGAGGATGACAAAGCAATGAAGACAACAAAATTATAGATGAAGAAAATCTCATATGAAGCAAATATGGTGATAAGGAATGAACTTCAAGAAGGAAAAGGGATGAAGATTGTTGGAACCACCGTTGTCATTACACCAAAAGCTCAAGTTGTCAATGAATGTCACAACAGCCAGAGACAAGGATCCACAGGAGGTGGTTAAGAACATGTCAAAAATCCATCGGTATATGTTGAACGATACCTTCACCTAGAGGGGGCAGAGGCACCAACTTCCTAACAAAGATAGCAATGGACAAAATGAAGAACTCGCCTAATGGAAACAAAGGTGGTCATACAAATGCAAACACCATTCAAGGGAAAACATTCAAAGAGAAAACACAAATGAAGAACTCATGCTTGGGATGACAATTGCATACCTCTATTCAAGTGGACTTGAATCTTTTCTCTAAGGAGTATGATGTCAGAGCATTAGAGGGTGTGTTAGTACCTCATAAAATGAGAGTGTTTTCTCACATTGCTTCTCATATCCTACAATTTTTACCACTATTGTTCATACAAATCTTATAATTTTCCATGACTGTCCATATAAATCTTATAATTTTCCCCCTAGTGTTTATATAGATCCTTGACCCTACATGCTAGTACTTCCCCAAATATCTTTTTCTCAGTTTACAATTCAATATATTTCTTATGTCAAGCATTTGAGATAGTGAGAAATCCTTGAAAGTGCACAAAAATAAAATATCTCAGATATGGCAAGAAAATTGAATTCAAAATTATCCATTTCAATATACTGAGTAGACATCACCATGTCTCTACAAACCAAAAATATGAAAAATTTTCCATTTTATAACATTGGCAGCTTTTTCACCACCACCTTTGGATCATCTTCCTGATCACATAGAAATGGAGGTTGTATCGATGAAACACCAAAAGGCCGATAAAATGCAAAAGGGGTGTCACCAAAAATGACATCACACCAATAATAAAAAATGAGGAAACATATGGAGAGCCTCTTCAAAATATAAGTGAACATACTAGCATCGACATGACATTGAACACCTAACAAAGGTGAAAGACATCTCACCGAGAACGCACATCTCATCAAAAATATGATGGACCTTATAAAATAACTTCTAAGTGATTGAGGGGAAATTAAAAAGTTACAATGATGGCTGATAGTCCAAATGAATTATCATGGAGGACTACCATATATCCCTTTGAAGAACAAAGGTTATGACAAATAGTATAATCGGGGAGAAAACAAAAAACTCTCATTGACAAAATAGTTTTATTGGAGAGACAGCGAATAACTGAAGATAGCCAAAGGGTGTCTCATGAAAAACAAAGTCACATAAAAATATAGTCATCAACCAACAAGACACTTTATAGTGTTATCAATAAAAAATATATTTACTGAAGAGATATCAAACTCACCCAAACTACACAAAGAGTACAACAAAGTAATAGGTCACAATAAAAAGAAAACTAATTCGAGAAAAGTTTCCTGTGGTAGGTCAACTACTAACCAAGGCATAAATCAACATGATATCAATAACTCTCTAGATCAGCCACCAATAGGAACTAGGAGATTGTTGTCCTCCATTTTGTGATGACAAAATCAAGGTATCAATATGAAACTTTTCCAATAGAGCTTTGTGTTTCTCTGAGATAATCCACTATTTGGTTGGCAAAAATTGATCAAACAATTGTTGCCAATTCATTTAATGAATCCTTTTACTGAAGGCTCTCATCAAGTCTTTTCCAGTTTTTTCAGTTTGTTAGACTATGTAATGTCCCCATTTTGTGGACATCAAAGTTTCAAGGATTAGCCTATTATTGTGATCCTAGTAGGCTAATTATTGTAGATAGAGGGTCTTTTGTGGCAGTGGTTTGGCTTAGGAGGGTCTTATCTTCTCCACATCTCAGTAAGCTACAAGTTGGTCTTTGTTTGGCTCAGATCAGACTTCGTTTGGGCTTAGTTTTGTGTACTTACTATTTGTGATAAGTTGGTGTTGATTGAGATGGACCCTTTCTATTTTTGGAAAGTGCATTTGGTCACATGAAGAAATAATAGGTATGACTCCTATTTTAGACGACATATTTAAATAATGAGTATTTGGGAGTTATTATCTTTTTAGCAGCCAAATTATTATTAAATAATTAAATGGCTATTTATAAAATTATAATTTAACTTTATAATTTCAGCTGAAGATTGAGTTATCATTGGAATCTTGCCAAAAGAGTTAAGTTGGAAAGTTTCAAGAGTTGAGTTCTTTGGGAAACTTTCACAATTTCAGAAGTTGAGTTCTTTTGGAAACTTTTGTCAACAAAGGCATTATAAAATTGAGCTCATCTCATTGGGAAAGACGCGCTTGATTACATATTTTCTTATTGTGCCTTTGTGGCTTTTCCTGGGTTCTTAACTATATGCCCTTGCTGAAGTATAAGGGTTTCTGAGGATTGTCTGGAGTCACTGCTGATGTATAGCGATTTCATTGGTTAATCTCCTATCTGTGATTGTCTATGTCTGGGAGATTGGTATTATCATTCTGAAGTTTAACTTGAAGGTTGACTGCAATTCGTTGCTGAGGTGTAACGTTTGCATATTCTCCTATTGTTTACACTGTAGCTTGGAGAATTAAATTTATTGAGGAAGCTGGTTTGGGAAATTGATCGAATTTGATTAGGGGAGCTGCCGTAATTTCCAACAGTTGAGGTTGGGCATTCACATTGCATTCTGCAATCAACTTAGAGCTGGCCGACTACTCCTAAGGATACTGTGATCGCTTCCTGTGGAAAATTGCATAGCAGATTGGGTGTTGGTAACGACATCCACATAGAGTTACCTGTCATCAGCTTCGGGTTTTAGTTAGGTCCAAATTAATATACACTCCTTGCAGAGCTGGGCGGCAATTCTTAGCAGGGTCTGCATTATCTGTCAGCAGTGTGGAAAGCTATCTATTACCCATGTGTGCAGTTCCAGTATAACATTCAGCAAGAAGGAAAGACCTGCAGTTTGTAATGAATTGAAGGGCAGATCGGGTTTCAGTACAGAACATCTGTGATTTGCTGTTAGGGCCTTTGGCCATTAATGTGGAGCAGAGGGAAGCTAAATCACATCACCAGGCTTGATCCAGTTTATCAAACATTTCGTTTCAGGCCTGTACCAAGAGATCAGTTGTACAAGTCAACTGGCATGAGTTCTGAAAATCATAACCAAATCGCAACCATTATATAAACCATGGTTGGTATTTACCGAGAGCTGTGGGCTATCTAGAGGCCAACGACATTGATTTAGAGGGCAGAGTTAGGGAGCAAAGAGGCTTGTTTTGACCTGGAAGTGTCTATGTTCCATGATTACATTCATTGGCAGCAAGTTATATTCAACTTCTGAGAGTTGTTATCCATTTAAGGGCTCCATCATACTTGTGTTATCTTTCCAGGTACTGCTGTAGGTGATCATTTATATCAAACTGTGGAATTGTTAAAGGAATTTATATTTAGTCAAATTTCTTGGCTAAATTCATATCAGTATTATCCTAGAGTTTGCAAGCAATAATGAGTATTTAATTGTAATGCCATAAACTTCGATGTAATGTCATATCTTAACTGTTCCTATTCAATATAATAGCTTTCATGCCAAGTGTTTGATGAAATGTCAAACTCATAAATTAGTGGGAAGAAGTTGTTGTTAAGTAGATATAGCCACTTGGGCTTTTTACAGACTATACTTACATTTTGAGGCCCTTCAAAGTCCCTTTTACATTTTTTAGTGTTTGTTTAGATTGTTTTAGTCCTCTTGTTTCCTTCAATCTCTTGCTTTCGGTTTTCCCTCCGATTTGAGATATCTTGGGACTTAATCATAGTTTTCAGTCAAAAGATATCAAGGTTTAAGTGCTCAAAAAGTGGGCTCTCCAAATTCAATTGCATATTTTGAATATTGACCTTATATTCTACTGCTGAGTTGCACTTTTTGAAAAATGTAACTTAAAATGACTTTATGTTATGTTTTTAAGTTACTTTATCACTTTAGATTTATCACTTTAAGTGATTTAAGTCATTATAGTGCACGTTATGTTATAATTTAATGTTGAGATTTACTTTAATGTTTTATTTTTTTAAGTAAAATGATACTTTTTGAACATATTTGCACATAATATGTAAAATATGAGTGTAAATATGATATTTGACCCCTTTAAGTGATATTTGCTCAATAAATCAATTAGACATATGCTAAATAGGAAACTTAAGTGATGCAACTTTATTACATGTTCTTTTTTTAAATGAGTTATATATAAATGCATCTAGAGAAGCCAATTTTGTCTTGCATATGTAAATGCATTGCATATTTAAAACATGCAATCACATCTAGAGAACTTGATTTTCGCTTGGAGGTGGAGTTTTTGGTCAAAATGCATGTAAGTACATAACATGTAAATGCAAGGCATAAAAATGTGACATGTAATGGGCTCTTCTAACCCCAATTTTGGTTTTAGATGAGTTATATGCATTTGCCTTGCACATTTTAAACTTGCATTTGAGGTTTCTAAACTTGATTTTGCCTTTGCATCTAAAAACATCATATGCAATGACATGCAGAGACCCAATTTTGACTTCCAAGTCAAAGACATGCATTTGCATCTCCATTTTACACATGCATTTGGGCTGGGAGAACCCGTTTTTGCTCTGAACTCCAAACAAGTGACATGCAAAAGCTTCTCAAGAACCTGATTTTGCTCCTTGAGGAAAAATGCTTGGACTTATAGACCATTTTAAACATACAAAAGCCTCTCACCAACCCGACTTAACTTGAAGGGATGTGTTTGCATCAAAATGTGACAAGCATTTGACCTTTGAGAACCTGATTTTGGTTATATGCATTTATCTTGCCCATTTAAAACATAGTTTGGGTATTATAAACCCAATTTTGGGCATTCCAAGGCAAAACAAACATGTAATAGAGCATTCTAAACCCAATTTTGCATATAAACATTGGAAGAAAAGGGATTCTTGAAGCATTTGCATCAACCACATTCACATGCAATGCAGGTTGGAGACCTCAATTTTCCAAAAAGAGACTTTTTTCAAACATTGAAATCCTTCAACAAGTGTGATCTGCACTTAGGATTGCATTTACAAGTTCACTGGCAACATCTCGCACATGTATTTGCATCTTCTAAATTGTAATGTCTCCTTTCTAGCATTCATAGCATGATGTTGCCGTTAGCCTATTTCCCCACAGTCCCGTAGGCTAACTAGGACATTAAAGGGGCTTAGAGGCCATTTAGCCTAGACAGTTTCAGTTGCAGGTCTTTCTGAGGGGTTCTGAGGCAACTTTGGGCATACTTACTATTTATAGTAAGTCATCTTCGACATGGCCGGACATTCAGTCACAGTGGTATGTCGATGGTAATTGTTTAAAATCGACAGGAAAACTTATTTATCATTGATAAGATTTGTTATGCATTGATAAAGCCATTTTATAAAGTTAAATTTAAATATTTAACTTTATTAATGCATAGACTATAGTTTGTGGGAAATATTTAAATTAAAAGAGTTCCCTTTATTTTTATAACACATTGGAGACATAAGGTACATAAAGGGAGTTATGTTTTATCCCACATTGAGAAAACGAAGGATTGAGCTCTTGTGAGAACATTATAAAAGAAATGGAAGAGCTTTTTTTTGTATGCTTGGATGAAGATTAATGTTACGTTGTTGGATATCTGATTATCAGGCTTGAAGGACGGAATCCCTCTTTGCTAGCATTCTCTTCACTGTTGGAAGACACAGTTAGGAGGGTCAATGGTGTTTTCACTTCAGGAAACACACTGGGTTTCATTTGGGGCGTTCGCATAAAGAAATTTACAAGGGTTTGAGGTGCAGATCTGAAGTTAGTTATTGCTATAGTGCCGCATGAACAGTATTTTGCTACAATCGACATGAATAGTATTTTGCTACAGTACGGCGTGAACAGTGTTGGTATCAAGTTTACTTGTTTTTTCGGCTGATTAGAAGTTTGGAAGGCTGCCGACTACATCTGCAAAATACTACGGCAACTAATTCCAGGTTTCTTCTGTCAAATTTTGATACTTTGCATAATAATTGTTGAATACAAGTCTGAATAGTTGTTGCAGCCTTTAAGGCAGCTGTAAGTGCACATCTACATTTAAAAATCACCCTTTATCAGCAGATTGAAAGAGTTTCCAGATTTTTCATATATTGTTGAATGTGTGCCAAGTGTTTCTGAAAATGTTATGATGTGTATTATGCATTTAATATCACTTCATAGTTGTTCGTAAATCTACTCATTGGAAAGCAATTTATTGAGGAAATCAGCTTTACGAGTTTGCATACAAAGTGTTTGACAATATTCCTTAAGTTAAATTTCTACAAGTCAAAGTTCAAATCAGGGGAGGATATTACAGTGGTATCAGAGCTATAAGTCCTGCCATCCTGTGGAGGTCTTATAGGAAATTTGGAACTGGCGGATAGAGGGGAAAGTGTTTGATGAAATGTCAAAACACTAAAATCAGAGCATTTATGTTTGAGCATGCGACAGGGGCCTTATAATTTCCGCAATACCAAAGCAAGACAAAATAGGAGTTCAGACCTGCAAAGCAAACAGTCTAGTTCATCCGTACAGGGGGGTATAGAATCCAATCATACAGACACAGCGGAGGTATTCTTTGATCAAGACAGCAATATGGGTGACCGAGATGACAGGAATACAAGATTAGGTGGAGGCAGGAATGCCGGTCCAGAGCCTGGAGAGGAAAGATTCTTACAGTTATTAGAGACCTTGGTACAGGGTCAGCGAGTAGCAGAACAAAGGGCACAGGAACAGAATCAGAGATTGGATCTTATGATGCAGATGATGGCTCGTCAAATGGGGTTGAATGCTAACATGGGTGGAGGAAATAATCAGACTGGTAACAATCAGAATGGAAATGGTCAGGATGGGACACATAATGGAGATGAACAAGTTGGGAACAATTTCGGTCATGCACCCCAGCGAGCTAGGACAGTGAGTTCAAGGCCCATGATTCCTACATTTCCTCCTAGAGCTCCAGAGCAGCTCATACCAGAGCCCCAAATTACTGATATACAGGACAAGTTGAGGAGAGATTGGGAAGCCGGAGGACCAGATTTTACTGCTGCAATTACTTTTAGGGAGTATATGGATGTGCGGATGAAACATATGCCACGTGGACATGACAGGAACCAGAGCTATGAGCTACGGAAGAAAGTAGGGAGACTTGAGTTACCATATTATGATGGCTCAGGAAAGTCTACAGCAAGAGCTTGGGTTCAAAAGCTTGACACATACTTTCAATTGAACCCTATGCCCGAGGAAGAAGCTATTAAGTACGCAGCAATTCATCTGGATGGGTTAGCACACGAGTGGTGGCATCATGGTATGGTCACTATGGGACATGCACACATTACCTCATATGTGGAGTTTACAGAGAGGCTGATTGAACGTTTTGAAAGGAAGGATCCAGAACTCCATTTCAAGGAGTTAGCTCAGCTTAAACAGTGGGGATCACTGGAAACATACATTTCAGAGTTTCAGAAACTTGCAGTGTTAGTAACAGATGTATCTGAACGGAGAATACTAGTTCTATTTATGGATGGGTTAGCTGATCCGTTGAGAGGGTGGATTAAAGCTCTCAACCCTCCCACTTTGCAGGAAGCCATTAAGAAAGCTCGTGACATGGATTCCTCTTCATCTTCAAAAAATAAATTCCAGGCAAAGAGTTTCCCTTCAAGGAAAGATAAGGACAGGAAACCTTTTCATAAAGAGGTTCAGCCGGCTAAGGAGGAAAGTAAGAGGTTGGACAATGATACACTTAATGATCTCAGGAAGAAGAAGCTTTGTTTTCATTGCAGGGAGCCTTGGGATTTGTCACATAAGTGTCCATTGAAAGCAAAAGCTAAGCAGATGGAGTACTTTTCAGCCGAAGAGTCAGTAGATGGAGATTCAGAGCAGTCATCCGAATTAGATGGAGATGATGATAGTTCTTCACAGGAGGAAGCACGCGGTGATAGCACGATAGCTCAGTTGTCAAGTATACAGGAGGCCGTCACTTTCAGAGTTAGGGGAACCTTGGATGGACAGAGAGTTGTGGCACTCATTGATACAGGGGCGACACATAACTTCATTGATGAGAAGTTTGTGACACGCAGAGGGCTACATACAGAGGAGCATAGGGGATTTAAGGTGATCGTTGCCGATGGCTTCAAAATTGAATATACCAAGAAAATCTCCAACTTGCAGCTTCATTTGGGAGATTATGACACGACAGGAGATTTCTTTGTGGTCAACATTGGTGATCAAGATATGGTGCTTGGGATGAACTGGATGAAGTCTCTGGTAGAGTTTACATTTAACCTTGAGAAAATGGAAATGAGGTTTGAGGCAAATGGTAAGAAGATAGTGCTCAGAGGTTTGTCAGATGGGAGACTTTGAGTGGTGTCACTCAAGCGGATGCAGAGTTTCTTTAGACATGATCAGGTGCAGTGGGCAGCAGAGTTTAGAGTAATGCCTGAGATGACAGAGCAGCATAAACAAGAGTATCCACCTGATGTACAAAAAATAATAACCAAACATACTAAGGTGTTTGGTGAGATACCTCCAGGGAGACCCCCGGATAGGGGAATCGAGCATGTTATTGAATTAGAGGAAGGGGCTAAGCCAGTTATCATCACACCTTACCGCCATCCGAAGAGATGTAAGGATGAAATAGAAAAGGCAATTAAGGAGTTGATTGACATGGGGCACATACGGCCAAGCAAAAGTCCTTTCGCTTCTTCAGTAGTATTGGTGAAGAAGAAGGATGGTACAATGAGGATGTGCATTGATTATAGGGAGCTAAACAAGAAGACAATCAAGAACCAATACCCTATCCCGCACATCGATGAGCTTATTGATGAATTGCATGGTGCATGCTACTTCTCCAAGATTGATTTGAGATTCGGCTACCATCAGATACGGGTTAGAGAGGTGGATGTGGAGAAGACAGCTTTTAGATGCCACTATGGACATTTTGAGTTCTTAGTCATGCCCTTTGGGTTGACAAATGCCCCTGCCACTTTCCAGTCCTGTATGAATAGAGTGTTCAGAGATCAGTTGAGGAAGTTTGTGTTGATATTTTTTGATGATATACTGATATACAGCCGTACTTGGGAGGAACATTTGAAGCATATTGATACAGTGCTCAGTATTCTAGAGAGGGAGTCATTATATGCCAAGATGAGTAAATGTGAGTTTGGGATGACAGAGTTGCTCTATCTAGGGCATATTATTAGTGCAGGAAGTGTTCGGGTTGACCCAGACAAGATCAGGGCCATTCTGGATTGGCCACCACCGAGGAACACTTCACAACTCAAGGGATTTCTCGGGCTTTGTGGGTTCTACCGCAGATTTGTGAAGGGATTTTCACAGATAGCAGCACCACTTACAGATTTGACACAGAAAGATAGTTTCAAGTGGTCAGAGAGGGCTTAGGATTGTTTTGACAGGTTTAAGGAGTTGATGAGTACATGTCCTGTTTTAGCCATTCCAGATTTCACCAGGCCCTTTGAGCTGCAGTGTGATGCCTCCTGAGAGGGCATAGGAGCTGTTCTCATGCAAGAAAAACATCCCATCACATATGAGAGTAGAAAATTACGAGGTGTGGAGAGAACCTACAGCATCTATGACAAAGAGATGCTAGCAATCATGCACGCGCTAGCTAAGTTTAGGCAGTACTTAGTGGGAAGCCGGTTCACAGTAAAAACAGATCATAATAGCTTGAAACATTTCCTTGGACAGAAGGACCTTAATGACAGGCAACAGAAATGGGTGAGTAAATTACAGGCCTATGATTTCGACATAGCCTATGTCAAAGGGAAGAAAAATATTGTTGCAGATGCTTTATCTAGAAGGCCTCATTTGCTTGCTGTTGGGATAGTCATGGATGATTGGAGAGAGATGATCTTAGTAGAATATGCTAAGGATAGTTGGGCATCTAGCATTATTGAGGGAGCTATTCAAGATAGTCGATACACTGTCGTAAATGATCTAATCATCTACAAGGAAAGGATTTATTTAGTACCCGGGTCTGCTATGAAGCAGAAGATTTTGAGGGCATTTCATAATTCACCAATGGCAGGACATCCTGGATTCTTTAAGACATATCGACAAGTGAGAGAGCGCTTCACTTGGAAAGGACTCAAATCAGAGGTGCTTTAGTTTGTTAGGGAATGCCCTGTGTGTTAGCAGAACAAACAGGAACATTCTTTTCCGGGTGGTTTACTACAGCCCCTACCCATACCAGAGAAGAAGTGGGATAGCATTTCCATGGATTTTATCACAGGCCTCCCCAAGGCACAGGGTCGGGATTGTATCTTTGTTGTGGTAGACAGATTGACGAAATTTGCACATTTCTTTGCAATTTCGTCTACATATTCAGCAGCACAAACAGCAGAACTATTTTTTCGAGAGGTATTCAGACTACATGGGATACCACGGAGCATAGTCAGTGACAGAGACAGCAGATTTATGAGCCACTTTTGGCAGGAGTTGTTCAGGTTATGTGGAACAGAGCTCACTCCAAGTACCAGCTACCACCCCCAAACTGATGGGCAGACAGAGATAGTGAATAAATGGGTTGAGGGGTACCTTCGAAACTACATTGCAGGAGAGCAGAAGGCTTGGGTGAAGTGGCTACATCTAGGGGAGTACTGCTATAATACCTCTTTCCATATGTCAATTCAAATGTCCCCTTTTATGGCACTGTACGGGTATGATGCTCCTAATTTTTTGGATTTGTTATTTGGGGACAGCAGGGTGCCTAAGGCCAAGGATACTTTGCAGGAGTGTCAGGACATTATGCGATCCTTGAAGGAAAATTTGCAAAAAGCACAAAATCAGCAGAAGCAATATGCTGATCAGCACAGGGTTGAGAGGTCTTTTGAGGTGGGAGATATGGTGTACCTCATGTTACAGCCGTATAGACAGTCCTCTCTCAAGAAGAGTGGAGCAGAGAAATTGAAACCACGCTACTATGGACCGTTCAAAGTAATCAGGAGAGTGGGCGAAGTAGCTTATGAGTTGGAGTTGCCTGCAGACAGTAAAGTGCATAATGTGTTCCATGTGTCACGCCTTAAGAAGGCATTGGGTCACAATGTGGTGCCTTCAGTAGTATTGCCACCTCTTGATGATGAGGGAAAGCTTATCTTGGTTCTCGAGGCCATACTTGACTCCAGGGAGAGGGTGCTTCGCAGGAGGACTATCAGGGAGTATCTAGTGAAATGGAGGAACCTACCTGTCGAGGATGCTACTTGGGAAAATGAGCAGATATTGCAGCATCCAGAGCTGAAATTGCTTGAGGACAAGCAATTTTGGGAAGGGCGGACTGTAATGTCCCCTTTCTAGCATTCATAGCATGATGTTGCCGTTAGCCTATTTCCCCACAGTCCCGTAGGCTAACTAGGACATTAAAGGGGCTTAGAGGCCATTTAGCCTAGACAGTTTCAGTTGCAGGTCTTTCTGAGGGGTTCTGAGGCAACTTTGGGCATACTTACTATTTATAGTAAGTCATCTTCGACATGGCCCGACATTCAGTCACAGTGGTATGTCGATGGTAATTGTTTAAAATCGACAGGAAAACTTATTTATCATTGATAAGATTTGTTATGCATTGATAAAGCCATTTTATAAAGTTAAATTTAAATATTTAACTTTATTAATGCATAGACTATAGTTTGTGGGAAATATTTAAATTAAAAGAGTTCCCTTTATTTTTATAACACATTGGAGACATAAGGTACATAAAGGGAGTTATGTTTTATCCCACATTGAGAAAACGAAGGATTGAGCTCTTGTGAGAACACTATAAAAGAAATGGAAGAGCTTTTTTTTGTATGCTTGGATGAAGATTAATGTTACGTTGCTGGATATCTGATTATCGGGCTTGGAGGACGGAATCCCTCTTTGCTAGCATTCTCTTCGTTGTTGGAAGACACAGTCAGGAGGATCAATGGTGTTTTCACTTCAGGAAACACACTGGGTTTCATTTGGGGCGTTCACATAAAAAAATTTACAAGGGTTTGAGGTGCAGATCTGAAGTTAGTTATTGCTATAGTGCCGCATGAACAGTATTTTGCTACAGTCGGCATGAACAGTATTTTGCTACAGTACGGCGTGAACAGTGTTGGTATCAAGTTTACTTGTTTTTTCGGCTGATTAGAAGTTTGGAAGGCTGCCGACTACATCTGCAAAATACTACGGCAACTAATTCCAGGTTTCTTTTGTCAAATTTTGATACTTTGCATAATAATTGTTGAATACAAGTCTGAATAGTTGTTGCAGCCTTTAAGGCAGCTGTAAGTGCACATCTACATTTAAAAATCACCCTTTATCAGCAGATTGAAAGAGTTTCCAGATTTTTCATATATTGTTGAATGTGTGCCAAGTGTTTGTGAAAATGTTATGATGTGTATTATGCATTTAATATCACTTCATAGTTGTTCGTAAATCTACTCATTGGAAAGCAATTTATTGAGGAAATCAGCTTTACGAGTTTGCATACAAAGTGTTTGACAATATTCCTTAAGTTAAATTTCTACAAGTCAAAGTTCAAATCAGGGGAGGATATTACATAAACCCAATTTGACGCCAAGGTTTGAATCTTTCAAAGGCTTTTGATCATTGTATGCAAACACATTAGGAGAACCCGATTTTGGAGAGAACAAGTGCACCCTAAGTTCTTCTTCTTCCAAACTTTGCTCATTGCTCTCCAAGTAAGTGTGAGGATTCAATTTTGCTTGCATTTCTTTTGTTTTGTTAATTTGCTGCATTGTTTAGCTCTTTATTTTCCATTTGAATGCAGCCCTAGTTTTTTGCATCAAGTTATTTAATAAGTTTGAAACCTTCATTTTGTTGCAAATGCAAAAGCTCTTCAACCTCAAAAATGATATTGCATACAAAGTGAAGTTTTGAAGTTTGTCAAAGTTTAAGTCAAAGAAAGAGGTATATTTTTCTTTTGTTTTTAGTTTTTGTATATGTTTTATTGTTTGTTTTGGTTTGTTTTTTGAGAAAAGTTGCAGATTTTCACCCAAGAATGCAAGTAAATACCGATGCTTTCATCTTTCATGTCAATCCATCATCCAGATACATCCAAACTTCATATTTCTAAATATGTAATTGCATTCTACAAACCCAATTACATATTTACACCAGGTAAAAGTGATGAGTTTTTTACCACATGTAATTGCATCTTCTAAACCCAATCTTGATAATAACTCACATTTTTAAATGCCAAAACTCTCATTTTACGCACATCTAGATGTTTCCAACTCGCATTCTTGACCATCCAAAACAAATGCCCTATTTTTCCCACATGTAGTCCACCATTCTAAACCCGATATTGGTCATTTTTGCCCAAAATACAAGTTGTTCTAAACATGTGCAACCTTTCAAAGTGTTCAATAAGTATCTAATCCATACTTCGAACACCCACCCCTCATGGATCTATCATTATAACTCAAATCCCAAAGTTTCAAGGATTCAACCTCATTGGAAGATGTTTTCATCCTTGTGGCACACTCTTCAAGATATGTTGGAGTTTCCTCAAAGAATAGAGCATCCTGTCAAGAAGATATGCTTTGAATCCAAAGAAGCAACATTCATTTGGTCTCCACTTTTCCAATGGCTTCCCTAGAGCTAGAGTTCGTGGAAATGCGCCAAAGCACTTTGATCAAATAGAGAGAGAGAGAGGGGGAAATCAATTGAAGATGTTGATGGAAAAGTTGTTCTAGGTTTACATCTCAGCAACATTGAAAAGGATCTCAAAGTGTCGGAAGTTCTAGAATGTGTAAATCTGACAAAGTATAATTCACAACTTAATCACATCGACTTTTCAAAAGACAATTCACAATTCATCAGTGTACACAATGGTGCGGAATATAGACTCTTGATCTAGCAATCATCCACAATTACATCACAAAGTACAAAGGCTTTTGCTGACAATCTACAGGATTGATTCAACAGTTCTAACATTTTCTTCATATTGTTGTAGTTGCAGAAGATAGATTGCATGTAATCCATGTGTATGTAATCCGATCACGCGACCTTCAGTCATGTGATCCAATAAATATTCTAAAATAACCCCAATAGGTGATAACTTCTTCCAACACCAAAAATCTTTATACTTCAGTGGTTAGACATTTCGTCAAACAATTAGCAAGCAAGGTTGTTAAGAACCAGTGATGAATTGATGTCAAATTCTATTCTTGTAGTCAGATTTGTACTGATACACTATGAGATTTGTCATGAAAAGAGTAATTCCTCAAATAATTCACCAATTACTATAGACGTATCAAATGCAATATATAATCATACCTTCAATGTTCAGGGAGGAATTCTTATTACAATCAAATGTTACAATGCTTAACCATAATCCAATTATCAAACCATAGACCTAAACTGTAGAAGAAATTAAACCTGAGATTGCCTGCTAACTTACTACATACTGAGAGATTTGAGACCCGGATAATAATACGCTGATGGGCGAGCTAATGGACTGGCTTCTGACATAGCACCAAGCGACCCTGTCCAGCACCTACAATAGAAAGTTTTTAATGCAACTCCCCCACGCATTAATTATTATGGAGATTGCGGGTACATGGAGCAAGACGTCTAGCCACAAATTTACGCACAAACAGGTACGTCTAGCCACAAATTTGCGCACAAACAGGTAATGCCGTCCTCCCGATTATAACTCAGCAGTTTGGGTCGACACTTCATCCGCAGACTGGGTAGATACTTTATCCAACTGTCTCAAGCACGAGACGGAAAAACTCCCCGTGCCTTATTTGTTGTCTTATCAATTCCGGGTCGGAAAGCCAAGCTACTGCAATCTTAGGCAAGACCCGTGTATGAACATGCGTTAACCCTCATCTTCATTCCGCCCAGTCACCTCCGTCTTCTTTTTCCCACGTTGATGACAGATTTTGCGATATGTTTACTTGAAGACAAAATCGCCTTAGTCACTAGACAGCTCACGGTATTAACCAAAATGGAGATCACCGACTGTCCAAGGTGAATGAAATCTGGCCCAGACTTCGGCTTGATCAATATACGGAAGTGCTAGATTGTGACCCGCGAATTTTTATCTAATTTCCCATACTCCACAAAATGACCTCAATGGTATACGGCAACGCTGCTAGACGGAAAAAATAATTCTGGAATTCGCTCTCCTGCCCTTGGTCGATTCTCACTGCTGGCATCTATATAGAATGCGGAAGATGTCCCTTACTCTTCTTAATCTGCAATCGAACTCCTTCTGAAACTCATCCCCAATACCAAACTCCTCAATTCTGCCCTTGACCTGATTGTTTGAATTGAATCCTTCAAAGGATAGTGATGCAAGAACCACAAATTGGTCTTAAGCCACAAATAATCGCCCTGATGAAATGACTGAATGTCACCTCCAATCTGCAATAATTCGGATGATATTTCACACACTCAAAATTGCATACCGATTGAGAGTTATCGTTCTCAATGGCCAACTGTGACAATTGCGAAAACCCTAGGTTCCACAATGCACATGTGATTGAATCACAATCTGATAACAAGAGAGAAATAAACAACTGCTTGATTCGAATGGAGCCCCCGGGGTGCCTATTTATTCTTTTCCCTCCACCTTCTCCAGAGACTTCTAGAACATTTTTTATTTTATCTATTAAGTGACTTTATTAAATATTTTTATAATCCAAGTCACTTTATTAAATTAATTAAATATAAAGTTATCTTTTAATATTTATTTATTTGATAACTTTATAAATAATTAACTTAATATCACTTATTTATTTAATTAAAATAATTAATTAGTCGTCCTTATAAAATATTCATTATTTTGGACAACCAGATTAATTAAATTAATTAAATCGAACTGTCACCAAAAAATGGGGACATGACATATTCTTTTCTAGTTTGACTGAGTCGAGGTGGTTGAGGGTCTCCCACCTCTTTCTCCTTTCTCTCACTCCTTTTTCCTACATAAGGAGTGTCCCCCTCATTGTGAAAAAATTCTTTTATTATACGCAAGAGAGCTCTACCAAACTTGTGTAAGCATAACTAAGATTGTGTAGTGCAAATTTGAAAGAAACGTGAATAGAAAGAAGCATTTGGATTCTAAGTTGTGACTAGAAACAATTGCAATAGAACAAATTGGAAGTTGTGATTGTGATTTGTTTCTATTATCTTTCATTCATGTCATTATTGTGTGTTTAATATAGTGAATATAAGAAACAATTGGAGCCAAAGTTGTGACTGAGAGCAATTGTGGTAATATATAGACTAGAAGTTGTGACTGTAGCTTATATTACTGTCTCAAATTCACGCAAATAGTTGAAAATATTTACTTCTGGAAGTTTGTGCGCCCCAATGGTAGAGATTTTTCGCATAGAAGATAAAACTAGACAAAGGTTTAAGCCGGTACACTCTCAATCAGCCTCTGAATTGGTTTTTGGTTAGGTATCACTATTTCCATCTTTTCGATAGAAGTGTGGTGTAAGAGATTCAACTTGCCCATTACCCGCTCCGCAAGTGAGTGGATTCTTTCCTGAAATAAAGAGGAAAGAATATTGGTAACACCGTATAACAAATCTCTTCACTTCTTTCTTACCTTGAGTTGATCTAAGGAATGGTGAGAAGTGGGAGCCTTCCCTTAAAGATAGGAGAGACTTTGCCTCACACGTTGTGCTAGTCTACCTATTTTGCGACTTAACTTGCATAAATTGCCAGTTGCAAGATATCCATCCAACAGAGATAATGAGAGATATGTGAAATTGAGCAAAGCATCAAAGTCTCTCACATGGACAACATACCAATCCTCCTTGATAAGTCTCTACGACCAACCACAAATAGGAACTAGGAGATAATGAGAGATAAGTGAAATCGAGGAAGCAGAAATAGAGTCTTGGGTATTGATGCTAATCCTCTTCTGGAAATTGTACCAATCATGTTAACATTAGATATTCACACAAATAACACGTGTCCTTTTGATTATACTTTATATGTTGCAGACAAAATTAATAGTTTGGAGATGATAAAAAACAATCCCAAATAATATTTATTTTGAACATTATTCTTTGCTTCTGCACATATTTTTACATGTGAGTCAGGAGATGGATTTGTGGGCAAAGGAATTGAGGGTTATGGAATATAGTAAACATGGAACTTAGAAACCAGTACAAAACTGGACAATTCTATGGGACAATAGATACCCATGTTCTACATCCATGTTGATGTAGCTCAAAATTCTGTCGCCTCCATTTGAGCAAACATGTTGCAAATTAATACTAATGATCTAAAAGATTTTTCATTATGCATCCTTCACAATGAGAAGATATAATATGTTCTTATAAAGCAAGTCCAAGAAGAGTGTTTTGTTTATTGATAGGAGTTGAGAGACACACATATCCAAACTGATATTATACAGTGATGCTAAAGTTGGAGTTATTGAGGGAAAGCAAAATGGAAGACCTGCAACAGGATGATTAATGCAACCAAGAGAAGTATTCTCATCAAATTAAGGGAAAATATTACAACTAAAGAACAAAATAAATCTGTTGAAAATGTCTCAGGCTCTATAACAGTAAGCACAAATACAAGTCTTATGACATGTATGATACTCTCTTACAGACTCGTCCCAAGTTCCCAACCATCTTGAGGATGTCAGTTGCAGTTGTTATGGATGTGTGGGATGTTGTGGCAAAAATAGGATTCCTAAATGCTGGAAATGATTTTCCTAAAGAGCTTAGTATTTTGACATGATCTCTGATTCATCTCCCATCCTCGATAATGGATATTCTAGTACCCATAACACAAATCCACATGAGTGATGACAACAATCAAAGAGAATGAGTCTTATAATTCAGAATAAGGACGCAGGGCATGAAAAAGATATAGAACATAGATTCAAGTCAAGCTCCAAATTCATGAGAAGTATCATGGGATTAATGAAAATACAAGATATTTACCTAAGAGACTTTTATTAACCATCACGTATGGATGTAGTTCAGAATAATGAGCGATGCATATATTGATGGGAATCATTTGCTCCAAATGGACATTGGTCTACATGCCTTGCATATATGGATGAAGTCAAAGAACTAGAAGCCATTTTATAATCGTAACAACAACATGAGTAAACGGATACAGAGCAATGGGCATCCTGACAGCACATTGAAGACAAACTTATATAAACCAATACACATGAGGATGAGACGGCAAACACAAAAACCTGATAATACCCAAGGTTTTGGGCGGAAACCTGTTGCTGTGAGTATATGCAAATATCATGGCTGAGCGGTGGCCTTGAATAGCATGGCATTGTGCGAGAAGCAACTTAAAAATGACTCTGCTCATGTATGGGATGTTCAACATATAGCCAGGAGATACCAACTTAAAAGGTGGTGGTTTAGGAAAATACATAAACACGAGATGCTTACATGGAGAAGCCATCGGGGGTTCCAAGCCAATGTCAATGACTTTGCGGATAGAGACATTGATTCGACAATATCAAGCATTAAAACATTACACGGAAAAGGTTTATCATCAATGAAATAGACGACAGTCTTCCTGGGTTTGCATGTTGTGGATACATGAGATTTCCTCAGTACATGCCACATCATATACCTTTAGTGATGACATTAATGAAGGAAGGCTCTATTAGCATACTGTCATGAAAGGAAGGCTCTGACCATCATCCATCATGTAGGCTTGGAAGAAACAAAGTATTGATAATACACGGAGAAACTAGCACAATAAGTTTCCTTGGAAATCTAATGTCATCAAAAGAAATAGTATTAAAAAAATACAAGACGATATCAAAACAAGCGATTAAATTTATGAAAAGGTGCAGTTTAATTTTTCAAAGGGAATGGTTTTTCATTCAAAAAGTCACACCTTAAAATATAGAGATATAAATAATGATTGATAAAAAATTAGAAGAACAAGATTCAATATCCACATTCATACACTCTGAAGGAGTATTTTATATTTATTTATTGTATGGAGGAATAAGGAGCTCATTATGACTTTGTAATATAAATTCTATTATTTTATTTTTATTAAAAAAAATAAATGTTCTTTGTTTATTATTAAAGGCGTGGAGATATAAACTGTAGGCGAATCGTCCTTTGTAATTATTTTCTAGAATTTTGTATACAATTTAAGTATTGGATAAGTGGACACGGTCATTTAGCATTTTGAATTTGATCATTACAGCTATTGTGAAATATTAAATCATTTCCGTATTTGTATCTACCTTATCTCCCTACCAGAGGAGTTAAAGCTCAATCTGGACTAATTTAAAATTGCATAAATATTTGATCTGTTGTGTCTTGATTATTTAATTGTTGGCAGTATAAGTGCTTAAGAACTTTATAAAGTTGTACATGAAAATTCATTGAAGTGGACTCTATTGCCCGAATGAACAGAGGCACTAGTCTTTTATTATTAAAGTCAGAAAATCTATATATATTCCTTCTACAAGCATCAAATCCATTATTTACAAATGTTATACAAAACATCCAACCATTATCCAACATCCAGTTTTCATTTTAATTGAGTTCGAGGACCTTGCCAACCGAAGAACTCCTGAAGTTTAAATTCGCTATACAAAAGCCTTGAACCAGACAATCAGCATTTGAGGTGAAGGTTTACCCACCTGGGTGTAGCAGAGCCTGAAGTGCAGGGGAATTGAGAAGTATTCTTGTTCGTTGGCCAGAACTGATTGCAGAATCCTATCAAAGAAGTGGCAGGCTCTTGGATTTCCAATCTGTGGTTTTGGGAATCAACACATATTTTGGGGAGTATTTTGTGAAGACGTTGGGTAAGCTCTTGGGCCATTCATGTGATTACACACTTGCACAAGAAATTAAAGGTTCCTCATATTACAAGCTTATCATGAAAGACAAATAGTGAATCATAACTAGGGGGATCGATACCCTAAGGGAATATACTCATATTTGAATCTACGGATTTGAAGATGCTCCTTTCATCCTTCCCGAAACAGTTCCCAATAGAATTTTCCTATTTGGAAATTGTGAGGTTATTGGCTGCCTCAATTTTTGTGCATCTTGGTTCATATGGAAAACAGAAACTCTTTTTCCTAGAACATTGCTTTGGGGAGTTTACTATGACCAACTCTAAAGGATATAATCTTATTGAATCTATATTGGCTCATTACAATCTTTTGCAAGATTAGACTATGAGTAATGTCATGAATATGATGACATTATAAGGAGCCCAGATGAGCAATTGACTATTAAGAAGATGGAAGCATATGATAGAGTCACAAACGCTGAAGAATGGAAGAAAAGTCACAACCTACCATATTTGACTGATTTTTTAGACACTAAGGACCCTTTTGCATGAGCAAATGAAAAAAATTCTCATATACATGAAGAGATCATCCTATGTTTTTAGAATGTCTCAAGGGCCAAAATGGAAAGATATTCAAAAAACAAGGATAAAATTGTATTGTCTCTCTGCACTTATCACCACAACCCACCTCTGAATTTGAAAGTGTCGCTAGACAAATAGAAGGCTATCCTCATTTTGATCAGCTTTCAAAAACAAGCCTTAATCCTTCAGGATAGGGTGATTATGTTAGGGCCATCCTCAAGTGATGAAATGGATGATGTGAGACAGTTAGCCTGCAAATAATTTCTTTCAGATGATACACTTGTTTGTGCATCTAAATTAGAGCATTTCTATATGAGTATAACAGAAAATTATTGAGATGGAGTAAATGAAATCACTCCAACAAATGAAGATGATCTGTTCAAAGAGCTGCAATAGGATGTCAACTTAGAGATGAACAACATGACCCTAGAAAGGGAAAGACAATTATTACAAGAGGGTTGTGTTGTCTCCTTGGGTGGGATATGAGTTCTTCTGTTGTCTTGACAGTTTTGTAAGAAAATCAAGATACAAAGAAAAGGCTGGTACCATAAGACATGTATTGAATGTAGACTGGCTCAGGATTTGATCCAGAAAATAATATCTTACTGCATGGGCATTGCATCCATGGAACAACATTTTGTATCTGCTATGCCACACTCAATATATTATTCAGTTTGCACACTTGTATTTATCATATAATTAAAAATTCAAACAGGAGTTTTTCCCAATATTATGAATGGACAGACCTTTCCAGTGATCTTTATTGCACCTCAAAATGCACAAACCTACGCTTCCAGATGCAAGTAGCAAAAAGAAAAACTTAGTTTGTATCAATTTCCTCTTTGTAAGTTGCCATACCTTGATTGTAACACAAATTTCCACCTTCGTATGCCAAACTGTCCCAATATTCACCAATAGAAAAAGCAGGATTTGATGCCTCAATGTATTCTTTCACATAGCCACCCCAAAAACCTCTGCCAAAAATGTGATTTTTTTTTTCATAAGAACTAGCTTAGAGACAGTTTTCTTTTGCGAGAGTATATATAGTAGTATTTAATAAAGAAAATCTTGAGATAAGGACTTCGAACCCAAAAGAATTAGCAATGAAAGGGATTTGACATTTGTGCAATTCTAAGAAAATCTTTAGCTTTAGAAAATATTTCATTTACAGTGGATGCATCTGTTGTAGAGAAGTGCACTAAGGTATGTCCTTTGCAAAAAGTATGGTACCAAGTCAACTATACTAGAAGGTGAATAAATCACATCCAGTGATATTTTCTGGGTTCCAGGTAAAATATGTGAAACTTCAGATAAGAAATACCTGGCAAAATCAAGACGCCAACCATCAAAACCAATATCAGTGCGCAGCCAATTTAACCATTCTTTGATATCTTTCCGTACAAAATCCTGAGAGTGGTCAATATTTGGTGCTGCGTGAAAAAATTCACCTGTAATATGCATTTAAGACTTTAATTGCAGACACTTGATAGATAACTGACAAAAATTTTAAAGGACATGTGAATTAGCAATATGTCATGAAATTTGCCAAGAAGCTACTTAGAACATTAGCTTTTTACTAGTCCATTGAACTAATTTTTTTGCATTTGTATAACAAATTATTAGAAATTGGGATAAACAGTGATCACAGGAGGAAATTTATATGCTTGACACCTGTCCAACCAGAACTGTTACTATTTGAAGTGGAAAAAGGTGAAAATTGCATTACAACATGTCTTGCAAAATTTGTATATTAGATGATGAAACGTGAAAAAATGTAAATAAAATGCTTTTAATGGAAAATGATGTTGATATCTACAAAGAAAATGCACCTGCGGGTCAGTAAGATAATGCTAGTCAATCTTAGCCAAAACCTAAAACCAGGAAAGCGAAAGATACCTCGTAGATTCAGGTTATCCTCTCCACTATTATCTTTAAGTTAATGCCCCGATCTAGCCAAGTAGGTGCAAATTTAAATTGACAAGCATATCATCTTAAATGACTTCTCCACAGAAGTACAGAATTAAAAGATAACACACAAATGATCCCAACACATAGTAGGCCTCATCAAGAGCATTATATGTATAAATCAACAAGATGAGCAATGGGCTATCCCATCTCTTATACTTGTTAAATGTTTCTATAGTAGACAAGAGATTGTTCAGCAGTGAGCTCGCAAGACAATAAATGTTCCAACTGTTTCCTTAACATGATGAAACAAGGAGCCATCTCTTTTTTCTTTGTTTGTGTCATCAGAACTGTGATGGCCCCATTATTTGGGGATAAAGGAATAAACCCAAAAATAATGGAACAGGAGGAATGTCTTGTACAGATTTTGGTAAATTCATGCAGGTTCTGAAGCATGTTTGTTACAGACTACATTCCTTGCACCTAGAAACACATATTGTGGAAAACACCAAAAATATAGAAACACATACTTGCATGGACTTAATGTGCAGTACATTCTACTCAAGCATTTGCTTAAAGATACACAAAAGGTCCCATAGAACACCAGATACAAGGCCTATAGCTTGACAATTGTCATAAATTGTCTGCCAATTAACACTCATTTACATTATTATCTTGCTGATTAGGATCACTACTTTATGCTTTTAACAAATATCATCATGTCACTGCGATCCACAATAAGAATCTATTTTATAGTTAAGAATGTTCTTTCTTACAATTAGATATGGGATATCAGAACAAACACTAAGACTGAGAGTTCTCAGTGGATACCAAAAGATAATCACAGCTGGAGGTTGTAAAGATATTCAAGGCCTAAACAGTAAAAAATAGTATTATTTAATGTGTATAAGTTCCATTTTTATAGGATTCAGAAAGTCTCAAACCAGATAAATCCAAATGATGCCCGTGGACTCATGACCAAGGTACCTAACATGTTTGATTACAGTCACCAAATCTGGCAATTTTCATTTCTGAAACTTAACCATCAATCACAATAAGCTATAAAAATCAAAAGTACACCACTTGGCCTTGTACAAGTTTTCTTTTGTATGAACAAAATTTTGAAGATGAAAAGCAAGTTTTTCTTATGCAGTTAGCTGTAGATCTGCACTTCCAAACAATTTCAGGATGCATTGAGATTCCATCTTGTAGTGTCAAGAAAAATTCATTCAGTCTTTATTTGTTGTCCACTTAGGCTTACTTTTACCCTTATTTTATAACAGATCTAAGAAATTTTGTATGGGTTTTCATCTTGTTGTTTGTGTAAAAGCATGGACCTCTAGACACAATGTTCAAGTAAAAAAACTGCTTAAGGCTGTTAAATTTATAGGTCTATGGGTGTTTTCTATGTTCTATCAAAGTTGCGGACTTTCAGAATTTCCCTTGATGTCATGCCATTCATCCGCTCCTCAATATCTCAACCAAATGCCTTAAAAACTTTTATTGTCAAAGTATCAAACTTAAATATCTTGCAAGCATGCGCCAGCTGGTGATCTAATTTGAATCTACGGTGCTTAGAATCCGTGCCTTTTAAACCTCTACGAATATCCGCCGTGACATCATCTGAACGTGTGTCACCAAGGCGCTTGCCCACATTGTTAGGAGGTCTGATAGAAGACAAAATGTGGGAAAGCAGGTGCCAATCAAAATGCCAGCTCACAGTACCACCTTGTCCACCCTACAGCCCCAAAGGAGACGGACCCACCTGCCACGTGTCGCAAAGGGACTTCCCCGCATTACGTAAAGGTCATGCATTTGGGAAATGCGGGAAAGCGCCTATCATGGATCTGGGCAAGATCTGACGGCGTGGAAAGTTGCAAGCCGGCGAAACAAGATAGGAAATACCATAAATTTTAAATGCTTTTAATTTTCGTATTTCCGGGGCACTAAAATAATATAAAAGATGGGGAATAGCCGTTAGGTGGGGCAAGCATTTAAAGTTCAAATCCTGGCAGGAGGCAAAAAATGGTAACAGGTATTAACCATTGTAAATATCGAACAATGTCTATTGTCCTCAAAATGGAGGTAAAAATACGAAACTTTTCCAATTGTGTTTTCCATTTCTCTAAGAGAACTCATTATTTGATTGGCAAAAATTGATCAAATGATTGCCACCATTCCATATAATGAAATGTTTACAAAAGGTTATGTTGGGTGGATATTTTGCAACCAACAGTTTTGGGTAAAAATTCAATCACAAAATAGGATGACCAGCCACAGCGTGTGAGACAGAGTCTCTCCTACCTTAAAGGGAAGGCTCCCCCTTCTCACTGTTCCTTGGATCAACTCAAGGTAAGCAAGAAATTCAGAGATTTATGAACAAGGTGTTACTATTATCCTTTCTTTTGAACTTTCAAGAAAGGATCCACTTATTCCTAAGGCGAATAATGGGCAAGGTGAATCTCTAATTACACTTCTATCATGAGCTAGAAACAGTGATACTGATAAATTTTAACTAACTCAAAGGCTAGCCAAAATGTACCAGTTTGGCTCTAAGTCTTGTTGTACTTATATATGGTAAAATCTCTACAATTAGGGCACAAAGACTCCTAAAAGTAAGAACAATCTAACTATTTTGTGAATCAAGACGAAACTACGAGCTACAGACAAAGCTTCTAACTATGGATTTTCACAATTGCTCCTGGTCAAAACTCAAGCTTCAATTGTTTCTCAACTCTGTTCTATCAATCACAAGATACAATATCAATAACAAAAGATAGTATGAATCAAAGATAACTTGAATGAATTATAGACAAAGCTTACAATTCATACAAGCAACAATTTCACTTAATCAAAGTTAAGTCTCAAATGCTCCTTTGTATTCACTTTCTCTCAAAATAATGCTAACACAAACAAAGTTCTGTTGGCACAATTTCTCCAAAGCTCTCTTGGGTAAAGATAATGATGATTTTACAATGAGGGAGGCACTCCTTTATATAGGCAAAGAAGTTGAGAAAAAGGTGGAGGAAAAAGTGGGAGCAACTCAACCAACTTTGACTTAGTCTAACTACAGAAACTAAAGAGTTACATGCAACTTGCATTACATCTTTTGCATACATGCAATTCGCATTACATGCAATTACACTTTTTCATGTAATGCATTCTAAAATACTATGAAATAGAAACTATACAATAATCTTAAAGATTGCTTCTTGATGCCTTGAATTTTACAATGAAGTCATGCACTGTGGGAAGATCAACAATCTCCATGGTCTTTGATATGGCTTCAATTCTCACTGCATTTTCATAAGCTGAGTGCACAACTTTGGAATTTGTTGTTGTATTATCTAACAAGTGTTTTGTCAAGGATTTGTACAAAACAAACTTGTTCATTGTGTGTGAACCAAAATCTTCGGAATCTACATCAGCATTGATCCTGATTGTATATTCTGATTCACTCTCTCTGTTGCCAAAAGATTACCAAGATTATCAATAACATGGCATCCCAATTGCTCCAAATCACAAGTAAGGCTTGTTCCAATGCTTGACAATCTTCAAGAGCCACTTGCAATTTTGTGATCAACTTTCTTAAGGTCTCTTCCTTGTAACCAATGAGTCCTTGAAATCTAAAAAACATTTCACATGACGGACGAATGTCACATGAGAACATAGCATCCAGATCAAACTTAATCATTTCATCCCAATCGTCAAGGATTTCCTTCAAGTTATTTGCTTCTTGAGTCAAAGAAGAAATTAAACTTAGTTCCATTTCATTCATCTCTTTGACACGCCTTAGAACTGCAAGTGTCTTTGTGATAGCTCGAACTCCTTCATCAATGATTTCCTGTATCCAGGATTTAGCAACTTCAATCAACCTTCTCTCTTTAGATGTTTGTGATGTAACAATAACATTTTGAGAAGATTGCTTCTGAATGACCTCATTCAAACGAGCTATTTCCTGTTTCAACTGATTCTTCTTTTCCCAAAGCTCATGACTGCTTTTTGATACATTTGCTAATGCATCATGAGCATCTTGTAAAGAACTCAAACGAGATTGCTTTCCAACTTCAATCTTAGTAAATTTATAATCAGAACTAGTAAGTTCTTCAACAGGTTTATTCACTAAGGGCTCAACAACCTCAACATACTTGGTTTTGTCAGAATTAACCAAAATTCTAGAAACAATCTTGTCTTTCAAAGACTTGGATTTAGTCTTCTTCACAGGAAGATTGTCAGGAGGAACAACCACTTTCCTTCTTTTTGTTGTTATTCTACTCAACCATGCAGGTAGGCTGAAACTTTCATTTGTAGAAGCAGGCACAGTGGAGACCATTGGCATTGATCCAGATTGTATATCTGTAGTCACTGAACAGGATTCAGTTTGCACTGTTGTAGGCATAGGAACATGTTGTGAAGATTTTGTCATGAAAAGTTCAAATCCTGTCAAAGATGTATCAAGCTGGGAAACTTGACCACTAGTAAGAGTCGGAAAATCTTCAAACATATTTGCTAAGTGTTCAAATTGATCATGTGCAGGAACACGAGGAGCAGTAGATGAAATCGGAAGAGCCATGGTGTTAACCTCCAAGACTGGAATGGAGTGAGTGAAAACAGTAGAAAATGAATCTACATCATCATTAACCTCATGCAAAAAGGGCTCTTCATGCGGAGAAGTGCAAGCTCGTGCAGGCTTTGGAGGAGATGTGATCCTAATTTCTCCTTCTTCATCTGAATTTTCTTTCTCGGATTCTGTTTCCAATTCTTCTTCTGATTCTGTTACTGATTCTTGAATTGGTTCAGGAACTTGGGATGATTTAGTTCTTTTCCTGCCCTATAATTTGAATTTGAGAGTACTCTTGATATTTGAAGATGAAGCACCATCTTTCCCTATAATTTTCAGTTGTGACTTCCTGCTAGGAGGACCAAAACTTCTACAATCCAGACCCATCTTAGGATTTACTCTTTATAGGCCTTTACTTTTCAACCACTTGTTAGTGTTTGCTAAGATGGTTTGAAACCTATCCATAATAGATGTACCTTCTTTTTGTTGCCATTGAATAGGAAAAGGGCACATTTTATCAAAACCGGCTTGATGAAATTCTGGATCAAGGATGTTACCATCATCTTCAACTTAGAAATCTGGAGGGATTTCCAACATATTAAGATCGATTATTTGTTGCAAGGTTAACCTGCAATAACCCATCTTCATAATATCAAGCTCTGTTCTCATGTCAATCCAAATATCTTCAATGCGATGAACATGAGTATAAGCCCTCTTTATCTGAGAGTTCATCTCTCGATAATCAAAATCAAATCTAGCCTTGAACCGCTTCAATGTAATCAATTGCAACTCTGCTTCCATATTCTTCGCTTTAGGTACAGAAACAATTGAATAATTGCCAATAGTTAAAGGTCTAGCTGAGGTGATGCCAAATCCGGGCCTATGTGATGCATGTTGATCATTCTGCACATCCATGAGTTGTCTAGCTAACTCCATTAAAATGATTCGATCTATAGCATACCTAGGTAAGGTATACGGCTCTCCTTTGAAATATCCAACTACCTTTTTCCATGCTGCATCAAATACTCTTTTGATACACAACTGTTTGTCGAACAAACACCTGTAATGTCCAAAGAAGGCATCTTGGACTCTTCCATAATAGTATTTACTATTAGCCAAAGTGATTTGGTCATAGTATTCCCAAATAGGTAATTGAAGACAATCACCTTTGGTGGAAAGACCCGAAAAAGATCCCATAGCAGCAGCAATGTAAACTAGATATGAATTCATGTAAAAAGGTATTGATGTTCTTACATTGCATATTTGCTGATAGAGCACAGTACTGATAAGCTCTCCCCAAAAGATGTGTTCTTTGTTTTCTATGATTTGAAACATAAATTTATACATCCATGGCTCAAAATCAGAAGAATCCTTAAGACCACAGATCCTGCTGAGAAGGATGATGAGATCCTTGTATTCCTATTTAAAATTGGACCGATGAAGAGTCTTTGGCCATTTGAAAAATTGCTTCTTTTGTTATCTAACCATTAAAGGTTGACATACTTCTGACAATTGCTTTTTTGTTCATTTCAGCAAGCTAATGATGATTCTTTGGTCAAATCAACACATTCTGATTTTCGAGGAACTTTGAAGATTTGTTCAATCACTTCAAGATCAAGGCTAATGATAACCTTTCCGTCAGCGTCTTTAATATTCCTTGTCTTTGGAGTGAAGCGCCGAGCACATCCATAAACAAAATCATGTTCTATGGCTGCCATGGGAAATGTAGAAACCAAATGGATGTTGCTTATTTTAATACGTTTCATCTCATGTGTAGCTGGAGCTTCAATCTTTTGTAGAAAATCAACTACATCTACGTGACGAATCTTGGTGTCTAGAACGTTATCAAGAACAAACGTAACTGAAGAAGGAACTGCATGAGCCAATTCTTTGTCATATTGGTATTTCATCTTGCCCTTGGATTTGGAAGGCGAGGACATTTCTTGTGCTTGTACTGCAACACAAAAATCCCAAAACACAAATACATCATTAAAAGGAATCTCCATACAAGTGAAATCTAGAGCAGCAATGAAGATTCAAAAAGGAATGACTTTTGAAGAGAAAGCATATGCATATGCAATGGAATGAAAAGTGAAATGGAATGAATGGAATGTGGAATGAAATGATATGAAAATGTAAATATGGGAAATGAAATGAAATGGAATGGAATGAAAATGTGTGAAGGTGAAATGCATGGAAATGCGTGCAAAGTGAAAGTTGGTGACTTCAAAAGTGACTTAAAGTTTTCAAGGCTTTATTGAATGAAACATGCATATATGAAAATGCAACATGTAACGGAAAGTGGAAAGTGAAATGAGATGTAAGTGCAAATGAAAGGTACACTTTACGTGTATATGCAGATGAAGGGTAACATGTAAATCATGTTATAAGGTGGAAACATGTACTTATTCATGTAAGCGCGAATGCATATATGAAGATGGAAATGAAAAATGGAGGTAAGGTAATGAGTTATATAGTCACTTTTGGAGGAAGAAATAAGTCAAAATACATGGAAAGCGAAAATGACATCTTTTTATCTTTTCAAAATATGACTTTTGATCAAAATTGGACCTTTTGGGTGTAATTACACGTAAGACATTTCGTGTAATCGTTTCGTGCGAATGGAAATGAAAAATGAGATGGATGAAAATGGAAATGGAAAATGGGATTACGTGCGCGTGTGGATGGCGAATGAGGTGAAAAACATGTAATCGCATTTGTCGGATGAGATGTGGGATGTAATGACATGGAAACGGAATGTGAAAAATGATAATGCTTTCGCATGCAATGAAGGAAAAACAAGTTTTTGGGAAAAAACTTGCAACTTCTCCAAATGGAGAAAAATCAGCAAATAAGCACACAAAACCAAAACAAAAGAAAAAAAAACATACCTTTGAAAACAACTCAAAACATACCAAGATGCAATGCACTCCAAAGATGAAATTCGAATTTGGAACTTGAGGAAGAACTTAAAACATCAAAATGAAGGAGAAATTCATATTTTAAAAAAAAATGCACATTCTAAGGCAAAGATTTTTACAAATGGCAACCATTCAACGATTTCATGCATAAAATCAGCAAAGATAAGCATGAATTAATTTGTAAAAAAGAAGAGGTCTACTTACATGAAAAATATGTGCCAAAAATGAAGGAAAAGATGCTCTTTGTTTGAAATCTTCTTCAAAAATGGTGAGAACTTTTCAAATCTTGTAAATTCGAATGATGAAGGGCAGCAAACAAGGAGATTAGTTTGCAAGATGCCAAAACATGCCCTAAATCTTCTCTAACTTCCAACGTTTTGAAGATTGCATGTTCTTGAGACGCTTTTACCAAAACAAGCAAAAAACGTGATGTTCCAAGCAAGTCAATTTTAAGTTTTAACACCAAAATAATGATCTTCAAGCAATGTAATCAGCAAATAGGCCCAAAACGATTTGGTTCCATACAAAAACGTGATCAAAATTTGCAGATTTATGGAGTTTTATGCAAACTCGTGCCCTAGATTGGGAGTTTCAAACACGTTTTTGGGTGCAATAAACTGATTTATGATGAGGGCAAAATGATCATCACTCCAAAATGTTTTGAATGCAAGTGATTTCATCCAAATCCATGGAGAAAATCAAAAGTTATGATCAAAATTGGAGGTTTTCGGAGCAAGAACATGTTTTCTTCACACAATAGGACATTTTTATATTCATTACATATTTTAAAACATGTTGAAAGGCAAAATCGGACCTTTTAGAGTCCATTGCATGTTTTAAAAAATGTTCTAAGACATAATCTCACTTTTTGAGACTCATTGCATATTTTAAAATGTGTAAGACTCTAAAATCTCACTTTTTGGAGTCACTTATATATTTTATAAACATGTCTCACATTTTTTATGCACAAGCATAAAAACTCAACTTTTCATGTCATTGCATCAAAAGGTCCACTTCAACAAGCTTTTGATGTAATGGCATGAAAAATGTCCTCAAAGTGAGTTTTTATGTGCAATAGCATGAAAAGTTTCCTCTTTCCATAGTTTTTTTACATGCATATGCACATAAATTGTCCACTTTGAGGATTTTAAGTTATGGATTTCACTTATTTTTATAAAAATGTCAACAATATGGGTCAAAAATAACATTTATGCATCATATTAATCAATATAATTCATAAACATTAAGTTCAAGTGACATTTATATAAGTATTTGATTTAAAAATCAAAAATTTAAATAGTAACTATATAGTTCTATAGTCACTTTAAGTGAAAAATTAAAAAGTAACTCAACTTAAAATTATAACATAAAGTGCACTATAGTCACTTTAAGTTATAAATTTAAATCAAAAGTAACTTCAATACATAACAAAAAGTGAATAAAAGCTATATTTTTGAAAAAGTGAATGTCAAAATGAAAATATAACATCATTTTTTTTAATTCATACTGTTGCACCTAAAATGTCCACTTTTGAGGCACTAAAATGACCATATCTCTTGACTGACAACTCCGATTGACCCCTAGGTTAGATTGAATCGAAGAGGAAATTGAAGGGCATGACATGAGCAAATCCAAAGGACCAAAAACAAGCAAGCAAAAACTCAAAAGCAAAGAACGAACTGTGAAGGCTTCAAAAATCAAGCAAAGGCTCAACAAAAAGCAAAACAAAAACAACTTGACGAAGACCTTCAGTAAAACAATTTGATTATTCAAATTGAAATGGATTGATTGATCAACATTAAGCAATTTAATATCAAATTCAAGCTTAAAGAAATGCGAAACTGGCCTGAAAAAGTTTCGTGTTGTTACCAACATTTTGTGGTGACAAAATGTAGGACAACAGATTCTCATATTTGTCTTTTTTGTTTTTACATTTTGTTAGCCTATACTTGATTTTTGAAATCTTCAAAGTCCCTTTTGCATTTTCAAGTGTTTGTTTTGTTTGTTTTTAGCTTTTTGTTTCTTTCAATCTCTTGCTTTTGGTCATACCTTCAATTCAAGATATCTTGGGGCTTAATTGGAGTTGTTAGTCATAAGATATTAAGGATTAAGTGCCCAAAAAGTGGGATTTGCAACTTCAATTGCATATTTAAATATTGACCTTATATTTTAATGTTGAGTTGCACTTTTTGAAAAATATAACTTAAATGACTTTATATTATGTTTTAAAGTTACTTTCTGACTTTTAATATATCACTTAAGTGATTTAAGTCATTATAGTGCACTTTATGTTATATTTTGATGTTGAATTACTTTTTAATTAATCACTTAAGTAACTTTATCACTTTATAGTCTAATTTGATGTTGCAATTTACTTTAATGTTTTAATTTCAAACATTTAAGTGAAATATCACTTTTTGAACATATTTACTCATAATATGTAAAATATAGTGTAAATATGTATTTGACCCTTTAAGTGAGATTTGCTTAAG
The DNA here is from genome assembly GCA_028749045.1 of Cupressus sempervirens. Lineage (NCBI taxonomy): Eukaryota > Viridiplantae > Streptophyta > Pinopsida > Cupressales > Cupressaceae > Cupressus > Cupressus sempervirens. The sequence continues at coordinate 475,941,005 of CM053785.1, read as the reverse complement.
AAAATCAAATAGACATGTGCTAATTAGAAAATTTAAGTGATGCAAATCCATTACATGTTTATTTTTTCGGAATACATGTAATTGCTCCTTTAAACCACATTTTTGGCTTGCAAATTACTAGTTTCTCAACAAAACAACTTGCTGGATGGTTTCACTCGCATTTTAGAACATGTAAATGGACCCTCAAACCCCAATTTTCCTCTTTGCATGTAAATGCATTACATGTAATGGCATCTTGCAACCACAATTTGCCAAAAGTTTTCAAATACATGTAAATCCAAGTCACAAAAATATGCAAAGGCTCTTGCTAAACCGGATTTTGGCTTGGGCATGCAAATGCATTGCATAATTTAAACATGCAATCGCTTCCTATAACCCCAATTTTCCAAAGGAATGATGTTTTGGTCAAACGTATGCATTTCCATTACATGTAAAAGCTCTTTGTAACAGTGATTTGAGTCTTGCATGCAAAATTACTACATGTAATCTCTTCTAGAAAACCTCATTTCGGTCTCCAACTGACTTACATGCATTTCCATTACATATTTTGAAATATGCATTTGAGTTTAGAGACCTTGATTTTGGTTTATGAGAAAAAACATTACATGCGAACGGGCTTACTAACCCTGATTATAATCTTGGAGGAAAAATTTTGGGACTTATGCATTGACAATGTATATTTTAAATATGCAATCCAACTCTCTAAACCCGATTTTGGTCTTCAAGATATAAAACGTCACACGTAATCTGCCTTGCTAAGCCTGATTTTGGCTCAAAAGTGTTTGCATTACACATATGAAACATGCATTTGGGCTCCTTAACCCCGGTTTTGCTCTTCCAAGGCAAAAATGTCCATAAGGGCATCTAAACCATGTTTTTACCTAGCAGCTTGCATGGAAAGGTATTTACAACAAATCTCTTAGCCATTTCATGCACATTTAATGCAACTTCTAGATCACCATTTGCATTGAGGAGGAATATTTCAAACATGCAAATCACTCCAAGAGGTGCGATCTGCACTTAGGAATGCATTTGCAACTTCTTGCACATGCATTTGCATCTACAAATCCCAATTTGAAGTTAAGGTTTAAATCTTTCAAAGGCATTTGGTCATTAGATGCAGACATACTTGCTAAACCCAATTTTGGAGAGAACAAGTTCATTCAAAATTCTTCTTCTTCCAAAGTTTTCTCATTGCTCTTCAAATAAGTGTGACAATTCCATTTTGTTTGCATTCTTTGGCCCTTTATCTTCCATTTGTTCAAATGCAACCCTAGTTTTTTGCATTTTTTGCAAATGCAAAAGGTCTTCCATTTCAAAATTGAAATTTTATGCAAAGAGAAGTTTTGGAGTTTATCAAAGTCTTAGTCAAAATAAGAGGTATATTTTTCTTTTCATTTTTAGTTTTTGTACATATTTTGTTGCTTGTTTTTGGCTTGTTTATTAAGAAAAGTTGGAGATCTCCCCTCAAGAATGCAAGTGCATTTTCATGCTTTCAACTTCCATGTTCAAACCATCATCCAAATGCATCCAAACTCTACATTCCTACATATGTAATCACATTCTACAAACCCAATTACATATTTACATCAATTAAATATGATGAGTTTTCTTGTGATATTGCTATCAGGATTTTAACTGTGTAGTTTTTGTTGGGTGGATGTTTTGCAACCAACAATTTTGGGTAAAATCTAGTCACAAAATAGGATGACCAGCCACAACGTGTGAAAAAAAGTCTCCTACATTAAAGGGAAGGTTCCCCATTCTCATCATTCCTTGGATCAACTCAAGGTAAGCAAGAAGTTGAGAGATTTTGTAAGGGGTGTTACCATTATTCTTTCCTCTTAACTCTTAGGAAAGAATCGACTTACCCGTGAAGCGAGTAACAGGTAAGATGAAATCTCTAACTACACTTCTATTTAGTAGCTGGAAATGGTGATACTGATAAACTAACACTAACTCAAAGGCTAGCTGAAAGTGCACTAATTTGGCTCTAAGTCTTGTTTTAACCTATTCTATAAGAATAACCTCTACCATTGGGGCACAAAGCCTTCCAGAAGTAGAGAATTCTAACTATTATTTTTTGTGAATTTGAAATGGTAATTAAAGCTACAGTCAAAGCTCCTAGACTATGTATTGCCACAATCACTCCCAGTCAAAGCTTCGGCTCTAATTGCTTCTTAAATCACTATACTCTATTATTGAACGCACAATAATAACATGAATCAAAGACAATTGGCACAAATTACAATCAAAGCTTTTAATTTGCTCTATCACACTTGCTTCCAATCAAAGCTTCGAATCCAATTGCTTCTTTTATTAACTTTTCCCCCAAATTAGTACTACACAATCAAAGTTATGCTTGCACAAATGTGGCAAAGCTTTCTTGCATACAACAAAAGATGATTATTACAATGAGGGGCCACTCATTTATATAGGCACAAGAGTTGAGAAAAAGATGGAGGAACAAGTGGGAGCAACTCAACCAACTTTGACCTGGTCTAACTAATGAGAGAAATTATTGGGTTACATGTAACTACACATGTAACTCGCACTACATTTAATTATACATTTTCATGAATACATCATTTTCAATTACAAACATGAAAGAAGAAGAGGAAAGATGGAAGAGAATTGAAACAATCCTAGAGATTGTTCTGAAGAGCGTTGTACTTGGCAATGCAATCCTAGATGATAACAGGATTGGGAGTTCCTATATTTTGTGTCATTGCATTCACCTTGATAACCATGGTGTTGTGTTTTTTGATAACCACTAATTCTTTTTGATGAATTGTCTGTTGTCATTTGAAATCTTGACGTGATCAAACTTTTTCTCATTCAAGTTGTCGTGAATTCTCCTTTGTAGATTGGCACATTTTGGATTCTCTTAACTCTTTCAAAACCTTCTTGACGATGTCCGGATGTAAACTCGGAATAACTTTCCATCAACACCTTTAACTCTTTTTCTTTAAAGTAACGCACTTGGCACATGGGAATGCATGCAAATGAAGAATGTTGATTCTAAAAAACGTGACTTAGGTTTTCAAGATGTTATTGCATGGAAAATGGATTACATGTATGTACAACATGTAATAAGGGATGGAAAGTGAGATAAGATGCAAATGCAGATGGAGGATGAGCTTTAAATTTTAATTGTTGATAACGGATAGGATGTGGAATGTGGAATGACACAGAAAGTGGAAAAACATGTATTTGCTCATAGAGGTGTGAATGCATATGGAGAGATGAAAATGAAATGTAGCTTGAGGAGAAATGAACTTTATAGTCGTCTTGGTGAAAAAGTGAAGTCGAAATACATGGGAAAACATGCATATGACATTTTTGGACCTTTTAAAAGTGACTTTTAGTCAAAAACGGGTTTTGGAGATGCAATTACATGTAAGACTTTTCATGTAATCGTATCCTGCGATTGGATGCAAAAAGTGAGATGAGTGGAAATGGAAATGGAAAATGAGATTACATGTACGTGTGAATGATGGATGGGATGAAATACATATAATAGCATTTGACAAATGACATGCGAAGTGTTGTGACATGGAAGATGGAAATAGAATGTGATGATGCTTTCACGTGAAATGAAATAAGAACAAGTTCTTGGGAAAGAACTTGTAACTTCTCCAAAGTGGAGAAAACCGGAAATCAAGCACACAAAACACAAAAAACTTCAAAAGAAAAACGTACCTTTGGAAAATGACTCAAACATGTCAACAAGCAAAGCATTTCAACATGCAAATTCGAATTTTGAGTTTGGGGAAAAACCAAAAACATGAAAATGAACAATTTCATCATTTTTAAAAGAAAAATGCACTTTCCATGGTATCAATTTCAACAAGTGACAATCACCAAGCAATAATGCGCATAAAATCAGCAAGATAAGCACAAATTAAATAGCAAGAAAGAATAAGTCCACTTACATGAAGATTAAGTGTCAAAAATGATGGAAAAAGATGCTCCAAAGTTGAAAATCTTTTCAAAAACACTTGGACTCTTTCAAACTTTGCAATTTTGAAAAGGAGAAGGCAGCAAATGAGGCATTTTTAATGGTAGATGCCAAAAAGTTCTCTATCTTTGCTCTAAATCCCAACATTTTTGGTTGCACATGTGGGAGGTTTTTGACCAAAAACGTATTTCTCCAAGGCTTGTAACAAAAACATTTTGGCTCTTAAACACCAAAACATATTCACAATGCAATGTAAAACACTTAAAAAGCCAAATTGATTCCTCTTTGGGCCAAAAATGGTGTTTCTTGAAGATTTTTCCAAAAACGTGCCCTTGGAAGGATTTTGAAAAAATGTTGTTTAGCAAGATAAATCGATTTCCATTGCTTGAAAACCCATGGCTTAGCAAAAAGGACCCTAGTAGAGAAGATTTCGTAAAAAAGGATGAAGCAAATCTCCGACAATCTTCAAAAATGGGTTCTTAGAGTCTCTTTGCATGTGTTGTTCCAAAAACGGGTTTCTTGAGAGCAAAACTATGAACTTTTAGTGCAAAATGCACCTTTCGGTGTCCATAACATATATTAAAAACATGCTAAGATGCAAATCACACCTTTTCATGGTCATTGCATGTTTTAAAAATCCCTCCATAGTGCAAAACACACCTTTTGGGAGCGCATGCATATTTTAAAATATGTTTTTAGCTTAAAAACTCATCTTTTTGGGGCGATTGCATATTTTAAGTGAAAACTCACATTTTAGATGCAATAGCATATTTAAGCTATAAAACTCACCTTTTTTATGTCATTGCACATTTCAAATGAGTTATATGCAATGGTATCAAAAAGGTCCATTGTTGATAGATTTATGTTTCTAAGTTGAATTTTATATGCAATGACATATAAAAGGTCCACTATTGATGGATTTTACATATAATAGCATATAAAATGTTCACTTTTGATGAATTTAAGTGATTTAATAAGCACATGTCAATTTAAATTCATTAAAATATTACTTAAATGTAACAAATTATATTTACATATCATATTAATAATATAACATGTAAATATCATTTAAAAAGTAATATTTACTAGAGCATTTGATTTAAATGCTAAAAATTAAATTGAACTATATAGTTAATATAGTTACTTAAGTGAAAAATCAAAAAGTAAACTCAAACTTAAAAATATAACATAAAGTGCACTATAGTTACTTTAAGTGAAAATTTAAATGATAAAGTAACTTTAAAACATAACATAAAGTGAATTTAAATTATATTTTTCAAAAAGTGAATGTCAAATTAAAATTGTAACATGATATTTTTAATTTGTGTTTTTGCATCAAAAAGGTCCACTTTTTGGGCACTAAAATGGCCATATCTCTTGACTGACAACTCCAATTACGTTCTAGGTTAGATCAAATCGAAGAGGAAACCAAAAGCCATGACTTAAGCAAAACCAAAGGACTAAAAACCAACAAACGCACACTCAAAAGCAAAGAAAAGGATGATGAAAACCTTTAAAATCAAGCATAGGCTTGACAGAAAGAAAAACAAAAAAGACTAAAGAAAGTCTTCAGTAAAACAATCTAATAGACGAATTGGAGTTGATTGATCGATCAACATTAAGAAATTGAATATCAAATTCAACTTAGAGAGATGTGAAACTAATTTGAAAGAGTTTTGTACTGTTACCTGATGACAAAATGCAGGACAACAGTTTTTAAGTCAAACTCATTGACCCATGCTTCATGAGTAGTGATTCAACACGAATCCATCTCTCATAAGAATAAATGTTGAGTAGTCTTCCATTTATTCTCAAGAGAGATCGACTCGTGTTGAATCACTACTCATGAAGAATGGGTTAATGAGTTTGACTTAAAAACTGCACAGTTAAATACTAATAGCAATATCACAATTTGACTTGCTCTGTATTGGGTGGATATTTTGGAACCTACAGCTTTGGATAAAATCCAATCGTAAAATAGGATGACCAGCCACAGCGTGTGTGACAGAGTCTCTCCTACCTTAAAGGGAAGGCTATCCCTTCTCACCGTTCCTTGGATAAACTCAAGGTAAGCAAGAAGTTGAAAGATTTTGTAAAAGGGGTGTTACCAATATTCTTTCCTCTTAACTTTCAAGAAAGAATCCACTTACCTGAGGAACGAGTAACGGGCAAGATGAAATCTATAAGCACACTTCTATCTAATAGTTAGAAACAGTGATACCAATAAACTAACACCAACTCAAACGCTAGCTGAAAGTGTACTAATTTGGCTCTAAGTCCGGTCCTAATTCTATATAAATAAGCTTTACTATTGGGGCACAAAGACTTCTACAAGTAAAGATATCCTAATTATTTTGTGAATCAAGAAAGAGATATAAGCTATAGACAAAGCTTCTAGTCTATATATCTCTACAACCGGTCCTAGTCAACACTTCAAATCCAGTTGCTTTCTAACTCTTTTTAAACTCAATTATCAAGAATGCAAAACATGTGAATCAAAGACAACAAATGCAAATCACAATCAAAGCTTCTAACTTGCACAATTAATAATCTCACTCAATTATAGTTAAGTCTCAATTGATTATTTGAATTCACTTTCTTTCAAAATGGCACTACACAATCAATGTTATGCTTACACAATTTCTCCAGAGCTCTCTTGCATACAAATAAAAGATAGATTTTACGATAAGAGAACACTCCTTTATATAGGCAAAGGAGTTGAGAAAAAGATGAAGGAAAAAGTGGGAGCAACTAAACCAACTTTGACCAAGTCTAATTGAAAGAGAAATTATTGATTACATGTCATTACACATGCAACTCATATTACATGTAATTGCATAATTTCATGCAATACATCCTTCTAGATCTACAAACATAAAAACAAAATAACAATCATAAAAATTATTCATTAGTGCCTTGAATTTGATGATAACATCATGCACTATAGGAAGATCAAAAATCTCCATTGTTTTTTATATGGCTTCTATTCTAACTACATCGACATATCCTGATTTCACAACCTTGGAATTTATCGCCAGAGAATCTTGCAAGTGCTTTGCCAAAGATTTATACAAGGCAAACTTGTTCATTGTATGAGAACAAAAATCTTTAGAATCTAAATCAGCAATGATCCTGATTGTATATTCTGAATTTATCCCTTCAACTGCAACAAAATTACCATGTTCATCAAGAATTTGGCATCTCATTTTTTCTAAGTCACAAATGATCCCAACTTCTATTGCCTGATAATCTCCTAAACTAGCCTGCAACTTCATTACAAGCTTTCTCAATGTCTCTTCCTTGTAACCCATGAGTCCTTGAAATCTGTAGAACAATTCACAAGATGGAAGAACGTCATACATAACCATGGCATCTAGACCAAATTTAGTGATCTTATCCCAATCATTCAGAATTTCGTTCAAAGTATTAGCCTCTTGAGCCAAAGATACAAACAAATCATGTATCATTTCTTCAACATTTTTGATACGTCCAAGAACTTTGGTCATATCTATAATGGCTTGTACTCCTTCAGAAATGACTTCTCCTATCCAAGCCTTAGCAGCTTCTACTATGATTTTCTCCTTAGGTGTCTAGGATACAACAATTGCACGTTGTGAGGACTGTTGTCGAATAACCTTGTTTAAGAGAGCAAACTCCTACTTAATTTGATTTTTCTTTTCCCATAATTAATGGTTACTTTTTGACACATTGGCAAGTGTGTCTTGAGCATCTTGTAAACAACCCATTAGTGACTGCTTTCTAATTTCTACTGTGGTGAACTTGTAATTAGAAAGATTAAGTTGCTCAACTGGCTTGTCTACTAATGGTTCAACAACTTCTACAAACTTAGTCTTTTCAGAATCAACTATGATTCTAGAAACAATCTTATCTTTCAAATATTTAGACTTAGTTTTGTTTACAAGAAGGTTATCTAGGGGTACCACAACCTTTCTTTTTTTCATTGTAATCTTACTCAACCATGCAAGCAAGCTGAAACTTTCATTGGTGGAAGCGGGTACAGTGGCAACCATTGACATTGATCCTGATTGTATCTTTGTTGTAACTGAGCATGACTCAGTTTGCAAAGCTGAACTCATGGGTGCATGATAAGAAGATTCCGCCATTAACAACTCAAAGCCAATCATGGAAGTGTCAAGTAGGGAAACTTGCCTTTTTGTTAAGATTGGAAAATCCTCAAATGCATTTTCGATATTTTCACATTGTTGGGCTGTTAGGATGGAGGGCACTGCCGAAGATATAGGAAGTGCAAATGTATTTACTTATAATGATGGAATAGGAGGTGTGAAGACCATAGAGAATGAACACAGATCATTATCAATTATACCCAAGAAAGAAGTCCCCCGAAGGATACGAGTAGGTTGTAGAGAAGATATGATCATGGTTTCTCCTTCTTCATCTTCTTTATCAGATTCTTCATCGGATTCCTCTTCTAATTCTTGAGCTTGCGTAGGTTTTTGAGATGTTTTAAATACTTCCCATCTTTCAATTTGAACTTGAGGTATTTCTTCACATCAGAGGAGGATGCACCATCTTTACCCACAACTTCTAATTGCGACTTTCTCCCAAGCAGACCAAAACTCCGACAATCTTCCCCCATCTTGGGATTTACCCTTTTGAGACCTTTGATCTTCAACTTTTTTTTGTTTGCCAAAATGTATTGAAATCGATCAAGGATAGAAGTTTCTTTTGTTTCCATTGTATAGGAAAAGGACATTGTTTGTTAAAACTAGTGCGATGATATTATGGATCAAGAACATTACCATCATCTTCAATTTGAAAATTAGATGGAATTTCAAGGAATATTCAAATCAATAACCTACTGCAAAGTTAGCCTACAAAAGTCGATCTTCCTAATATCCAACTTTGTTTGCATATTAATCCAAATGTCCTCTATGCTATCAACATGACTGAATGCCCTCTTAATTCTTGAATTCATTCCACGATAATCAAAATCATATCTAGCCTTGAACTTCTACAATGTGATCAGCTGAAGTTCTGTTTCCATAGCCTTAGCTTTGTAAACTGAATTCATTGTATAATGACCGATTGCCAAAGGCTTAGCAAAGTTGATACCAAAACCTGGCCTATGTAGAATGCTTTGATCACATTGTACCTCCATGAGCTGCTTGGCCAACTCCATTAGAATGATTCTGTCAGTGGCATACCTAGGTAAAGTATAAGGTTCTCCTTTAAAATATCCAACTCTCGAATAGGTAAAGAGTGGAAATTGAAGGAATATGCAGCCATATTGATTAACCTTATTGCAAGCCTTATCAAACACTCTTTTGACAGACAATTGTTTATCAAATAAACACCATAAGTATCCAAAAAATGCATCTTGGACTCTCCTATAATGGTATTTGTTGTTTGTTAGTGACAAGTGTTATTTGATCATAATAATCCCAAACTGGCACCTAAAGACCATCTCCTTTGGTTGAAAGTCCTGAAAAATACCCCATAGCAGCAACAATGTAAACAAGATAGGAATTCATATAGAATGATCATGAAGTTCCTACGTTGAGTAACTATTGAGAAAGTGCAGTACTAATAAGTTATCCTCAAAAGATTGGTTCTTTATTATCAATAATTTGGAAAATAAATTTATACATCCATGGTTCAAAATCTCCAGAGTCTTTGAGGCCACATATTCTACTGAGAAGAGTAATCAAATCTTTATACTCTAGTTTGAAACTGAATTTGTGAATAGTTTTAGGCCACCTTGAGAAGTTGTGCCTCTTGGAGTCCAACCAACACGAATTAACATACCTCTGATAGCTCACCTTATTCTCATTCCATATCACTTGAGATGACTCTTTTGTCAAATCTACAAATTCTGCAATTGAAGGCACCTGTTCAATAACTTCAGGATCAAGACGACGAATGACATTACCATCTGCATCTTTGATCGTTTTAGACTTCAGACTAAAATGCTTTGTACATCCTAGAATGAATTCCATTTCTAAGGCAGCCATAGGAAATGTGGACACCAAATGAATATCACTCCTTTTGATCCATTTCATTTTATGAGTGGTAGGAGTTTGTATTCTCTGCAAGAAATTTGCCATGTCTACATGCCCAATCTCTATATCTGACACACTATCAAGAATAGAAGTGACCTGAGATGGAGTTGCATGAGCCAACTCTTTATCATATGAATATTTTATCTTTCCTTTTGTCTTTGCAAATGAGGGCATTTCTTGTGCTTGTACTGCAATATGAAAATCCCATAACATGTACAAATCATCATAAGGTATTGCTTTCATAAAAATGCTGATTTGTGATCAGCAACAAAGGTCTTTAATAGAAGACAAAATGTGTGGATTATGGATTAAATACTCAAAAGACTCTTGTACAATGATATTAAAAGGTATATGCAAAGGCTGCAATGCGACTTGTGGTGATGAGAAAATGAGGCAAAGTGAGCTCTTATAGATATCTCTAAGGAAAGGTGAAGTCCAAGTACATAGGAATGCGTGCACGTGACATTTTTTTGACTCTTTAAAAGTAACTTTCAGTCAAAAATCGGTTCTCAAGATGTAATTACATGTAAAGGAATTTTCATGTAATCGTGACATGCGATTGGGTGCAGAGAGTGAGATGCATGAAAGTGGGATGGGAGAATGAGATTACATGTATGCAGATGATGGATGGAAATGCATGTAATCACATGTGAAGAGTGAGATGCAAAGCGTTATGATATGTAATGATGGTTGTGAAATGAGATGTTCAAGCTCTTGGGAAAGAACTTGCAATTTCTTCAAAATGAAGAAAAACAAAAGGGCACACAAAAATGTAAAGAAAACAGGCACAAAACAAACACATACATTCGGTTTGACACTCAAACATATCCAGAGACAAGTGGTTTTAAATGCAATTTCGAATTTGGAGTTTGGGAAAATCCAAAAGTGTGAAAATGAGAGTGTACATCATATTTAAAGGAAAAATACACTTTTCATGGCATCTCTATCAACAAGTGTGATACATCAAGCTAAAATGTGCAAGAAAATAGCAAGATAAGTATGAATTAATGAACAAAATTGGAAATGTCCACTTACATGTTGTTAACGATCCAAAAATGAAGGAAGAAGCTCTATCTTTGAAAAATTCCAAAACAAACTTTGATTTCTTCCAACTTTTGATGAGAAATAATTAATGAGCTGCAAAAGAGGCATTTTTCATGCCCAATCCCAAAACGTAGTCAACAACCTCCAAAGCATATAGGGTTTTTGGCAAAATGCATTTGTAGAACCTGTTTTTTATAAAAACGTAGTTTCACAATGGCACTCAATGCAGCATTTTTGGCTTAAGAAAGCAAAAACATGACTTCCAATAACCATATAATGCCTCCAAACTTGGAAAAGACCCTCCATTAATGGATAATACAAGCTGGAAACACCAAAATCTGGGCGTTTTTCACTAAAACGTGCCCTTGAAATGCAATGAAAACAATGCTTTTGCAAAAGGATTCAAACATTTCAAGCATGGAAAGAAATAGAAATGCCAAAATGCCCCTTTTTGGAATGGATTTCATGCCATGGAATGGAGAGATCTGGTGTTTACATGCAAAAACATGGACTTGGAGAGCATGTGCACAGGTCATTTTTGGCCTTGGAAGCAAAAACGAGTTCTCAACAAGCAAAAAAATGTAAAGAATGCCCAAACACACTCTTGGAGTGCTATTACATGTTTTATAATCATGTCTTTGGCTTCTCCAAGCCCAAATGCACTCTTGGAATGCATTAACATGTTTTAAAAATATGCATTTTGGTCAAAAACGGGTTCTCAAGATGCATGTGCATGTTTTAAAATATGCTTTGTGAGCTAACATTTGTTGAACACACTCTAGGAGATTGATTGCATGTTTTGGAAATATGCATTATGCTTGACTCATTCTTGGGAGGTCATTGCATGTTTTAAATCAAAGGAATTTACATGCTTTTAAACCAAAAGCTCACTCTTTAAATGCATCTGTCTATTTTAGAATATGCAAATGAGTCTAAAGTTAAAATTGCACAACTTTGATTTAAATAAGCATTTGTTTATTTAATTTTTGATGAAATATTACTTACTAGGCCATATATAATATTTACACTATGTTTTATCATATAGTATGCAAATATTATTTAAAAAGTAATATTTTCTAGGTTATTTTAAAGTATAATGCAAAAATTAAATTAAACTATATAGTTTATATAGTCACTTAAGTGAAAAATCAAAAAGTAACTCAACTTCAAAAACATAATATAAAGTGCTCTATAGTTACTTTAAGTGGAAAATTAAATAATAAAGTAACTTTGAAATATAACATAAAGTGTATTTAAGTTATATTTTTCAGAAAGTGAATGTCAACTTCAAAATATAACATGAATTTTTAAATCGTGCAGTTGTACCTGGAGAGTCCACCTTTTGGGCACTAAAGCAATCATATCTTTTGACTACAAACTCCAATTAAGGTCTAAGATAGTCCAAATCAAAGGGAAAACTGAAAGCAATGTTCTGAACAAAACCAAAAGACCAAAATCTAACACACTCAAAAAATGAGGATAAGGACATTGAAGGCTTCAAAAATTAAGCATAGGCTCAACAAACAGAAAAATGAAAGACTTGACGACAACCTTCACTAAAAGAATTTTTTAGGTGAATTGGATTTGATTGATTGATCAACATTAACCAATTGAATAACAAACTCAACTTAGAGAAATACAAAACTAGTTTGAAAAAGTTTCGTACTATTCCCTACATTTTGTGGTGACAAAATGCAAGACAACAACTAGCTCTGTCTGGGGAATATTACTCGTACGTTCTTGAAAACAATATGTGACATAGAATCCAGTTCTCTAAGTGCCTTCATCCACTCCATTGGGCAATATAGTCAGGCGACAAAAGAACCAATGTCCTAAAACAAAACTTATGTACAAGTACTTATCTGATAATTATTGAAAGTAATGTTTAAGCCCATAGAGAGCTTTCTTGAGCCTGCAAACAAAGACTTTAGGATTATGAATTTCAAATCCTTCAAGTTGTTCCAAATATACCTCTTTTGTAATCTTTTCATTCAGAAATTTTGTTTTAACATCCATCTGATGTACTTTCCATCTCTTCGATGCTGCAATAGTTAGGACTACTCTTACAGAGATGTATCTGGCAACTGGAACAAAGGTTTCTTCATTATCAATTCCCTCCTTCTAAGAGAATCCTCTGGCTATGAATCTAGTTGTACATTTTTCAATGCTACCATCACCAGCATGCTTGATCTTACATATCCACTTAGAAGAAACAACAAATTTTCCCTCAAGCCTTGGAACAATTTCCAAAGCACCATTCTTAATAATGGATTGTTGTTCTTCTATCATGGCATCCTTCCAAGCTGTATGTTTGATTGCATATGAAACATTTGTTGTCTCTAATTTAGATAAGTCACTCATGTTTGTTGCATAGCTAGAGAATCTTTTGGGTCTTTTGCTCTCTCTAAAGGTTCCAGATGGTGCAGCAAAGTCTTGTGCTTCCTCTATAGTCTTAATAGCCCAAAGTGGCCTTTTCTTAGAATTTTGAGTTTCCTCAAGATTAAGTTTTTGAATCTCACCTTCAATTTCTTCAATGTTCTTCCTTTGAAACTCAGGATATGATTTTCTTGTGAACTAAGTGTATGAGAGGGGTCTTCAGAACTTAGGGCTCTATTGAATGCAAGCTCTTCTTCAAAGATAACATCTCTACTAAGTTCAATGTTCTTCTGACCAGGCATGTAAATTTTATATGCTTTAAAGGTTTCACTATACTCGACAAAAATACCTTTCCTTCCGAAGGGTTCTAACTTAGTTCTCTTTTCTTTTGGATCATTTATGTATTCAAGGCACCCAAATATCCTAAGATGACTTATATTTGGTTTAACCTTAGAAAAGACTTCTTCAAGAGTTTTATCTTTAAGGTGTGAGTCAGGACTTCTATTTTGAATATAGATAGCAATACATGAGGCTTCTGCCCAAAGATAAAATTCTAAGTTTTGATCAAGTATCATAGCTCTTGTCACTTCTATAATTGTCCTATTCTCCCTTTCTGCTACCCCATTTTGTTGTGGATTATAAGGAACAATATACTCCCTCTTAATTCCTACTTCTTTACAAAAAATTTTAAACAAATATAAAGTATACTCCCCTCTATTATCAGACTTAAGAGTTTTAATTTTATGTCCTAATAGGTTTTCAGTTAAGGTTTTGAATTCTTTAAATCTCTTAAGGATTTCTTCCGATTCTTTACATTTTAAGATGTGAATCCATGTTTTCTTAGAGAAATCATCTATAAAAAGTATATAGTACAAAAATCCTCCAAGAGAAAGAACAGACATAGGTCCACATAAATCTGAGTGGACTGATTCTAAAACATTGTAAGATTTTCTAGTGCTAATTTGAAATGGACTTTTGGTGTTCTTACCTAGTGCACATCCTTTGCATATGCTAGAATGATCTTTATTTAATTTAGGTAAACCAGTTATTATCTTCTCCCTAGTCGATAAGGCTTTGAAATTTAGATGCCTTGAACTTCTATGCCACACTTCATTTATATCAGCAGCTTCATGGATTAAGGCTTGAATAGGTTCTATATTTAATTCATACAAGTATCCCTTTGTTTGACCAATCAACTTTGATTTCTTAAATGAAGAGTTCTTAGACTGGGTCATTACTTTACCATCCATGAATGCAACCTTATGTCCATCACCTTCAAGTGTTGTAACAGAGATTAGATTCCTCTTGATTCCTAGTACATAGAGTACTTTTTTGAGATGAACAAATTTACCTAACTTCAGTTTCAAGTTGCAGTTCCCAATTCCTTAGATAGGATGAGTGGAATTATCACCTATGGTAATTTCGTCATTAACTTCTTCTGATATTGAGTCTAGTACTTCTTTGTATCATGTAATGTGTCGAGATGATCCACTATCAATTACCCATTCTTTTCTTGATACTTCATTTGATAGCACTAAATACAATACACGTTTCTTAGGATCATAATTTTGCTCTATCTTAGTAACGTTTGTACAATTTACTTGCTGCTTTGTATTCTCTAGGCAATTTTCTTTATAGTGTCCAAATTTCTGACATTTAAAGCATTTTACTTTGGATAAATCTCTCTTAGGTTTGTCATTTCTTTGATGAGCCTTCTTCTTCTTGAAGTACTTCTTCTTACCTTTGTAGGAATTTGTGTTGAGAACATGAAGTTCTTCATCTTCAGTTTTCAATTTCCTTCCTTTCTTGAGTTGCCTAGATTCTTCTTGAAAGCAATCTCCTTTAAGTCTATTGAAGTTTGGAAGTTTGTCTCTAGCACTTACTCCTTGTGAGAATGTTTCCCATGAATCTAGTAATCCATCTATTGCCATTAATGTTAGTTCTTCATCATCAATTATGTACCCAATGCTTATCAGTTCATCTCTTAGACTAGCCACCCTTAGGAGTATGAATTCATAGATTCTCCCTTCCTTATTTTTATATGATTTAGTTGTTGTTTTTAGTGAAAGGGTTCTAGTTGCGTTATTAACCTCATATGCATTTATTAATGCACTCATCATATTGAATGTTGTCTGATGTTTCATTAGCATAGGTACTATTTCATTTTTAACTCCATCTAATATGATTTTCATGGCTTTCCTATTTCCTTTGATCCAGTTAGTTTCATAAGGATCAGCATCAAATTGCTTGGATTCCTTATCAACAAACTATGTTACATCATTTCTTCAAAAATCATCATAATTCTGAATTTCAATGCAATGGAGTGATCTTTTCTATCAAACCTGTCTTCGAGTCTGATTGCATTGGCCATTGTAGGTAGAAGGATGTTGCTAGATATGTTTTAGATCTGATTATCAATTTGCAGAGCCAAGGTTCAACTACCGGAGCTCTGATACCATGTAAAGCTTTTGCAAATTCTAATAATTAGAGTGCTGATGAAGTACTTATAATTTGTTGAGACCAACCTTTAGATATTATGGACTGAATATAATCGATCCTGAGAGTAAGTTCTGAATTTGTTATTAATTCTGCAAGTAGATCACCTAGGCCTGAATGCTAGAAGGAGAAGACTTGTGTAATAATTGTGTTCCTTCTATCTACAAACACACCCCTATCTTATACATAACCAAAGGGTCTTGACCTTTCAACAACCCTTTCTAGGTCGGCCTTTTCCAAATCATGTCCCTTCCTCAAAATCAGCACCCATTCTATTTTGACTAATAGTTAGTGGTTAACTAACCACATTAATCAATAATAGGTCTAATAAGAGCCATAGGAAATTTCCGATTATTCCTAGAGGAAGTAAAATGATTCTAGGTCCATATTATAAGGTTATTCATGCATCTGGTTCAGGCTGATCTAATAAATCAGAATATTTATATTGTCAAGTTATCAGGAATTAACAATAATAAAGATAATTAATAATAAAAGGAATAATCTCATAGTAGTTATTGAAAGATGAGTTGTATAAAGATATCTAAGGTACAAATTAATGTAGTTCTATATGAGACACGCAGGGGATTTAATAGACAAATCTCTAACTGGTCAAGGGTCATTTTGCAGAACACAGGGAGTCTTCACAAAGGATTATGAAACCTAACTTGAAAGGTAGTTTCAAGGAGTTAGACTAAATAATCGAAGGCTGTTCTATAGAAGATAGGGGATCCTCCCAGAGGGTTAGGAAGCCTTATTGAAGGAATCCTTAAGGATGTGTAGTGATAATGACATTCCTAGATATCAGTCATTAAAAATGAATTTAATATTCTAAGATGCTAATTATTTATATAGGTAAAACCTTGTCTTAAGAAGTGGGGACATTACATCCAAGCAACTCATCCCTTGTGGAATGTGCTCTCCATTATTTTAGCTGAGACCACCCATAGTTTTCCAATAAAAATTCCTCTAAGCACCACATTTTAACTTTCATATTTAAGCTTGAGCTCCATGGCTTTATAGTTCTACGAAAACTCACCAAGGAAGTACAAAATTGTATACCACAACCATGTTAATCTCTCCTAAAGCCACAACGCATAAATCGTCACATTATTTATGATCTTCCATGATTATGTGAGTTGTTGGATCACTTTGGTGTATGGGATAATGAATCCATCAACAACATTAACATCCAATCCTTCAAAATCCTCATCTTTTAGTTCTCACTCTTCTTTTAACCGCCAATCCCTCATCAATTTAGGTAGTTGAAATAACATTGTACAATGACATACTTATTTTTGAACCTAGGAAAAAAGGATGCACCAAAATTATCAATAAAGAACTCCATCACAGAAAACAAATGACAATAGATTCAAAATATCTTCCCACTAAAAACAAAAAGTAGAGCAAATTTTTCCCCTAAAAGACTAAAGCAATTCTTACTATTGCCAAAAAAAGTCAGAACAAGTCATGACTTGGGAAATAGAAGTTTAATTTGGGACATGTAAAATATAGGTAATTCTCTTATTTTTTGGACGGGGTAGGTTAATCAATTTCTTCTTATATTATGATAGCATAGCAATGTATCTCTTTAACCTATCATCACAAGGTTGTTAGGTTAATCATTTGTTTTTGTACTTTTATGTATTGTATTTCCAATAGAATCAACCAGGTTACACTCTCGAGCAGATTACAACATGCTGAGCATGCAAAAACCTGTACCACAAGCTTCCTTGAGCTAAGATGCCACAAGCAGGGGGGTCCATTTCATCAAAGTCAACAAGGAATAAACCAGGACTAATCACATCCATGGGTTTTTTAACTTTGGTGGATGGTGAAAATTCCATCATCCCCACTAACTAGGTTCAGCCCCTTCACTATACTTGGGATTTCTAATACATAAAATATTTCTTTTATTAAAGGATGTAAAGGATGGCCACTACCTATTGAATTTTATTATGGTGTATATAACATACCACTTGAAGGATGGCCACGACCTTGAAAGTTGGGATCATCACAAACAATGGCCTCAGGACCCCAAGAAATCTTTCCCCCAAAAATGTTCCATACACCATTTGGACTCTGATAGAAAAGAAACAATACATGCAATCATTCAACCACAATCACTGTGTTGCGGCTTATGATAGCTCATAAATGATAAAACTATAGCCAATACTGCCAATACCAAACAAAACTCTAGATCAGACATATAATAGTAAACACCATCTACATCCTATATAATCCAGAAATCCTTGGAAATAGAATTTTTTCTATTTTAAAAGGTTTGATAACACAGTTAATTGGTCAAAGACCTAAACATTTTAATTGTATATCCCTTTTCTAACTTAAGGCTTATTTTTATAGCTTCCATGAAAATTGTTTGCAAAATCTACCGCACTAGTTAGTTACGTATTGATGAAAGGACTCGACTTTTATATCTATGTATAATTTTTGAAAAAAATATTCTCAAGGAAGAGAAAAAGTTTAATCAAATGCTGCTAGTATCTAAAATCAACAAGACAAAAGTGTCCACAAAGAAATATAAAGCTTTTACATAAAAAGCATTCACTGCATCAAATATATACAGTGGAATACATATTTTCAGCAGACACTACCTATTGAATTTTATTATGGTGTATATAACATACCACTTGAAGGATGGCCACGACCTTGAAAGTTGGGATCATCACAAACAATGGCCTCAGGACCCCAAGAAATCTTTCCCCCAAAAATGTTCCATACACCATTTGGACTCTGATATAAAAGAAACAATACATGCAATCATTCAACCACAATCACTGTGTTGCGGCCTATGATGGCTCATAAATGATAAAACTATAGCCAATACTGCCAATACCAAACAAAACTCTAGATCAGACATATAATAGTAAACACCATCTACATTCTATATAATCCAGAAATCCTTGGAAATAGAATTTTTTCTATTTTAAAAGGTTTGATAACACAGTTAATTGGTCAAAGACCTAAACATTTTAATTGTATATCCCTTTTCTAACTTGAGGCTTATTTTTATAGCTTCCATGAAAATTGTTTGCAAAATCTACCGCACTAGTTAGTTACGTATTGATGAAAGGACTCGACTTTTATATCTATGTATAATTTTTGAAAAAAATATTCTCAAGGAAGAGAAAAAGTTTAATCAAATGCTGCTAGTATCTAAAATCAACAAGACAAAAGTGTCCACAAAGAAATATAAAGCTTTTACATAAAAAGCATTCACTGCATCAAATATATACAGTGGAATACATATTTTTGTGATAGGAGAATCCAGCTTTAAATTGCATCTAGAACATTTTCCACAAGCATACCTGCTTCTGAGCACAACGATGGTTTAAAACAACATCGCCTAAAGCCTGAAAACAATATTCACAAAAATAAATTTAGATTAGTCAAAGCTAAAACCTCCACTTTAAAATCACCTTACTATGAGAAAAACATGTCCATAATTTGTTAGTAGCTAAATTAATATTATATTATCTTTTTTACATAGAAAAATAAAATTTATGATGATAAAACAGTAGGACACTCATTAGATGAGAGAGTAATTTATTCAACAGTATGTTACCAGATGCAAAAGATAAAACCTAGAGAGCATTTTTAACTTAGTAAGAAAACTAGCATTATGTTTCATGTTATTTGTAAGTTTGAAAGGCATGATCATCCCTTTTTGTTTAGTCAAGGTCACTACCGTTTGAGTTAATGGCAGATTGTTTGTCCAACCAACAAATCTCTTGGACCAGCATTGGAACATAGTATTATAGTATACGAGTAGGTTAAGGAGCTCTCTCTAATATTCTTGGTATCTATGATTGGTGCACATTGACTTTTGTATGAATAGAGAAAATTGTTCCGCCTATTTTATTTGGTTGGGGCTAAAACAACTCTATAATTCAAGAAGCGTCACACTGAAAGCTAATCCTAAGGAAAAAATGTCAGGTTTGACAATCAAGAGGGATTAATGATCTAACTGCAGTTGGTTTTGGCCAATTAACTAAAGAGGCTAACTTTACTACACTTCTAGTCTTACTAGGCGAAGGAGGGTGTTCCTACAAATATGAAAACAACAATTAAATCAAGAGGGAAAACAACTGATCGCACAATTTAGCCATGCCCTATGAGTAAGGATATCCGAAAAATTTATCCCTAACCATCTCTTATACTTGTTTTCTAGTCTTGCAAACCTTTTCTGGTCTTGCAAATCAAGCTAGAGTAGTACTGGGATGAGTGACCTCCACGAAGTTTCATTGCTTCACCTCTATGAGCATCACCTAGATCCAATGAGTGCTAAGTGTTCCAGTTATTCTCATGAGAGATGGATTCATGTGAATCACCACTCATGAAATATGGTTCAATGAGTTTGACTCAAAAACTACACAGTTGAATCCTGATTGCAATATCACAATTTGACTTGCTATGGAAAATATATCCTACTTATCGATCCATAGATTATCAAACAAACTATGATTATTCATCCTTAGCCATGTTTGGAAAAGAGTCATAGTGTCATTTGTTAGCGATGTAACCCATCCCAATTTAGCAAATAGGCATTATTAACATTTTTGTGCAAAGGGACGATTGAGGAATAGGTGATTGATCATTACTTCGTTATTTCCACATAAAAAGCATATTGATGGCCCATGAAAGCCCAACTTTTTAAAGCACTCTGTTGTTACAATATTTCCTAGCAAAGCTGCCCATGAAAAAAATTATTTCCTTTGGCATGCAAGATTGTTCCAGCATAGATGAACTAGAATTTTTTTTTAAATTGTTCCTTGCTGTTGTGAAGTCATCTTATAACCATCTTTGGCATTATAATTCCTTGTCTTAGATCCATTCCATATGATTTTATCATGTCCTTGTTTGAGGGGGATAAATCTATCTCTCAGATATTTCTAATTTAGGTAATACCTTGTGATGGCAGGTTTAACTCTTCAAGTTCTCTCCACTTCCATTTGTGAGGGACCTTGGGGTCTATGATAATATAATCACTAATAAGGCTACCCCAGGCTTGTCACATTTGTGTTTGATTCTATGTGATCTTATTTGTTTTTCAGCAATCGGATAACCTCCACAAGAATCCTACCAACCAGAATAGAACTTTCTTTCCATCTCCAATATTCCATGAAAGTTAATATAATATCACTGCATTGGAAATAAAATTTCAACTTTTCCCTTGGAAAATTCTTCAACTTCTTTCCTTCCATATTTCCCATAACACTAAACAAGGTGAAATAATCCATAGATTATCAAAAAAACTATGATTATTCATCCTTCACCATGTTTGGAAAAGAGTCATAATGTCATTTGGTAGTGATGTAACCCATCCCAATATAGCACAAAAGCATTATTCACATTTTTGTGCAAAGAGACAATTGAGAAACAGGTGATTGATCATCTCTTCATTATTTCCACATAAAAAGCATATCGATGGTCCATGAAAACCCAACTTTTACAACCAGTCTGTTGTTAGAATCTTTCCTAGCAAAGCTGCCCATGAAAAGCCTTTGGCATGCAAGATTGTTCCAGCATAGATGAACTAGAAGAAAAAAAAAAATCATTCCTTGCTGTTGTGAAATCATCTTATAACCATCTTTGGCATTATAATTTCTTGTCTTAGATCCATTCCATATGATTTTATCATGTCCTTGTTTAAGGGTGATAAATCTATCTCTCAAGATATTTCTAATTTAGGTAATATCTTGTGATGGCAGGTTTAACTCTTCAAGTTCTCTCCACTTCCATTTTTGAGGGACCTTGGGGTCTACGATATTATTATCACTAATAAGGCTACCCCAGGCTTGTCACATTTGTGTTTGATTCTATCTGATCTTATTTGTTTTTCAATGACTGGATAACATCCATAAGAATCCTACCAACCATAATAGAGCTTTCTTTCCATCTCCAATATTCCAAGAAAGTTGACTTAATATAATATCACTATATTGGAAATAAAATTCCATGTGTGACCACAAGAATCCTACCAACTAGAATAGAGCTTTCTTTCCATCTCTAATATTCCAAGAAAGTTGACTTAATATAATATCACTGCCTTGGAAATAAAGTTCCATATACTTTTCCCTTGGAAAATTCTTTAGCTTCTTTCCTTCCATATTTCCCATAACAATAAACAAGGTAAAACAATCCATAGATTATCAAACAAACTATGATTATTCATCCTTCGCCATGTTTGAAAAAGTGTCATAATGTCATTCGGTAGTGATTTAACCCATCCCAGTTTAGCGTATAGGCATTATTAACATTTTTGTGCAAAGCGGCAATTGAGGAACAGGTGATTGATCGTCTCTTCATTATTTCCAAATAAAAAGCATATTGATGGCCCATGAAAGCCCAACTTTTACAACCAATTTTTTGTTAGAATCTTTCCTAGAAAAGCTTCCCAGGAAAAAAAATCTTGCCTTTGGCATGCAAGATTGTTCCAGCATAGATGAACAAAAATTATAATCATCTTTGTCATTATAATTCCTTGTCTTAGATCCAATCCATATGATTTTATGATGTCCTTGTTTGAGGGTGATAAAACTATCTCTCAGAATATTTCTAATTTAGGTAATTGTTAAGTATCAGAATTTACACCCGATACTGAACTGAATGAGTTCAATAATTTTGGTATAACATGGGAAACACTTCTATGTGGGGCATGCAAATGAAGTGAGACCTCCGGTTTCTAGGCCAGTTCCTATCAGATGCTTCACTTAAAACATGAAAACTTATGAGGGAAAGGGATAGAAAGAAAATGGAAAATGAAACTAAAAACTAAACCTATGGTGATGCACCTAAAATTCAAATCTATGATATTTAGAGAACTTTTACATTTGAAAACCATGAAACAATTACAACTTGACTAACACATGCAAGCACATAAATATTTTGCAAAAAGGTTGGAACAAATATTTGCTCAGTAAACGAAAATTAATCTTTCACAAAAAAGGAACAAAAGTGAGACAAAACTAAAAGGAAAATAAGGCTTTCACTAACAGCTTGATCAAACCACACGAACACAACTTTGCAAATGACAAGAAGATTTTAAAAAATATGCCAAAAATAGTCTCCAAGGCTAGGTTACAAAAATTATACAAAGATTCTGCTCAAAGGACCAAGAAAATCACTAAGAGCCCAAAAATTGCATAAGAGAGAACTCCTTTATAAATGAGCCATCAACATCTTTAAGTACAAACTCCAACTCCACCTCTAGTGGTCGAATGCTAGAAAAAAGGCTCTAAAAATGGGGTCTAGAAGCTATGAAAGTAGGATATTTGATTTGAAAAAGTTGTTCCAACCCATAGGGAACTCAATACTTGGCTTAAAATACACTAAAAATGCCTAGAAAGCTCATAGGACCCCTTCAACAATCATGATAAACTCCTAATTCGAGTTCTTCCTAAACTCTCTCTAAAAGCCTATATACCCTCCTTATGTCTCAAACCAACTCAACTTCTATGAACAAGTCATCAAAAAAAGTACTAAAGACCCTTTCCCCCTTAAACTCAAATTTAACAATAAAGATCTGCCACCACTATCCTTCTTGAACAACTTTAACTCATAATAAATGTCATTAACCCTTGTCAACAAGACCTAATCCAAAATACCTTCATTTGGCATAAAACTCGCCACCTCTTCTCTTGACTCCATATTGCATCTAAGACTTTTAACATCACAAGGTGATTTATAACAATATCATTCAAGTAATATTAAATTACATTTTGCGAATAATTGCAATATTTACTTTAATAAAATGAAGACCCTTCTAACTTAAATAATGTATAGAATTTTGGTTGATAACAACATTATTCATTATTTAAATCAAATTGCCTCTCATTTTCGGATTCATGAAGAGGTACTAATAAAACTTTGGAGTCCACCCTTTTAATGACCTAAACTTCATCATTTTTCTTCATTCGATCCTTCTGGAAGAGAAAAGAACAAAGAAGAAAGCATCCACGGCAAGGGTTTTCTGATTTTATTTTATTTTTATAGCCGCCATTTTTGGTTGGATCAGTTGAAGACTGTAATCTCATATTTTATAGGCATAGTACATATTCCTTCATGAGGTCATTTGAGATTTGAAGTTTCTTGGAATATTTACTTTAAAAACAAGTGACTTTATTTATTCAACTGTATATTCTGTGATTTCTGCCCTCACAGGTCTACATTCTAGTCATATTTCCTACTAGGGTTTGGTTCGAAAATTTTCTGAGCTCACCATTGTTGGATTTTTTTGCTGATACATAACTATGCCACTTTCTTGGTACTAAACCTGGAGTTGTGATAAGGCAAGTTTAATCATTTTTGGAGCCTATCCTACAACTGCGACTGGGTCTTTACGGTTGAGCAAAATGTGGTTTGTTTGTTGCATTTGGACGCCATTATTTGCTACTACTGAAGCCATGAGTCTTGGCAATTTTCTCTATGTTGCGGCTGATATGTTGCTGTAGCTAGATATGGAGATTTTTGCTCCTTTCACTTGATGGGACTGCCAAAGTTATTCTCTGAAAAATTCTCCATTTTCTACTTTAATGTGAGCTTTATGCACTCGATTCTTGTTGAGTTTCCCTCCAATAGATGTTTTTGGATGATGAGAATTTGCCTTTTTTTCATTATTGCTTTCTAGGTGCACAAAAATACATGAATTTATTTGTTTATTCTTTTCTTCAGAATTTGCTGCTGTTGTTCTGACTGAAGAATCTCATACTCTTTTACTTCTGGGTTTGATCTTTTCATACTTGATTGCTTGATACTTTGACGTCATTTGAAATTATAATACTGATCCATGTTTGCTAAAGCAATTATTTTCTTCCGACACAATGTATGACTCTAGCACATATGTTGTTGTCTGTATGCTCCAATTGATTTGATTGGCTTGTGATAGTGCCTCCCTTTTTGTTTGACTAATATTGCAACAATGTGGCACATGTATCATTTATAAGGCAATATCACGCTCTTATATTGTTCACTTCTACACCTTGTTATTGTAACTTGATACTTGAATGTGGATGCTTCTCACTGGTTATATGGAGGAGTGATGTTAACATACTCTTGTTCTCATTCTAAATCTTTTTGTTTGCATATTAAACACCTTTTCTTGCAGACTTGATCTACTTCTGTCTAGTTCATAGCTTCAAGCCCTATGATTCCTTTTTTGTTGCCAGTGTGACCATGCTGTTCTATTAACAATAGTTCACTGTTTTTGTTATTTCAGCATATTTTGTGAACATATTGCTGCTGTCATTCAGTAATACATTCATGAACTTGAAGCTCTGTTTAATTCTTTGTACTTGGGCATAATGCAATGACTGATATATTTCATTTTTCTTTTCTATGCAAGTGTAATGATATGATAGTAAAGTAGACAATAATGTATGAGATGAGGTTACCTCCATTGCCTAGAGTTTTTAAATCTAACCCATTCTACATGCTTGCAGGACACGGCTAACGAATCAACTCAATGTAGCGGCAAGAGATCTGAATTTAAAAAAGAAGATAACCAGTCATTACATTAGGCAATGGCTGGTTCCCCTTGACTCGCTACATCTTTGTTTGCTTTTTCCTCTCATGTCTTGGCATTTGCATAGATAGGAAACATTAGTATCAGTAGCCTACTCTCACAGCCAATTGTGTGAGAGGCTTTTACTTTCAGCATTTCATCATTTGCAAATATCAGTTGTATCTATCTTGATGAATAATACAAGGACATTTTTGTGTGAAATGAATGGTATTCGTGCACTTTCTTTGTCTTCATACTTAAATTTTACATGTCATGTCCCCTAATTTCTTATAGTAGAATTTAATAAATAAATTGATAAAATAATATAAGTAATATTGTTGTCGGTAAAGTTATAAAATAGCCAATGGATAGAGTAGCATCCGAAAGGACGCGTGACGGTTGAGTCACCCCTTCGGAATGATATATGTACACCGTCCAGAATGGACTTTGGATGATTGTTGTAATCATCATTGGAAGCACTATGTAATCTCTTCGGCATATATGCGAATAATAAAAGAAGTATTGTTGTGTACATGTTCTTGTCTATTGTCTGTATGCATTAAACTATTTACCCCATACGGTAAACATTTGGCACCGTTGCCGGGGATCGAACCCGGGTCACCCGTGTGACAAGCGGGAATGCTCACCACTATACTACAACCTGGGAATCCGAGAGGGCACCCTTGCTAGAAAAACAGAGTCAGTTACAGCAATTGGCAATAGAGAAAGAAAAGCTAGCAGATGAGAAAGAAAAGGAATTGGAAAAGATTGTTGGGATGATGCAGTTAGCTCTAGAGCTTCAGATGGAAGCGAAAGCCAAATTGAAAGTTTGAAAGTAACAAGTCTACAAGCTATGTGTTGAGCTGAGTGAACTGAGCGCACGGACACCTACCACGCCAGGGACCCATCCCCCTACCTAGTATCTATGTATTAATGTAATTAGTTGTGCAATTTTCAATTTTTAAGTTTTGTTACATGGTCGTCCGGAGACGACTTTACTTTTTTGGGGGGAATAGCGTTGTCAGTAAAGTTATAAAATAGCCAACCGGTAGATTAGCATCCAAAAGGACACGTGACGGTTGAGTCACTCCTTCGGAATGGTATATGTACACTGGTCCAGAATGGACTTTGGATGATTGTTGTAATCATCATTGAAAGCACTATGTAATCTCTTCGGCATATATGTGAATAATAAAAGGAGTACTGTTGTGTACATGTTCTTGTTTGTTGTCTGTATGCATTAAACTATTTACCCCATACAGTAAACAAATATTATATAATAATAAATATTATAACATAATCTATTATTTTTATCAAATAGATATAATATAATATCAATTTATATATTATGGTAATACAATATAAGATGAACTCTACAATAAATATATAATTAAATAATAAATCTATTATTATTACAAATATATTTTTATTGTAAAAATATTGGTTCTAATTGATAATACCATTATTGTATTACTCAATGTTATAAGTAATAAATTAATTAAATAATTGAAATAATAATGAATCTATTATAAAATATACTACATATAAACGGTAATAAATATCATTGAAAATATAATCAAGTCATATAAACTTGATAATACAGTATAGTATATCCAAGACCAGAAATAGCCCACGCGGGAGACCATTGATTGAGACGATGTTTTTACAACCATTAGGGCAGGCAAGTCTCCTTGACACACAACGTAGCATGCTCAGCAAGAGGTATAAGATGGAATTCCCTTCTAACATGGAAGGGGCATGGAGGATTCGAATCTATATGATAAGTTCACTTTCAATTGTGACAAACCACTATATCAAACATCAACATCCATCACAAGCATACATTACAAATGAAAGAAGTGCACTGTCATGTCCCCTAATTTCCTATAGTAGAATTTAATGAATAAATTGATAAAATAATATAAGTAATATTATATAATAATAAATAAATAATAAATATTATAACATAATCTGTTATTTTTATCAAATAGATATAATATAATATCAATTTATATTGTATTACCAATACAATATAAATTGATATTATATTATATCTATTTGATAAAAATAACAGATTATGTTATAATATTTATTATTTATTTATTATTATATAATATTTATTATTTATTTATTATTATATAATATTACTTATATTATTTTATCAATTTATTCATTAAATTCTACTATAAGAAATTAGGGAACATAACAATACTGTAATGTCCCTACTTGAGACCTTTAAGGATTTGCAACTTCACTCAGTTCAATGCTTTCTTTTGTAATATTACTCTTGTTCAATTATTTGATTTCCCGAGAAAGGTGGAGTAATTACACTTGAGCAATAATAGATATGCATATGTTTGTAATGATCTTTGGTCCAAATAACGTAGATCTTTGTTGCAAGAGTTTCCTCCTCCATAATAAATCTTCTCCGTTGTTTCTAATTGCAAATAGATATGGATGGAATGAAGAGATACTGCATCTGATGATTCTCCTTATTTAATGTTTAATAAATGAATATTTCCCACAGTTGTGACAGTTCTTATCAATCATTGGATATGCAGAAATTATTTTTGATAGGTAATAGATTCAAGTGTCTATTGACTATACAAGTTCTGATTACATATATGTTTTCCCTCCCATATATAACTCTCACCAATAATGACTTCTTAGCCTAAACATGGCTCTAAGGCTACGAATGTTTTAAGATTGACTTCACTTCTGTAATTATAAAACATATTGTCCCATGACCCTCGAATGTTGTTTTAGATTATTGTGTTCATACATCTGTAGATATCGGAGCCATTCCTGAATATTCTCACCATTATGGTAGATTGTTTTATTAATAATATTGGTTTTCCTCTGTCTGATATTCATATCAATGCTGATGTGTTTGCGCAAATATTTCCGATTGTTTTTTCTCATTGGCTGGAAGTTAACTGTTATTACTGTTCTGATTCTCCGTAGATGTCTTCCTGATATAGAATATAGAGATATTCATATATAAAAACGTTGGATATGCTGATTCCATTCTTCCCTTCACAGTCATCGTGTATTCTCTATTTTGTATCTTATTCTGGGTATAAGAGAATATTAAAATATTGTGTGTCGATGCTCTCTAATCAAAATAATTTGTAATAGATAGTCCTCCCCAACTATGTTGCTGAATTGTCTGCCGTGATGGAGTGTAAATCACTTCTTCCGTTTGTAATGTATGCTTGTGATGGGTGTTGATGTCTGATATAGTGGTCTGTCACAATGGAAAGTGAACTTCTCATAGAGATTTGAATCCTGCATGCCCCCTCCATGTTAGAAGGGAATTCCATCTTATACCTCTTGCCGAGCATTCTACGTCGTGTGTCGAGGAGACGCACCTGCCCTAATGGTTGTAAAAACATCGTCTCAATCAATGGTCTCCTGTGTGGGTTATTTCTGATCCTGGATATACTATACTGTATTATCAAGTTTATATGACTATTGATTATATTTTCAATGATATTTATTACCGTTTATATGTAGTATATTTTATAATAAATTCATTATTATTTAAATCATTTAATTAATTTATTACTTATAATATTGAGTAATGCAATAATGGTATTATAAATTAGAACCAATATTTTTATAATAAAAATATATTTGTAATAATAATAGATTTATTATTTAATTATATATTTATTGTAGAGTTCATCTTATATTGTATTACCATAATATATAAATTGATATTACATTATATCTATTTGATTAGAAATAATAGATTATGTTATACTATTTATTATTTATTTATTATTATATAATATTACTTATATTATTTTATTAATTTATTTATTAAATTCTATTATAAGAAATTAGGGGACATAACATTACATGTGTGCAAAATTTTAGTAACAGTAATATCTTGTGATGGCAGATTTTAACTCTTCAAGTTCTCTCCACTTTCATTCATAAGAGACCTTGGGGTCTACGATAATATAATCATTAATAAGGCTACCCCAGGCTTCTCACATTTGTGTTTGATTCTATCTGATCTTATTTGTTTTTCAGTGATTGGATAACCTCCACAAGAATCCTATCAACCAGAATAGAGCTTTCTTTTCATCTCTAATATTCCAAGAAAGCTCACTTAATATAATATCACTGCATTGGGAATAAAATTCCATGTGCATGACCCCCGATGGAAATCAGATATTCTGATTATATCTAGACCCAACAAGTTTGTAAGATACTAACCTTTGATAATTCTGACTCATTTGAGATCTGCTTCCTTATAATGTTTTCAAAACAATTTTGCTCCTGACGCCATGTTATGCCATAATTTGATCATTATTCATTCAAGAAATTAAATATAGACAAAAGAATTTTTTGTAAGTATTTACAATAAAACATTAATATAGACAGAAGATTTATTTTTTTCAATTTTTTGAATTATGTGCTATGATTGGTTAAACAAATGGAAAAATTGGATGTAATGAAAGCATAAGTATTCGAAGAACTAATAAGATCAATGTTAGTCTATGAAAATGGCCATATAAATGAAAGAAAATGTAGGATCTAGTAGAGGATCACCTCACAACAATCTTATGTATCAACACAAAATATATGTAAAAGAATGCATCTACAAAGAAGTTATAAGGAAATGGGTATCCCAAGCAACAATTTGAGACAACCTAATAACAGCTAATTAAGTGAACACACTAGTTGATCATCATCCTCATTCTTGCAAGACACTATGATTTTCCAAGATCTATGTGTTGAATAAAATTACGAGGGATGCAGAAAAAAAATACATCAAAGGTATGAGGAGAGAAGTCATTAGGAGGATGAAAACCAAACAAGTACCAACAATGTAGCTTTCAAAATTATTGCTCCTAGACCAAATAAAAGCATAAAGAGATCACAGTGATCAAGAATTATGAAAAATTCTGAATCTGCTATCTCTCAAATAGCAATAGATTATTTTGTCTCTCTACTTGGCAACCCCAACCAACATTCCTCCAACATCAATCTTTCAGAGTTCTTGGATTCTCGAGTCACCCAAGCAGACAATTTTATCTTAATGCAGCCTTTTGTGCTCAAGGAAGTCAAAGCAGCCACCTTCTCATTCCAACCAAACAAAGCTCCAGGGCCAGATGGCATGACAACAGAGTTGTTTCAGAACTGTTGAGATTTCATGGGCAAAGAAATCCATGAAATTGTAGAGGATTTCAGGAAGCATCAAATTTTTGTCAAAGAAATTGATCACACACTTGTTGTCCTTATCCCAAAAAAACAATCATGTGATTCTATGAGTGATTTTTGTCCTATTGGTCCCTGCAACATCCTCTATAAGATTATCTCTAAAGTCGTTTCTGATAGGCTTTAAAAGATTCTTCCAACTTTAATTTTGAAGCACCAAAATGGATTCACACCTGGCAGAGAAATCTCAGACAGCACTATCTTCATCTTAGAAGTCTTATACACAATGTACAAGGAGAAAATAAAGGGTAAGGTTATCAAAATTGATGTTTCAAAGGTATTTCTTTATTTGGTCATTTCTTGCCCATACCCTTCAAACACTTAAATTCAATCCTAGCTGGATCGAAAATATTTTATTTTGCATCTCATCTGTCAGCTTTTCTTTACGAATCAACGGGAATGTATGTGGTTTTTTCAGTACTCATAATAGACTGAGGCAAGGTGATCCTCTTTCCTCTTCTCTATTTGTATTAATGGTAGAAGTTCTAGGCTGTATTATTAATCATCACTGCAGGAGAGGAGCTTGGAAAGGAATCATTGTTCATCCCAATACTGATCCAACTACCCATTCCCAGTTTGCAGTTACTTTTCGAAGATGCTTCTTCCATTCTTATCAACCAAGTTTTAGACTTCTACTTTAATGCATCAGGTCAGATCATGAACAAGGACAAATCCCAAATCTTTTTCTTCAACACCAGCAAATATACACAAGGGAATCCTCTATCCTTGGCTTCAAAATTGGTTCACTGCCCATCTCTTACCTTCGCATTAATATAGGTGCTGGATCTAGGCAAAATCAAATTTGGGAAGATGTTATCAATAAATGTCACTCCGAATCAGATCAGTGGAAGAATAAATGGCTTTCTCAAGATAGAAGAATCCTAAGGATCAAGACAGCCCTCTCAACCATCCCAATTTACAGTATGTCTTGCTTCAGCATAAGCCATTCAGCTGTAACAAAACTTGATAGCCTCCTCAAAAGGTTTACCTAGGAAGGAGCCAAAGACAATAGAGAAAAATTTCTCATCAACTAGGATATGGCTTGTCTCCTCAAAATGGAAGGTGGAGCAGGGTTAAGGAAACTGAACCTTCAAAACAGAGCTTTAGGTGGCAAGTTAGTTTGGAAAATGTATTCTCAACCAGATAATTATGGTGTAAGTTATTCACAGCCAAATATATGGATTTAGAAGTCGCAATCAGAATACTAACTGTAGCAAATGCTCCTACAGGATCAGGTTCATAGCATTTTCTTTGGGAAAGCAGGCACATCATAACTGAGCATATCACATGGTCTATTTGTAATGGTAACAAAGCCAAATTTTGGAGAGATTCTTGGGAAGGAGAAAAGCCAATTTGTGAACTCGTATTGACCAAGCCCAGCTTCAATACATGGAACGCAACTATGGAGATAAAGTATCTCACTACTTGGATGGCTCCCCTTTTCCTGGAGAAAGATGGAATTGGAAAACATTCTCCATTGAAGAATTCACAAACTACAAACAGCTGCAATGTATTTTAAATTCAGAAATATATTCTACTCCAGGACAAAAGACTATATAATTTGGTGTGCAGCAAAATTGGAGGTTTATAGTTCCAAAATAGGATATGAGGTACGGAGCCAACATTGCCTAAATACCTCTTGGCCCAGCCAACTACGCTGGAATAAAGCTATACTTCCCAAAGTCGGGGCCTTCGTTTGGATCGCTCTGCATGTGAGACTACTCACAGGTAAAAGACTTAAGACTATTGGCATTGTAGGACCCAATTGGTGCTTCTTGTGCAAGCAAAATGAGTCAACTCCAAGCCATCTTTTGTTACACTATCCCAATGTCAGTAGTTGTTGGGATTGGCTCTGCGATTCAATGAACCTTCATATAGTTAGAAATGAAAAACTCTTAAGACTTTCTCCTTGCCTGGCCAAATAAGACAAAAAGAAAGTGGGATCTGTTTTGGTTAGTTGGACTCTCAATGATCATGTGACATATTTGGAAAGAAAGAAATAGAAGAATCTTCAATGAAGAATCTCTACATGTGGAATCGCTCGTTCCCAAAATAAAAATGGCTAGAGAAGCAGTTATCGATAATAAATCAAAGTTAAAAGTCAGCTACTACAATGAGTAGGACAGAGCAATAGAATAAAAATGGTCCTTCAAAACACAACTCTTTCTCCAAAGAAAAATAAAAATAGGATCAACACCCGCTAGATTGCTCCTCCTTTGGACTAGGTTAAACTTAACTTCAAAAGGGCCAGCAAGGGCAACCTAGGGATAGCATGCTTTGAAGCCATTATCAAAGATGAACATGGAAAACTCATCTCTACAATCCACAGACATATTGATATTTCTAATAACAATGAGGCTGAAATTTGAGCCTTGGAGGAAGGTCTATCACATTGTATAATCATCTAAGAGTGAGCATCAAAGGTGATTACCCAAATGCATCATGCATCAGAATCTCAAAACTGGAAATTACAGAGATGGATCCCCGTTCATAAACACCTGCAACATTACAAACTCCAGCACACATACAGAGAGGACAACCATGCAGTTGACACCTTGGAAAATCTTGGGGTATCTTCAAATTCTGATTGAACAGTCATTTCAAATCTTTCTCTAGATATCTTTGTCATTCTCGATATTGTAGAGCGTGACTTGTCTCTCATACTTAAAGAAGGAACGGAATGGGTTCTCATCTACCACTGTCATCTCATAGATATATGCAAAGACAATTTGGTACTTTTAGGTTGAGATGGCACTAGATCCCACTTTCACGGCTATCAAAGACTCAGTCAAAGCTATCCACAATACATTCTTGATTTAATAAGGTCTCTATCTTTAACTTCTCAGGATATGATGAAATCTAGAACTTAGGATGTTTCCAAAATCCTTTCCTCTTCTTTATATCCTATCTGAGTTCCTTCTTTGCTTTCAATCAACCATGGGACCCTTTTATGGACTCAACTATATGAATTGCAAGAACTCTTTAGCAGGGCAAGTTTTGGATCCTTTAAACTGTTGATGACATTTACGAAGGAATCATAGGCATGGTGGATATCTCCCTTTCTTTGAACAGGCATTGGTGTGATGGCTCCGTCTATGGAGTTATTCTTACCTCATTGGTCAATATCCTTGGCTCTAGAGAGAGATGCATCGAACTCCTCTACAGTTTCATCAAAGCAGTCAAGGACAACACTATAGTGGAGACAATCCTATATCTCTCACTTGGCAAGAGAAACACTTTTTTGCCAATCCATTTTGATCTTACTACCCCCTTCTAGATGGCTTCTTCTCCAACCACAACTCTGATGATGATGAAGACTCTTCGGAGGATAGTGAAGATGACCGAGTGGTAGAGGAGATTAAAGAAATAGACCTACACCGCAAAAAAGCATGGAAGAAATACAGGAATAGCATTCTGCAAGGTTATCTCTATCAGTCTCTGAACTTCAAATGATTGGTGGCTCTCAAAATCCTCTACTAAAACCAAAGAAACGTGAATCGGAATCGGATCGGAATCGGCAAGGCCCAATCGAATCGTGAATCGGCAATGAATCGGCGATGAATCGGCAAATTTGAAAAAACCCTTTAAATTTAAAGATTTTAACAATTTAAAACTTATTTCATGCACCCTTTATTGAATATAACTTAAGCACACTATAACATCATCAAATAGAAGTTAAAACTTAACATACATAAACATGGAACATAAAATCCATCACATATGTAACTATGTTATCTAAAATGTAAATTGTAGGCTAGCTGAAGTAAATAGAAATCAAATGATCATAATGATTTAAATCATAGAATGTATGTAAGATGATCCATAAGACATCAAATCATAAATGTATGTAAGAATCTAAGATGAAGATCCATGAAAGTTTGAAACATATGTCTATCAATGATTCAGTATCAATATCTGTAAACAAAATATAAAAACAAGGCTCCAGCTCAAGCCTCAGGCTCATAGTCATCATCATCCTCAAGCTCGGCTACAACCTCAGCCTCAGCCTCTGAGTATCCAATCTGCCTAGTAGCAAGGCGTCTAATGTAGGTCCTAGAGGACTGTCGAGCCATATCTCCCGCATATAAGATGGGCTCACGAACGTCGCTAGGGCCTGTGTCTGTGCGTGCACGTGTGCGTCTACCAATGCCTGAAGAGCGTGCTCTAGCTGCCTCAGCCTCTATATCCACCTGGTCAATCCACGCACGGTCTTCCTCAGTGAAGACTGGATCTACAACCTCTGTGAGCCACTCTGATTCTGGATCAATCTCCTCCAGAATGATCGGAGAGGAATCAGTGCCCAAAATCTGTCTAATCCTAAGACGGAAGTTGTAATGAACGAAGACAAGATCATTCAACCTCTGCACTGTCAACCTGTTTCTCCTCTTCGAGTGGATGTGCTCGAACATGGACCAACTGCGCTCACATCCAGAAGCGCTGCTTGGCTGACTCAGAATACGAATGGCAATTTTTTGAAGTTTTGGGGTTGTGGCCCCAAACATTTGCCACCATCTATCTGAAATAAGGGAAAATAGAAATAATTAGTCTCATTTACAAATTACAAATTACAAGTTAACTCTAAAATTACATAATCAACTTTAAGTTTAGAATCTAGATTCATGAACATTGAATATATTATTTAATTTTTACCTAGCTGTATTGTTTCCCGAGCATCTATGGCTACCCTGCTAGAGAAAAGTGGCCCTTCTTTATTATTGAACTTATCAAGCTCAATAATTGCAGCATTGCTATCCTCATCAATACTCAACCTCTGGATCATTGTATATAATCCGATGAGAACCTCCTCATCCGCCTTGAAGTCAGGACAGAAACGAAATGCCGAATTCAAAAAGTAAGCTGCTGCATGGATGGGTCTGTGGAGCTGATTCTGCCATCTCCTATCAATGATGTCCCAAATAGGGGCATACTTCTCCTGCACTCCTGCATACTGAGCTCTAATGGCCTCCTTGGCCCTATCCATGCCCTCATATATGTAGCCCATAGAGGGCTTCTCCCCATCAGCAGTTCGTAGGAGAGATACAAGGGGCTTAGTGGCCTACATATAAAGTAAAACAAAAATTTGAGTCAAAACTTAAACATAGAATAATTCAATAATATAACTTAAGATAAAACTAAATCATTAAACAATTAGCATAGTAAACTGTAAAATATTAAATGTTAAATTGCAATAAAATTACCTTAAGGATTTCTCTAGCAGGTTTCCAAAAACCATCATCATCAAATATGCAATCCACCACATCTATCCCTGCAGTGGTCGTAGCATAGGAAGATGAAATCCACTCCCGCCCAACAAACATGCTCCTCAAATCATCCCTTGATGTCAACAAGGACTGCAAGGTGATGAAATTCGAGGCAAACCTCGTGATCATTGGACGAGCTAAGTCTTTGTCTCCTGTGTACTTCCTCATTGTGCTAAGGACAAATGAATGATTATAAATAAACTTGCATATGTTTTTTGCCCTTTCCACACATGACTTGACCCACTCAAGTTTGCCAATTTCCTCCAACATGAGGTCAAGGCAGTGTGCTGCACAAGGGGACCAAAATATGGTGGGGTGCCTCTCCATCAAAAGTTTGCCTACAACAATTTTAAGATAATTAGAAATTCAAATTTCAAACATGTTAGAACTTAGGAAACTTAGAAATTCTAAGTTAGAATTAGAAAAAGTTCAAAATTCAAATAAATTTATTTTCAAAACTTAAAAAGTTAAAAGTTTACCTGCAGCAACATAACTTGCTGAATTATCCGTCACCACTTGCACCACATGTTCCCCCACCTCTGCTATAACTTCCTCAATAACCTCACATAAGTATGTGGCGTTTTTTACATGAGCAGAAGCATCAATGGATTTGAGGAACATGGTATATCCTACAAGTAACAAAACAACGAATTATAATTACTATTAGCAATCAACAAATCAAAATTTGAAATAGTCAATCACGATTCAAAATTATGTATGTAGGAAAGTAGAATGATCAATCACCTCCACAGGATACAAGAAAATTGAGGAGTGTTCTTCCCCTCCTATCTGTCCAACCATCAGTCATGATGGTGCAACCCTTTTCGATCCACTCCTTTCGGTTGTCCTCAAGCTCATGCCTCATGGCCTCAACCATTTTCTCCAAGAGGTATCCACTCAACTCAGCCTCAGTTGGGGCTTTAAACCCCGGACCACAAATGGTAACTACATCTATCATGTTCTGCCAATAAGGAGTCCTGTCACAAATAGATAATGATATTGATTAGAAATTTAGATGTCAAAAACTAAAATCATAAAACAAGTAGATATAATTAAAGTTTTACTTTTACTTTTAACTTTAACTTTGAAGATAACAAAGAAAAAAGAATCAATTACCTGGCTGCAATAAATGGAATGTTGCAAAAGTACCAGAATTTGCAAATCTCTTTTCTGGCAGCATCATGAATCTCCTTGTTCAAACCCATGCACTCAAGCGTGGGTTGGGAGCCAGGAGTAGTGCGGGGCACAAAGTAACTATCCATTCTGTTTTTCCGCACTCTAGGCCGCAATAGGTTGGTGTTGGACTCTGTCTCAGTATGAGACCGACTACCACTAACACTCACATGAGCACTAGCACTAGGATGAAAAGGAGGCCTAGAAGAACCCTCTCCAACACAACCTACGGATGCGGAAGCTGATGCAGATGCACTTGCAGATGTAGATGCGGTTGCGGATGTGGGAGCACGGGAGCCAATACCTCTTAACCCTTCAAGTTGCATTTTCTTAGTCAACTTGTCTTGTTCAATTTTTTCTAATGCCACTAAACAAGTACGTTTTGCCTCAGCGGTTTGATGAGTGCAAACTGTGACATCATGGCCAGGTATGCCAGCAATGTGGTATTTCAATCTATAGATACCTCCCGAATTTATTTTTTCTTTGCAAAATATACATTTTGTTTGATATTTGGTTCTCCCAGGAAACTCTTCATTATATTTCCAGCATTCATCTTTTTTACCCATTGTGGAAATTGGAAAATGAAAGCAATGGGCTGCTGCAATAAAAAAATTCATGTAAAAAATCAAAGTTTGCAACTAATAAACAAAAACTACAAAACAACAAACCCTAGTTTGCAATTTAGTAAAAATAAAAAAATTCAAGATTTGCAAATGAACACTAAAAAAATTTAACAAAAAATGCATACTACACTAACATGCAAAAAAAAAACCAACACTTACCCTCTTGCAAATGAGTTGAGGAGTGTTGATATTGACTCCTTAATGCTCCCAATGCAATTTATGGCCTCCCTAGATGGACTTCTGATCTCTTTGGTGCTCTTCCTTCTTGCCGGTTGGAAACCTATGGATTCTCTTTTCTCTTCTTCTCTCTCACTCTTCCTCTCTTCTACTCATACTAAGCAAATAGAAGGCTCTTTAGGGTTATAACAAAGACGAAAGTCAACTTAGAAAGCAAATAAAACATGTGTTTTTTTTTTTAAATTGAACTTTCTATCCTTGCTGCCGCGGCCGATTTCTGGAGATTCACGATGGCGATTTTGGCGATTTTTGCCATGAATCGCCGATTTTGGCGATTCAGGCGATTCACAGGAAAAAATCGCCACCAGTGATTTCCGATTCCAAAAAAATCGGGAGCCATGAATCTTATCACGATTTCAGCGATTTCATGGCGATTTTTGGAACTATGACTGAAACCCTCACCAACTGTGCAGAGTATTGCACTCAGATATTCCACCACATACGTGATAACTAGGTTTACTTTCTCGCTCCTACATTAGAGTTTCCACTACTTTGTTTCTTCTCTCAATTGTACGGTCTTTGCTTTCTTTAGTTCTTACATGATTACCTTCATGTGCCTCATTTTGGATGTAAGAGGAGGATACCTTGACTGAACATGTCGTAGCTATACTCCATTTCAATCTTCAAATGTAATTTTTGCACACTTAAACATATAATGTAATGTTCCCGTTATAAAATAAATTCTAATTAAGCTAGTGTAATTGGGCCAGTTAATTTAATATATCCCGGATCCATTTTTATTTTGTTTCCGTAGTTTGTGTTGTCGTCAGCTATCTTTGTACACCCTCGGACAGTTTTCCTCGTCGGACATTTAAGTACGGCTTGCAGGTAGTCATTAGGTATGCAATTTATAATATCTTCTTTGTACTGTGAATTCCTATTGAAGTTCCCTACCGTTCACCATTTCAAAAGTGAAAGACCTTCCCTATTTGGTTTATCTAGTTTTGGTGGGATTTAACCCTCACCCTATTCTGTCGTCTGTAACACTTCACTCAGATCTGGCAAATTGGAGCATCACCTTACGGCATATATTAATTGAAGAATTATTTGTATTCAAGTCTCTATTATTGTGTCTGGAGTTCATCTAAACTTATTGTGATTATGTATGAGCGAGATTGCCTTCATAGTTGTGGTTGTAACACTTTAGACTCAAGTGCTTACTAACGATTTCCTTTTCAAACATATCGTATTGCACTTACAAGTGTCGTACGGCCTACTAACTCCACCGTACGGCCTGAAGACATACCTTGTCATACAACCACCTGGCCTATTGTACCATCATCTTTCCATTTGTCTCCACCGTACGAGACACCCTAACACACTCACCGTACAACTCTTATGTACTGCCTTTTCACCGTACGGCCTTTCTTGTGCCCTTGCTCTGGCACCATACGACCATCTTGGACAGCAATTTGTACTTCCTCTCCTTTCTCCACCGTACAGACCCCCTCATTGCACTATGTGGCTGATCTTTCCAAACTATACAGGTTTCCTGAGCTCATATCCATTCATTATCCAACCCACCTTACTTAGGAACATTACAGTGGTATTAGAGATTCGATCCTGCTAGCCTATGGACAATAAATGAGAGTTTATAGCCGGAAGAGAAGAACCCATTTTGTTGATATAATAGTTGTCGAACCAGAACCCAAAGTTGTCAAACTCGTGGCACTACTAAGAGAACTTGCAAGGAATCACAAACAGATCGATCATACTCAGCGACTCATGGAAGAGACTCTCAAGAAATTGGCAGACAATAAAATATCTAGAGAACAAAATGGTCACAGTGTGGACTCGGTGTCTGTAATGCTCCCAAGTACGAAAGGGCTGAAAGTATGGCGAAGATAAACTCTTACAGTGCAAATGGAGGGATCCGTACGATGGAGGGGAAGTACAGATTTAGGCATCCAAGATGTCCATACGGTGCTAGGACAATGCACAGGGAGGGCCGTACGGTGTCTCCAAAAAGGTAGTACAGTGGAGATGTTATGTGGCAATACAGTGATTTAGTTTCCAAGCCGTACGGTGGCGGTACGATGAAGTAGCTTGTTGTACAGTGGGTGGAGGAGTACGGTGTGGTGGAAAGGAGGGTGTATGGCGTGAGGTTGTGAGGGTCATACGATAGGCAGTACGAAGTGAGGATGGAAGACAAGATGGATGTGCAGGAATGTAGGTGGAGGGAGAAGGCCGTAAGGCCAAGGAAGAAGCAGTTCAGGAGATAAAGGAAGTGGTATGAACAGATATTTGAGTCCATGGTGACAACACTCTTGTTCAAACCCAAACACAAAGATTTTTATGGAAGCCAAATCTAATAATAGAGACTCGAATACAAATAATTCCTTCAAGAAAATATATGTGCCAAAAGAGGATGCTCCGATTTGCCAGATCTGAGCAAAGTATTACAGGCAACAAAATAGGGTGAGGGTTGAATCCCACCGAAACCAAGATGACCAAATAGGGAAGATCTTTCACTTCCAAAATGGTAAACAACAGAGAGTCCCAACAGGAATTCACAGTACAGAGAAAATAATCCAAATTGCATACCTAAAAACTACCTCTAAGCCATGCTTAAATACCTATCAAGGAAAACTTTTTGAGGGTGTATAAAGATAGTTGACGGCGACACAAACTACGAAAACAAAAATAAGAATGGGTCCGAAATTCATAAAATCAATCGACCCGTTACAATAGTTTGATGAATGATTTATATTATAACGGGAATATTACAGTCCTCCCATCCCAAATTTTGCTTGTCCTCAAGCAAATGTAATGCTAGGTGCTGGAGAATGTGCTTGCCTTCCCACGTCGCATCGTCCAATGGCAAGTGTTTTCAATGCACCAAATATTCCTTCACCGTGCAGTTTCGCAGTCTTCTCACGTACTTCGATGATCTTGGCTAGTTCCAATATGAGCTTTCCTTCTTCATTGAACAGTGGAAGGTTTGTGGCTACCGCGATGTTCTTCCCTACAGCCTTCTTCAAGCATGAAACATGGAAAACGTTATGAATTTGGCTTCCTTCTGGAAGTTCCAATTTGTATGCGACTTCACCAACATGACGAACTATATGATAGGAGCCATAAAATCATGGCTTCAATTTTTCCTTTCCCTTTTCCTTCAATGAAGATTTTTGATATGGCTAGAGCCGAAGATAGACCAAATCCCCTACTTCGAAACTCCTCTCCATTCTGTGTCTTTCAACGTACATCTTCTGTTGATTTTGTGGCCATTGTAGGTTTTCCTTAAAGCATCTCAGTATGTCCTATCCCTCTTGAAGCCAATCCCTCGCCCTTGGTGCGTAGCTATCACCCAAAACTATGTCGATGAATGAAAGGGGTTCGTACTCATACAAAACTTTGAATGGTGTCATTCCGATGGACATGTGGTGCGTGATATTGTAGCAATATTCCACTAGATGTAACCATTTGACTCATGCTCATTGTTGTGTCGAGACATAGTTTTGAAGGTAACCTTCGAGCCATTTGTTCACAATCTCCATTTGTCCGTCTGTCTGCGGGTGGTAACTAGTACTTGGCGATAATTCTGTCCCTACCATCTAAAACAGTTCTATCCAAAAGATACTAATGAATCGCCCATCTTGATCACTGGCGATGTTTTGGGGTAACCCGTGCAAATGAAAGACTTCTCTAAAAAATAGATCGGCAACTTGTGCAGCCTAAAGGTCAAAGGGGATGGTGAAGAAATGTGCATACTTTGTCAATCTGTCAACCACCACAAAAATACAATCCTTTCCGTTCACCTTGGGAAGCCCTATTATGAAATCCATCGATATACTTTCTCTCTTATGTTCTAGAATTAGCAGAGGTTGTATCAGCCCGACAAGTAGAGTATGTTCGGACTTGTTCTGCTAGCGGATCGTACTCTCTTGCATACTGCAACATGTCCCCTTTAAGTCCTTTCCATGAAAACCTCTCCTAAAGACTTCTGTAAGTTTCGAGAAAACCCGGGTGTCCTACCAGGGGTGAGTCATGTACTTCCTTCAAAATTTTCTGCTTCAATTTGGATTTTGACACCAAAAATATCTAATTTTTATAGTAGATGATGTCATCCACCACTCTGTACCAATCATCCTGGATGTGGCCATCCATTAGCTCACAGGCAAATGTGTTATTGGAGTATTCAACTAACAGATGTGCCTTCCAGTCAGCTGAAATCTGGTTTAGTGAACAAATGGGGGGTTTCTGAGACAAGGCATCTGCAACCACATTGTTCTTCCCTTTCACATATTCAATGTCAAAATCAAAAGCTTGAACTTTGCTTACCC
The DNA here is from genome assembly GCA_028749045.1 of Cupressus sempervirens. Classification (NCBI taxonomy): domain Eukaryota; kingdom Viridiplantae; phylum Streptophyta; class Pinopsida; order Cupressales; family Cupressaceae; genus Cupressus; species Cupressus sempervirens. The sequence goes on along the minus strand of CM053785.1, from coordinate 475,898,758 downwards.
ATTTTTGTTGCCTCTCATTCAAGTCCTATTGCTCCAAAAAATATTTCAAACTGTTGTGATCCATACGGACGACAAACTTGGCACCTACCAAATACTGCCAAAACTTGGTTAGTGCATGTACGATGGCCAACATCTCTTTGTCATAGATGGAATATAGGCATTTTGTCTACGTAAGCTTCCTACTGTTATAAGCTATGGAGAGTCTATCTTGCATACATACCGCACCAATGCCTTCTCCGAACGCGTCACACTCCAAAATGAACGATCGAGTGAAATCAGGTAATGCAAGTATGGGACAAGTGCTCATTGCCTCTTTCAGCTTATCAAAAGTGAGTTGTGCCTTTTCATTCCACTAGAAAGACCCCTTCCTTGTCAGATCTGTTAAGGGTGCGCTGAGCTGAGAGAATCCTTTAACAAACCTTCGATAATAACTGCACACTCTGAAAAATCCTCCCAAATCCGTGAGTGATTTTGGGGGAAGCCAATCAAGGATAGCCTGAATCTTCTCCTAATGCAATTGAACTCTATACTTACTGACAACATGCCCCAAGTACAATATTTTTGTCATACCGAATTCACACTTGGATTGCTTGGCAAATAAAGACTATTCCTCCATGATACTTAGGACTTCATTTAGATGCTTCAGGTGCTCCTCCCATGTCCTACTATAAATAAGATCATCAAAAAATACTAATAAGTACTTACGCAATTGTTTGTTGAAGATGTGATTCATGCATGATTGGAATGTAGCAGATGCATTGATCAATCCGAATGGCATGACCAGAAACTCATAATGTCCATAGTGACAACGGAAGACCGTCTTCTCTGCATCTTCCTCCCTCATGCGGATCTGATGGTATCTGGAACGGAGATCTATTTTTGAAAAATAGACCGCACCATGCAATTCATCCAACAACTCATCTATCCTTGGAATGGGATATCTATTCTTTATTTTTTTTTGTTCAACGCGTGGTAGTCCACACACATGCGCATCGTCCCATCCTTTTTGACCAATACAATAGATGACGCTAAAGGGTTAGAATTGGGACGGATCCATCCTTTCTCTAGAAATTTCTGAATCGTCTTTTCGATCTCATCTTTGAATTTCTTGGGATGGTGGTACGGTGTAGTTATGACCGGCTTGGCTCTACTTCCAACTCGATAGTATGTTCAAACCCTCGATGAGGCGGTATGCCAAGAGGAATGTCCATGAAAACTTTATCATGTTTACTTAAAATATCCTGGAGTTCATCATCTTGTGGAGGTGTCTGTTGTCCTTTTATAGATCCCACCGAGATAAAACAATGTGCCTCCCATGCAACGTCATCACGCCAGAAAATTGCCTTCATCTGATGCACAGAAACTTCCTTCGGACCTTCATTTGCCATTCCGCGGAGGACAACCTTCTTTCCATCAACAACATTTCCATCTGTTTGAAACTCTAAGTGTATTCATCAAGTGTCTCCATCCATTGTATGCCTAGAATAACCTCCATGTCATCAAGGTCCACTATGAAGAAATCCTCAGTCACCGCGTGATTCACCATTGTGATACTTAGCTGAGAAACAAGGTGCGTGCAGGGCAGAAGAGTCCCTCTGACAACCTTGACCTGAAAGCCTGCGTGCGTCTTCGTAGGTAGACCTCTTCGCTTCACCAAAGATGAGTTAATGAAGTTTAGAGTGGCTCCGCTATCCAGCATCACCATAACCCTTTGTCCTTGAAGGGTTCTCCGAACACGAAAAAATGTGCACCTCGGGCTTTCGGCTAAGGCAATAGTTCTTCTGCATCATACCAAAGCTACAATTCTCTCTGTATGGTTGAAACTGACCATGTTGGTGTCATTGTGAGATTGGTTGTCTTTGACCGGCATTTCTTCCTGTTCGTACCTCGATGTAATGGATCTTCCCTTTTCCGAGGCACCTGTGGCCAGGCTCCCAAGGTCCCTTGCAATTAAAACATAGTTTCTTCCTCCGGAGTTCCTGTCTAGTAGCTTTGTCCAACGACGGCTTCCTGGGTAGAGGTTTGTCCCTCGAAAATGTCAGCAGTTTGGAATGTGAGTACCTTTGAGAGGATGACGCCGATGACGATGCCATACTCTGTGCTTTATTGATTGCCTCCAACAGGGTGGCAGGATTGAACCCCTTTACCCAACCTTTCAGAGGTTTTGTCAGTCCGTCCATGAAGAGCACTACCCGTCTTCTTTCGGAAATGTCCGTGACCAAAACAGAGAGTTTCTAAAATTCTACAATGAACTAATCGATCGATCCAATTTGTCTCAATTGTGCCAAATCTTTGAAATTGAGTTTTGGATCTTTACCATCAAATCGCTCTATCAATCTCTCTATGGATTCCGCATAAGTTTTTATTTGATAATGCCATAAAGTGATGGTGTTGTGATGCCACCATTCATGCGCAACTCCCTCCAAGTGCAATACCGCAAATTTGATTGCTTCTTCTAGCATAGGATTCAGTTGAAAGTATCGGCCTTCATTACCCACACTTGCGCAGATATAGAACCGGATCCGTCAAATGGAGACAGATTTACTTTACTCAACTTTCTTCTAAGATCATCGCTAAAATATCCTCTGTTCCCACCTCTCGAATATCTCATTCCTAGATCTGCATAATCTTTATAGGATATATCTTCCTCAAGATTTGCATTCTTCGAGTCTTCTCTCAATTGTTCTTGCATCTCTTCAAAGGTTGGTTGTTTCCCTCCAGCTGGTGCCTCTGTCCATGGGGGAAAAGATAGCATAGAAGGCCGAGAGCGTGCTGGATGACGGTTTGATGTACCCGACACTGAGTCCGCACTGTGACCATTTTGTTCTCCGGATATTTTATTGTCCACCACCTTCTTCACAGTCTCTTCCATGAGTCGCCGAGTATCAGTGATCTGTGCCTTATTCTTGGCAAGTTCCCTCAGTAGTGCCACTAGTTCGGCAGCTGCTAGTTCCGATTCGACAGCCACTCGATCAACGGAATGTGTCCTTCTCTTCCGGCTATAAACTTTCATTCACTGTCCACAGGCTAGCAGGATTGAAGCGCTCTAACACCATTGCAATGTTCCCAAGTACGGAAGGGCTGAAAGTATGGCATAGATAAACTCTTACAGTGCAAATGGAAGGATCCGCATAGTGGAGGGGAAGTACAGATTTAGGCGTCCAAGATGTTCGTACAATACTAGGACAATGCACAGGGAGGGTCGTACAATGTCTCCAAAAAGACCGTATGGTGGGGATGTTATGTGGCAATATGATGACCTAGTTTCCAGGCCGTACAGTGGTTGTACGGTGAAGTAGCTTGCTGTACGGTGAGTGGAGTACGATGTGGTGGAAAGGAGGGTGTATGGCATGAGGTTGTGAGGGCCATACGGTAGGCCATACGAAGTGAGGATGGAAGACAAGATGGATGTGCAGGAATGTAGGTGGAGGGAGAAGGTCGTATAGCCAAGGAAGAAGCAATTTGGGAGAGAAAGGAAGTGATACGGACAGATATTTGAGCCCACGGTGACAACACTCTTGTTCGAACCCAAACACAAACATTTTTATGGAAGCCAATTGCGATAATAAAGACTTGAATACAGATAATTCCTTCGAGAAAATATGTGCCGAAAGATGATGCTCTGATTTGCCAAATCCAAGCGAAGTATTACAAGCGATGGAAGAGAGTGAGGGTTGAATCCCACCGAAACCGAGATGACCAAATAGGGAAGATCTTTCACTTCCAAAATGGCAAACAACAGAGAATCCCAACAGGAATTCGCAATACAAAGAAAATAATCCAAATTGCATACCTAAAGACTACCTCTAAGCCGTGCTTAAATACCCATCGGGGAAAACTTTCCGAGGGTGTACAAAGATAGCCGATGGCAACACAAACTACAGAAACAAAAATAATAATGGATCTGAGATACATAAAATCAATCGGCCTGTTATAATAATTTGATGAATGATTTATTTTATAATGGGAACATTACAGTGTGGGGTAAAGCAAGCCCTCATCCAGCATGTTGTCGACCTTCCATGCCGTCTTTTCCCCCACGGACAGAGACATCGCTCGGAGGGAAGTAGCCGACCTTTGAAGAAATGCAAGAACAGTTGAGAGAAGACTGGAAGAATGCGAATTTTGAGGCAGATATATCCTACAAAGATTATGCAAATCTGAGAATGAGATGTCTGGGAGGTAGAAACAAAGGATATTTTAATGATGATCTCAGGAGGAAGTTGAGTAAAGTAAATGTCACCATTTGACGGATCTAGATCAATATCTGCGCAAGCATGGATAATGAAGATACTTACTTCCAGCTTAACCCCATTCTAGAAGAAGCAATTAAATTTGCGGCCTTACACTTGGAGAGAATTGCGCATGAATGGTGGCATCACGGCACCATCACACTGAGGCATGATCAAATAAATACCTATGCGGAATTCACTGAGAGATTGATAGATTGATTTGATGGTAAAGATCCGGAACTCAATTTCAAAAATTTGGCACAACTAAGGCAAACTGGATTAGTTGACCAATACATTGTGATGGAGCCCGAAATTCTAGGTTCCATTTGTGTAAGATTTGAAATTTAAAGGCAAAATTAATGGCATAAATAAAATAGAGAACATGAAATGTCAGCATGTTGAAGGTGTTTATTTGAAAACAAAAGCTAGCAATCATTGAACTGATCATGACAGGGTATAAGCATTCTGTACTCTTTTTCAAGAGCAATGTACCACGTTGCTGTTGGCCATGTTTAAAATCCAATGGAAATCACAAACTCCTATCTGCAATACACTTGCTACTGACAGGTATAACTAAGTGACTACTGTGAGTCATCCTATGCAGATATACAGAAGTTTGATGATCAGAATAAGCAAATGAAGAACACCAAATATCTCTGCCACATCCTTTTATGATAAGGATTGATGTATAAAGGTTGAAATATAACATTCAGTGATATCAAAGGAGGCAAACACTTGAGCAGCATGTATATACTTCAATATTTCATCATTCGTATTTATGAGGATGTAAACGATTCTGATTTCCAGATTTGTCACAATAGAAAATATCACTGTAACTATGAATAAGCCAAAGCATCATACAGCACCATCCTGTACATATCTGATATTGAGCAATTACCTGTAGAAGATTGTTATGATGATCATATCTGATAAAGGAGTAACAAGCATACTGAAAGTTCCAGAATTCTATGTGATTACTCAACATTCTAGTCAAATATTTGTGTCTGATGGAAATATCTGCAATTAGAATGTTGTAAAGTAACAGAGATGAAACCGAGTTCAATTCTACCAGCATCAAGATAAGAATTTTAAAACTGAATGTGGGTATCATCTAAGGTAGAGATTGAGGGGATTGAAAATCAAAACAGAGTAGATGTTTTTATATACGCACCTGTGTACTAAACTGAGGCAAATGTTCATCGTGTAAGAAATAAAGTTCTGTGCTGTCACAAATGGAGTACAAAGCAATAACCAGGCTCACTGGGTGACATAGTGCAAGAAGCTTCAGACTTGATCGATATGACAGAAGAATCATAAAGTGAGGTCAGCTGCGTGGAAAAGAGAATAGAACATAACGAGCCAAGACGAGGAAAATCTGGTAAACAAAATCATGGTCCATATTATGGGAGCATACAATCGAGAATGATTGAAGCCCAATGCCAATGTTAGTAAAGACATATGAATATCAATTTTCTCACCTGACATGAATATTTGTGGAGTTAAAAGTAAAGAGCGAAACAATTTGTGCCATCTCTGCAAGTCCTTGCATAGTTGCGATTAAAGATTGATGCAGTGATATTTGATGGAGGAACAAAATCGAACATTTCTTGGAAGTATTATCTTCTTGCTAAGTATCGTGTAGGGATATGATGCATAAAATGAAATAGAAAGGTTGGACAGTCGCCCATAGTATTCATTGGTAAAGACAGCAACAGAGATGTTTGAAGAAGGCACAGCAACCGCTCGAATAGCAAGATTCGTGGATTTCTGAGAAATATTCAGAGCCCGATATAGTATGGACAGGTTTTGTTGGAGAAGAGTCGTTAACACGTTGTTTCTTACCAATCATTGCCCAGTGATTCATATCTAACATTTCCTTTTTGTTTCATTGCAGGAATTATGAATAAATGCGTTAGAAGGATTTTGCGTGAATTAAGGTTATGGAGATTTGAGGCATTTATACGTTTGGAGGAGCCTTGCAATAATGATCATTGAGAAGAAGGCGCTTTGCTCATCAAACCACTGGTTATAATTCAATATAATTACAATTGTATTAAATTAAATATTAGTTAGTTTTAATGAAGAGGTGCAAGGTTTGGAAAGGTAACTGATACCTTTTGATCCTCTATAAATATGTAATGAAAAAATCAAACAAACCACCGTTCATTATTTCTTACAAACTCTCTGCATTCCTAAAGCATATATGTTATTAAAATTCCTTTCTTGGAAGAGATTGAAGTTTGAAACAAGCTATTGGATATTGAATTATTGGGCGTACATTTCAATTTTGTGTGAGATAAAATTGTGTTGAGTGAAGCATCAGCATCTGAGTGTCTTCAATATGATTTTTCCTACAATACAATCAGTAAGATTTTTATTTGCTTTAGAGTTAAATTACTGTATAGTTTGTCCTTTTATGATAATCTTTATTTTCTATTAATAATTTGTTATTAGGATAAGTGGATCAAATCGTTCGTCCCTATTTAAACCCGATAAATACAAATATTGTGAAATTATAATTGTTTCTTTATTTGTATCTATTTTGTCTCTATAAGGGTTAAAATATTATAGACCAGTTTAAATACGCATAAGAACAAAATAATTTGACGCATCTTGATAATCGAATTGTTTATAGATTTAATATACATAATATCATAGTTCTACATGAAAACATATAGTTTTGACTCTATCGCCCTTTTTATTTTCAGCACTAATCATTAACTCGCTCATAATTCTCAATCTGTATGCTGGCAATATTCTAATCTTTTTCTTTTAAGGGTTTGATATCTATTTGATTTAATAATTCACTTTTAATCTTATTTCAGCAAACGTCTTGGATCCAAGTTTGTTGTCCAGGATCAAGTGCACCGGCCTTGGTTTTGTAAAATCAAAAGCAAAGAGGATCCAGATCGAATTGATTGATACTGTCAAGTTGGCCACAACCAATTAGATATTCCAGCATCGAGCAGGCAAGGCTCGTAGGATTCTAATCTATGGTTTTGAGAACCAACACATTGCAGAATTTCAAAAACTCTTTGTTTTGGTCACAAACATTTCTGAAAGAAGACGGATAGCGCTCTTCATGGACGGACTAACAGATACACTAAAGGGTTAGGTAAAGGGATCCAATCCTGCCACCCTGTCGGAGGCTATTAAGAGAGCACAAGGTATGGCATCATCATCCGCATCATCCTCTCGGGGTTACATTCCAAACCGTCGATGATTCTGAGGGAAAAAGATAATAAACCTCCGCCGAGGAAGTTGTTATTGGACAAAGCTACTAGACAAGAACTCCAAAGGAAGAAACTATGTTTCAACTGCAAAGGACCATGGAAACCTGGACACAGATGCCTCAGGAAAGGAAAGATCCACTACATTGAGGTCATGTCCGATGATGAGGACAAATAGGAAGATATACCCACAGAAGATAGCCAACCCCACGAGGACACCAAAATAGTTAGTTTGAACCGTACAGAAGAATTACAGCATTGGTACGGCGTAGAGGATCTATTGCCCTAGCTGGTAGCCTAAAACGCACAGTGTTTCTTGTACGAGGAACCCTTCAAGGACAAAGGGTTATGGTGATGCTCAATAACGGAGCTACTCTAAACTTCATAAACTCCTCTCTGGTGAAACGAAGAGGTCTACCTACGGAGACGCACGTAGGATTTCAGGTCAAGGTTGCCGAAGGGACCCTCCTCCCTGCACACACCTTGTTCCTCAGCTAAGTATCACAATGGCGAATCACACTGTGACGAGGATTTCTTCATAGTGGACCTTGATGATAATGGAGGTTATTCTAGGTATACGGTGGATGGAGACAGTTGATGAATACACTCAGAGCTTCAAATGGATGGACTTCACTTTTGTTGTCGATGGAAAGAAGGTTGTTCTCTGCAGAATAGTAAATGAAGGTCCGAAGGAAGTTTCTGCACATCAAATAGAGGCAATTTTTTGGCATAATGATGTTGCTTGGGCTGCACACTATTTTGTCTTGGCAGAACCTATAAAAGGGCAACAAACACACCCCCAAGCTGATGATCTCCAGAATATTTTGAGTGAACATGATAAAGTTTTTAATATTTTATTGACATTCCTCCTAGCATACCGCCTCATTGAGGGTTTGAACATACCATCGAGTTAAAAGCTGGAGCCAAGCCAATCATAACCACACCCTACCGCCATCCCAAGAAATTCAAAGATGAGATCAAAAAGACTATTCGAGAATTGCTGGAGAAAGGATGGATCTGTCTCAGTTCTAGCCCCTTTGCATCATTAATGGTATTGGTCAAAAAAAAAAAAGGACGGGACGATACACGTGTGGACTACCATGCGTTGAACAAACAATAAAGAATAGATATCCCATTCCAAGGATAGATGAGTTGCGAGATGAATTACATGGCGCAGTCTATTTTTCAAAAATAGATCTTCGTTCTAGATACCACCAGATCCACATGAGGGAAGAAGATGTCGAAAAGACGGCCTTTCGTTGTCACTACGGGCATTATGAGTTCTTGGTCATGTCATTTGGATTAACAAATGCACCTGCTACATTCCAATCATGTATGAATCGCATCTTCAACAAACAATTGCGTAAGTAGATACTGATATTTTTTGACGATATTCTTATTTATAGCAGGACATGGGAAGAGCACCTAAAGCACTTGGATGAAGTCGTAAGGATCATGAAGAATCAGTCTTTGTTCACCAAGCAATCCAAGTGTGAATTCGATATGACAGAAATATTGTACCTGGGACATGTCAGTAAATATGGCATTCAAGTTCATCAGGAGAAGATTCAGGTTATCCTTGATTGGCCTCCCCCGAAATCACTCACGGAGTTGTGAGGATTTTTTGGACTGTGCAGTTATTACCAGAGGTTTGTAAAAGGATTCTCTCAGCCCAGCGCCCCATTAACAGATTTGACAAGAAAGGGTTCCTTCCAATGGAATGAAAAAGCACAACTCACTTTTGATACGCTGAAAGAAGCAATGAGCACTTGTCCTATACTTGCATTGCCTAATTTTGCCTCACCTTTCATTCCGGAGTGCGACACATCTAGAGAAAGCATTGGCGCGATACTGATTCAAGATAGACACCCCATCACTTATGAGAGTAGGAAGCTTACCCAAACAGAACGCTTATATTCCATTTATGACAAAGAGATGTTGGCCATCGTACATGCACTTCAAGTTCCGGCAGTATCTGGTGGGTGCCAAGTTTGTTGTTCGTACGAATCACAATAGTCTGATATTTTTTCTAGAGCAACAGGACTCGAACAAGAGACAACAAAAATGGGTAAGCAAGGTTAAGGCTTTTGATTTTCACATTGAATATGTGAAAGGAAAGAACAATGTGGTTGCAGATGTTTTGTCCGGAAAACCTGCTATTTGCTTACTAACCCAAATTTCAGCTGACTGGAAAGCACATTTGTTGGCAAAATATTCGAAAAACACATTTGCCTGTGAGCTAATAGATGGCAACACCCAGGATGATCAGTACAAAGTAGTGGATGACATCATTTACTATAAGAATTGGATATTTTTAGTGCCGGAATCCAAATTAAAGCCTAAAATCTTGAAGTCCACAACTCAACCTTAGCAGGACACCCAGGCTTCCTCAAATCTTACAGACATCTTAGGGAGAGGTTTTCCTGGAAGGGTCTTAAAGGAGATGTATTGTAGTATGTAAGAGAGTGTGCAGTCTGCCAACAAAACAAATCCGAACATACTCTACCCGCCTGGTTACTACAACCTCTGCCAATTCCAGAACAAAAGTGGGAAAGTATTTTGATGGATTTCATTACTATACTTCCCAAGCTGAATAGAAAGGATTGTATTTACATGGTGCTTGACAAACTGACAAAGTACGCACATTTCTTCACCATCTCTTCGAACTTTTGGGCCACACAGGTAGCCGATCTATTTTTTAAAGAAGTCTTTCATCTGCACGAGTTACCCCAAAACATTGTCAGTGATTGGGATGAACGATTTATTAGTATCTTCTGGACAGAATTGTTTCGACTGGTAGGAACAGAATTGTCGCCAAGTACTAATTATCACCCTTAGACAAACGGGTAGACAAAGATTGTGAACAAGTGGCTAGAAGGTTACTTTCGAAATTATGTTTAGGCACAGCAATGAGCATGGATCAAATAGATGCAACTAGAGGAATATTGTTACAATACCACTTACTATATGTCCATCGAGATGGCACTGTTCAAAGCACTATACGGGCATGAACCCCTTTCCTTTATCGACACAGTTCTGGGTGACAGTCGCACACCAAGGGCGAGAGACTGGCTTCAAGAGGGACAAGACATACTGAGATGCTTGAAGGAAAACTTACAATAGGCACAAAATCAACAGAAAACCTATGCTGACATACATCGAACTGAGAGAACTTTCAAAGTGGGAGACTTGGTCTATCTCAGACTTCAACCATATCAGCAATCGTCATTGAAGGAAAAGGGGAAAGAAAATTGAAGCCACGATTTTATGGTCCTTATCGAGTAGTTCGCTGCATCAATAAAGTTGCCTGAGTTGGAACTTCCAGAGGGGAGTTGTATTCATAATGTTTTTCATGTCTCCTGCCTTAAGAAAGTTGTGGGAGAGAATATCACGGTAGTGGCAGACCTTCCACCGCTCAATGAAGAAGGAGAGCTCATATTGGAACCAACCGAGATCATTGAAGTACGTGAGAAGACCCTACGAAACCGCACGGTGAAGGAATATTTGGCACATTGGAAACACTTAACGTTGGATGACACAACGTGGAAGGGCGAACACATTCTACAGCATTCGGCATTGCATTTACTTGAGGAAAAGAAAAATTTGAGACGGAAGGACTGTAATGTTCTCATTATAAAATAGATTTTAATTAAGCTATTGTAATTGGGCCGATTGATTTAATATATCCCAGACCCATTTTTATTTTGTTTCCGTAGTTTGCGTTGTTGTTGGCTATCTTTGTACACCCTCGAACAATTTCCCCGTCGGATATTTAAGTATGGCTTGTAGGTAGTCATTAGGTATGCAATTTATATCATCTTCTCTATACTACGAATTCCTGTTGGAGTTCCCTGTTATTGACCATTTCGGAAGTGAAAGACCTTCCCTATTTGGTTTATCCAATTTTGGTGGGATTTAACCCTCACCCTATTCCATCGTCTGTAACACTTCACTTGAATTTGGCAAATCGGAGCATCATCTTCCGGCATATATTAATTGAAGGATTATTCGTATTCAAGTCTCTATTATTGTGTCAAGAATTCATCCAAACTTATTGTGATTATGTATGAGCGAGATTATCTTCATAGTTGTGGTTGTAACACTTCTGACTCAAGTGCTTACTAATGATTTCCTTTTCAAACATACCATATTGCACTTCCATGTGTTGTACGGCCTGCTAACTCCACCATACGGCCTGATGACATACCTTGCTGTACAACTACCTGGCCTACCATACCATCATCCTTCCATTTGTCTCCACAATATGGGAGACACCCTGACACACCCACCGTACAACTCTTGTGTACTGCCCTTTTACCATACGGCCTTTCTGTTGACACCTTACGACCTTTCCCGTGCCCTTGCTCTAGCACCGTACGACCATCTTGGACAGCAATCTGTACTTCCCTTCCTTTCTCCACCGTATGAACCCCCTCATTGGACTATATGGCTGATCTTTCCACACCGTATGGGTTTCCTAAGCTCATCTCTGTCCATTATCCAGCTCTCCGTACTTAGGAACATTACATATAAATAAAGGGCACTATCCCATAGCAATAGCACTTACGTTAAAAAATAAAAAATAAAAAAATCTTGCAACTATGCACAAACATCACATTTTATTGCTATCTGATGTCCCCATATTTGTATATAATTTAAATAATAAATAAATATTTTATATAAAGTAACATTAATAATGATATTAAAATAATAATATTTTTATAAAGTAATATTACATTCTAATTATATAATAATATCATATCGTGTTATAAAATGGATTAATGCAATGTGATTGTAATCTGTGTTCAATGAAGCTCAAATATGATCTCTGTATGATATTGTCCTCTAAGATCACTAGGGTTTTCATACTAGGATTCCCATGCTTGAACACAGGTGATTGTTATGTCCCCACCATATTAGGAGACCATCACTAGGGTCAATCTCTCCCTCAAATTGCAATCCTCATTTAACGGCATTAATTATTATTTCTAAGGAGGGCTGACTATGGTTATGGGGGGCAACTTCAAAGAGCCGTAAAACAAAATTAAATAATGCTAATTGCTATTATTTTGGCTGGCACCTTATGGAGAATATAAATCCTATCATGATAGGTGACCCCTCTCCATATGATGGTGCATTCAATTAGTTGAAATAGATAGAAAATTACATTTTCTATAGAGGGCCAACCTTGCTAGAGATGGGTGCCCTATCTCGAGGATAAAATGCAATAAACATTTGTTCATATTGCTGACTGACCTGGTTGTGACCCTTGGCGACGTATTTAAATGCAAAATTAAATATGATATGTACGGCCTAACTTGATTGGATAAGTTGTATTGCTTGGTGAAGAGTTGCCTCTTGGAAGGTCTAAAGAGAGGTATGTTGAGACTCATTTGGGCATCTTTTTATTGCGATATCTCTTTTTCAGGAGCAGACTTATAAAGAAAATCTGAGATTATGAAAAATCAGATTCTGTGGGATTAAGAAGGCACGTGACCAAATCTTAAGGAAGGGTATGAGAAGACTTAATGTGATTTGTAGCAGATCTATAAGCTAAAATGAGAGCAATCTAAAAGGTTGCTTTATACAGATTCGAGGCAGACTTAAGACAATGTCTGGACTATCAAACACAAGCAGAGGGAAATACACAGATAGCAGAGATAATTAATCCTACAGCAGAGACAATCAACCCTATAGCAGAGGCAACCATACATCAGAAACAATCACACCTACAGCAGAAGCAATCATAAAACAGAGAAATACTAACAGTCATAACTCTTATATGCACTTTCATACACGAATCAAACAATTCTTAAGACTTCCTGAGGAAAGTAGAATACAAATTATTAATGGGGTATTGCAGAGGTAATGCTATAAGTGTTGTACATGCTCTACCACATACTCGTGACAGTAGAGAAGGACATATCAATCTTTGTTTTGTCATATCAAGGGATATTGTTACATGCTAAATAATACATACAAAGGTTGTAGAAGACACGTATCAAGTCAGATTATTGATTATGAAACAGTGTAAGTCACTGTAATATGTCGAACATATAATTGACACACCAATTAAGGATGAGGACGTGCTAGAGGGTGAATACAATTCTACTTCAGAACAGAGACTATAGACAATGATGGGAGTAACAAGTAATCATGAAAGGAGTGATTTGCTAATCCAAACAAAATTAATATTATTATCAATAATATCGTTATCGATCAATCCTATGAATATCAACTTAAGAGATTACTACCCTTAAAGTGATAATCAAGAATATCGAAGGTTTGACTATTGTATTAATCACAAGTATTATTGTGACAGTAATTAGGCTTTATCGATTATGTTTATGTCGCTGATCACGAGGAGGTGTGAACACATTGTCTATATCATCATCGAGGAAGAATAACACTTGCCTTACCATAATCTATATTCAGAATTAATAATGAGGATTAAAGTGACAGGTAAGGTACAGTAGAAGACTATATGTGATGGTCAGTGATCCTACTTGAGTTTGGAGGAAGCATGATATTAACTAAACCTTAATTATGATTGATAACTGGAAAATGCCCTAAACGGGTCATTACAGCAGCCCATGGCAAATTGAGCAGCTTTGTTTCTTAGTTTCAATGGTGTGAGTGTTGAAGCTTAGCATCTGTCAAAGTAATTATCAGAGAAAATATGGCAAAAAAGTTACAAATAAAAGAAAAAGTCGTAAATAATTAATGACCCCCAAAAAGGGTTCATTACATGCTAATCTCCAAATTGAAATAATTACAATGATGATAACATGCAATTTCGTATTACTCAAATGAAATGAAAGAAAACTGGAAATCTGATTGTGGTTAATCGTGAACATTAGAATTTAGGCACTGCTCAAGAGGAAGCCAATATCATTAGATGCCAAGGCTGGAATTATGTAGTTAAGGCACCAAATATTCAAATATGCCTCTCAAACCCTAACATCACTTCATTTAGCTGTCACTTGACCACACAAAGAAGTGTAGCTACCTCAAGACTTCACATGCAAGTATGAGCTGCGATCTTCCAATAATATCAACCCTTGATCTTGCTCTAAAGTCTGGAATAAAATGAAGCTTCTTCCCACTAAATTCTGCAACCAGTTATATCAACCTTGGCCTCTGGATGAAGCTAACGCTTGGAAAAATTCAATAGGCATTTAACCACCTCAAAGTGTTGAAAAATCAGAAGAATTTGACAAATTCTCCATGTCTGAAACTCAAACCATTGTCTCCATTTCTTCAATTTCACAAACTATCAAATACACAATAGAATGAGTCGATTTCCACTTCTTTGGCTTTTAAAGAAAATTTCAAGGAGAAAACAATCAACTATCTTATCCAATACATTTCACGTAACTTTCAAATATATTTGCTTTTGATGCATTTTCTATTGTGCTTTTAAAACATTTGATATATTTACTTTTACACCCCATGTTGACTTAGGGAAATAATAAAGAGATTCACTCCATTTACTATAATGTTCATTCAATGCACTCATTTAAATTAATTAGCCACTTTTAAGGAATACTTTATATTATTAATTAACACGTTAAACTTGATCCAATGAACTTATTCCACTTAATCAACTGATGAACTCTACTAATACCGAGTTCAGGTGCACTGCTAAAAATAGCAAAATGGGCATCATTGACTTACTATAAGTTGTAAGTCCCTAAAACTAAGTCAACTAATGAATGAGTCAATTACTGTGCATATCATAGGTCTAGGTGCCCTTGCTAGATATAGTATTGACCATAAACTGACTTAGGATAAATAGTGAGTCCCAAACTAGAAGCTCTATCGATGTTCCAACAACTCCATGTTGCTACCATATGTTCAGGTTCCCTACTCAAAATAGTAACCCTGACTTTTGTGAAATGGTAACTTAGTAAGCATGTCGACCTAACTTAGATGAAGGGAAATCCTTAACATCCTTAACCATTCAAGTGGAAATTGACCTCTAGCTCTGGTAAATGGACCGTCTAAACAACTCCATTAGCCTATGAGGGTCGGGAAATAGGCTAATCCTCTAAAAGTTAACGCTCATAAAATTGGGGACATTATAAAAACCAATCAGCCCTCCCCATCCAATGAGGCAAATAAGGTGATTCACATGTTTGAAAGCTTTCTTCAAGAAGCAAACATGAAAGACATTTTGTATCTTACTCTCAGAAGGTAACTCACGCTCATACACTACTTTCCCAATCCCCCTTAATTCTCAATATTGACCATAACACTGAGGCTTGAGTTTCCCCGCCCCAATCATCCTAAGTGTAATATGTTTGTTGTAAGGTTGTAGATTCAAGAAAACCATATCTTTTACCTCAAATGTCCTCCCAACCCAATGTCAATCTGCATACATCTTCTAAAAACTTTGTGCATGTTGAATATTGTCCTTAAGTTCCTCAAGGATACTTGACTGTCTTGTAATCAATAACAAGCTCTTGGCACTCTAATATCACCTAATGCCAACTCCACAAAAGATAAAGCATCATATCCATACAAAGCTCAAAAGGAAGTCATAGCAATAAACGTGGTACATAGTATTATAATTTATAACAATACCCCCCTAAATACCCATTGCAAT
Organism: Cupressus sempervirens; assembly: GCA_028749045.1. Taxonomy (NCBI): domain Eukaryota; kingdom Viridiplantae; phylum Streptophyta; class Pinopsida; order Cupressales; family Cupressaceae; genus Cupressus; species Cupressus sempervirens. The sequence continues at coordinate 475,882,688 of CM053785.1, read as the reverse complement.
CATGCCTTCTACAAAATCAAAACATAGTTGGGCAAATAACCTTCAACCCGTTCTACGTTTCTCCATCCGTCTGAGGGTGGTAATTGGTGCTAGGGTCAACTCTATACATGATGACGAGAATATCTCATGCCAAAAGATGCTCATATACCTACAATCTCAGTCACTAATAATGGTCATGGGGAGTCCATGGAGTCTAAACACCTCATGAAAGAATAACTCTGCCACTTGAGGTGTTGTAAAGTTAGCTACAATAGACAAGTGTGCAAACTTCAGCAACTTATCCATAACCACAGATGCAATCCTTCCCACTAACTCACAAAAGAGTAGTATTGATATACTCTCCCACTTCTTCTCTAGAATAGGCAATGGTTGTAGATGACCTACTGAGAAAATATGCTCTTGCTTTGCTAACAAGTCACACACAAACATGGCACAAGACATCATCCTTGAGACCCTTCCATGTGAATCTCTATCTAACCTGCATGTATGTCTTGAAATACCTAGGATGTCCTACCAAAGTTGTGTCATGGATGGCATATAAGACCATATCCTTCAATTTCGATCCATGGACTAACAAATCTTGTTCTTAATATAGATAACATTATCAAGTATCGTGTATCTATCATTGTAAATCTGACCATCCATAATCTTGCATGGTAAATGATTCTAAGAATACTCAACTAAAAGTTGACACTTCCAATTTGGTGAAATCTCACTAAGAGAACAAAGTGTAGCAATTGTAGGCCTCCAAGAAAGTGCACCAGCAACAACATTATTTTTCTCCTTGACCCCATCAATACCAATCACATGCTTAAATCCACGATCAAGAGGTCTACTGAGAGGAACATTGCCAATGCAACTCCATGCTTTCCCAACACACTTTTTGGACATCAATGAGGAATGGTGCTCATCCTATGAAGAAGGTGACTTGGACAATACAAAAGACTATGCCACCTCTTGGCCATTTTTGCCCCCCATTCAGCCCATCACTGATAACCGATTTGAGAGATCTTCAAAGGGCAGGATTCTTTGATGTGGGTTATCATGCTTTTTGATTGGGTTTAACATCTCATGCTAACTCATTCTCTTCATGTGTTGAGCTAGTGCAGTTTGTTCATTGACCGAGCTAGCTCAATTTCCTTCATGTGCTGAGTTGCAAGTTAACATGCATTTTCTGCCAGGGTTAACATTTTGCATTAACCATTTTTGCCATTTTGGAGAATGACTTTTATGCTCTTTCCGGAATCATGAAATCGTTGCTGTCTCTTCAACCGAACATTCGAGAAATGTGTTGACCAACCGATTTCTTCCATGTAGCAAATCGTTAATTTGTTGGGTTGCTTCTAATCGGATCGTGGTCGTATTTTCGCATCATTGCTTGGGCCTCTTGCGAGATATGATGGCCATTAGATTTTGGGGCTTCTTTGGATATTTTGAGTGCATCTCAGTCGTCTGTGTGGTTAGGTGGAGATCTTGGATCTACGGTTGTGGTTTATTCATCGGTTGGGGATATTTTGCAGCATCTGAGCCATTCATTCCAAAATGAAGATCTACATCAATGGCTCATCTTATTGGGGCAAATTAGATTTATTCCACACAAATCAACTCTGAATTTTTGGGGCGGGTTAACTTGCATGTTATCCCATCCTATGTTTTTTGACGACGATACAGATTTATTTGTTGCGACCATGGCATGTTACAAGGACTATTCTTTAATGTTGAATGACATTCTTTGGCCTTGTTTGCATGACATCTATGCACCTCCATGCCTCATTAATGATTATAATGATCAAATCTCATGGGATTTGATTTCTTACGGCTAGATGCAATTGTCTTTGCCCTTCCTGTCACTTCTACAGCAGATTGTATTTCATGATCAGATTTAGTTATGATATTCGTTTATTGCTGCTCTTTGCAACTTGACTCCACCTTTGGTTGGGTTTAAACTTCAAGTTAGATTTGAGTTACGCCTGAGCTCTTTGAAGGGCAGTTGTAAATACTTTTTCCAAGTTCTTCTCTGTTTGTATTTTTGCAGCAGCATTATGCTCTGCAACTTTTGCCTTCCATTAATGAAATTTTTGTTCCTTAGCTTTTCTTGCCATTCTATTGACTAGTGCATGTATTTTTCATTTTCTTGATTCATATGTTGTGTTAAGTCTATTAGCAGTTGTTGTATAGTGAAGTTCCTTTCCTTTCAGCACTTCAACCAATTCCAAAACTGCATGTGGTTTCTTGGAAATAGAATAGAGCCAAGACTAGTGTATTCTGGTGCTCTCATTGATGTGTAGTGCAGTTACACGCATGGTTGTAACCATATTTCTATCTTGGTGCATCATCCCACTTTCCCTTTCAGCATTTTAATTTATGTTCTCCTTCTCCCTTTTCCTCTCAAGAAGTAGTTTAGGTGCACCTTGATAGTAAGGAAGCCGGCCTTCTCCAGAGATTCGACCTCAGAGCACAAGTCCCACACTTGGAAGTCGTTTCCATGTTACACAAGGTCACCTAAGAAATAGTTCCTCAGGCAAGGGTGCAGACTTTTGTATCAACATTTTTTGGCATGCCCAGTGGGACAATCATTTTCAGCTGCACAAGTCCGTTGGAAGCCATCTTGAAGTCCATTAATTGAGAATTTGGGTGTTATTCTCAGTTAAATCAGCCTTTGGAGGCATTTCATCAAACACCATGGTGGCTCTAAGTGCAAATCTACTAGTTTCATACAGACCCAGTGCTGGTATGCAAAGATCATCTCTGATCTTCTATGATTTCAAGGTTTTCTATGAGATTTTTTATTTGAATGCCTAAACATGGACCCATTTCATGGAAATCCTTATTATTTTCCCCCATACCATGAGAATGCTATTCCTCAACCCTCTTTCTATCAATATTAGCCGCAAGCTGATTATGCCCAAAACTCATTTTCAACAACATATGGCCAACAAATTCAATATCCTTATCCTCCTCTTCCCCTTGGTCCATTAATTCCAATGTTAACATGCAATGAAATTAGAGAAATGATGGCAAGCGCGCAGACTCTAATGGATAGGGCGTTGAATTTCAATCGACAACATGAGTTTGATTTGCAATAGCGAATGGAGATCCAATAGGGGCAATATAAACAAGAAATTTCTTGTCAGGCCTCTCCTCAACAACAAGAACCAGATAATCTAGCCCTTTTTCACTCTCTAGAGTGGGAGTTGAGAAGAGCCCAGGTTGAGGGTTGTTGCAAAAGAAGAGACAAGGCTCAAGCTTGCTCAAGTGCAAGCAACTGAAGCACAAGAGCCCCCGAGGTGGAAACTTGCTTACTTCATGCAGAACAGCCCTCCTATTCTGCAAAACAACACACAAAAGCCAAAGGTCCACTCACAAGAAACATTGCCAAATCCATCTGAAGAAGAGCCACCCAAACACAAGTTTGCTAGCTTCAAAAGGAGTGAGCCTCCCCATATTTCCATTTCTTGCTGCAATCATCAAGAGCATGCACTTCCTCAGCTTAATGTTGAGCAGTTGGTTATGGAGAGGAAGAAGATAGAAAAGGATGAGGTGGTTCCTGCCCTTGAGGAGCCAAAGATAGCTGATCAAGCTTCAGTTGGGGAAGAAAGATCACACCTGCTACAAGGAAAAGGGAAAAATCATCAGTTGTAGCAAAAAGACAAGCATGAGCAGGAGGAAGAAGAAAAGATAAATGCAGGTTAGGATCTGGAGGATGATTTTTCCAGCATCATAACAGACTTTTGCTCAAGGCTTGAAACCATATTAGTAGCTCCAAAGGAGGTGGCTCATGAGCATCATGAGAAAGAGGTGGAGATTATTTCTTCATAGGAGGTTGAGCCACTTCCAAACCAATTGGATGCTACAATTACAAAGCACAACATGGTCAAGGTTGATTGCCCACACCCGAAAGCATCTAGAGGATGCCCCATCAAACATCTAGCTCTGCAACAAATCAGCAAGTTGCCCCTGGTCATGCTTACACTTGAGCATGAGGGTGAAGATCACAAAGAGGAACAAGTAAGTCTTGCTCAACAAGGCGTCCCAATGCTGGAAAGCTTCATTGTTTTCAGCATTGGGAAGGAGGTATTCCATGTAGCAGTATGTTTGTCATGCTTGTTGGTTTTTTCAGCTGCCCACGCACATGGAAAAAAAAAAATCAACTTGTAAGGAAGGGCAACTACTTCAACAAGCCAATCAATGGCTTTATTTGATTTTTCGCATTGTAAATACTTGTACATAGTAGAGGTGGTGTCTTTTGCTTTCCAAGAAGTGCACGAGCACAGTTGCTCCTTTTTCTAGAGTCGTTCTAAGCTTTTCGAAGCTCCCTAGAGATTTTGTTTTTTGTTGGTTGCAGAATTTTGTGAAGTTGCAGGTGGGATAACGCATCAATTCTTGGCAGTGACTCTATGCCCAATGAATTGCTTAAGGCCACTAGTCTATACTTAGCAGGAAAGCATCCCCTTTGAGTCACCAAGAATGTTGGCCATTTTTGCCCCCCATTCAGCCCATCACTGATAACCGATATGAGAGATCTTCAATGGGCTGGATTCTTTGTTGTGGGTTAACACGCTTTTTGGTTGGGTTAACATCTCTTGTTAACTCGGTCTCTTCATGTGTCGAGCTAGTTCAGTTTGTTCATTGACCGAGTTGGCTCAATTTCCTTCATGTGTCGAGTTGCAGATTAACATGCGTTTTCTACTGGGGTTAACATTTCGCATTAACCAATTTTGCCATTTTGGAGAATGACTTTTCTGCTCTTTTCGAAATCGCAAAATCGATGTTGTATCTTCAATCGAACATTCGAAAAATGTGCCGAACAACTGATTTCTTCCAAGTGGCAGATCCTTCTTTTGTTGGGCTGCTTCTAATCGGTTGGTGGTCGTATTTTCGCATCATTGCCTGGGCCTTTGCGAAGATATGATGGCCATTAGATTTTGGGGCTTCTTTGGATATTTTGAGTGCATCTCAGTTGTCTATGTGGTTAGGTGGAGATCTTGGATCTACGATTGTGTTTTATTCATCGGTTGGTGATATTTTGCAGCATCTGAGCCATTCATTCCAAAATGAGGATCTACATCAACGGCCCATCTTGTTGGGGCAAATTAGATTTATTCCACACAGGTCAACTCTGAATTTTCACGGCGGGTTAACTTGCGTGTTATCCCATCTGGCATTTTTTTATGGCAGTGCAGATTTATTTGTTGTGGCCATGGCACATAACAAGGACTATTCTTTAATGTTGAATGACATTCTTTGGCCTTGTTTGCACGAAATCTATGCATCTCCATGCCTCATTAATGATTGTAATGATCAAATCTCGTGGAATTTGATTTCTCACGGCTAGATGCATTTGGTTTTGCCCTTCCTGGCACTTCTACAGCAAATTGTATTTCATGATCAGATTTAGTTCTAATATTCATTATTGTTGCTCTCTACAACTTGACGACACCTTTGGTTGGGTTTGAACTTCAAGTTAGATTTGAGTTATGCCTAAACTCTTTAAAAAGCAGTTGTAAATACTTTTTCCAAGTTCTTCTCTGTTTGTATTTTTGCAGCAACATTATGCTCTGCAACTTTTGCCTTCCATTAATGAAATCTTTGTTCCTTACCTTTTCTTGCCATTCTATTGAGTAATGCATGTATCTGCCTTGTCGTGAATGCTTCTCTTTCATTTTCTTGATTCATATGTTGTGTTAAGTCTGTTAGCAGTTGTTGTATAGTGAAGTTCCTTTCCTTTCAGCACTTCAACCAATTCCAAACCTACATGTGGTTTCTTGGAGATAGAGTAGAGCCAAGACTAGTGTATTCTGGTGCTTTCATTGATGTGTAGTGCAGTTACAGGCAAGGTTGTAACCATATTTCTATCTTGGTGCATCACCCCCCTTTCCCTTTCAGCATTTTAATTTATGTTCTCTTTCTCCCTTTTCCTCTCAAGAAGTACTTTAGGTGCACCCTGATAGTAAGGAAGGCGACCTTCTCCCAAGATTCGACCTCAAAGCGCAAGTCCCACACTTGGAGGTCGTTTCCATGTTACACAAGGTTGCCTAGTTGCTTGAGAAGTAGTTCCTCAGGCAAGGGTGCAAACTTTTGTGTCAACACCGTCCAAGAAACATCTTTGTGCTAGTATATGGATTCCATCCTACATGTTAAAGCCATCATAGGCCCACCATCAAAAAGAGCCTTTAGCACAACCTACTAACCATGAACTCTAACTCCATCCTCTTAAAATCTTGCACGTACCTACCAAGTGGTTGTAACCGCTGGAGCCCAATACGGTATCTATCTCACCAAGACCTACAACATAGGAGTCATTGGTCAAGGTGTAGTCACTCCTCTATATGCTAAGTTGCAAGACTCTCTTGGTGCACCACATAGTGAAACCATCAAGAACTATCACACTAAAACCAAAGAAGTCTTCTTCCTATAACCCATGCCTAGAAACTAATACCTCGTCTATGAAATTGTGCATAGCACCACTATCCACAAGGTAAGTCACAAACTATCCCTTAATCACTCCTTTCAGCCGAAAGGGATGCTATCAAGGAAGTCATGAAAGGGTGCCAATTATTTGCTATTGATCAAATTACGAGTGCTCACAAATGCACATTCATATATGCAATAATTTAATTTATTTTAAGAACCTAGTAAGTTGGATGACAATGGATTTCAATTGCAGAAGTTTGTATGTAATCCACACCCAACTCTATACAGATTGCAGCACTTAGTATGATATTGCTGCTTGTGATTAGAATGAGACGTTGCTATATATGAAATGCAACCAACCATTATTGAATGTTTTCATTACCTAGTGTCTTGCAGCACCTCTATAATCTAATTGCAGATGTAAAGATTGTAAATGCTGCTACAAGAATCTAAATCGCAGGACCATATATTGACTCCAAACAACAATAATTCTTGTGGAAGCTCACAGAGAATCAAGACACCGAAGAAGCCCTTCCTCTTGTCTTCAAATCGCAGGAGTAATGAGTAATTGATTCACAACAAAACCCTCAATCTTCAAATAGAAACACAGATTAGCAAGATACACACAAATCATTGGCAATGTGGGGCAACTCAAGCAAAACAGACTTGAGAAATCATCAATTTCTCCAAACTCCATGTAAAAACCCTTGAGCTCTCCCACTTTATGAAGAAACAAGCAAAACATAAGCATCATGAATGACCCTGATGACAAAAGACGATGAATGAACCTGACGAGGTGACTTACTAAAAATAGATGCTCCATCCAAGATTCTTGAAGCCCAAACAAAAGCCAAAAATTAAAATTGAGAGCATCATTCAACTCCTCTAACTCATTTGAGCTCATTAGAACCATCCATTGACTTACTATAAAGAGTAAATTTCACCAAACAAAGCCATAACCCTCAACAAGATCCTCTAATCACTAGTATTAGCCTACAAGGACCCAGTAATAGGCTAAATCCATCCTCTATCATTGTCACACCAAAAAGGGGACATTACAAAATCAGTGACCTAAACTTGTCACAGCAAATGCCCACCAAATAAGTAGTTGTTGCAAACGAGCAAGACACTAGGTCTTATAATCTACTGATATAATAGAATCAATCATTATTTGCCAAATGATTCCTAATGCAAACTGGTTGTTCCACTGGCCCAATAAAAAATAGACACATCGTCAAACTCTACCAAGAATATCAAGCTTGAAGCACAATTTTCCAATTACATGGACGAATTCAGTAGATCAGCATATGGACACTTAACCTGCCAAGTCAATGGACTTTTGTATATAGGCCACTACCAAGTCTTTGAATAAATAGGATGAATCACATAGAAGTCACAGATGATCAATTGCAAAGAGAACATAAAGTAAGAACAAAGTGAAAATTCTTTGGGTTTCACTCCAATTTATTGAGCTAGAACACCATGAAAGCACAACAAAGAACTTGACCACAGCCAAAAACAAGAAGATTCACAATGCAGGACTTAAAACTTGTGATCTGTGACAGGAACTCAAATTAAGAACCTGCATAACTACAATAAATTATCTCAAATCAATTAGCAATATGGGAAACAATCAATCAAATGAATTACAACATGGAAGGCAACAAAATAACATAGTAAGAAGTCATCTCAGATTTCGTGTCAAACATATTCTTTGCTACACCTACACCATTATATTTTTGTATTATAACAGCTTGGTTTATTATTTCATATTTCAAATTCCTAAGGACCACCAACGAATACAGACACTATCATGAACTAAATATAATTTAAGAATTTCCCAAGGCAGAGTCAATGTGTAATTGAAAAATTCAAATCAGAACAAATGGTTTGCTCTTCAGCACAAACCAGCAGGTCATGATTGTGCATTTCCTCTATGCAGTGCTTGAGCTCCTCTTGAGTACCATAGGCAGAATTTAGATTGTAGTAATCCAAAGGCATATAACCTACACAATTGAAGAGTTTCCACACTTCATTACCAGACCTATATAAAAGGCATTTGCAGATGGAAGAATATTTAATTTATTCTTCCACAGTGCTCTTATTGAAGAAAATTAACAAGTGAAACAAACCTTGGGGAGCAACTGATTCTGTTGGTGGGGGAAGCCATACAGCTGTTATCCCACTCTGAGACAAATCTGCAGCTTTAGGAGCCAGGTCCAGGTACCATTTCCTTCTATAGCTTTCCCAATTGAAGCCTTGAAACTTTTCATTTGATAAAAACAATGATGAATAAGAATGTAAATCCCAAAATGTGCAGCCAATTTGAATATTTTCCAAACAAGAACAAAACTAAAATCTATATTCCTCAATATTCAATCAACTATGTATCTAATTTATAAATCATCCATTTTTTCATTGTCACCTTTAGAATGGTTAATATAATGGTCCTAATGCAAAGCATATGTACATACTACATATATTCTAAAACTACCTTGACAAATGAAATATCTACTACATTAAAGCACAACATTGTGCTTTTTAAACAAAGTAATAATGGAGGCTGTATATGACAACCTTGTACTTAATGATTAATTAGCATTCAATTGGTCATCTCTCTCAGTTTCTCTATTTATCCATTTAATTTTCTGACTGAATGAAGAATTACATAGGAACCCTTTCTCCATTTTCTACATTTTTCTCCTCTTATTAGTTGTCTTTCTTACTAACCAAAAAAGAACTCAATCTATATTACCAAGCCTTTCATCTAACAACTTCCAAATATGAAATATCATCGAGCATCAATTAACAATTTGTTATTTGTTAATTCGTTTACAGACTTTGTTGGATTTGGCATCGTTTATTTTGGTCAGGAAGGGTTGATTAAGGAAGTTTGCAGAGTGAGTTTTCTGATTGGGAGTGTGTAGAAGCTGGTCATACAATTCCTTGGCTGAACCAGACCATTTTCTACCAGCCATACCTCTTCTTGGGCTTGGCATGAGGCTGCTAGGGTAAACAATTGGGGTTTGAAGGATTAAAATTAAAACCTGCATTTTCGAGCTCTTTCCTTGCTGTTTAGATCTGCTACAGCTAGGCATACCCTTTGGATGTATTTTTGGAGAGATGCCTAGGATTTCCAGGCATTGGATGTGGTGGTCAATATTACTGCAGTATATTATTACTCATTCCAAAAAGTGGGTAATGTTCAATTAAAGTTTGTCATCAGTTTTGAACATCTAGATATCTCCAGTTTCATATCTGCATTATACTTTCAGATTATAGTTGACTTGAGCTTTGAAATCTGCAAGTTATTTTCATTATTATCTGCTGTTGTAAATTTGCATTCTTGCAATATATATTTCTTTACTTCTCTCTTCTCTATCTCTTTCTATCAACAAGAAAAAAAAACACAACAGGGCTGGACATTACAGATATTCATTGTTTCCTTTTTAGATGAGCTCTAGATGACTTTTCAAGTCTTACAGTTTCAATTAGCACATTAGTTCTATCTAAAGGTGTCCTACCATTTCTCAAGCAAGCCATATACCTGGCAAAAGGTTGGCATGCAGGTTTCTTGTTAAAGGGTTGCCTAGTTTTGATGTTTTTCAGGCTGTCGGCCGATGCCTTCACGACCAAAACACTTAGCTATCACCTGGGCATTGGAATTTCTAGGTTCATGATGTTGAGCTGTTTGGTGATGCTCAAGAGGTCATACAGTGCTGATCTGGTCTCACCAGACACTTTGGTAATTGATATTGTTGCTGGATGTGATTATTTGTCATAATACTGCTGTTAAATGATCATTTCAGTGGGTGTTCTGTTTGGAAGGAGTCGATCAGCATTTTGGTGTGTTAGTTGATGATTGCAGTTAACTCAGACATGATCAGACCCATAGATCTACCTCACTCTATAATACTATATTCAAATTTATTTGAGATATTCCACTTGTGAGAACTTGGTTATATTGATTTTCCATATTGAATCAACTTACCATGGAGTGCTCCAGCAGTTATGTAAGTTCTATTCCATTTGATATATGATTGTAAAACACTGGATGGTAGTACCGCCTATGGGCTTGGACATTTATTTTTCTTAATCACTCAATAAGTGAAAAGGATTTTTATTGCTCCCGCCACTGAACAAGTGGAAGCTTTGTAATTGCATTTTAGTGAATAAACGTGAAGTATTCTTTACTTTCAGTTGCATAGCACTCAACTGAAAAAGTGAGATTGGTTGGCTTCTTGTCGGGTACATTTACTTTCAAGTTCTTGCATTCTAGTTACTTATGTGGTCATAAACAACATATGCTCCCACATTGCCCATCTTGGGAATTGAGTGATGAGAAAGTGGAAAGGACATTGCATTTTCTATCATTTTTAGTTGGAAAAGATTTCAAAAATAAATTCAATTCAATTCGGGGTGTTTCTTACAGTGGTATTGGAGCTAGTCATCTTGCTAGCCTATATACTTAACTGTATCATGTAGGTTTTTCTCTATGAATGCTAGTAAAAGAGTACGGCAATACTGTAACAAAGAACAAAAATGACTACATTAGTTGTCAAAAGCACTAATAGAGGATAATTTTACAGAAGTTCTAGCTGCCCATCAAAATCCTACAGTTGATATTGAAGTTTCGTCACGGAAAATATTAGAGAAAGATAACGATGCTAACACAGCAAGTCTAAGAGAGGGTAGAGGGTGATGGCTAGAACCAGTCTTGACCAGATCTTAAATCTTTTTTTGTCACACATACTTATTAACTATCTTTATCCAACTAAAACTTCATAGTTATTACAATGATAAACATAAACACCCAATTTTTATGTGGAAATCCAATGTGGGAAAAACCACAGTGAGAAATACACAAACTGAAATATCCCAAATGGATATTTGCTCTGCTGCTGCTATAATATTTAATTATATAAATTATATTTTCCTGTAGATTTTTCTTTAATCTTATAGAGCTAGACAGAAGTTGTAGAAGAATGTTGTTTCTTTTTGTATTTTAAAAATATAGGTATTACAATGAATAAATAACAACTGATAAATAGAAGTGATAGAAATAATATGCAGCAATACATACTAATTAGGAAATGATTCTAAAACCATAACAATAGGGTCTGATTTATTCCAGAACAGTACAAATGCAAATGTGCTTCAAACAAGATGGATGCCAGTTGAAAATGGGATCCAGGTGAGCTACTGTAATAAACGCAAGGCTGAACCAAAGTGGCCACCTTCCCTAAGAATCCACTACCTACAAAGTGTAACTACAATACTAGAAACCGATCCACTACCTTGATCAAATTGTATGCTTAGAAGCCTTCAAATCTGATCTTGTTGAGGGCTACGTCCCAACAAATCTGCTCTCAGCACTAGCGTTTGCGTCCCGGGTGAGCAATGCTCTTCCAGAGCAATGGCGTCCAAAATGGAATGATAAAATGATAAAAGATACTAACTTTTAGGTTACTATCTCCTTATATCCCCTCTCCAAGGAAAATTGAACCCTAAAAGAACCCTAAAGTGGATTTTATTTGAACATACCGAATGAGATCATCAATCAAGTAAATGGCGAGCCCTACTATCAACTATAGGGCCCACTTCTACTCGCTGCGCATGGAGGCCTGGTTCAGATGCAGCCGGTGCAGAAAGCTCATGCCCCGACCCCCCCCCCCCCCCCCCAATATTTTCTATGGCCATTATTTTGATAGGGGTCGCAGGGCTAGGCCCGGGATAAGAGCCCCCTTGCTTCCCATATGCGAGGCGCCTTAGCCTCGGCCTTTAAGCGCTCGGCCGACCCCCCACATCTATAGTCTAGTAGGGGCGGGATAAATGTTATTTCCCAAATAAGGCATCCAAATAGAGAGATCATTACTTTATTTATGACAAATAGCTCCAAGCATTAGATAAGTCCTAGCAAGTGATAATCAAATAGTAGAGACTGAGCTCTTTCCAACGAGCTATCACACATAGGCACATCAATCCAAATGGAGCCTGAAAACTCCTTATTACCCCAAAATGGCTAAACACTTAGCCTTATTTAAATTATTAAAATGCTAACTCAGGAGAATATTTAAATATATTAAAATATTTCCCAAGTAGCCAAGGAAAAACGCAAACACTTCCAAAACATGAAATTGAGTTTGTCACCTGCCTGCGACTAATGCCAGAGAACCTGGGCCAATGGTAGTCTCACCCTCAAATCTAGGGATACTCTTAAAAAATTGGAAACACACCCAAATCTCCAGTTTTTGAGATCAAGGGTGATCTCATAGAACCTCAACTCTAGAAAATGTCACAACCTCCTCAAAGGTAGGAATCTCCTCTTAAAATCAAGGAACTGCTCAACTGATCTACTACTACCTGAAATACCCAATCTGGACACTAAAAACCTTGACTGAGTCCCTGATCACCACTGCTAGCCTACGAGACCCCATAATAGGCTAACTCTCATGTCACTGCTAGACAAAGCTATAGAGGGGACATGACACACACGACATATCACTGATTACAAATGCTTTAGGGCCATAGGCCAAGGAGTACATCACACTTGAAAGGTTGAGGAACCAACCCCAAGTTGAGGCACCAACCTTAAATTTAATACAAAAAGGACTTGCAAATTATCATAAGGAGCAATTCTTATTATATTATTGCCAATAGTGGCATGTTGTGATGGTTCAATTGTTGTGTTGTTATCCTTGCCATCAAGGTTCAAATCTCATGGGGATGAGGTCCCCCGTTTGTGGCCTCACTGGTTCATAGCTCCAGGTCAAAGCGTTTACCCCTCTTTAAAAATATCATAAGGAGCAATTCCTTGAAGAAAAGATATAGATTTGCACAAGCTGCCAAAAGAGGCACTATCTTCTAGTAGACAAATAAGATAAGATAAAATAAATTTATTAATGTCCAACAAGAGACCAACAAGGGTCTAAGGGGCTGAAAGTTTACAAACAAGAGAAACCACCCACAGCATGGACACCAAACGGTGCTCATGAAAGAACAAAACAACAAAGCAACAAATAAGAAAAGGAAAACTCCAACGAAAAGGACTAGGGGTCCTTCCTTAGCAGGAAAAGTCTAGCACCGAAGGATAAGGCAAACAAAGGTCCCGAAACATTTATGAGTACAGTCAAATGATAAGTGCCATTATCTAGTGAGTCCAGAACAAGGTCTCACTGATCTGATGTGGCTGGGAGCCGAAGTGCAAAGTTGCTGCTTCATGCCCCTAGCAGGCGACATGGGTGCATAAAAATCGGTGATATGTTGATCCAAAGCCTGGTGTTGAGGAAAAAGAAGCTGTGAAGTACAATCTTGAAGCTAATTGGCCTCCTAAAGATAAAGCGTCAGGCAATGCTGGTCAATGTAACTAAAAAAAGGCGATAAGGACCTGCAAGCTCAAAAAAGATAGTGAAACCTACTCTGGTCTCATAGTAGATGAGGCAACAAAAGATAAAGTGAATCTTTGTTTTTGTTTCCGCAAGGTACACAAATGGCAAATACGGTCCTCTCTATCAATGTGATGGTCAGTCTAGTATCTAAGCCGGTGGGATCTAACTCTAAAGGAATGAAGAGATAGAAAGGGCATGACACCAACATCGAATCAAATATGCAAGACGAATGATAATCCCATCACGGATATCTAAGAAGTGCTCGGCATAAAAGGCCATCTACAAATGCAACCCTCCTAGAGGGTTGATCCAAGTCATCCTAATGTACTCTCTATAAATGTTAAGCCTCACATGCCCATTCAGCTCCTAATGAGAGGTGAGGAGATGAGCGAGAGCATCCAAAGAAAACTAATAGGGAGGGAGATGATCAATCTCGATCCTGGTCAAACCCAATAGAGTGTTGACCTGAGCATACCAATAGCGAGCTCTAGTGAGCGGATCAAAACCAACAAGAGTGATTGAAGAGCAATAGCCAGGTAGGAATATTTGTGTCAGTTGTCAGTTGAATCCGCAAAGCCCTAGAGATGGTGAAGAAACCAAATCAAATAGAAGATGGCTGCAAGTATAAAGGGGTGAGCCCCAAACTCTGCCAGAAATAACATTATGAGGAGTGGAACAGTGACATCTGATGATACGCCTAAGGAAAAGCGTCTGAACCTGCTCAACCGAATACTAGTCACAATCCAAGAGAGAGGGACCCCAAACCACCAAATCATACAAAACTATGGGTTTGACCAAAGAGTCCAGGAAGGGCAATTTGGAAGAAGTGTCCCCAAATGCTATCTAAAGCACTATCTCTCTAACATGGCAAGGGAGCCCATCCCTTTATTAATCCTAGGCTAAACGATGGGTCTCAAGCTGAAATGGGGGCCAGAGAACTTCACCCCGAGGTAAGTGTAGGAAGAAACAATCTCTATCTCTTGGTCCTATAAAAAAAATGGAGGTGTGAAGTCTTCAGACAGTTGAAGACCATAACTCGAGTCTTACTTAAGTTTACAATGAGCTAATATTGGTCACAAAGAGGGGCAAGCATATCAAGAAGCCTTTGAAGCCCCTCAACAAAAAATGCTAGAAGAATCACATCATCAGCAAAGAGGAGAAAAAAGATCATGATCTGGTGTAAATAGCAGTCATCACCAAGGAGCAAGAAATCCTGGAGGAAAGTCTTAATCTCATCTATATAAATGCCAAACAAAGTGGGGGAGAGAGGGCATCCTTGCTTAACCCAATAGTGCTCTAGATCAAGTTCAAAAAGCCCTTGGGAGTCTTGAATCTACCCACAACAGTCTCATAGACCCTCATGATCACCATCAAAAGAGTCTCTAAAACCCCAATGTCTCTGAGTCTCTGAAAAAGTACCACCGGAGGACAAAATCAAACACCTTGCGAATGTCCACAAAGAAATCATAGACTTATGTCAAACGGTGATGAATCTTCTCAATAATAGTCCACGTCAAGATATGGTCCATGGTCTAAAAATCCGCCTGAAAGCCTAGTTGCCGGATTAGTGGCTCAAGGGTCAAATCTAGATTCAGATCCGATCCAGATCTAGATCCGTGAGGATTCGGCCAGGATCGAGGATTTTGCCCCTCAATCATGCCTGTGGATCTGTCAATATCTACGGCCTGTGGATCCACATGCAGGATCGAGGATTCTGCCTGGATCCTCGAGGACCTACGCTGGAACGTGAGGATCCAAGACGGATCCGCACGAATACGTAGCTAATTAAGCAACAAAGATTTAAAAAAGTGGGCCCAACTTAAGTTTTTTACATTTTCTTGTCTAAACCCTGAAAATGCCTCTTTAATTCATTATGCAAGTTCATTTGCTCTCTCATAGTTGCTAGTTTGAAGTAAAGTGCTTGGATTCGAAGGAGATCACTTGTGAAGCTGCAAATACCTTGGAAGAAGCGTTTAAGGTATGCATTTCAATCATTTTCTTTAGTTCTTTCATAGATTATTGATTTATTTCTAGTTTTACAAATTTTCAAGTTTTTATATAAGTGTTGAAGCATGGTTTTATTTCATTATTTTTCTAGATTGCAAGAATAGAACAATGAGTAGTCAAGGCTTAGTGGGTGGGTCTGGATCACAACATTCAAAATTGATAAGGGGTCTAACAAGAATAACACAATGTCCTAGGGGTGGGTCATATATATGGAAATGTAATTTTTGCAATGTATAATATAGAAGCTCCTATTCTCGAGTAAAATTACATTTTTTGGGCCCTGTGGGTGAAGGAATTAACATGTGTGAGAGTACTAAGGGAGATAACAAGGGATTGCCAATTGTACAAATAGCAGGATTAGTAGAAGAGCAAGAAGATGTTGATAGAGCAATTGCAAAAGGAAAACATAGTGCTTCCAAAAGAACAAATACACCAACACCACCATCCAATCAAACAAGCACAACAAACATCATTTTTTGCCTATGCCATCTACAAATGATGAAGTTGTAGACTCATCTCCACTCACCCCCAGGAGAGGCCCACTAGATAGGGCATTCCAAAATGTATTGAGAGACATTGTTGATCACAAGGTTGGGCGTTGTTTAATTTCAAATGGTGTTTCATTCAATTCAGCGAGATCACCATATTTTAGGGAGATGGTGCAAACAATAAATGAAGCACCCTATGGTTACAAAGCACCTGGTTATGAAAAGTTGTGCACTACCATATTACATGTTGAGAGGAAAAATGTAGAGGTTAAACTTCAATCAATAAGAGATTCTTGGGTTCAATTGGGTGTCTATTATTTCGGATGGATGGAAAGATTGTACAAACCATCCATTGATCAATGTTATTATTGTATGCCTTGAGGGGGCAATGTTCTTGAAGGCAATTGATTGTGAAGGGTAGGTGAAAGATACATAATTTATTACCAGCATTTTCATTGATGTCATAGAGTCAATGGGTTCTGATAATGTTGTCGAAGCGATCATGACAATGTGAAAGTTTGCAAGGTTGCAAGGATAATTGTAGAGTCTAGATATGATCATATCTTTTGGACACCATGCACCGTCCACTCTCTCAATTTGGTGGTGAAATCAATTGGCACCCAAATAGACTGGGTGAAAAAGATATATAAGGAGGTTGAAGAGATTCAAATGTTTGTGATAAATCACCACACATGTCACAAGCAAATCTTAGGAGTTTCTCGGACTTGAAATTATTGAAGGTAAATTTGTAAATTTAAAATTTGATTATATATTATTAGATTCCATAATAAATTTTTTGTTGCTTACATTAACATGTTTTTAATGTA
This sequence comes from Cupressus sempervirens, assembly GCA_028749045.1. Classification (NCBI taxonomy): domain Eukaryota; kingdom Viridiplantae; phylum Streptophyta; class Pinopsida; order Cupressales; family Cupressaceae; genus Cupressus; species Cupressus sempervirens. The sequence goes on along the minus strand of CM053785.1, from coordinate 475,865,564 downwards.
TTACTAACTTGAGTTTAACGTATTCTTAGGTTGCTGAAACCCACTTTGCCTCTCACACAATTGTTTTGAGACAATTTGTGAAGGTAAAGGAAGCATTGAAACAAATGGTTATTAGTCCCCAATGGGGCATTTGGAAGAATTCCAATACGGCAAGGGCCTTAAATGTCAGAAGAATGATACTAGATGAGGATTGTTGGGGTCTTGTGACTTCTATGTTGGAATTCACCAATCCAATTATGGCAATGCTTCGGTTTGCAAACAGTGATGAGTCATGCCTTGGGGATGTTTATGATTCCATGGACACTATGTTGGAAAAGATTAAAATGGTAAGTTCTACATTCTTTTACAATTGTTTATTTGAGAGATATCTAGATTTTAAAGTTTAAAATGACATAATCACTAATTATAATTATTATTCATATCTCATATCCAAGGTCATACAGAGGAGGGAGAATGATCCTCAAGACACCATTTACCAAAAGGTGGAAGTAATTGTTCATCATTGATGGAACAAGATGACCACACCTTTGCACCTCCTTGCATATGCTCTATCTCGAGGTACTGTAGTGCTTATCAGATGCTTGTGCTTATGTTATCCAATGTTTGTGCTATTGATATTTGATAATGTTCAATTGTATTACATTATGCCCAGGTACTATAGTGGAGATATATTTCACCTTCCAGGTAGAGTGCCACCATTTAGAGATGCAGAGGTTGCAAATGGGTATAAGAGGGCTCTAACCAAAATAGTCCAAGATCCAGAAATCGGGGCAATTGTGAGGAATGAATTTGTTGTCTTTATCTCAAGAAAAGATTTCCACCCTCTTGCTATAGCTGACCAAATCAGGGTAGATGCCATTAAATGGTGGTACCTTCATGGGCAAGACTTCACATACCTCCAACCTCTTGCCATAAAGATCCTATCCAAAGTAAGTTTGTAAAATTTAACACCTAAAGTTAATTTCTTAAGCTTAAAGTTAACATTCTCAATTCCTTGAATTTATCTTGATTGCTGTATTGATATTCTTTTAATATCTCTTTAGGTTCCCATGTCTTCTACAGCTAAGCGGAATTGGAGTACTTACTCCTTTATCCACTCAGTCAAATGCAACCGGTTGGCTACAAAAAAAGATAACCTTGTATTCATTCACAACAATTTGCGCCTGTTGTCACAAAAGGATCTTAAGTACAAGAAGGGGCCCAAAAAGCTTTGGGATGTAGCACTAAGACTCCTGATTTAGATATGACCATCCGGGATCTTGCTAGATCCACTTTGGATGATGCAGATGATGAGGGGGATTATGAGTTCACAATCCCCTCTACTGCTAGTGGAGTTGGTTTGGGTTCCTCTAGTGATGCAGATATGGCACTTGCAGCTCATTTGTAACCCTCTAATGTGGATTTTCTTGAAAATCCATTTGATAATTGAAATCAAAAACTTTAGTCTTGACTCTTGACTCTTTTATCAATGAATCATGTTACAGACTTTAAGTTTAATGATCCATATTTAAAACGTTACAAACTTTTTCACTTTCAGTAATTCAAAATGAATGTATTGATTTTCTTTATAATTGTGAAAATAGATCAATTATCAAGTATACTAGATTCATAGATTCATACTATGGCATGATCTTGTTTTAGAATTATGTATATTTCTCTTATTTTTAGTATATATAAATGCATATATATTTTATATATATTTATATATATACACGAATCCTCCACAAATCATAATTGAAAAAAAAAATCCTGAATCCATGGATTTGATTCACATGCCCATATCGGATTCATCTCATGAATTGGCAACTAAGCATGAAACCCTACTGACCTCTCACTCTACAATGTCCTCTATCAAGTACACCAATAAGAATGGCATTCAACTTAGTGATGTAGACTTTAGAAAAGGTATGCCCGATCATGATGGTCCTATAATTACTAGGGTCTGAAACCGACCCAAATTTATGAATGGGATAAATCATGTGTCTCAGCAAAGAGTAGTGAAACTAGTGCACACAACTCTATAAAAGAACACAAGAAGATAAGATCCCAGAACCAAAATACCAAGCTTGAAGAGCTCTGCCCGGAACCCTTCCTCGTCAGCCACTCTATAATGTCCTCTATTTCTAAGGTTGAACTTAATAAATAATACCAATTAAAATAATAATCAATAAATACACAAATATTGTAATTTATTATTAAATATATTTATCAAATTGATATAAAATAATATTATATCAATTGATATATAATGGTACTATGAAAATAGTCTAATAAAACATAACTAATTGTATTAGCAAAACAATATAGAAGAATTCCTAAATAAATATATTTTTCATAATAATAAATCTATTATTATTATAATCTGATTATTATAAACATATTAGTATGTAATATAATGCATAACATATACATTTAGTAATAAATCTTATTAGCCTATCTTAAATATATATTATAACTAAAATATAAATATATACTAACCAAACATTTTAATATAAACAAAACCAATATGCTAAATGTAGACTTATGAATAGTCACAACTTTTAGCCCAGACTTATATATTAGAGAGGAAGATTACACAAAATAGGGGGGAGGCTATTATCAAGTACGAAGGAGGTATATTTTGGAACTGAATAATTATATACAGAGAAGCATATGCAGAAGAAGACGGAATAGACCAGGGATCATTGAATTGGGAATCCTATCCAACAATAATAGGGGGAGGAGAAAAGATATAAAAAAGATGGGAGAGCATACAAAAATGGAGAATACACAATTGGTAATTTCAAAGATAGAAGCAGAGTCAGCATCCAATCCAGCAGATATAAGGATAGATCATATCAAAAAAACAATATGCAAAGAAATTATGATATTTGTTGGAAATTCATGAGGGCAGAAATTATCATCAAATCAGGACATAACATTACCTTAGCCATCAGATTGCTTACGAACATATTGACAGTGAAATGGGTCATGGAAAGAACTCTGAGAATTCAGAATATCACTTTTTATATAGAAGACGGATGGAAACCAAGTGAAGAAATGGAAACATCAGAACTCAACAAGCTTAATATTTGAAATCAACGTTAGACTCGGAAGAGTATACACTAGCAATTAGGAAGCGAGTGGAGATGGTAATTTATACAAACATATAAGTGATTTCATATATTATATTTTTTTTGGAGAATCTTCAAATGAGAAATATCATCGGAGAGGACAAATAGATAATATTAGAAGAACAAATCACAGCAGGAAGAGAATGGAATGCATTTGCATATTTTAGGAAATCTCAATCGACATACATGAACACACAGTCCTTCAAAGCCAGTTATCAGAATAGCACCTTCATCAATTATTATCTTCATACAAGAAGACATGTTATCGCAAAACATTGACAGGCATTCACATAAGTATTTGGGAAGTGATTAAGAAGTTGGTAAGATCCATATATCATTGTTTTATCCAATCAGCAGCTAGGAACAAGCAGTCAGAAAATAGAGATATACACAAGCCAACACGGAGCAGCATAACACAACATGATGCTTTCTGACTCATCATTAATGAAAAGAAAAGAAGTTACAAAGGAGAGATTCATTGTGATCTCATATCAGTTATAAAATATATATAGAGAGTCTAGTTCATTGAATGGATATTAAACATTGATATGCAAGCTATTGATTGAGAGAATTAGTTTTTTCCATTTTTTCATACAGAACTAAGAAATTTGTTCAAAACTTAAGTGATTATAAAGAGGGATATTACACACTCTACTACATCTCAAAGATCTGATGGCCTCATAAATGCTGGAGGGAGTAAATAAGTGGCAGTGGGCAAGGGGGTGGAATGAAAGGAGAGCTATTGAGGAATGTTGTAGTGAGTGGAACAATGACAGGCACGAACATGAAGGTCAAGGGTGGAGGACGAATAGGGTGTCGAGGGAACAGAGTGCACCAGGACAACTTCGTCCAATAAAGAAGTATGTCACGGAGGGACCTGTACTAGGAAGCAATGTAAAGCCGCTTCTTATGGCAAAGAAAGCAGTGATACAAAAGCCACAACTAGGAGTATGAGGGAGAGTAAGCAGCAAAAGCCGAACGAAGGGAGCCGTTGAAGCCCTTGCAGTCATTGTTAAACCATTGGTTCATAGGACAGGTCTTCCTGCGCATCGGGCTAAGAGGGGAAGGAGAGGTGCAATGAAGGATGGAAAGGAGAGCGGACTCCCAAATCGAAGAAGCTAATAACTCAAATATAGAAGAAACCGGGCTAGTATCAGAGACGGTGATCAAGGGGGGGGGAACTATAATATCCCCATCCTAGAGTTTGATAATAAATAATTCTATCAAATCAAGAAATAAATAAATAATATAATAGTTGATCAATATTTTGTCCTACATTTGTAATAGTATGAAACTTTTTCAACTTAGTTTTGCAATTCTCTGAGATGATTTATTATTTAATTGACCAACATTGATCAACCAATCTACCCCAATTCGTATAATGAATCCTTTTATAGAAGGCTTTCGTCAAGTCCTTTTCATTTTTTATTTTATTAATGCCAAGGCTTGATTTTTGAAGCCTTCAATGTCCTTTCTTGCATTTTTGATTGTGTGTTTAGTTGCTTTTAGTCTTTTTGTTTTGTCCAATCTCTTGCTTTCAATTTTCCCTTTGATTCAATATATCTTAGGGCACAATCGGACTTAGTACTCAAAAGATGTGACCATTTAAGCGCCTAAAAAGTAGACTCTCCAGGCACAATCGCATATTTAAAATATCAATGTTATATTTTAACGTCGACATCACTTTTTGAAAAATATAACTTAAAATGACTTTATGTTATGTTTTTAAGTTACTTTATCACTAAACTATAGTGCGCTTTAGTTATATTTTCATGTTGAGTTGCTTTTTAAGTTTTCATTTAAGTGATTTTATCACTATGTAGTTCTAATTTAATGTTGAGTTTTACTTTATGTTTTATTTTAAAACATCTAAGTTAAATATTATTTTTTAGATAATATTTGCACATGATATTTAAAATATATAATGTAAGTATTATATTTGACCCCTTCAAGTGATATTTGCTCAATAATCAATTAGACATGTGATAAATAGATCACTTAAATTCTACAACTCAATAACATGTTTTTTTTTAAATGTGTCACATGCAATTGCATCTAGAGAATGAGATTTACCTCTTGCATGCAAATACAAATGACTAAAATATGCAAATGCATCTAGAGAATGAGATTTGCCTTGTCCAACCCAAATGTATGTAAAGTCAAAGCATATTTTCAACACATGCAAATGCACTTGAGCAGTGCGATTTGCACTTGAAGCAAAACAAAATCTATGCAATTGCATCAATAGGTTGTGATTTTGCACTTGAATGGAAAAGAATGCTAAGGCAAGTCATTTTAAATATGTAATAGACTTCCAAGAGTCTGATTTACATGAAAACTTCCCTGTACATGCAAAATATGTCACATGTAAAAGCACTTGGAGAGTGTGATTTTCTCTAGGAAGCCAAGTTATGGACTTGGGCAAATAAAAAAATGTATTTTTAAATATGCAATGAGCTTTCAAGACCACGATTTGCATGTAAATATACTTCCAGCCAAACATGTTACATGTAATGCCTTATGGAAAGTGTGATGTTGCACTTTAATACATGTAAATGCACTTCCAACCAATGAATTTTATATGTAATGTGTCTTGGAGAATCTAATTTTGCATTCAAAACTCATGTAATCACTCTCCAAGACCATGTTTTTACACTCCAGAGCCAAAAACGCCTAAGGCATATCATTTTATGCATATTTAAAATATGTAAAAGGGATAGAAGAGTGTGATTTGCACCTAGCACATGCATTGCTTTCCAAACATTACATGCAATGTTTGCATGAGAGTGCGATTTGCACTTCTAGCCATCATATGAATGCATTATTTACATGTAAAAGTATCTATAGGGTCCAATTTCACCATTCCAACTCATGCAAATACATTTAAGGAACCCATTTTTGCTTTCCTTAGTCAAAAACAGCTCAAATACTTCCATTTTTTGGCCACGTTTTTGCATTAGAGAGCCACATTTTTGCATTTGGATCCATGTTTTAGGATTTTGGGGAAGACGTTTTTGCATTCACAAGTCGAAAAACAACCAATAAATATGCATTTCAAAGCCACATTTTGACCAAAAACGCCCAGAAAATTGCATTTCTAGCCCATGCATTTGCATTTGGATGAGGCATTTTGGAGTTTGAATGACTGTAAATGCATTTGCAATCCAACTTTTTCACCAAAGAAAGCAAAACCGCCTCCAGTTATTGCATTTCTAAGGCACATTTTTGCATCAAAACACCCACATACATGTATTTTGCAAAAACATTTTGCATGTAAGTAACTTTGGAGACCACATTTTGCAGATTGCGAGTCAAAACGCCCATATTATTGGGCTTCCTAAATCCAATTTGCACCAAAAACATGGGAACAAAGAAGACTGCAACAAACATCTTGGTCTTGCATTGAAGGTTTGAACTTCTCAAAGGCTCTTAGTTGTTGCATGTATTTGCACTTGGAGAACCCGATTTGGGAGAAGACTTGTTCATTTCAACTTCTCTTTCCTCCACTTTTGGCTCATTGAGCTCCAAATAGAAGATTTCAATTTTCCTTATATTTCTTGTTTGCTTTGCTATTATTTTGCATTTTTTGGCTTTTTTTGTCCATTTGTTCAAAAGCATGCCATATCTTCTGCAATTTTTCTTTAAATAAATTGAAATGTTCTCATAGCAAATGCTTTACAATCCGTGTACACTCCAAAAACGAGTTTGTATGTAGAAAAACATCTTGAAGTTTGTCATATCCGAGTCAATGGCAAGAGGTATGTTTTTGTTTTCTTGTTTGCTTGTTTTGTGTTCCTTTTTGGAAGAAGTTGTGAAGTTCTACCTGAGAATGCAAGTGCATCTACGTCCTCTCACCTTTCATCCTTCCATGTCGATGCATATTATGTCCATTTTCCTACACATGCAATTACATCCCCCAAACCCGATTACATGTGTACCTCAAGTAATTACTACATACCTCTAGGGAATCTAATTTTGGTAAAAGGTCACTCTTTTAAATAACAAACTCATCATTTACACACATCCCTATACACCTAGCTTGCATTCTTGTTCATACAAATGAAAACCCATCATTGTCCACATGCAATTTATCCTTTTAAGTCCGACTTTGGCCCTTTCCATTCAAACACATATACTTTCTAGTTCATTTCTAGCCATCACATGTATTCCATGAGTATCTAATCAATACTTTGAACACCTTGTTCATTCATAGACCCATCATCCACACTCAAAGTCCCAAAGTTTTCATGAATCCAATCTTATTGAAAGATGTTTTCATCTTCGTGTTACGGCGCACTTTTCAAGATATGTCAGAACTTCTTCAAAGAATGAAGACATCTAGTGAAAAAGGAGTGCAATCAAATCAAAAGAAGCGGTCGTTCATTTGGTCTCCATTTTCCCAATGGTTGTCCGAGAACCTGAGTTCATATGGGAATGCGCCAAGCACTTAGCTTTAAAAAAAAGAGTTAAAGGTGTTGATGGAAAGTTGTTTCAAGGTTACATCCAGACACCATCGAGAAGGTTTTCAAAGTGTCAAAGACTCCAAAATCTTCCAATCTACAAAGGAGCATGCATGACAACTCGAACGAGATAAAGCTTGATCACATCAAGATTTCAAATGACAACTAGAAACTCCTCAAAGAGAGTGCAATGGTGTAGAATTCAGGAATCCCTTATCCCACAATCATCATGAAGTACAAAGCTTTTGCCAATAGTCTACAAGATTGATTCATTCAGAATCAATAGTTTCAACATTTTCTTCAAGTGTTTTCTAGCTTTGTAGATGCAAAAGATGGATTGCATCTAATCCAATCGCATGTAACTCAAATGCATATAATGCAATCTCATGTAATCCACTAATTCTTCTTTCTTAGTTAGACAGGGTCAAAGTGGTTGAGTTGCTCCCACTTTTTTGTAGTATGCCTGTTTTTGGCAAGTCTGTGCAATTAATGGAGTTAGCTCATCATAACGACCCTCGTGAGCTGACAGAGTGTTTTGGGGGTCCCAACTGTGGATCTACTTTTTTTAGTAGATTAATTTTGGCAGTTGCTATTTTTGGCAATGCAGTGGGTGGCTTCAGCAGTTGGTCATCACCTGCAATAAATAAAGTTAATAATTGCATGAGCTCTTATTTATTCATTAATTAAGTTGCATTATTATAATAATGTTTATATTATTATAATAGTGACATTTCTAAAAAGTGTGTTGGAAAATTTCTAGTGTTGAATTCTTTTGGGAAACTTCCACAATTTCTAAAGTGGAGTTTTTTAGGAAACTTTGGCCAATGAAGGATTATAAATAAGAGCTCATTTCATTGGAAAAAGCACGCTTGAATATTTTTTTTTTCTTAGTTCTGAATTGTGAGCCTTTGCTGAAGTATAAGGGTCTCTGAGGTTCTGGAGATTGTTTGAAGTCACTGCTGATATATAGTGGTTTCATTGGTTAAATCTCCTAACTATGATTTCTGTGACTAGGAGATTGGATTTATAATTGTGAGAATTCCGAGTCTTGGAATTTGTTCTGGTAATTTCATTGGCAAATGGTGTTGTTGTATACAATTTGCTGAGTCTCCTACTATACCCCTGTGGCTAAGGAGAGATAGCTGAGGATGTCTCCAGCTGTGGTAATTAGAGTTGATTGGTATTTATGAATTCTGTTTGTGGTGAGCTATTTGTTCTAAGGATGGCATATTGGTTTGTCAATGATTTGTGTAATCAGTATTGTGTTTAGGGGGCAGCATTACGTACTGGGAACTACAAACATTTTAATTGCAGACCTACATCCATTCCTCTAGCTGCTACAAGTAGATTTGTTAACTACGGCTGCACTTCAAGTGGCCACGCAATCACATAGAGCACCAGTATTCATGACGGGCCTGAAATTCCATTACGAGTGCTGAATTGGGTCTGAAGGAAGGTGTGAAATTCATTGTTGGAGAGCAACCATAATCTGTGGTTGCCATTTGGTAATGAAAGACCAGTGTGATAATAAAGAGCGCAAGTTGATAGGACAGCTAGCCAAAACACTTGCATTTTCAGGTGCCATTAAAAATAATTTGTTCTTTGATTGATGTTTGTTCAAATAAAATGCAAGTATATCTTTTCCATCACAGTCTGATTTCCTATATTTTCAATTTAAATTTCTTGAAGTTGTTGATTTATATCTACAAAGGGAAAAATACAGAAAATTATGAAACTTTTAAAAGAATTGCAAAAAACATTAAGTAGTGCAAATTGGAAGCCAAGTTGGGGTTTTTATATTTTTCCTCTTTTTTCTCACTTCTTTTCCTATAAGTGCCCCCCTCATTATAAAAGTCATATTTTGTTGTATGCAAGAAAGCTCTACCAAACTTGTGCAAGCATAACTTTGATTTTATAGCATGAATTTGGGAGAAAAGTGAATAAAAGAAGTAACTGGATTCGAAGCTTTGACTGGAAGAAATTGTGATAGAACAAATTAGAAGCTTTGATTATTATTTATGCCTATTGTCTTTGATTTATGTTATTATTGTGTATTCAATAATAGAGCATAGTGAGTTAAGAAGCAATCGGAGCCGAAGCTTTAACTGGGAGTGATTGTGGTAATACATAGACTAGAAGCTTTGACTGTAGCTTGTATTACCATCTCAAATTAACAAAAAATAGTTAGAATTTCCCTACTTTTGGAAGTCTTTGCGCCCCAATGATAGAGGTTTTTCTTATAGAATAGATTAAAACTAAAAAATAAGTTATAGAATAGACATCATCTACTTATGGACATCTTTGCGCCCTAATGGTCGTGATTTTTCCTATTAATTAGACAAACAAGACTTAGAGCCAAATCAGTACACTTTCAATCAGCCTTTGAGTTGGTGTTGGTTTATCAGTATCACCGTTTCCAACTAATAGATAGAAGTGTAGTTGAGAGATTTAATTTTGCCCATTACTCGCTCCACGGGTAAGTGGATTCTTGTCTGAAAGCTAAGAGGAAAGAATATTGTTAACACCCCTTACAAAAATCTCTCAACTTCTTGATTACTTTGAGTTGATCCAAGGAATGATGAAAAAGGGGAGCCTTCCCTTTAAGGTAGGAGAGAGTTTGTCGCATGTGTTTTGGCTGGTCTATCTATTTAGCAATTGGATTTGAACAAACTATCGGTTGTAAAATATCCACCCAACGCAATAGACTAAATGATAGACAAAGACTGTCATTATTATAAATATAATATAACTATCTATTATTAAAATAACAATAATAAAGTATAAATAGATAAGTAATAAGTAAAGATTATTAAATACATGACGAATATACATTTATAATAAATAATAATTATAGATGAATAGTAAATTACCAAATTTTTAAATTACAATTATGATTCACCCCTTCCATAATCATCGTCTATACATTCTTATCTCAATCCAATCATTCAGTAGATAACAAAAACAAAGTATTAAATGGGTAAATCACCAAGCAGTAAAATGGTCACCTCGAGCACGTCATTTGACAAGGGACGTAACCCATTTAAGAGGATATAGGTACTATAAATAACATGAAAATCAAGAGAAAGAAGATCCCCACTCGGCTGAGGGGCAAAAACACTAAAAAATATACATGAAAAGAATTTTTTTTTAAACAATTACATCTCATTGGTTAGTCCATTATACATTGAGGAATGGCTTGTAAAAATAAAAATTTATTAACAAGGGATTGATTGCCATTTTCCACGATTATTAAAGACCAATTTGAAATATTATATCCCAACCATCAACAAGCAAAAAGGAACAAATATTAATAACCATTTCAATCCATTATGATGTGGAATGAATTACAATTACATGTAGAACTAAGGTTTTCCGATTACACGCGACCTTATCCACCATTCAATCCACTACTATGTGAAATTACTGATTTATGGTCACAAGTGGCCTTTGAAGGTGGTGACGGTGCCATTATAATTACGTGGTCATAGTAACAAATACATTATAAAGGTAACCACCTCTGAGAGTACCTCCACACAGATGGATATCATATAATGCTGTAAAGTGGTTGTCCATTACCACATGATATTATATATTGACATTAAATGGTGATGTCATATGTTAGGGATGTAAGAATATAGATAGTTAATATTATAAATATATATAACAATTACTAACAATAACTTTTAGAATTGTCGCTAATGAGATATGTAACTTATAGATTGAATTAATAAACAAGTATTATACATGAATTTATAATAAACAAGTATTATACATGAATTTATAATAAACAAGTATTATACATGAATTTATAATAATAATTCCTAATGTTATTTTGAGATATAACCTCTAATATTGTTGAGTTCAAACATATATAGAATTGATCTCAAGAATCGGATTGATTTTCTTATTATAGAGTCTACCTTCTAAAACATTATTTTGACTCTGGTATAATCATAACTAATGCTATTAATAAATTTTGGATAAATCTCTAAGAACCCTGGTAACAATATGTAGTGGATAGGGAGCGTGCACAGGGGGAGGACTAAATCGTTCAGATTGGGGCAAGAGAATCCCAATATAGGAACCCACATAGAATGTGTCCAAACTCGAGTAGATGTAAATCTACCATCCATTACAAGATTTGATTCATTGGGGACTATGGATGATATCTTTAATTACTAATAGTATTAAATTATAGAGACTTAAAGTTCTCTAAGTACAAAACAAATATAATATAAACCCTAACTAAGAATTTAATGAGAAATCAAGTAAGACCCTAATAAGGGTCATCGCAAGAGATGTCTAAGATGGAGGATAAAGAGGGTCTGATCACTCTCAGGATACTGGAAAAAGGTACAGGGGCTAGGAACTGCTGATGAAAGCTAAGGAGGAGGGGTTGTAGCCTAGGAGGAAAAGCAAATAGAGATGGTGTAGAGGGCATGATCGACCAATAGGAGGCGAGTGATGGTGAAGTGGCTAATGGAGGAGATAAAGGAGGTGGACACCAAGACATAATCCACAAAACTTGCCCCTCCACGGTGAGGCCAGCAAGTAAAACGCTCAGAGTCAGGGTAGGAAACAAGATTGTTCAGGATTGTCAAGTTGAAGGACTTGCAAAACTGAAGAAGGTGGCGATTGTAGCATAAAAGAGGACCATGACAATCCTTGGAGAGGTGTTGGATACCCATACTGTCAGGCTCTATCTCATGAGTGAAAATCAGGTCTGAGATACGATCGTGTATAGGCAAAAGAAATTGATGAACTAAAAAAGATGTAAGATCACATGATCAACCACTGCAGCAAGTCTATCAAGCTTGCACTTTCAAACCTTTGCTCTTTCACATTTGCATCAAACTAACTTCAGATTCGATCCCAAAACAATCCAAATCAATCTACACTTCAACACATCCATCCACATATCTATAAATCAAATTGATCAACCAAAATTGGAACTAAGTCATCAAGGGCAGAAGTGGGCATTATTTACATAGAGTTGGCCACCACAAACACATATATTTAATTTGATCCAGCACAAGAGATAAAGGGGACTTAAATACATCACAACATGCTTACCAAAAATGATTTAATCAAAAAACAAGCACTGCAACACTCCAAAATCGGCACCAAAAATAACATGTAGAAAGCATAGGAATACATTAACCAGTCAGCCCAAAAACAATCTCCTATACACATAAATTTATGTGGAGAACAACACACCAAAACAAGATAAATATTAACCTTTTAACTCCTTCTCCAAAGCATATCCAAAGAAATAAGTCATTAGTCAAATGCAAAGCATTCTCTGGACCCATCTTGAGCATTCGCAACAACAAGCCTTATTATCAGCAAACAACAAAACAAAACTCCAACTTCTGAACTTCCATGGACCTAAAAGTAGTATAGTGTAACATCCATAAACCATGCATGATATCATCGAAACTGCAAGTCACCAATTTCTTATGCGAAGCAATGTAAAGCATTCTCACATTAGGACTTCAGATACTCTTTCCTACATATACCATCTTCCCATACTTTTCACTTTCCAAATATACATATATTGACTTCTCATCATCAAAACAACCAATACCATACTTCAAATACTCTTTCCTGCATATATTTTCTTCCCATAACCAAGCACATAATAGTTTTGAACATCTCTCATACTTCTCTACATTGGGTGCAGTATTGAGCTCATACACTTCTTCATTAGGATGACATCAATGCATGTGATAGGTTAACATCAGTGACAATATTAAACTCATAATGCTAACAATCTGCCCCTTTAACATTGATGACAACAATAACGAGAAAACAACTTAATGGTCTATTGTCTGTACTTCCACCTCCATCGATGTCAATAACGAAGGAAGCGATACTAAAAGATCTTCCAACAATGTCTCTCTCCCTTTCAGAAACATATTTGCACTGTATTTTTTTTTTTGCAAAATATCTCACCCCTTTTGAACACAACTCTATCAACAACACCACTTCCACTATTAGAGACAAACATCATCAGGGCACAATATTGAACTCATACAATTCTTCATCAGGTTAACATCAATTCACACAGTACATAATTATCTATGACAACACTAAACTCATAATGCTAACAATCTCCCCCTTTGTCATTAAAGGCAATATCAACAACAAAACAACCTAATGACCCATTGTTTTCACTTCCTCCTCCTTCGATATTAATGACAAAGGGATCAACACTAAAAGATCTTCTGACTATGTATCTCCCCCTTTTACAAACATCTATGCACAATATCCGGTACAGTATTAAATTCATGCAGTTCTTCATCGGGTTGACATCAATGAACACAATAGTTCAACATCAAAGACAACATTGAGCTTACGATGCCAACAATCTCCCCCTTTGTCATTGGTGGCAACAAAAAAACAACCACCTAATGACCCATTGTTTGTACCTCTCCCCCCTTTAACATCAATGGCAAAGGGAGCAATACTAAAAGATCTTCTAACTACGTCTCTCCATCTTTCAAGCACAACTTTGTCAACAACTCCATTCCCCCTGTCACATACAATTCATTTCAAAAAAATCTTCTTGCAACCAAGGAGTTGCATCCTTCACTACTCCCCCACAGAGCAACAACTGCACCAATTCAAGAGATAAAAGATAGACATTGAGTCTCCCTAGGGCAGATGTGACACTCTTATGTATCATCCAATATGAGGGGCAATAACTGCTAACTTATGTCAAAGATACTCAAAAGAATTCTTTGACATGCCCTAGTGAAGGTATTTTAAATCTAATCTTGTGTAGCAACATACTCCAACCCGACCTCTTTCTCCCTTAAGAAGTGATATCAGAAAAAAATGTGTTTTGTCCTTGAATGCATTTTCGGATTCTTTAAAATCTTGATAGCACTTGTATTATCACACATAATTGAGACTACCTGATCTTGTACAACCTCATGCTGGTCTATTTCATCCATAACACTTGTGTGCAGAAAGATATTTCTACAATATACTTTGTCTTTGCAGTAGAAAATGGAACTAAACCCTTCTTTTGCTCTGTTAACTGCACATCCTACCCAATCAAATTTAGTCAAATCTTTCAAAGCAAAGTCATTATCTCTCGTGTACCATAATGCATAGTCTGGAGTCCCTTTCAAATACCTAAACTTTATTTTTATTGCTTTCTCATATGATTGCATAGGACTAGCTTGATATCTTGCAACTAAGAAGATTGTATGCAAATGTCTAGCCTTGAACTAATCAATATTTAAGTAACTGCCAAATGCCAAATGGGTTCCAACTAGTTTATAGTCCTCTATACCAAACTTTTTTAATATCTCCTTGATATACTAAGAAATAAAAATAGATTTTTCAGTTGAGAAACTCAAAAACCAAGAAAGAAAGTTAACTCACCAAACATAGATATTTCAAACTCTTGCATTTTCTCAACAAATTCCTTATTAACATCATCATCACCTCCAAATTTGATGTCATCAACATATATCACCACTATCACTATTTTATCATCTTCAACTTTAAAATATAGATTGCTATCTTCCATACCTTTTTTGAGCTTTTGTTGTAGTAGCTACTTGTCCAACCTAGCATACCATACCCTAGGAGCTTACGTGAATCCATAAACTACCTTTAGAAGTCTACAAACCATATCCAAATCATCTAATAATTGAAATCCATCAAGCTGCTCAAGATTAACTTCCTCTTCAAACTCTCCATTTAAAAAAGTAGATTTGACAGCTTCCCTTGGTTGACCATGCTCTCCTTAGCTTCTCACTCCTCTTGCCCCCACCCTTTTCCCCCTTCACACCCTCTCCCTACCACCCCTATATTTTCCTTTTCTTTGATGATGAGGACCCTGACCTTTTCACCCACCACCTCAGACATCTGCTCCCCGAAGACTCCTTCATCCTCATGTGCACCTCAAACTTGTTTTGTCACCTCTCGTCTCCAATTTAAGAGGCCTCTTTCCTCTCTTCCCCCATCACACCATTCCCACAACTCCCCTCACTACCTTTCAAAGTCTACTAACCATAACCAAATCATCTAATAATTGAAAGCCATCAAGTTGCTCAAGATTAACTTCCTCTTCAAACTCTCCATTTAAAAAAGTAGACTTGGCATCTCCCCTTAGTTGACCATGCCCTCCTTAGCTTCTCACTCCTCTTGCCCCCGCCCTTTGCCCTCCTTCACACCCTCCCCCTACCCCCCCTGTATTTCCCTTTTCTTTGACAATGGGGACCCTGCCCATTTCACCATATTAGGACCCAAAGAACATCATTGGTTAGAATATTAATAATATAATTATTTTGGGTCCTAACTAATGATGTTCTTTTGGTCCTCGATGTTCTTTGGGTCCTAAACAGCTACAAATGATGATTTGGGTACCACATTTGGTAGTCACCAAAATACGGTGGATTGCCACCAGCACACCATGGATAGTCACCAACTGTCCGAAGACATCCAACAACACATCTTGGACCGTTCTCTAGTACAAGTTGCGGCAAATTCTTTGTCTAATAAGACATCAATTGGCTCAAAATAGAGCATATTGGAAATGATTCTACACTCAATTTTCCAAAGACGCAATGTGAAGCTCCTTAATTAAGGAGATCTTCTACATAGAGCAAAATGTCTACAAGATTTTTAGACTACGAATTATTATACTCATCACTCACATAAATTGTTTGTAGAAAAGATTGAAATCGAAAAGGTGGGGGAACATTTCTATCAATCTGGACATTTTTCTATGTGTGTAACAACTAGAGATAGGGAGATGGAACTGAGCACTTGTAGCGTGGATTGGGGTCCTCTAGGCATGCTAATAAAAGAGTTGTGGAAGAGTGTGACATGATCAGGAAAATCTATGTGAAAATTATTGGGAGACACATGAGTATTACTTCACTTTGAAAGAAGCATTTGTCAATAGAGATTTCAATTAAGGTCAAACTGTTGTGATAGCTAATCATCCATACATTAATGCATAATTTATCTTTGCAAGAATCTTTATTTCTTGGCGTCATTTTTTGAATTAGGAAATTATGTACTGAATAAGGTTTAAGTTTCGAAAGTTATCTCATCAATATGGGACCATGAAAGACTAGTGAATGATGGATTCCTTTATTATGAATTAATGATAAGAGAACCTATTCATTTAGTAAAGCTAACCAATTTGCTTGTATGATCAACTTTACATGTCGTTCTAGACAAATATGCTAAAATGAAAACATTGTAAACAACATGCATATTGAAAAAAGCATTGCTTTATGCATGCAAAATTCATGACAATATGGAGATAGGAGAACACGCAAAGAATCACCTTCTTCAATATGAATCGTAAGAACCTTTCAAACTATGTGTTAAAAGCATAATTTATCAAATAGGATCGAATAGGAGTCTAAGTGAGGTGAACAAGGATTCTCAAGGAGGAGGATACAATTGTTTAACCTCAACAACATCCACTAGGTTTGGCTATTCTGTTAGAGATAGTCTTGTAGATAATTCAAAGATTTTCCAATAGGTGTTACAAGCAAGTGGCAGAGGCTTTACAAGGATTTTACTTGTTCACTATGGAAGGTCAAGCTAGTCAAAAGTAATGTGGCAGTAGGAGAATAAAGGTGTGGAGATACATGATGAGAATCCTTTTAGAGTGAGAGATGCCAAAGGAAGAGTTGAATGAGAGCCTTTCAGTATAGCGAGTTGGTGGTGGAAGTCCAAGATTGGGCCTACTATAAGGTCAAATTTCAATGGTTAACTATGTACCTTTGAACGGAAGATTGGTATTATAGACAGTTATGAAAATAGAGAAGAATTATCAGATGACAAGGATATGGATTATGGTATAGAACCAAATCAGGAACACAATGAGTGTTTCAAGAGGACTAAATAGGAATATATTTGTGAACATTCTTCTAGAAGTGGAAGTGATGTTTCAGTTGATGGCTTGAATAAATTGAAAACTCTATAAAATGAAGTATGTGGGAATTTTACATTGTGGGGGGAATAATTACCTTAACCAATGTTTCATTCCCAGTAAAGATACTTTTTGATGTGATGCTTATGAACCTTCACTAGAGAAATTAATATCAAGAACATTAATGTGCAGATAAGTATTTATTATCCTTGAGTATTATATTTACTCGCTTATTGAAGTCTCTCTCTTATTTGTAATTTTACAAATACTATAAGAGTTATTTGCCTTGATCTTTTCCTTTATGTTTGAGAATGTTCTTACAGGAAAGATAAGATAAGATAAGATAATAAAATTAATGTCCATGAAAAATCAAAAAGGTTTATGGGACTGAGCATACAAACAGAAGAGTTGGCCAAAGCAGAAGCACCAAACAATAACTGAGAAGAAACAAAATAAGAGAGAAGACAAGATAAGGACTAAGGGTCCTTTCTTGTCACAAAGAAATCAGTAATAGAGGGGTAAACCCGTGAACAATCCAAAGTATTAGAATTCCATGTAGAACCACTGTAGGACTCTCGCTGCCTAGAGAGACTAGTGCAATGTATAACCGATCTGGAATGAGAAATACTGGAAGGCCTTTTCAAACCCCGTAAAGGAAACAAGGGAGAGAAAAAGGCAGTAATGAGCTGATTTGAAGTACGCCGCTAAGGTATAAAAGACTTCAAGGTAATCTCCCGAAGGTGGGTGGCCTTCTGAAGAAAAAGTGCAAGACACCACTGATCAATATAGGTAAAGAACACCAACAAGGAAGAACAGTCCCTGAAAAAGTAGTAAAATCTCCCTCTGATCTAATAGTAAAGAGGACATTGAAAAATGAAGTGGATCTTAGTCTCAACCTCTACTAGAGTACATTGCTAACATATCTGATCGACCCGATCCATATGGTGATCGGTTCGAGTGCTGAGGCAGTGAGAGCCAACTCTGAAAGAGCCTAAACAAAACCGTAAGGCATGATTCCAGCGCTGATAGAGATAAGTACGGCAAAAAATAATACCATCTTGAATCTGAAAGAAAGTTGGTATTTTACACATGCTACCAGATATTGTGCAGGCTCAACCTAACGATAGTAGCTCCAAAGACCTTAATGATCAAGATGGATAAAATGAGACTCTCATCTTTGATGATTGAGATTATAAGATTCTTCTACATTAAGAAGGAGTATGACACTTCTTCGAAGGCAACGCAGGAGCTTAGAAGATTGATACTCAAAGGGAATCTAGAAATACATGTGGGTGACTACATGATGTTGATGGGCCTACTCCTATGCATATCATGAGGAAATGATGACTTATCACCAAAAAATTAATACCAGATTCAGAGTGAGTTCGACAGGCATCCTTGGGTGAAGAGAGTTTCTAAGAAAGTAACTAGAGGACTTGACTTCCTAGGATCGATGTTCAAAGGGAGAAATTTTGAGATGCAATCCTTAGTGGATGATATCTTCTCTATGAGAAGTTCTAAGAAAAATTCTTTGTAATGCACTGTCCTCTATGAGAGAGACGTATGAGGTGAAAACCCTTTGTTCCACCCTCTAGTAGCAGTTATGGTGGGCCCACCCTTTGACTTGGTTCATGGTGGATATCATGTGAGTTAGTACATAATGTTGCTGTGATTATGTCAAGAAAGGTGACAATCTTTCATTGATGTATATATTTAGAGGGGAGCTATTGAAAGGTGATGATCTTATCAATAGTTGGACCTGTTATAATAACAAACTACATTAAGTTGTCGTCCTGGTGTGCCAGAAGTTATGCTAACATATAGAAGGTAACTATTGTAAGATGACGATCTTATCAATAGTAAACCTATCTCCTAACGCCAAAATGTGTTGGAGCGAGTGTTATCATGGTTCTTTGAGCCAAATTTTGTTAGACACCATGAGATTAAATTGTTATGGTTCTTCGGGCTAGATCTTGCCGAACGCCATAACATAAATTTATTTTAGACCACACTTAAGGTGGTGTTTAAACTTATATTTAAGTTATAGAATTTGCTTCAATTCCCTCTTTGCTAAAGAAGAAGTGTTGAGAAATTTAGCCTCATTGTGAATCAAAGCAAAATCCATATGTAATATATGTTATTATATAGGTGTGTGTTGATAGATTTATGTTGATATCCTTAAATATGTCATTCTAGGAATATCATACTGAGATAATATCTCTTCTTATACTCAAGAACATAAATGTTCTATATCAATCCTTCCTAAGTAAGAGGGAGTGTTAAGTTTGTAGTTACAGTCAGATTGATATAATCATGAGTTTCATTATTGATGGTAAACACATCATTAGATAAATATTCCTTTTCTATATATATATATATATATATATATATATATATATATATTACATACCCATCTTTGTTGGGGTATTTGGAAAGAAAGGAACCATAGAATTTTCAGAAATAAAGAAACTCCTGAGTGGGTTGTGGACCAAAGTATCATCAGAGCCATTAAAGAGAATTTTAGATCTCAGAACAAAAATAGTGATGAAGCCCAAATTAGAAATCCTATGAATGGTATTGGAACTGATACTAAAAAGGAAGACCAAAGACAATACGTGAAATGGAAATCTCCTCCTTTGGGTTGGTTGAAAGCTAATTTTGATGGATCTGCTAAAGGGAATCCTAGAAGAGCGGGATGTGGGCTACAAATAGACTCCACATGATCCAAATAGAATCTAATTATGCAAACCTTTGATAGCTTTGATCCAAATTTTATTTTCTGTTAGTATTGAGATATGCATAATTAGATAGGTTATAGAGTTCCAAGTCAATGTTTAATGCCAATATATTGTTCACTTTTGGCAGGTTTTAGGTCTTCTCTTCATATTAAAATGATGCTAAGTTTGAGAGCTGGACCTGACTGTAAAATACGCATTCCAATAAGACTTCTGCGGAATTGAAGTTCACTATGGAATGAATTCTGAGCAAATTCTTGCCAGGTCTCTGAATTCATAACATAGATGATAGAAGTAACAGGAAGGAGTGATCTCAATCTGATCAACTGCAATAGGTTTCAAGTTACCCTTCAAATTGCAAAGGAAATTATAGTGGCATGCACATGATAACAAGGTACAAAGATACCAAAACATTTGAAACTTAAATGAATTCCAAAGGAATGTTACAGAAAACTACATACAATAGTCTAACATATCTAGATCACATACCACTATTTCTCGCCCAGTTCCTGTACCAGGTTCTGCAGAGGAAACCACCAACCCACAAAATTAAAATTGTTAATCAAAAAGTAATCACTATAAAGAGCATATAGATCTTTGTTTCATGAAATAACATGGAAAGACAATGGGCTCCAGCTTCCAAGAACATCTATAACATTTGAAACATAGAAAAGTGGAAAGTAAATTCCAACCTAATTTTGTTTCTTCAGGTATTTTTGGTCTATGAATGGTCTTTCGCTGCAATGCACGTTCCAGAGTTTTGCGTTTCTTTTTTATTACCTCTTGTTCAACAGCTCGTTTAGTAAATGTGTCGTCTTCTTTTGGTCTTTCTTTAGCAATTGACCATACTTCTTCCACTTTGGGCAGTTCCAAAGGTATGGCGGCCTCAATCACATGTTCGGGGACATTAATCTTAATGGGAGGAAAGTTCGGACAAACACCAACCATCCTCCGAGCCATCCATTCTGGTGTTTCTCTTCTAGGACCATGTGCCAAAAGGTTCCACCTTTTTTTATCATCTCTTATCAAGAACTCCATTCTTCCTCCATTTAGCACATACTCTGTTTCTTGGCTCTCACCTTCACCTTCCTTAACCTTATGCAAAAGCAACTCTGCCGTCTGTGATCTCTCTTTCCAAGCTTTTGCAGAAGCTTCGGCAACATTTAGAGCTCTTTCAAGGGCTTGAAACCTTCTGAGATATGCTGTCTCTTTTATGCTTTCTGCTTTCTTTGCAGCATCAAGTGCAGCTGTCATACTTGCCATTTCAAGCTTATAAGTCCTCGTGAGTGCCTCTTCCCTTTCTGCTGCTGCTTTTTTAAATACATATAATGCATTCTTTGCAGCCTCCTCCTGTGCAGAGGATGTCCTATTGACAGACTCTTGAAATTCCAATAACGCCTTATCTGATGCAGCAGCCCTGGCTTCTGCAGCATTGAGATGAGCTTCAACTACCTTTAACTCAGCCTCCAATTTTTCAGCTTTAGTTTGGGATAGCTTCAACTGCCTTCCCAGATCATAGACAGTAGTTTGCAAACTTATATTAGAAGATTCAGAGTTAAATAGTTTATCCAGCACATTTGACCTCTCGGCAAGGGCTGCCTGAGCTTGGTTTGCCTTCTCCCTTGCCACCTCAGCAATGGCTAAAGACTTGTCAATCGCACCCTTTGATTCTGTTAGCACAGTTGAAACAACTCCATCAGCAGCATTTCGTAGTTTTTCTTCAACCTGTTGAGTTACTTCTGCAACAGAAGTTTCTGCAGCAGACACCCTTAATTTGGCTTCGTCAACAATATGGGCAGTGGCTTCCGCGATTGCAATATCTGCAAACCTCTCAACTTGTACGGCCAAATCAATTGCATCCTGCTTTGCAAGTACCACCTCAGATTCTAAAGCGAGTTTCTCATCAACTAGATTCTGAAGTTGCTGGTGAAAAGCACCCTTAGCAGCATTAAGTTCAGATACTGCTAACTCAGTATTGCGAATCAGATTAGTAGCATATTCCTGGAGTTTGGCTTCAGCTCGACCTAATTCATCAATTGCTTTCTTCTTGTCCCGTTCTGCAGCTTCTGCTCTTGCATTGGCTTCTTCTAATGCAGTTTTCATAGTCTCACTCTCTGTAATACCTTCTTTAGAACCACCCTGTAGCACAATTTTAGTAGTTCCTAGTAAAAAATCACCAATCAAAGATTCAAAAGAGCAGAAAATATATTCCATCTATCATAAGTATTAAACTAAAATAGAATCAGAGAAAAGGTGAGATATCATTTCATACCCCATTAGCTGATACAATAAGTCTACAATTATTTGAACCTGGAAAAGTTCCATGGAGCTTCCTGCAAGCAATTTTCTATACACATCAAATTGTTCAAGATTACACTGAAGGGTGCAGAAACTGTAGAATGACTAAAAGATGATAAGCTAGCTGTCACCTTTGTTTGGTAGAGATCTTCTTTTGGTGTATTGGCAATACAGGTAAATACTTTCCTAAGTCATTCAACCTTGCATTGTCACATCTCCGTGGGACATTCAAGTGGGGGAGTTTCGCATTATGCATAGAACTCATAACAAATCTATCAGGTTGTAGAATTGTAATAGTCATCTGCAAGATATAAAAGTAGCATGTTTAAGCATTTAATAGTTTCCCTATCTGTATCTACTACATTCTCTAATATGAATGTACCATATGGCCCCTTGTCAACCAAATGCATCATAACAGTCCATGACTCTATAATGCTATAAACTTAGTACTGGACTACACTCCTATTTCAAGGCAATTCAAGTGTTTAAAAAAATAAGCGTAATATAGCCAAGTTTGCTTCAACTTGAAATCATCATCTTCTTACTCTTTATTCTGATAATAAGTATCAAAGTGAAATAAACCAATATAGGAGTCTCAGCCTAAAATCCTTATACAAGAGGGACAAATCAAGTGTATGAGACTCTCTGAGCCCTATTCCCATACAGAAATAGGATAACATATAACATAATGAATCTATTGTAGGGTCGCCCTGAATTTTGAGTTGTAGGTACCATTGAGATAAAAATAATTAAGCACTAAATGTTCCCTGTGAGTCTACAGTTTGAAGTAACAGTGACTGTTAAAACAATTAGCACTAAACAGTGAGAAATTTATTTTAAAAATAAAGATTAAACGAAAAATAGTTATGCCATTTATACTCATGTTTAACAATAAATTCTCTGAAGCTGCCACAGAGTATTAGTGCCCTAACCCTACCAGCCATCTTTAAAAAATCCCTTCAAAGACTAATGATTCAATTTTTAGAGCAAGAATATTTTCTTTTGCAATTCTTACAATTATGCAGCTGCATGGTACCACCTAATGCAGAATAATAGCAGTAGGGACGTCAATGAGACCTCTACCTGAGTTGATTCTAGGGAATAGGCTGACAATAAAGATAAAGATATTCCAAGGATGAAAATAAAGAATAAAGCCATTCGAGAAAAAGTAGGAGGAGAATAAAGCAAAATTCTAATCTAGATATATAGGATACAGTAAAAAAGCCATGAAAAGGAGAGATTATTTCAGAAGAATAAAGTATGAAGTCTGTTTTGGAGAGATAAGAAAGGACAGAGTTATTTTTGGAAAGGGTTCCTAGTCCATTAAGTAAAGCATAACTAATGTAACAAAGAGATTACTGTTTTATGATATTGTTCTATTTTTGTGAAAGGTTCCTAGTCTATTAAGTATGGCATGACTAATGTAACAAGGAGTTACTGTTTTTTGATATTGTGTCATCTGTTTCATCCAACCCTTGATAAACTGAAGATTGGTTATCTTGACAACTGGAAGCGGCTTGCCTAACAGCTTGAGCTATGCTGAGTACGAGCAAGAATCAGAGCAGCATTTCATTCACCAAATTGAGACTCGTTAGCAAAACTTTGAGGCCCTGCCAGCCTCAAGAAGTCTACAGTCAAGACTCACAGACTCGGCCAAATCTGACAGCTGAACTCACAAAGCTGCTGAAACGTGTGAATCTTGGCCAAATCTTTCAAGAAAACAGAAAATCAACTTGAAATTTTTGAAACATGAAAAAATGTTAAATCCCCCTATGATTAGTTATTAAAGAAAGGTTTGAACCTCTGGCACAGAGCATGGACAGTACAGGAATGGATTTAAGGCGGGCACCATAACTCATGCACTACTGCTCAACATGAACAGAAGATCTGTTGCTTCTCATCATAATCTACATAGAACTGAAAGGCTATCAAGTAAACAGAGTAGATCCAAAACAGGGCCTTACTTTGTAATTTGCTATAATCTCCTACTCCAACACACTTGATTCAAGACAATGAAGCCACTGTCCATGAAAAAGTTTTTCAACAAAACAGCAGCAATTCTACATAATTCTCCTTGAATGAAGAATATTATGTCCAGGTCAGATTTTCTCTGGAATTCTTTTAATTTGGATGAACTGAACGAAATCACCCCAAACAATTGTAGCAGCTATATACAGTACACACAAGGGTATATTTTACAGACAGGATCAAAGATCCTTGTGTGAGCACATTCAGTCTTGCGGGAAACTCATATGCTGAAGATGGCAGCTGTGAAATGCTGAATTTGAAGCATCCCCTAATGGTTGGGATGAATGCAATTGCAGAAAATGTGCAATCAAGTGTGTTTTCTTTTTGGTTTTGAAAAGATGACTATAGTTAGCTGTCCCTCGCCAGGAAGCGAAGTAGCCCAAATCTCATGTAATAGAATAAATCAAGTATATCAAGTATACATCAAGTGGGAGAGGTGTTATGGGTGATCATATTTCATGGGACACATCTGCATACAATTTGAAGCTCGGAAAGATAGTTTGTTGGTTTTGTGGACCATGAAGGTTTGAGTCCCTTTGGTTTATTTATTTCCAAATGAAAATTGCGTGATTCTTTTTCCAATTCTGCAGCAATTAGAAACCCAACATTACAACGAGGTTGCTGCAAATCTTGATTTGCCAAAAGGTAAGCTTGATTGTTGTAATATAGGTCGACAGTTAAGCCTGCATTGTAAATATCAAAGAACGGGAACCCATCACCTTCTGAGAATAGACCAGACTAAGAGGCTCACTTCATTCTCGGAATAAAAGGGGATCTCCCCCAGAATGCGATCTTCAAAGTTTTCCTTCGCGCTAATATTGTCACCTTGGCGAGTTGACTGCTGTGATGTAGGAATCTCTGGGATCTTGGACTACCAGCATTAGAGGTAAATGAATCAATGGTATGAAGGTACCAAAGTTGGAATGGAAATCAAAGAATGGAGATCGGGAAGGAACCTTAGGCTATCTATTAGGGAATTGAATCTATGGGTTGGGATCGCCAGAATCATTATGCACTTGATACTAAGGATTGTATCATCAAGTACTTATACTAGTGAGTGTAAACAAATGAAGGCATTTCAGAATTTACGTAAGCAACTTAACAAAGAACATCCATATGAAATCAGCAGTTAAATTGTGCAAAGAGTTCATGTGATCGTTGGAACAGATCTACTAAAACATTGAAATTTATAGTAATGATAGGTGAGTGAGGACTTACTAGCATTTTGTTTTACGCAATTTGATAAGCTGAAAGCTAATTTAGTTGAGTTGTGAAAATAAATGGCTTCTAAATAGGATAAAAACCTAAAGTGGAATATTGGGTATGAGGTAAGATCTTCAGTTCAGACTCTTGCAAGATACCTGCCATAATCTAGCATCCTTCAATAGTTAAATTGGCCGGGAACAAAGCAATTGAGGAAGGACAAGCCATAAAGAGGCCAATTGTGTATTAGTGAGAAGGATAGGAAAATGTGTAAACCAGCCGATAGGATGAGAATTAAGCATTCATCTGCTCTAGCAAATAGAATGGGGATAAACACAAATAGATAAAATAATTTTAAGAAGCCAGTATTGATTGAGATTTGGCAGTTTTTGCAATGTTTGCACTCTTCTAATCACCAGAGGTAATCAGAGCGAGTAAATAATTCATTAGAAACAATTGCGACATTTTAGCAGTATTCAACGGTGAGAGATGCCAGAGACTTATCAATCGGAATCAAATTTTATATTTTTGTCTTGATTCGGTAGTGAGAATAGCGAGATTGTCATTAGAAATCAGTTTTCCCTTCAACTTTCATCAGTATAATATATATATTCAGTATTTCTAAATAAATATGTCTGGTACAGATTTGTGGCGTTTTCCCAGATTCCACTTTGTTTCAATTTCCAATATCATCGAGTCAAGAAATTTGAATAGATTCTGGCTTAAACTCTAATGCTGCCACTGGATTTATAAAGCTTAGGAAATTCAACAATAGAAGAGATATCAGAAACAAGTATCAATCAGATTGCATTCTAACTAAAAAGAAACGATACTAAAAATTAAAGAGGAGAAACGTGCTACATTTATCATTACTTCTTACCATTCATAAAAGCAGCAGAACGACTTTGTAAAAGGCAGGCAGAGAAAAATCCCTTTTCAGGAGAAAAAAGGCATCGTAAAGCTATTCCAGTCAAACGCGCGCTTCAAAGCATTTTAGGAATCAAGTCGGTTTTGTAAATCATTTTCAGCCGTTTTGAATATAAATGAAAATGATATAAAAAAAATAGATATTCTTTATTTAGGTATATTTGGGAAAGTTTTTATTGGAGGATATTTGTAGGCAAACGAATTTTTCTCATTTTCGATAATAAGATAAGATAGATAAGATAAAATTTTAACGTCCACGAGGCCAAAAATAGCCTATGGGACAGCAAGACAACTCAAGCAGACTTAAGTAGCGCTGTTCGCCTCTTGTGTAGACTAATGATGAGCCCCCCCAATTGCTCAATGTACTCTTCGTTGAACAGGTTATGCCAAGAACTGTCACATATAGTATCCGCAAACTTATCTCTGCTATCCTTGTAGGCCTCACATTCTAGAATAAAGTGCTGTTCAGTTTC
This sequence comes from Cupressus sempervirens, assembly GCA_028749045.1. Classification (NCBI taxonomy): domain Eukaryota; kingdom Viridiplantae; phylum Streptophyta; class Pinopsida; order Cupressales; family Cupressaceae; genus Cupressus; species Cupressus sempervirens. The sequence continues at coordinate 475,838,417 of CM053785.1, read as the reverse complement.
CACTTTCCCAGAATTGCAAAATCTGCAAATTCTCTCTTCCCAAGCCTCCTTTGGCCTCTTCCAACGCCCGGTCTCACAACGAAGTTGGTGAGAGTTGGTTCTCAGCTGAGCAATAAGAATTTTAGCTCTCCAAGAAATGTTGGCTCCTATGTACACTTTTTCGAGTTGATCACAAGTGGGGTTGAACTCATTTATATAATATAGTTTCTTCCTCCCAATCTCGCTTCCCCAATTTCTCTTGTAGAATTTCTCCATAACAAAGACCTTTATTTCTTTATTACTTGTGGGGCACATATTGAAATGAATATTCCATTTACTCATCCACTTGATGTTTTGTTGCATCCATGTCCTTTTTCGCTTACATAGTGTGTCACTAAAGACAACTTTCGGCCATCTATCCTCTTCCATTTTTTCGATTCTTTTTAGATAGCTTAAAAGGCGAACCATAGCAAGTGCCTCAATAGGCGCAGCCCCCATTTCACTTAGCATGATGTCATATGGAACAGTGCTTTTAATTTTAAACTTGCTTGTAATCAAGCGCTTTTGGATTCCTTCGATTTGTTTCCATTGTGCTATAGTAGTGCTGCTGGCCCATAATTCACACCCATAAAGAACAACTGGCAGCACAAGAAGACCAAACAAGGTTTGAATAGTTTTCCAATCCCACAACTCCGCTTCACGGCACCTATTCTGAAGAGCGTAGAAAGCCTTCCATCCACCTAATGTCCTTTTATACCTGCAGCTAGACCAGCTTAGTTTTTTGTTGAAATCGATGCCAAGGTATTTATATTCCGCAACTTCTTCGAGAACACTTCCATTGTAATAAAATTCATGTTGATGCTGTTTTTTATTATTAGAGAAAATCATAACCTTGGTTTTGTTGATATTGACTTGCATCCCCACCATTCTACAAAAGCGCTCAAGTGAAGATAGATGGTCTTGCAAAACACAAGCAGATTTGGCAATTAAAATGAGGTCGTCCGCATATAGGAGTAGCTTTATAAAAAATTCCCCTAGCTGAATGCCTTCACGCTCTTGCGTGTTTAACCACTCTTCCAGTTTGTCAATATATAAACCAAACAAAGTAGGGGATAAAGGGCAGCCCTGTTTGACCCCGATATCGCTCCTAAAACATTCTGAAATGCCATCTGAAGTTCTGATTTTGACTTTCACCTCTTCGTACATTCTATGAGCAGCAGCTCTGAGATGCCTAGGAATCCCCAATTCTTCCATCCTCAACCAAAGCTTGTCTCTCGGAACGGTATCAAAAGCCTTTTTGAAGTCAACAAAGCAACAAAAAACCTCTTCTTTTTTCTCCCACTCTTTTTCAATAATGTGTCTCAGAGTGACACAGTGATCCACTGTCGAGTGCTTTGGCCTAAAATCAGCTTGCCCTTTAGCACGTTTATGATTTTCTTCTGCCCATTTGCTGATCCTAGTTTCTATCATACTGCCAAAAAGTTTAGCAAAGAGGGGATTGATCATTATAGTCCTGTAGTTGGAGGGATTGTTAACATCACCACTCTTAAAAAGTGGTATTGCAAGGCTGATTGTCCAATCTTTCGGAAACCCTTCCTGGCAGATTTTGTTGAAGATTTCAGTGATGTGCGGTGCAAGAGTTTTCATACCCCACTTCAAATATTCAGCTTGAAGCGCAACAAGGTCTTTTGCTTTGCCTCCACCCAACTTCTTAATCCCTGTCTCTATCTCTTGCACAGTAAAAATATTTGTGGTATCATTGACCAAAGGTGGCTGTCCCACTCCACCCTCTTGTTCATAAAGTTTCTTAGCATAATCAAACCATTGGGTGGCAGTAATATTATTTTCAGTTTGCTTCCTCCTTGGTTGGAGTTCTTTCCAAAAACATTTGGGGTTATTTCTGCCCAAGAAAATTAGCTCCTCTCTCCTTGTGGACATAAAATCGATTTTTTTCTTCTTTAGGATCTGTTTGTAGATCTTAATGTCAAGGTTAGTTTTATTTGACTCCCTTAGATTTCTCCTAGCCCTCTTGCATTCCTTATCAAACCATGCATTGGCTGGAAAACAATTAGTTTCAGATTTTCTATTTTTTGCTCTCTTGCATTTTGAAAGAGCCTTGTGAATCAGATTTGATAAATCATGACTATTAACACCATGCTTATACATAGGGTGTCCCAAACAAAGTTCCTCAAGAGCAGCCCTGAAAGTGTTACTATTTTCTGAAGTTAACAAAATTCTGCCCTGAGAAGGTGGGTGTTGAGGGCCTTGGATTTTTGCCCCAATCCGTCTATCCTTTGCCCAATACAAATTTACATACAGTGGTCTATGATCTGATTTGAGATCCCAAATGTGCTCTCCAATTTCAACTTCTTCAATATTGTTATACAAATGTTGCGAACAAATTACATAGTCTACCACACTTGCCCCGTTGTATGTGTTGCAAGTGAAATTGCCCGACTTAGCCCATCTAGCCAAACCATTACAGATTATTAGATCAAATGTGCCACACAAAGTGATCAATTCTTCCCCAAAATGATTGCAGCCTTTAGCATCTTCGGATATTCTATCCCATGGATGATTTCTCTCTTCTGTGAGCCAAATAGGGTTATCATTTACTTCGGAGCTGAAAATACTTGCTTGCCAATTTGCTGTCCTAGCATTGAAATCTCCAACGAGAAGGACATCCCCACGTTGTGAAAAAATAGCAACATCTTTCTTTAACGTAGCATAAGGGTCATTGTGATCTAAACCACACTTTTTATAAATTTTAGATACTTGTGGAGCAAAGTAACAAGCTGCAATCCTGAGAAGAGTGTTATTTTCCACGATTTTGAGCCATATAAATTGTTTATTAGAATCAGTCTTTTCCAGCTGAATGACACGACCTTCTTTTTCTTTTACTAGAACCATTATACCTCCATAACCTTTACCATTTCCCGCTGCCTCATTCCACACTGCCATCTTCCAGTAGCCTTCAAACAATGGGGTCTTACATCCCTCATGCTCATGTGTCTCTATGAGACAAATAATGTCTTTGCCTTCCGCAATAGGCCCTAACCCAGGCCCACGTCTCCACGGATAACCTCTGCAATTCCAACAAACTAAACTTAAGGACGCCTGGGTTAAGCTTGATTGCTATTTATTTTGATGCGAAAGACTCAAAGTTGAGTTATTATCGCTAGGTGTGATTATGGATCTTGTTGTATCGCTGCCTGTTAAGGTGTTTGTTGTTGCACCTTTGTTGCCTTCTTGCTGCCCTTCATTGTAGCGGTGGCCAAAATGAGCAATAACTGCTTTTCCCTTGAACATCCAAGCTCTTTTGCCTTCATTTCTAGCTGTTCTGATTTTTTCCATTTCCATCCTTCTTTCTACTTGCTGTCTCATAGTTAAATCCTCCTCTAAAACGAAGCGAGAACCCCACAAAAGCTGTAATATAATATTTGTAGATAACATTCAAGTCGTTCATTTATTTTGAGACTCTTACATTATTTTTTGCAATGCTTTGTGAGAATACAAAAAAGTTAAAAATGAGTGTGGTAGCGGATTTTTTTTTTTAAATCTCGGAATGATACGAATCTTTTTGGGAGCTCTCCTATCAATGAAAATTTGGGTGGGAAGTTGCAATAGTCAGTGTGTTATTTGTTATATATATTTATAATTAAAGTGTCTATTCTTTTTCAAAATCTATCTAATATATATGGAAATATTTATAAGTACACTAAGTACGGTTCAAGCCCAAAATTTTGACGAAAATAGATGTTTATGGAAGTTAAAAGAAACTAGAGGAAAAGTTTGGCTTTTAATATAGTGGTGATATTTATTATAGATTAGAAGAAAGGAGTCGTTGGGACTTTATTTTTGTTTATTAATGTAGATACACATTTTACAATGGCAGAATGGGTGGAGTGCGAAGTTGTGAGTGTGTTAATGTTAACATTTACTTTTTAGGTTAAATTTGACAACCATCTATATGTCAAGATCTTAATATTTATTAAAAATATGGTATTATTTTTTAAAATTTTAATAAATGGTTCATAAAATATTTGAAAAAAATATAAATTAAGAGATATAATAATCATTTAAAAAAAACTTAAGTACGTGCAAAAAAGAGACAATATTTAAAAAATTAAGAAAGTGCAAAAAAAAATGGAAATAAAAATATTTTTTAGATGTAGTAAATTAAATTTTAATCATGCTTATAATAGATATCTATGGACATTTCTTTAGATAGATTCATTTAAGATATCTATACTAGTTTATTGACTTTTCTAATGTTAAGTCCTATGTTAATTGGACTAATGTATGTGTATTCTTGGTATGATTAGTAGAGTTGTGTTCATATAGACATTAAACTAGCATTATATCATGTTAATGTTGTGTATAAGTGCGACAATATCTTCAATAAAATTATAACTTATATTTATGATAAATAATAAAAAGTAAATATTTGGAAATGGATTGTTTCACACATCTTGGGGAACATGTGTTTAGGAAAAAAAAATTACAAAACCTCTTCATTGGTAGTCAAATCCATAAATGATTAAACAAGATGATAAATTAGATGTCTTTTGAAATGTGTAAAATAAATAGTAGTCAATATGTCACTAACAAATATATATATTGAAAAATTCACACAAGTGATGAGGATTGTATGTTAAGTTTTCTATGTATTGATGGATTCTTTGAAGTGTTGTTTGATATTGTAATTTGTTGCTTTATGTTCATTATAATTACTAGTATGTTTATTCCAAACCCCCTTGAATGGTCAATAAGATGGTACGAGAGAGAGAGAGTTGCTAAGAAGAAGGGAACATTTATGACATCTAGACATGAAAGAAGGTATACCTACAAATTAATTTGAAAAAGAAAGCAGTAGAATTTAAATAAATAGCTTTTATTCATTACAAATGTGATCATGCACAAACATGTCATAAAGAGAGGACTAAAAGTGTGATAATGTCAAAGGTAGTGAATAGGTTAGATGTTTGCATCTAGTGTGATAATGTTAAAGGTAGTGAAATAAAGATGCTAGACATGAATGCTAAATGGGAGAAAACTGTGAGAAGTGCAACATTTTCATCTCTATTTCCCCCCCCCCCCCGACCCGTGCTTAAGTACACATGAGCTAATTGAATCAAGAATGTAAAAATCAAGTAAGACATTTATTTATTATATCTCATTTTATAGGTTTATGTTCACTAGTACATTTGAGGTTGAATTTCGACCTTTAATTTTGACCAAGGCCTTTTTTGGCTTGTTAAATTCAATTTTTTTGTTTATCAGCCCGATTTGGTCAAAATTTTGACCAAAATCTAGCTTTTTATGTTTATGGGCCTGATTTGGTCAAAATTGTGACCAAATCGGGTTCATAAACAAAAAAGAAAAAGGTTGCATATCATTTCACTATTTCGGAATTCTAGGTGAGAGGTTTGGAGTTCTATACACATGGGAGCTAGTTGAGGTGAGTCTAATTTCGAAGTCCATTGATTTTCATGAGAGCATTGAGAACATTCAATCATTTGCCTTATCATTTTCCTGTAGGTTCTTTCATAGCTCGATTTGGTTCTTGTCCATTCACGCAACTAAGGTTCCACAGCCATCATTGTTGCTTCTATTTATTCATAGTGAACATCAATGTTGGTTGCCTATTAAGGTTCCATGACCATCATTGTTGTTGATATACAAATAGTATTCCTCTCAATTCACATTATTTGTTATTTCTGTTGTTGATGATTTAATTTTTCAATCAGTTAAAAGATATAAATTTTGTGCCCACTTAGTAAAATTTGATTGATATGCAATAACTAGCAACATCTCTCTATACTTAGTAGTCGTCCAACCAATGAACCGTCAAAGCAACACATTCACAAAACAATCTTCAAACACTTCCAAACTTGAAATAGAGTTTTTTCACCATGAATTGTTCATATACAAACATAATCCATCATAAAAGCATGCCCTCATTTGGATAGACCCTCATATCAAATACCCATCCCTCAACTTTCATGTATTTTCATCAACATTCTTGCCCTCAAACTTGGTGATCACCAACCTATCAATTGTCTCTCTACATTTTTGTTAATAGGTCATGTCATTTTACATGTTCGAGCCTCATTCCTAAAGAAACAAAAAATACATAAATAGTGATGATCCCTATGCATCCATTGGCTCACAAAATGAAAGTAAAACAATCACCTACAACACTATCAAGGAATAGTAACAATAAATGGATCCAAAAAAAATTGAACACTCTTAAAAATATCTAAAAATAATTGTTTAGTCATTAAAGCTTCATCAAATGTGCATTTTCTAATCAAACATATAAAGTTCCAAATGAAAGGTGAAACAAAACTACTCAATATTACATACAAATTTGTAAAACCATGTATCTATATTCATGAAACTGGTCTTCCTTACATTCCAACCATTTCCCACCTTCAAAAACCCCAAGTGAGTGTAGATGATGTATTTTTAAACTCCTTTGGCATCCCAAACTGGCCAAACCATCCAAAACCAACTAGTCATTAGAATTTCAATTTCAATTTTTTAACTTTTGACACAATGACCTTTAAAAAAATCCACTAGCACAAAAGGCCTTACATTTAGTTCATTAAATCAATGATGACATAAAACAACTAATACATCCACCTAGAGTCATTCACTACATTATTACATCATTTTGTTCCAATCAAAAAACCAAATTTGACAACATTTTGTCAAATTGATAATTTTGCAATAAAATGACAATATTGACACAACAATAACATTAATAAATTTCTAAGACTTATTAAATTTATTTTAGGTCATAAATGACCTGCACACCATCAAACATGAGTTCTAGGTATCCTAGGCCCATTGTTGGGTCAACTTGCCCTTGTTACTTCCTTAAGCCAATTAGGCCTTATTAGATCTCTATAACCAAGGAAGTCTTCACTACTCATTTCCTCCTACCTTGCCAACACTTCCAAAAAAAATCATTGGGTTCCTTTACACCAAATCCACAATGGGTTTGTGGGTTTCCACTCCCAAAGTCCTACTATGCACATTAATGATCATTTGTTGAACCAAGCACATAGAGATGCTTGGCCTGGGGCTCGCTGGTAAAATTAGAAAAAATAATCTTCTTGGCCTCATTTTTTGAAATATCGAAATACATTTCCCTAACTCTCATTCCCCATAATTTGTGCTTAATTCATTGGTGGAATCTTGAGTTAGGGCTAAAATTGCTTGAAAGCCTCACAGTTGTTGATTTTTCGGCAGTCCAGAGAGGGTTTGAGTTTTCTCCTTCAATATATCACTTCAAGACCTCCAACCTAAAGCAAATAAAAGGGGATTCTCTGCTCTATAAAAATTTAAATAATATTTCAATGTATCTACAACCATATGTGCATACCAAGACAAAGAAGTGATGAAAATGTAGGAAAAATTAGTAAAGTTGCTCTGTTCATTACCAAATCTTCACTTTAATCATCAACTTCAAGGAGTTGATGTAAAAAATGTATATTTAACACCATCCTAACATTCTTAACCAAAATTTAAGTGGTTTTAATCATTGGGGAGGTGGTTATGCCCCCAATTTCAAAATATGCAATTTTTCTTGCAAAAGTTGTGTTGGAAATATAAGAGGAGTAAGTGAGGTGGGCGGGGGGGGGGGGTGAATCAGTTACCAGTAAAATATTTCCTAGATCCCTTAGGTTTCAACTATAAAATTTAGACTGATAAAACTGATTATTGTTGATACTCGATAAGCATACAGAAATTGTTGTAACTCGGTAAATGTAGAGTGTAAATTACTTTAGCAAATCTTAAGATGTTATCAGTAATTATTTGCAAGTATGAAAGAAATAACATAAACATGTGGGACACTAGGATTTAACATGGAAACCCAATTTGGAAAAAACCACCAATGTAACTAATTACTATTTTTCACTCTTCTGAGTTGAGCCCTATTAGGAGCCAACCCTATTAAAGGTTACAAAACACATTGTTAGGTGTGACCCTATTAAAGGATTTAATCACCCTATTAGGAGTGGCCTTGCAAAAGGTCTTGAAACAATTCAATGGAATTGCCACCTTATTAGAGGATTTACAAATGGCTTTTAAACCAACTCTATTAAGAGATTTTAGTTCACTGCTACAATGGTTAGAGAGTAATAATGAAATGACCTGATTGTGATGCAACTGAATTGTTGATTACAGATCTCTTCTTTGGTTAATACTTAATCCTTCCTGATCGAATAATACTTTTCTGCTCCACAAGGATATCTACTTATCCTTCAAGTTTGCTTCTTCTTCTTATCTCTTTCAACTCATTCAACTTGCATCTCACACACTTTGAAATCACAACTTGACCTTTTACTTATACCTTCCCGATTGTCAAGTTGACTCGAATACAAATTAGAATAACCTATATTCATCACCTCAGTCGGCTAGAATCAATAGGTAAATTAATTAAGCTTTACATGCTAAAATAAGAAAATCCTTTGGTAGCCGACTCAGCTCGGTAGAAACTGATTCTGAAGCGATTTCCTATGTTAACCAACAGAAGCTCAGTTAACAATGCAAACTTACGAAATTCCTTTGGTAATTGATTTAACTTGATTAACACTAACTCTGTTCAACTTTCTTTTTGTTAATCAAGTGAGCTTGATTAACACTCTTTTCTGCATAACTTTCTTCGTCACCCGAGTGAGCTTGGTAGATACTGTCTTCTGTACAGAGTAAACTTAGGAATGCTCGGTAGACTTGGAAAACTGTCTTCACTGACCAAGTGAGCTCGGCATGAACTAATTGTCAACTGATATGACATTTGTGTAACATTAAAGACAACACACAACTAATCAATTGTATCCAACAATCTCCCTCTTTGGCATTAATGGCAACACAACATGTCATAGCATAATAAAATTTTGAGAACAAGACTTCTTGTGTCAAAAAGTTTCTCCCTCTTTGATTTTATATAGAAAACTTCTCTTATAGTATTCTCCCTCTGTAAAGGGACTTCTTAATTTCTCCCTCTGCGAAATTTCAAAAAGATATGACAGTAAACTTCTCCCTCTTTGACAACACATGCCAAAGACAATTTTGAATAGTGCCAATGTACGTTGAGTACAGATTCATCTACAATATGTCCTTGTCAATACTGCATCAACTAATTGATCTTCAACTTGGTTCTTGTTGATGCATCACTAAACTTTATGTAGTGACCTTTAGATAGGGGAATTACCCCTAGCTTACCTCTTAGATACAAAAATGCATCCTTAGGTAATGGCTTGGTGAATATATCTGCAATTTGTTCTTTTGTATGCACATATTCCAATCTGATTTCTTTGTCCTATACTAATTCTCTTACAAAGTGACATTTTATAGCAATATGTTTTGTTTTGGAGTGCATCACTAGATTCTTTGATATGTTGATTGCATTGGTGTTATCATAATACATCACTATTGGCTCTTTGATTTCAACCTTCATTCCTTCCAACAACTGTTTGAACCAAACAATGTTAGAACAATTCACTGCTACTGCTACATATTATGCTTCTGTTGTGGATTAAGATGTGCAGTTTTGCTTCTTGCTTGTCCAAGATACTAACCTTTTACCAAGAAAAAATGCTCCACCACTAGTGTTTTTTCTATCATCAAGATTTCCTGCCCAATAAGCATTAGTAAATACTTTTAGGTGAAAGTTGCCTCCAAGTTTGTACCATAAGCCATAGTCTTTAGTACATTTCAGATATCTTAAGATTCTTTTTATTGCCATCATGTGGTTTTCTCTGGGTTTAGCTGAGAATCTTGCTACTATCCCAACTACTAAGGCAATATTAGACCTTGTATGTACCACATACTGTAATTTTCCAATCATTGATCTATATAAGGTCTGATCTGCTTCTTTGGAGTCATCATCTTTTGTAAGCTTAAGCATGGTACACATGGGGGTTCCAACTAGTTTTGAATCCTCCATTTCAAATTTCTTGAGTATCTCTTTGACATACTTAGATTGAGTTATATAGATGCCATTTTTGTTCTACTGTATCTGCAACCCAACAAAGAATTTTATTTCACCAAACATGGACATTTCAAATTCTTTATTTATTTGTTCTAAAAATGCTTTGCATAAGTTATCATTTCCTTTGAATAGAGTATCATCCAAAAATATTTCTGCCAATACAATCTTCTTATCTGATCCCTCCTTGATATAAAGGTTGTTGTTATCATTTGTTATTTGAAAACTAATATGTATCAAATAGTTATGCAGTCTTTCATACCAGGCTCTAGGAGCTTGTTTAAGACCATATAGGGCTTTGTGTAATTTGCAAACCATGTCCCTTTTGTCTAGATCAAAAAAACCTTCAAAATGGTTTAATGTAGACTTCCTCATCAAGAATTTCATTCAAGAATGTAGATTTAACATCCATCTGATATACTGTGAATCCTCTATGAGTTGCATAAGCTAGTAAAGTCCTAACACCTTCTAATCTTGCAACAGGGGCAAAAGTTTCACCATAATCAATACCTTCTTCTTGAGAATAGCCTTTATATACCAATCTTTCTTTGTTTCTTGACACTTTTCCATCTTCATTCATTCAGCTTATTTCTAAATACCCATTTTGTACCAATCACATTTTAATCTTTGGGCCTAGGTACAAGAGTCCAAGTTTTATTCTTTTTCTATTTGTTATATTTCTTCATTCATAGCCTCAATCCAACTTTCATTTTCTAATACATCTTTAACACCTCTAGGATCAAATTCAGCAAGTAAACATGTATCTTTTAGTTTGCTTCTTGTCATTGTTCCATTTGATTTGTCTCCAATGATCTGATCAGGTGCATGATGCCTTCTCTTTGACTTTTGAATGAATTGCACTGTCTTTATTTTGAATTTCAACTTCTGGCTCGGGTCCTTCTATCTATGGCTTGGGTTTTTTAGACTCGATATGCACTAACGTGGTAGCCTCTAAATGTGACTCAGGTCCTTGTGACTTAGTTTGCACTTCCTGCAACTCGATAACTAATGGAGATTTGGAGAGCTTGGGAGATGAAGTTTCTTTTTTGTCAAATGTGTTTGGCTATTTATCAAGTTCATAATAGACAAATCTTTTGTAATCTTCTGACTCCTTTTTGCTTTCTTCTTCAATCTTTTCTGCAAATTCATCAATTCTTACATGTGCACTTTCTATGATTTTGTGAGTGAACAAATTCAGACATTTGTATACTTTACTTCTACAGGAATATCCTAGAAATATTACTTCATCACCTTTTATATCAAATTTTCCTTTTCTAGATTCTTTCAAGATATAAGATTTGCTGACAAATACTTTCAAGTAACTTACATTAGGTTTGTAGCCATACCATAGTTCATAGGGAGTTTTGTTTGAGTCCTTCTTCAACTGAACTCAATTCAAAGTATGAACTATAGTACTGATAGCTTCCTTCCAGTATTTGATAGCAACATTCTTTTCAATCATTAGTGTCCTTGCACAATCCATAATGGATCTATTTCTTCTTTCAGCTATTCCATTCTGCTCAGGAGTACCAGGGGTTGATACTTGTCTTTTGATTCTTCTTTCAATGCAAAAATTGTTGAATTCATTTGAGATGAATTCACCACTCTATCTAATCTTAAGCATTTCAATCTTTTTCCAGTTTCTTTTTCCACTCTAGCTAGATACCATTTGAATTTTTCAAAAGCTTCTAATTTTTCTTTCAAATACATAACAGTCATCATTCTAGAATAATCATCAACAAAAAGAATGAAAAACTTTTCTCCACTATAAGTTTCTATTCCAATGGGTCCACATAAATCAGTATGCACAATTTCCAGGACATCTTTTGACTGATAGTTTTTTCTTTTAAAACTAGCCTTTCCTATTTTACCAATTTCACAATTCTTGCATAATCCAACACCAGGTTTCTTCAAACTAGAAGACCTCTTACTCTTCTGAGTTTTCTAATCTTGACCATATTATCAAAGTTTACAAGACATAGTCTTTTGTGCCATAGCCAACTTTCTTCTACTTGAGCAATAAATCATGAACAATCAACAATAGGCAACTTTCTTTTACTTGGTTGTCCAGCAATCTCACCTTGCCATTCATGAATTCTACCTTGAATCCAATGTTGTTCAGTTGTGCCACACTTAGTAAATTATATTTTAGTCCTTCAACCCAATAGGCATTGTTACATGCAAGTTCATTGGTTAATGAGATTCAGCCTTTCCCTTTTATACAACAAGCTTCATTGTTTCCAAACCTTACACTACCTCCATCATAGTGTTCAAAATGTTCAAACTTAGTTTTGTCTCTAGTCATATAGCGAGAACATCCACTATCTATGATCCATGTGTCATTTTTAGTAACATGAGAGACAAGTGTCATCTTATCTCCTTCATCATCAAATTCATCTTTTACAACAATATATACTATTTCATCTTCACCGTTATTAGAATCTTTAGCCATAAAACAAGTTTTCTTACCTTTGTCTTTGTAGGATTTGTGACCTTTGAATTCCTTCTTGTCTTTGTACTTGTGGCTTTTCTTTTCTTCTGTGCCTTCTTTGTTTGGACACCTAGCAAGAATATGACCAATTTCTTCACAAGAAAAATAGATTAGAGGGATTTTACCTTTGTACTTTCCTTTGCTCCTGGAATATTTCTTTGTCAGTAGAGCTTCAACAATTTCAAGATCACTATCAAAACTTTCTTCAGTTTCTTCCTCACTTTCTAATTGATTATCTTTTATTTTCTTGTCTTTTTCTTTGAGTGAGAGTTTAGCTTCAAATGCAAACTCAATATTCTCGAAAGCAGGAACATAGTTGTCAAAGTTGTCTAGTTTAAAAGTTGTCAACCTTCCTACTAGGGTATCCAAGCCTATCTTGTTATTTGGAGACATCTCTTTTCTTGAATAGAAGATACTCTAATTGCATAGATGGAAAGCAAAGTTCTAAGAATTTTACTTACAACAGTTTCTTCTTTGATTTCTCCTCCAGATGCTCTGATTGCACTAACACTAGCCTTGATCCTTTCCACATAGTTTGCAACATTTTCATCTTCGCTCATCCTCATTTGATCAAATTATCCTCTAAGGATTTTTGCTTTGGATCTTCTTACATTGCCATCTCCTCCATAGATTTCTTTCATTCTTTTCCACATATCAAAATCAGTTTTACAGTCTTTGACCTCATTAAATTCAGCATAACTAAGAGCAGATACAATGTCAATCATCATGATGTTATGGTTCTTTTTCTCAACAATATCTTCAATTGATAATGTTCCAGTGGGAGTTTTATATTCTTCACCAATATATTTACATCTTGAATCACTAATGGTAGCCAGGTGAAGCCACATAAGTCCTTTCCATGCTACAAAGTTGTCTCTGTTCAACTTTGGAATCTCTCTCTTGTAAGACATCTTGATCTTTAGCGTAGGTCCTTAAAACCTTTTCTACAAGAACCAAAAGCTCTGATACCAATTGTTGGAAATATAAGAGGAGTAACTGAGAGGAGGGGTGAATCAGTTACCACTAAAATATTTCCTAGATCCCTTAGATGTCACCTATAAAATTCAGACTAATAAAACTGATTACTGCAGAGTGTGAATTACTTTAGCAGATCTTAAGATGTTATCAGTAATTACTTGCAAGCATGAAAGAAATAACATGAACACATGAGACACCAGGATTTAATGTGGAAACCACCAATGTAACTAGTTATTGTTTTTCACTCTTCTGAAGTGAGCCCTATTAGGAGCCAACCCTGTTAAAGGTTACAAAACACATTGTTAGGTGTGACCCTGTTAAAGGATTCAATCACCCTATTAGGAGTGGCCTTGCAAAAGGTCTTGAAACAATTCAATGGAATTGCCACCTTATTAGAGGATTTACAATTGGTTGTTAAACCAACTCTATTAAGAGATTTTAGTTCACTACTACAATGGTTAGAGAGTAACAATGAAATGACCTGATTGTGATGCAATTGAATTGCTGATTACATATCTCTACTTCGGTTCATACATGATCCTTCCTGATCAAATAATACTTTTTTTCTCCACAAGGATATCTACTTATCCTTCAAGTTTGCTTCTTATTCTTATATCTTTCAACTTATTCAACTTGCATCTCACACACTTTGAAATTACAGCTTGCCCTTTTACTTATACCTTTCAGATTGTCAAGTTGGCTCAAATAAAAATTAGAATAACCTATATTCATCACCCCAGTCAACAAGAATCAATAGGTTAATTAATTAAGCTTTACATGCCAAAATAATAAAATCCTTTAGTAGTTGACCTAGCTCGATAGAAACTGATTCTGAAGCAATTTCTTGTGTTAACCAAAAAAAGCTCGATTAACACTGTGAACTTACAAAATTCTTTTGGTAACCGAATTAACTCGGTTAACACTAAATCTATTCAACTTTCCCTTTGTTAACTGAGTGAGCTCAGTTAACACTCTTTTCTACATAACTTCCTTTGTCACCTAAGTGAGCTCGGTAGATACTGCCTTCTGTATAGAGTAAACTCAAGAACACTCAATAGACTAGAAAAATTGTCTTCACTAACCAAGTGAGCTCGACATGCACTGACTGTCAACTGATATGACATTTGTGTAACATCAAAGACAACACACAACTAATCAATTGTATCCAACAAGTTTCTCGTGCAACTTTTTAGCAACTGTTGGCCATTTTTACCCCCCATTCAACCCATCATCAATAACCAATATGAGAGATCTTCAATGGGTTGAATTCTTTGTTTTGGGTTAACACACACTTTTGGTTGTGGTTAACATTTCTTGTTATCCATTTTCACTATTTTGGAAAGTGATTTTCATGCCCTTTCCGAAATAGTAAAATTCACTATTTTGGAAGGCTTCATTTCTTGCCTTGTGAAATAGCAAAATCAGTTTGTGAAAAATGAGTTTGTGTCATGTGGCAGTGGATAAATTGCATGTTATCCCATTTTTTCCATTTACAAGGGTCATTTTTGGCAGCTCGTAACATCATGAAATTGTATGTTGCATCTTCCCTTATGCATTGGGGATTGTGCCAACTGTCATATTTCATAGGGTTCTTTATCAATGATTGTGTTTTAATCTTTTGTTGGGGAGATTCTTGCAACATCTAGGCTGTTCATTTCAAAAGGAAGATCTACATTGACGGTCCACCAATTTTTGGGCAAATTAGATTTATTCCATGCGAGTCAACTCTATAGTTTTTGCGGGTGGTTAATGTGCATGTTATCCCACCCTGCGTTCTTTGACAACAAAGCAAATTGATTTTTTGCATCCATACAAAGATAACAATCTATTAGCTTTTAAGGTTGAAAGAGTCAACCATCTATGCATGCAAAGTTGGTGTAACTAATCAAGATGATCATGATGATGGTACTAGTGCATTTGATAATGATGATGAAGATAGTCTTGATATACCTATACTTGAGAAGGCATACATGCCCCTATCCCAAGGCTCCCAAACAACTCTTCTCTCTGCTATAGTGTTATTAGTGAACTTGAAAGTTATGAATGGTTTATCCAATGCAATAATGTCATGTATGCTAAGGTATGTCATTTTTGTCATCTTCAATGTTAGCATACCATTACTATTCATTATATGAACAAATCATATTTGTTGTTGTAGGTGGATAGGTGAGTTTTTGTATCAGACAATACATGCATGTCCCAATAATCACATTTTATATCATAAACAACATAAATTTGCAACAAGATGCCTTAATTTTCATATTAGTAGATATCAGTCAAATCAAATAAAAAAAAAGGTGCCTCACAAGGTTCTTTGATATATTCTCATTATTCCATGTTTTGAACAACTATTCAGGTGTACTAGCTTGGCACAATTTATGAATTACCATGCACACAATAGAAGTCAAGATGACATTATGTGAATGTTTGTGGATGATTTTGCATTTAAATACAAAGAAAAAAATTTGGCCACACTTTAAAGAATAACATCATAATCTCAAGCTTTCATTTGCAGTAGATGGTGTTAATCAATTTCGAAATATGAGATATGTTTACTTCGTATGGCTTGTTTTTGTTATTAAAAATAACATTCCTCCTTCAATGTCCATAAAGAGGGAGCACATAATGTTGTCAATGATTGTACCAAGTATTTTTTCATTTAATAGTTATCTAAAATAATTTATAAACACCACATCAAAATGCTCATAATAATTATATAATGTTTATGTTCTTTCAACTAGGTAAGTACCAAGTTGAAGATATTAATGTGTGTATTGAGCCCCTTATTGATGAGTTGTTGCAGTTATGGAATGGGGTAACTATGTGTGACATCTCTAAACTAATAGGACAAAAAAAATTTAAATTCTATGTAATGCTTGTATGGACAATACATGATGCCCCTGAGCTAACTCATTTTTGCGGTATGTTAAGTTGTTAAGGTCACATATTTTTTGGTATGTTATAGTGCTTACACATTATTGTTGTATGTTTAAGTTGTGCATGATAATTGTAAATATCAAAATTAACATATTTAACCCAATTATACACGATCTTTTAGGTCTTTAGACAAAGGAAAAATTTGCATGTCCAGTTTGTGGTTCAAAGATGAAATCTCGTCATTCAAGAAGTTTAGGAAAGTAGATGTTCAATAAGTTTATGCACTTTCTCCACAATAATCATAAGCATGGAATTATTGAAAAAATATATTTTGAATGGGAAAGAAGAGACAATATCAAGGCCATGAAGAATGATACCTCGTCTATGAAAGTTGGAATACAATAGAGTAAATCATCGAGGTAATGTCATTCCATCTGATGATTTTTATTTAAAATTTATATTTTGATATTGCCTTTTTAATGATGTAATTTATTCTCATGAAGGTCATAAAGGTATCAATGACCAACTTCTTAGAGAAATAAAAAGTTATCCTAGTCAATTGAGTAGGTTGTTGTACTACAAAGATCTCCCAATCATGCATTAATTTGATGCTATGCATATTGGAAAGAATGTAACAGAGATACTGAAAAATATTGGA
Source organism: Cupressus sempervirens (assembly GCA_028749045.1). Taxonomy (NCBI): domain Eukaryota; kingdom Viridiplantae; phylum Streptophyta; class Pinopsida; order Cupressales; family Cupressaceae; genus Cupressus; species Cupressus sempervirens. Next base: position 475,821,431 of record CM053785.1, on the reverse strand, counting down.
TGGAAGGCGTGACAAAGAAAATTTTTCAACATTTGTAATGGCATTCATGAATCCAATCATGCATTGAATCAAATAGCAATGGAGACCACATAAATACAAGTGCCCTTCCTTGGTTATTAACGAAGCAACAAAGTGATGCATTAAAAGAAGTCATTAAAAAAAAGTTTGACATAAGATTTGTTACAAATGTAAGTAGTCTCATATCAAAGAAAGGTGATTTTGGGCCAAGGTTGAAAACACATGATTGGCATACCTTCATCAAGGTAAGTCACATTCTTCTTTATTTACAATATATTTGTAAAATTGCATGTATTTTTAATTGTATTATTTTATAATATATTTAAAATATTATTTTTTAATTATTGTAGTACATTGCACCTCTATCTGTCCCACACCAATTTGACAATAGTGTTAAACAAGTTATATATAATCTTAGAAAATACATGAGGTTAGAAGTGTTATTTCTTAGATTTGTTGTATAGATATTATATTTAAGAATTGTTTTACTTTTTATGTAACTTATTGTATACATTTTTTCTAAAATCTCATATATATGTTCTATCCTGTTCAATCTCTTTTAGGTGGTTATCATCTAAAGAAATTGATAAAAAAAAGACATAAAATATTAGAAGAGAAAAATTTCTCAACTTATGTGTGAAATGCAAAAGTGTTTACCTTTAACTTTTTTCAATGCTCAAGATCACTACCTCATACATCAAGTTGAGGAGATTGAATTGTGTGGACCTATACAAACTAGGTCAATGTGGATGGTTGAGAGGCACTTGAAATTTATGAAGGGCTTGGTTTGACAAAAAGCACGTCCAGAGGGTTCTATGGTGGAGGGATATATGGTATATCAGACCATGGTGTACATTAGTGAATATATTTCCAAGATTGTAGCAAATGTCTATGTAGATTGCATTTGAGACCCCAAATCTATTAACAAATTTGAAGGGGATTACTTAATGGGGTAAGGTAGATTGAGGAGAGTGAGAGGTAATTATATGGTATCATTTTAGTTTATTCATTCTTATAAATCTTCAATATAAGTTGTTTCTAAGTAGTCTATTTGTTTTATTTACAATTGGTCGCAAGTGGGATGCACTACATTTGTATATTGCAAACAATCTTGATTGGATGATCGTATGGATTCAACAATCTCAAGAAAATGGTTGCTCATTAACATGGGATGGTGTTGTATCATTGGTTAAAGAAGCTCATTGTAATGGAGACCCCAATGTTACACCAATGGTACTTGACCTAGTATATGGTTTAAAAGGTCGAAAGGTATGTATAAGTTTACTAATTGTGACCTATATGTTTGATATCTACTCATGGATTGATGCAAACAATCTTTACATGTTTGAATAATTGCAATTCAAACACCACAAAGCTACATACTACCATGGTCATAATTTCGCATAAAAAAGTTAGATGACATGAAGAAAATTTGTGATCCTAGGATAAGTGCAATCTTTGAGGTCATTAATATTTCATCTAAAAATGGTATACATCTTCAACAATCTGAAACTTAATACTATGACATTATGGATGATATACTTGAGTGCAAATTTAATTCATTTAAATTAGTTCTATTTGTTGTAAAATGGTACAGGCTATGGCTAAATCAAGATGATCCAAATAAGACTGTTATTGAACATGTTAGTGGATTTACAATGATTAATAGAAAAAAAATTGAGCTAGTTGGATATGAGCCCTATGTTCTTCCAAGCCAATGTGAGAAAGTGTTTTACTTTGGCATTTCACATAAATAGAGTTGGTCATTTGTTAGACATGATCCAAGAGGAAAGCTGGTAAAGTATAATGTGTTGGAAGGAGAAGATATTGAAGAATCAAAAGATAAAGTATATGATGATCATGAACAAATGTTACAGAATGATGATGATGAAGAAGATGATGATGATTGTGGTGATGCTAATGATGATGGTGATGATGATGACAATTGTGATCATGGTGATAAAGATGGTGATGATCAAGGTGATGATATTCATGATGATGATGGTCATGATAATTGTGACAAAGATGATGATGATGGCAATGAAGATGGTGGTGGTGTTGGTCATGATGTTGATGATGATCACGGTGACAAGTATGATGATGTTGACAATGATGATGATGATGATGACATGGATGAAGATGATGATCAATGACATGATCAATGAAATGTATGTCAAGGTATGATCAATGTTACGCATGAGGTATTGATTGATTCATAGAAATTTGTTTGACTTGTATGTTTTTATAATTACTTTACTATATGTTGAAATATAATGTCATGGAGTATATACAATAATTTTTCATAGCTACCACACATAAAATAGATGTAAGGAATTAAAAATTTACAATGATTTTGATGAATGCATCATGTATTTTTTTTGTCTTCTATGTAATTTGTAGCATAAATATCATGTAATTTTTGGCTAACTTAAGATAAACAATTTACATATGTAGGAAATTGAATGCCTTTGAATAGAATCATGCACAGTGACATGGATTGATAGGTATTTGCATGTCTTTTCTTTATCAACTTTAGTCAGACATCAAATTTATTATTTGGTTGCCTTCTTTTTACTGTCTTCGTCAACATTACCCTAATGTAAAGATCCTTCTATGTCTTGTTAGAATTTACAAGTAGGAAGATTTACTTCTTAGAGGGGGGGGGGGGGGGTGAATCAGAAGTACCAATAATTTTGAGCTATAAAACTTTTAACTGAAATCAATCACATGCATGTAACACATCAAATTAACATGAAATTAAAGGCATACATGAAAATAGATAATACAAGATTTGATCACCCAGAAGCCCACCAAAATGAAAAGGTAAAACTGGGGTGGGGATGACACCCACAAGTTATCACTACAACAATATGTAACTGGTTAAGGTTACAAAGTTTGACCATCGTCAATGGTCTACCCTATGAAAGGCCTTCCCTGTTAAAGGTTCTAACATCTTGTTAAAAGTAAACTATTTAAAGGATTTAGAAACATTCACTTGGAATGTCACCCTGTTAAGGATTTAGCACCTTGTTAAAGGTTCTACAAAATGGTTGTCAAACCAACCTATCATCATAGGATTTTCATTCTCCTAATACAATGGCTAGAAAGTATAGTAGAATGTGTTGACCTGATGACTTACAATCTTCAATTGCCAATTCCAGGTCCTTGTTCTATCCAGTCTAATATGATCCTTCTTGATCTAATATAACTCTGTTCAAATTGTTGATACTCTATTCTGATAACCTGATTCTACAATGTTGTTCTTCTTCTAAGTCCTCTCACCCGTTGCAACAATTTGCTAGCATTCGCTCATGCATTTCCACATGACACTAAATTATGGGGTTTCATCCTCCTTAAAAAGGTTTTAAGACTTAGGGTTAGGTATGAATCTACGATTGAGATTCATCCATCTTTTCCTCTCAAATATTTCCTTTTTTCTGATTGGTTGCATGCTCCTTCTATTTTTCTGATTGGTTGCATTTTGATTGCATAGGGAATGTAATAAATTTGATCTTATCTTTTAGATCCTTAAAGATTCATCTTGAGTCAACTCAAAAATAGTTTACATCTGAGTTTCTGAGCGCACAAACACTTATGTTGATTCTATGTTACTCAGCACTTACTGATTGTTGATGCTCAACACATATAGGAATTTTGTCTTGCTCGGCTCCTATAGTAACTCTATCTTGCTTGACACCTATACTTTGCTTGGCACATATACTGGCTTAGCATCAATTGTCACTCGACACTTGAAACTTGCTCGACACTTGAATAACTCGGCACCTGTTGAATTTTTGGCTCAGCACATACTGTAGCTCGACATCTATATTATACTTGGCATCAACTTAGAAATTTCTTAAGTGTGTTGACACTCAATTGTCAAAACCAATCCAAGACCAACAATCTCCCCCTTTGACATGAGTGTCAAAAATACTTAACTAAACATTGCGAATCTGATCTCTATGAGTACAATATACATCTTGTTCAACATATGTAAATTTCAAAAACTTATTCAAAATTTTGTAGAAGACTATATATCTCAAAACTTGTGACTCCCCTTGAGCTGATGTGCCATTTCTATATCCAGAACTCCTTATGATAGATTTGACTCATGCTATTTCAATGCTTGGCCTTATCATATTGCTATGCTCTATTTTTACTCCCCCTTTCACATATCTCCCCTTGCAATTTTTGTATCCTTTTGGCTTTATCTTCTTATCTCTCCCTTCTTATCTTCTCAAAACTCAAAATTTTATTATCTTCCCCTTTTTATTATATCTCCCCCTTTGGGTATCTCCCCCTTTTTGAAACTTATGTCAAAGGGTTCTATGTGTTAATTGAATACTTAGCCAAAAAAGATTTGTTTACTTTCATTGTGATCTTCAGAGTAGCATCCCAATTATCTAATGCAATTTCCAGTGCTATAAGCTGGATGGTTGTCTCTGTTGCAAGGTATACTAAGCCTTCCAATGTAGAAATATTGGGATCTTTCTTCAAGACATTTGATTATAGCAAAATGTATTTGTATTAACTTGGCCTTTATGTTAGCCTCATCTGCTGCGAGCATAGCTAATTCCTTTTGAGTGTGAAGCATTGTGGAAAAATGCTTCTCACTCTGAGTTGGATCCTGGGGTAGCTACATGCTTGATACTTTCAAGTTCCTCTCCAAGCTCATAATCCTCTGGCTGGTCTCTTGTGTGAAAATTGATGGATCACATAGTTTGGAGTACAATTAGAATATGTATTCAAGTATTGCTTTTACTTTTCTACCTTTTTAGCCAACTCCACCTGTGACAGTGCTATCTCACTTGATATGTGTTCGTTCACCTTCATTTGGAATTTCTTTTCAGACCATTCTAGCAATTTTACATTTGTGTCTAGGTCTTCATTCTGTACCTAGTCCACTATACTAGCTAATCACTCCATTATGGGCTTGGTTTCATTAGGTACTGGCAAGATAAATGCATCTAGAAAGATGTCTTTAATTTCAATTAGAGCTTGCCTTTGCCTATACTATTCCTGAGTATCTCTTGTTTCTTTTTCTTTTCTAGTGCCTCTTGCACTTCATTAATCTGATCTATGTTCATTATTTTATAGTCATACCTTGGAATGACTATCTCCTCATCAAGTGCAGGGTCTCCATAGTGAAGTACCCTTGCAACCTTGGTAGAGCTCAAGCCTAGTGCTGATATCTGAAGTGGTACTGCATCAGTGCTTGGTTGTTGAGTTGTTCCTATAGGAGTCCCTATTGTAGGAAAGTTTATCAATGTTTGAATTGCCTCTTGTTCTTTCTCCTTAGGGCTCTCCTTGTCCTCTTCAATTTTGCCTTGATCAATGATTTTAATCTAAGGTGGTGCACCTTGTCCTTGTGTTGTAGGAACAGAGATATCCTTCTGTCCTATTTGCTCCTTTGTTGGGTCCTTGGTAGTTGAAGTCATTGTGACTGTGGAATCAACCCTAGCTAATGCATCTTGTGTTGCTTACTCTTGTGGTTGTCCACTTGTAGCTATTGGAGTATGTGAAGGTGGTTCTTGTGGATTCACCTTCTCATTTGTTATCTTAGCTACAACTTTCTAAAGTTCCTCTATACTCACCAAGACTAGATTGATACATAATTGTGATTGTAAAGTAGTCTGGTAAAGGATCTTTCTAAGATCCTCTGCAGTCAATCGGTTGATGTTTTGAACAGAGGTGTCAGGAACATCCTTTACAATTAATGTCTTTGCAGGTGTGGGTGTTGCATGTGGAGGACTCGGTGGTGGAATTTGTGTGTCTTGCACACTTTGTTCCTATTGTTGCTCCTCAGCAGTTGCCTTTTCACTCTCTTCTATGTCTTTCTCCACTGTAAATTTTTCTTTGTCTTTCTCTATTTCCTCCTCCTTATCATTTTCCTCCTCTTCCTCATCATTGTTTCTTCCCTCAAAGGGATCTTCGTATCCTTCCTTTACAGTTGTGAGCCCATAAATTACATTCCACATTAGAGTGGACTTCTTCCCAACATCTTTAATTTTTTTCTGCAATATGCTAAAGGCTCTATATTTGGGAGCAAATTTTCTCCCATGCTTTTTATTAGCCCTTCTTATTTGGTCTTTTGTGAGTTTAGGCATCACATGAGCCAATGTTGACTCTCTTATTTCCTTTTGCATGTTTAGGCAATAATGCCATTTATTTTCTACAATAGAGTATAACTCCTTAGGCATAGTATTATCTAGTTCAACTGGAGTATTCTTGAACTTTTTCATCATGGTGTATATTGATTCTTCCACCATGTTTTTCTCCTCTTTTGTAAACTTATTGAAATCAATACCTTTGAGCCCTGACAAGTCTACATTGTCCCTAATGTTGTCACAATTTTTTTCCAAATCAGATTTAGTGGTGTGACTTACCACTCTAAACTGGTTGTTATCATCAGACTCTGTCCTCTCCTCATCTAATTTTGGAGGTGCCACATACTTTCTTCTTTGCTTTTTCTTTTTTGGTACTCCCTACACTGTGGCTTTCTTATTTTCTTGTTCCTTGGCCACCTTTTTTGTAGCCCTTGTATCTGCCCTAGTGATAGGTTTTGCTAGGCTAGGTTTAGCTTTCTTCTTGCCTTTAGGATGTCTAATAGGCTATTTCTATGCTTTCCTCTTCTTGGACTCTACCTTAGGTGCTTCCTCTTCATACTTGGCACCTTCTTGTTCCTCAACATCTTCACCCATGCCTTGGGTTAATGCAAGTGGCTCCTAGCCCTGTTTCTCTTCATCTTCACCTTCATCTTCATCATCTTCTTCTTCCTCTACTTTTGCTAAGCCTTCACCAAATTTAACTTTGAGCTTCTTTACTAGTTTATCCTTTTTCTTTAGTGTTGAGGCTATTTTTAGTTCCATATCCACTTTGGATCTTACTACATCATATGTGCCAAAATGTTGGGCACTTTTATCTACTTCTTCTACAAGTAGAGTTGTTATTGTTGTAGATGCCTCATCAATATTTATCTCAAAACCAAGTGGCCTATGCCATCTTACCCTTGGTATGGCTACTTGGATGTAGGTGTAATCAATATATAAAAAAAAACAAATATCATTTATATGTTGCTCCACAAGTGAGACTGGAATCCTAAGTCTCAATTTCATTGATATCTTGAAATCTTCAAAATAATTGGTCATAATAGTCTCAAAATTGGCTCCATGTATTCATTTACCTGGGCTGTTATGGACCTATTAGTTTTCCAGCTTATCTTTCCATAAGAGGGGAATTCATTCTGTACATAGAAAAATATACATATCAAAATTGCTCCAAATTTACATTGAGCTCCCTTAGTTCTTCTTATAGCTCCTAGATTCTCATTAATTTGTTGTAATTGTAGTTTAGCTAGATCATAAGTATGATCCTTTTTAACAAGTTTATAACCAAATTCTACTGCAATACAGGGAACACTATTGAGTCTGCTAGATTGGTAGAATTTGTGGGATATGATTTTGATAGCAAAATCAACAAGAGGATCCTTAATGGTATCAATGCTCATACCTCTCTTGTTTCTTTTAGCTCCAATATTCTTCTCAATTGCTTCTTTGAAGTCACTCCTTAGAGTTTTAGGTTGCTCTAGGGTCTGATACCCTATTACCCTATGAATAATCCTTTTTGATATTTTGACTGGTCCATCTTCTAACCGCAAGCTACCATCATGTATCCTACTTAACACAATTCTGGTCCATTTGGTCTTAAACATGATAGGAAAATCTAGGACATGGGTTAAGCCCTTCTTTTCGATGATTTGGAACTCTTCTTTCAAGACCCCGTTTTCACACAGTTTATTGTATGCCTTCCTGATTTCCATGTCTCCAATAGCACCAATCTTACAGTTATAGCATCTCCTAACATCTTGAACCATTACAACCTTAGGAGGAATTATAGATAGGGCTTTGGCAGGGTCATTCTTATACGCAACTTTAGGGATAGGTCGTAAATCTAGTTGCTTAACTTTATTTGATACTAACTAGACTTCAAACGACTCTTATTCTTGGGGTTTTCTAGAACTAGAGGCCATTTGTGCAATCTAGTGTTTCAACACAGAAATTTTGAAACTACATAGCTCGTCACAAGTATAAATACCTTGAATCAAAGAAACTGTGTTGAATCTTTGTTGAAATCTTTACAAATGCTTCAGACTTTTCTTGGAAATCATTCAGTGCTCTTCTCATTCTTTCTTTTTACTCACAATGATGAAAAATGATTAAAAATGTGATCATATACCCTTCATTTCATAGCATTTAATTCTTAGTGTGTTTACAGTTATCCACTTGGCTCCTTAAGTACTTTTGCTTTAATCGACTTCCACTATCTTTCCAATTACTCGACATACATTGGATTTTCCCTAACTTGGCTTGAATACAAATTTATCTTCACTCAGCATTCACTACTAACTCAGTTGCAACTAATCACTCAGCTTCTATTGACTTTGGCAGACAACTCGGCATATACTAGGATTTTACTCAGCATCTGAAGAGAACTTTCTTTACTCGGCAACACTTGTGAAAACTTGAAGTTTTAACTTTGCATCTCTATTCATGTTGATCTATCCTTTTTAGTACTTACTTATCTTGGAACTTATGTATGATAAAACATTTGTATATCAGTCCCACATACCTTCTTTTGCTTAGTTGGATGAAGTGTGACCACTTGACCTTTTGGGTGAAGTGATCCCTCCATTGGATGTGTTATCTCCATCTTTCTTCTTCCATGTTTTAATCATCTCTCCTCTGATGTCATCAACATCTACCTGCATTTTTCTCTTGTTTAACTCTGAGTTGGGTGCCTTTGACCTTGTTGGGCAATTTTAGCTGATATGACCAGTCTTCAAATAATTGAAGCATGTGGTTTGGCTCAACCATCTGGTGTAGCTTCCACTGAAATGTGTTCTTATGCAATTTTTAGGGATGTGTCCATACTCTTGACAGTAGTGATAACTCTGCCTAGTGTTGTAGTCCCAATTGTAGTGATGTCCATGACTTTTGGTCCTTGCTGGTTGATTAGATGTCCAAATTGGCTTTCATCTGCACTCGAAGGCTCTATGTACATACTTTTCGTAATTGTAGTAGTGACCTTCAAATCTTGGTGTTTTGATGGTTCTAGTCCTGCAGTCATGTGCCTGATATCCATGCTTGTTACACTTGTGATAGTGATCCATGTTTTCAGGTTTGTCATGTTGATTGGCATTCTTGCTCCTGCACACATTAGAGCTATGTCCCCTTTTACCACAAAACTGACAAGTGGATTTAGTATTCTTACCTTTGTCACTTCTTTCTTCTACAGTCTTGGATGACTCTCCTTTTTCAGTGCTGGTGTATCCCAATCCTGAAGTGTCATTACTGGATCTTGGTGATTTTAGTAGCTGTTCAAAATACTTGATGGCTTCATTAGGTTTATTGAAGCTTTCTTCAATTTCCTTTTCTCTTCTCTAGTCATTTTGCAGTTGTTCATTTTGCATCTTCAGTGTGGAGATCTCAATGTCCTTGACATTCAACTCATGATGTGCATTCATCATCTGGCTTAGCGTGTCTAGCTGCATGTTGGAAATTCTTGCAAGCTCAATTGACTTTTCCTCCAATCTATTGGCAAGGTTTCTCTTATCATCTTCTATCATGGCCTTGTCTTCAATAGCTCTTTTCTTCTATTTAGTCACTTCACAAAGCATCATGGCTTGTGATTCTTGTTCGATCTTGAGAGTTCTAATCTCTTCTGCTTGAGCTTTATTTTTCTCCATCAAATCTTCTATTGCTGCATCAAACTCCTTGGAATCTCCATTTACAAACACTTTTGAGGTGTCAATCTCCTTGTACTATGTATCATTTTTAGCTATGGGAATCTCTCTTCTTCTCTTTAGGGATTTCCTCAATTCTTCCCTAGTTTCTTGCAGAGAATGTATAATTAGATGTATCTCAATTTCCTAGTTCTCTATGATCTTCCCAAGTTTGTAGACTTCCATTTTTAGATCTTTTTCTCCAAGATGCAAGGCTTCTGCTTCCGAGAACTAGGCTTTGATACCAATTGTTGGAATTTCCAAGTGGGAAGATTTACTTTTGAGAGGGGGGGGGGGGGGGGGGGGGTGTGAATCAGCATGTAACACATCAAATTAACTATAGGATTTGAGCAAATAAGCCAATCAAATCCACAAAGCCTTCGAATCCCTACATGCAAAAACCTGTCACAGAAGAAAAAGACAAGAGGAGGCAAGGGTTTTGCTAAAAAATGAAGATAGAAGAAAAGTTGCTCTCAAAATGTGAAAAATGCATAAGAGATAATAAAAAAAGTACAATGCTCATCCTTATAAAGGTGAGATAGAAACCCTAAACTAAAAAGCTAGGTTGCACAATATAATTAATAAAATATTAATTATATGCACCTACAAGATAGCTTAAGCAAACTAGAGTAATAGGCAAATTAATTAATTAAATCAAAGTGATTTAATTAATAAATGCAAACAAATAATTACTCTAACACCCCCCCTTAAGCGAAGCTCAGGAGGTAAGCTAACCTAGCACAGCTATGAAAGTAGAATTGGGTCCCGGCAACAAGGCCTGATCAGGTACCCAATTACAACAAAATCTCTATAAAGAGGAGAAATAGAGAAAACCACATGGGAAAAACCCTACTCCAAAAAGAGATAGCAAAGAATGTTCCAGAAGAAGGAACAAAGAGATCAGAAGAGAATCATTGAAGCATGAAGAACCGCAAAACTTTGTCAAAATGTTGATCTGTAGAACCTCCATGGAAATAGAAGGCACGAACCAAGCGTTTCTATATGGTAGATGATCCATCTCACTGAAATGCATAGGTAGCCAGCCACTGCAATCGCCTAGTATGTAGGATCAGGTACTAAATACATAGCTCACACCAACAAACCATCAACCAAAGAAGCATAGAACAACAATATAACCCCCCGTTAATGCAGGTGAGGTGACAGGCAGTTGAAAAGGTGGGCCAAAAAAATCTCCTACAACACAGGAACCAGACACATCGAGAGTGATTTACAGACACCAATAAAGGCACGTGTCATCGACACTGCATGAGAAAAAAGAGAAAGAGGGCCTATAAGTGGCAAACAACTATCCCCCCCATGGCACTTTATATAATAGTGCGAGTACAATGAATCACAATGATGAAAAGGATCCCAAAACGCAAGAGTGGCACTTTATCTCAGTGCGTTGCATAAAAATGCTTACAATGAATATCAACAATGATCAGAAAAGACATAAAGCTGAAACAACAGAAGGTAGAGCCCAAAACGAAGCAACTGAAGCAACAAAATCGATCCCCAGACCTGAAACAAACAGGATATCCACCAGAATGCTAAAAAGAAAAAGACTGAATAAGATGTGCCTAGAATAGAATCTGGAACAACAACTAGCATCACTAGAAAGAGCATAGAAAGAGCTTTCTAGCGATATAAAGAAGTCCAAAAATGGAGATCGGATGCTCAAGATACGCCTCCCGGAGTGCAAAACAGAACATTCAGCTTTGACTGCCAAAATAGGCAACCAAACTACATCAAAGCTCAAAAACAACTATCCCAGCATCTCTGTCTCAGAACTAGCTTTCTGACACATTTTTTGGATTGAAAAAATACGTCTGTATGCTCGAGTTACGGAAGAAAAACCTCCAGGGCCTCTGAAAAAGCATGAAAATTTATTTTTTTAAATAAAAATAATAATAATAAAAACTTTTAAAAAATCCGCCACTGCTGGCTGAGGCAGAGCGGAGGAGGCGGCGGAGGAGGGCAGGAGGCGCCGCTCCGGCGACGCTGAGGCGGTGCCGCGGCCGGAGCCGCTGCGGGCTGCTGGGCAATGACCGCGGCGGTAACCACCAGCGGTTCCACTGCGGTTAGTAAAGTGCCGCGGATTTAAAACGCTGCTGTAAAAATTTTTGCAATTTTTTAATTTTTCCACCTCGATCCGCGTGCCAAGGGCCATACGACCCTGTTCAACAAAAAAAATTTGCCTTCCAAATCAAAGTTGTCCAAATCGAACAAATTTTATATCAAAACGGGGGTTTTGACGCCTTCTGAATCCATCCGTGAGGTCTGTTTGGCCTCAAACTGCTCTAAAAATTAGTGACCCCCCTATTTTCTCAGAAAAAGCTCGAAAAAACACCAGATCTGATTCGCCAAACCCTTGTTCTCCCTTTTTCTTGAAACACTGAACAAGTTACAACAGATCTGGCTCTGATACCATCTAGGATTTGAGCAAATAAGCCAATCAAATCCACAAAGCCTTCGAATCCCTGCATGCAAAAACCTGTCACAGAAGAAAAAGACCAAAGGAGGCAAGGGTTTTGCTAAAAAATGAAGATAGAAGAAAAGTTGCTCTCAAAATGTGAAAAATGCATAAGAGATAATGAAAAAAGTATAATGCTCATCCTTATAAAGGTGAGATAGAAACCCTAAACTAAAAAGCTAGGTTGCACAATATAATTAATAAAATATTAATTATATGCACCTATAAGATAGCTTAAGTAAACTAGAGTAATAGGCAAATTAATTAATTAAATCAAAGTGATTTAATTAATAAATGCAAACAAATAATTACTCTAACATTAACATGAAAGTAAAGGCATGCATGAAAATAGATAACACAAGATTTGATCACCTAGAAACCCTCCAAAATGAGAAGGTAAAAATGGGGTGGGGATGACACTCACAACTTATCACTACAACAATATGTAACTGGTTAAGGTTTCAAAGTTTGACCATCATCAATGGTCTACCTTGTGAAAGGCCTACCCCATTAAAGGCTCTAACATCGTATTAAAAATGACCTATTTAGAGGATTTACAAACATTCACTTGGAATGTCACTCTGTTAAGGATTTAGCATCTTGTTAAAGGTTCTACAAAATGGTTGTCAAACCAACCTATCATCATAGGATTTTCATTCTCCTAGTAAAATGGCTAGAAAGTATAGTAGAATGTGTTGACTTGATGATTTACAATCTTCAATTGCTGATTCTAGATCCTTGTTCTATCCAATCTGATCTGACCCTTCTTGATCTGATAGAACTTTGTTCAAAGTGCTTATACTCTGTTCTAATAACTAGATTCTGCAATGTTGTTCTTCTTCTAAGTCCTCTCACCCCTTTCAAAACTTTTCTAACATTCACTCATGCATTCCTACATGACATTGAATTATGAGGTTTCATCCTCCCTAAAAAGGTTTCAAGACTTAAGGTTAGGTATGAATCTACGATTAAGATTCATCCATCTTTCTTGCTCAAATCTTTCCATTTTTCTGATTGGTTGCATGTTGATTGCATAGGGAATGTAATAGATTCGATCTTATCTTTTAGATCCTTCAAGATTTATCTTGAGTCAGCTCAAAAATGGTTTACATCTGAGTTTGTGAGGGCACAAACACTTATGTTGATTCTATGTTACTCGGCACTTACTGATTGCTGATGCTCGACACATATAGGAATTTTGTCTTGCTTGGCTCCTATAGTAACTTTGTCTTGCTTAGCACCTATACTTTTCTCGGCACATATACTAGCTCGACATCAATTATCACTCAATACTTGAAACTTGCTCGACACTTGAACAACTCGGTACATGTTGAATTTCTGGCTCGACACATACTGTAGCTCAACATCTATATTATACTCAGCATCAACTTAAAAATTTCTTAAGTGTGTTGACACTCAATTGTTAAAACCAATCTAAGACCAACATGTCTCTCATTTGATGGATTGAAGGTACCCCCAAATAGGTATTTGTTTGATCTATCTTCCTTGATTGAGGAAAATGAAGGAACATAAGAGAAAAGTGAGACATCTAGTAGGTCTAAAATAGGCAGATCAACTAGAGGTTAAAAGATTAGAAGAAAATTCAATAAATGAATGTAATTTTTCCTTGCTAAGGGGTAGTCATGTTTTTATGATAATGAGACTAAAGGTGCCAAGAAGGTTCCATTTCATTACACACATCTTCAGAAAGAATGGGTACTGAAGGAACTACCTCCAGTTAACACTAATTTTTATGTTGATTAAAGGATATATTACATAGCTCCATCTTCATTACATGGTTTGGACTTATTTTCCATGGATTACATAAAGGTTTCTTATAATAAAGTTATTTAATTGATGGAGTATGGAGGACCTTGTTAAAATTACAATAATTAGATGCAGATTGTGCAATATAAAAAAAGTATCCATAGGTATGCATTGTCAAAAAATTATATACAATGCAAAGAAAATGATCAAAGTAAAAGGCTCACTATGTACATTTATGGAAGGCCAAAAGCAATAGAGAATATTTCAAGTTTTATAAATAGGTCTCAACCTGTGTTAGCTAATAAGCGACACAATTGTATATTTGAGGTATGTGAGGGAAATCATGTTTTTGTCTACGCGATAAAATCAATAAGTGCAGGGGAAGAGCTTCTAATATATTACAATTTGAATCATGTAGATACAAAAAAATTCACTATCATAGGACTAGTAAGTATAACATTTAAACCAATTACCTCCAATTAATGACTCCAATATACAATCCACTATTTTATTAATAAATGTCTTTGCTAAGTCTATTACTTACATTTTGTTGTTGATTACTAAGAATTACTAATCTTTGTTATAGGGCGACACAGATCCACCACAAGGCACAGGTAGGGATGTTCCCCCCACCCCTTCTTCATAAAAGGTAAACCTTAATTGGTGTAATTGTACAAATTATATAGAAACAAAATGTCATATTATTATGTTCTTTTCTTTATAGATTTGGAGTTATTTTGATAGAATTTTATTGTTATTGATGTCACAACTTTATACTTATTGATAGGAAAAGAACTACAATATGAAATTGAGGTGGCATTTTTAGATGAAATCGCATGTAGCATTGACCCCATCTTCATGGCTAGTTAGATGATAAATAAATATAATAAATAAATTATTAACCTTGTCTTATAACACAACAAAATTGAGGAGATAGAGGCACTCAAATATGAATTGATACGTAGAGTCAATTGTATGAAGGTAAGCAATAACTAATCTTAAGCAATAACAAAAGTTCAATAACTATTTATATTTTTTTAATATCTTATGGATCATGATCTAAAATGTGTATGTTTTCTTCTTATAGGATTTTTTGAGAATTGTAAAACATGATCAACATGGTGAGGGTTGTAGTGCACAACCTTCATGTAAATAATCATTAAACCTTTAACCATGCATTTAATCTTTGCATGCATTATTGATTCAACTTTTGTTTGGGATGCTTCTAGTACCCCATTTTATCTTTATCCATTGCAAATATCTTTCCTAACAATGCATTCTTCAACTCATGATGAAGTGAAAATGCCTCCTTTGATCACCACTCCAATATTGTTGACTATGTTGTTAGCAACAAGGAGCTTGCATACATCTTCGTCTGCACCAACTACAACTGGTAAAACTTTATTTTTCTATATTATGTGCTAATCATGCATTGATTTTTTTTTCTTCGGTGCATTATTTCATACTCATGGACCTATTTTGTGCACTAATAGATACACTTACAACTGATACCAGAACAAAGGCCTGTGTTACTAATAGTTTACCACCATTTCTTGGATTAGTTTATGTTACTAATATTGGTTCATTGTGGGGGTCATTGTTGTTGAACAAGAAAAATATGATTCCATTAAAAGTACCTAAGCTTCCAGATGCTTTAAAATTGTTATTATTTACATAGTAATTGTAGATTACGTATACATAACTCGTTTTGGACTAATAATCCCATTATGTTTTTGTAGGAAATGATGTTTTTTATGAGACTCTTTTTTGAAATGACATTGAAGCTATTTGGGCTCACCATACATAAAAGGTATGTAGCTTCATATCATTGGTACACTATTTTTCTATTCTTCCATTTATTGTACTATATTAAAGTTACATAATTTCATTTTTTTATAAAAAAATTATTTTTTCAAAAAATGTGGAATGAACAAGGTCCTGGGTTAAAAAATCAACTCATTAAATCTCTAGAGGACCTTTTTGGAAATAACATTTTTGACAGTTCCCTAATTCTTATAAAAGCATCCAAATATATAAAGACTGTGAGGGACCAATATAGAAGGGCTCTAAAGGTAAATTCAAAGTACAAGCATCCTCCTATGATTCCACCAATGGAGTGGAATGAAATAATGGAAGATACAAAAGAGAAAAGGCTAAAGGCTAAAGGAATTCAACCAGAAGATGGCAATAGAAGGTATGCCATGATAGTGTTAAGTAGAATGTAATTATGCACTAATTAGTGATCTTTGTATTTTTATAATCTAACATGTTTCAAAATTTTCATAGACTGCAGGACACATCAAAAGCTATAGAAGTGAGAGTAAAAATGGTTGGCCAACACAAACTTGGCTCTAGTGGCTATATGAAACTTCACTCTTAACTTGTAATTAGTAGCAATGGAATTTCATATGAATTTTATTTTTTAATATAAGATTGCAAACAATTTTGTTTAATCAAATCATACATGAAAAACTGATGATATTAAGCTAAAACTATAGGCCAAAGAATTCAATGTAGAGCCCATGGATGAAGACAAAAAAATTCCTTGAAGCAAGTCTATAAAGTTGTTGTTGCATGCCTATGTGAAGAATCCAAAAGCCATACCAAAGAATCTAGTGCACCAGATGAAACACAAATAAATTGGTCAAATGAAAAGTAAATTAAATTGAATAGTTGAGAAATTTCATGTTTGGTGTTAATTTTGAACATAAATTGACAATGTGCGTGACATTTCACTACAACCTTCAAATCCTATCATAGAGCTTGCACGTGATGAATGCCATGATGTGCATCATAGTGTTGGAGGTATTAATTTGTCATTGTAAAAAAATTATGTAATTATTAATAGAATTTAACATCTTCAATTGCAATTGGTGTAACCTTTTCCCAAAAAATTTAGAGCATGTTGAACATCATGGTGAACAATTGGAGCATGTTCCTAGTGTTCAACATGTTGAGTTGGTGGCTGATCAAAATATTATTGTACATGATGTGGCATTTTCAAGTAAATAAAAATGCATGTTATGTTTTATTGGTTAATGAAATACTTGTAATGGTAAAAAATTAAGTATGCAAATTCAACCCATTTACTTGTTATTGCAACAAACCCTCCTTTAGTGCAACAAACTCGTACTCCTCAAACAAGGAGGAAGCATCATAATTTGATAGCACAACCACAGGAGGAGGAGAATAAGGAAGATATTGATGTTCCTATCATCCTTTTCCTTAAGAAATCTAAGAAAAACCCAAAAAAGAAATGGTTTTTTTTCAAATGCTCTTTGATAGACCTTGTTTGATAAACTTTGTTGGGTAATGAAAGAATGTGGTTTTTGTTAGAAATAGAAGAGGAGTAACTAAGATGGGAGGGGTGAATTGATTACCACAAAAATAAATCCCAGATCCTGTTGATGTCAATACAAAACATAAACTTTGCTAAAATTGTTATTACTCGGTTAACATACAGGCACTCGGTTAACACTAATAATATGTTGTAACTTAGCAAGCACTATAACAACAACTATTAATCAACAAATAATGAACACTTAGATCTTAAGATATCATTTTTGATTAACCTTAATTAACTTAGTTGCATTCACATAAAAAAAATAACATGAACACAAGTGACACCAAGATTTAACATGGAAACCTTGCAACTAGTTATTGTTTTTCACTCTTCTGAAGTAAGCCCTATTAGGAGCCAACCCTATTAAAGGTTAAAAAACACAATGTTAGGTGTAACCCTATTAGAGGATTTAATCACTCTATTAGGAGTGGCCTTGTTAGAGGAATTTAGACACTTCAATTTAGAAATGTCACCTTGTTAGAGGATTTGGCAAATAGCTATTAAGCCAACTCTATTAAGAGATTTGATACACTGCTATAATTATTAGAGTGTAACAATGACATGGCCTGATTTTTGATGCAATTGTATTGCTGATTTTAGATCTCAATTATGGTTCAAATACTTGATCCTTCCTGATCAAATGTATCTTTGTAGCTCCTCAAGGATATTATGCTAATCCTTCCAATTCACTTCCTCTAAGCATCTTCTTATCTTCTACACATTCTCACACATTGTCAATCCTTAACTTGACCTTATACTTATATCAAATACATTTTCAAGTTGACTTGAATACATCTGAGAATAATTAATATTTGTCTCTTCATTTGGCTAGAACCAACAAACAAATCTATTATACTCAATATGCAAAAACAAGAAAATCCTTTGTTAGCTGACCTAGCTCGGTAGACACTAATTTAGAAATTATTTTCTTGTGTTAACCAAGTGAACTTGATTAACATTGCATCTTTGCAAACTTCCTTTTGTAATTGAGTGAGCTTGGTTAGCACTCGTTCCATCCAACTTTCCTTCATTAACTAAGTGAGCTCAATTAACACTCAACTTCTGCAAACTTCTCTTCGATGCCCGACTAAACTTGGTACAAATTGTCTTCTAAACTTAGAAAACACTAGAATGCTTGGTAGACACATGAAACTTTCTTCATCGCTTGAGTGAGCTTGGCATACACTTGTTAGTTTGTGGTGATTCATCAAGAAAGTACTATATATATGTCATAAATTCTTATCAAGATTTTGGGCTGACATATAATTATTAATTATAACCCTAAAGTGGTAAAAATACCTATATAAAAGAGCTTAGGGTTAGGGATTATTTTCATAGTAGTGATGCAAAGTTGGTTCTTGCAATGGTATTGAGTTGTAAGAGATTACAGATTGTAATTAGGTTGTAATCACTAGATCATAAAATATCAAACTTGTTGTTTGGTGGACGTAGCCCAGGGATTGGGTGAACCACGTTAAATATTGGTGCCTTGTGTTATTTTCTGTGTGATCTATTATTTTCTATTATTGTTTATATTTGCATGTAATTGTTATTTTTGTCCATGGTTTAATCCTAACAAAACTAACTTGTAAAGATATGACATTTTGTGTAACATCAAATACAATATACAATTGTTCAATTATTTTCAACAATCTCCCTCTTTGGCATTGATGACAACACAACATGTTATAATACAATGAACTTTCAAAGGTAAGGAAAATATCCTTAGTTTCATTCTTATTCTCATCCATGAGAACTCCCTCTATTAGTGTAAACTCCCTCTAACTTCAATTCCTCCCTCTGTCAACAAACTCTTCTATCTTCGACATCTTCTTCTGCTAGAAAACTCTCCCTCTTTGATATTAGACCAAATTCTTCCTCCTTGACATCTTCAAACAAAATTTATGTGATATGACACAACTCTCCCTCTTTAACATCTAATGCCAAAGAAAATATTCAATGAATATCAATGTACCTGATGTATAGATTCACATGCAATCTGCCCTTTCATTACTACATCAACGAGACTGATCCTCAACATGCTCTAGTTGATGCATCACTGAACTTCATTTAGTGGGCTTTAGATAGGAGAATAACCCCTAAATTACCTCTTAGATACAAAAATTCATCCTTAGGTAATGACTTTGTGAATATGTCTGCAATTTGTTCTTTTGCATTCACATATTCCAATCTGACCTCTTTGTCTTGCACCAATTCTCTTAGAAAGTAACATTTTATTCTAATGTGCTTGGTCTTGGTATGCATCACATGATTCTTTGATATATTATTTGCACTTGTGTTATCATATAAGATAACCATTGAATCCTTGATTTCTACCTTCATACCTACCAACAGTTGCTTGAACTAAACAACATTAAAACAATTAACTACCACTGCAACATACTCTACCTTTGCTATAGACTGAAAAATGCAATTTTACTTCTTACTTGTCACAAATACTAGTCTCTTACCAAGAAATAATGCTCCATCACTGGTGCTCTTCCTATAATCAACATTAGTGAAGGCTTTTAAATCTAAATTTCCTCCTTTCTTGTACTATAATCCATAGTCTTTAGTACCCTTTAGATACCACATGATTCTCTTTATTTCCATCATATGATTTTTTTTAGGATTAGCTAAAAATCTTGCCACCATACCAACTACAAGAGCAATATCAGGCCTAGTATGTACAACATATATTGTAGTTTTCTAATCATTGATTTGTATGTGGTCTGATCTTCCTCCTTGGAATCATCATTTTTGGAAAGCTTATGTCTAGTAGACATAGGTGTTCCAACTAGTCTTGAATCCTCCATTCCAAATTTCTTTAGTATCTCCTTGATGTACTTAGATTGATTAATGTAGATACCATATTTCTTCTATTGAATTTGTAAGCCAACAAAGAATTTTATTTCTCCAAACATTAACATCTTAAATTCCTTTCTCATTTCCTCTAAAAAAGATTTGCACAAATCATCATTTCCAATAAACAATGTATCATCACAAAGTTTTTTGCCAACACAATCTTCTTGTTTGGTCCTTCTTTGATGTATAGGATGTTGTCATTTATTCTTTGAAAACCAATATTCATCAAATAATTATGAAGTCTTTCATACCAAGCTCTTGGAACTTTCTTGAGACCATACAATGCTTTGTGCAATTTACAAACCATATCCTTTTTGCTAGGATCTACAAAACTTTTAGGTTGTTCTATGTAAACTTCTTCTAAAATTTCATTCAATAATGCATATTCAACATCCATCTGATACACTTTAAATCCTTTATGTGCAACATAAGCAAGTAAAGTCCCAACACTTTCTAATCTTGCAAAAGGAGCAAAAGTTTCACCATAATCAATACCTTCTTTTTGAGAATAACCTTTGCATACTAACCTTGATTTGTTTCTTGAAACTTCTCCATCTTCATTTAGCTTGTTTCTAAAAACCCACTTTGTGCCAATTGCATTCTTATCCTTGGGTCTAGGAACAAGAGTCAAGGTCTTATTCCTTTCTATCAATTCTATCTCTTCATTTGTTGTTTTAATATAAATTTTATTATCCAAAGCATCTTTAACTGATCTAGGTTCAAATTCAATAAGCAAACCTGTACCTTTTAAATTGTTTCTTGTCATTATACCATCTGACTTGTCTCCAATGATCTACTCAGGTGCATGGTGTCTTCTAACATATCTTTCTGATGTAATTACTTTAAATTTAGAACTTATTCCACTTGCCTCACCATTATCTTATGCATCATGCTCTAGTCCCACTATCTATAACTCAAGTCCTTCAAATTTAGACTTGGATTGCACTGGTTGCAACTCAGGTGCTTTTGGAGATTTTGGGGACTCGAGAGGTGAAGTCTGCTAACTTCCAATTGGATTTGGCAATGTATCGGGTTCAAAGTAAATGAAATTTATGTAATCTTCAGGTTCTTTGCTAGTCTCTTATTCACTCTTTTCTATAAACTCATCAATCTTCACATGTACACTCTCTATGATCTTATGAGTGGTTAGATTCAAACATTTACATGCTTTTCTTCTACTGGAGTATCCTAGGAATATTCCTTCATCACTTTTGACATCAAATTTATGTTTCCTAGTCTCCTTCAAAATATAACATTTGCTACCAAATACTTTCAAGTAACTTACATTAGGTTTGTAACCATAGCATAGTTCATAAGGAGTTTGATTTGATTTTTCTTTAGTTGTACTCTGTTCAAGGTATGAATTGTTATACTAATTTCCTCCTTCCATTATTTGATTGCAATATTCTTTTTTATCATCAAGGTTCTTGCACAATCCATGATTGATTAGTTCCTTCTTTCTACTATACCATTTTTTTGAGGTATACCAAAAGCTAATACTTGTCTTTTGATTCCTCTTTAAGTGTAGAATTTATTGAATTCATTAGAAATGAGTTCACTTCATCCATCTAATCTCAAACATTTTAGCTTCTTTCCTATTTCCTTCTCTACTCTTTCCAGATACCACTTGAAATTTTGAAAATCTTTAGACTTATCTTTCAGATACATTACTGTCATCATCCTGGAGTAATCATCAAAAAATAAAATAAACTACTTATCTCCACTCTAGCTTTCAATGCCAATAGAAAGGTCTATATGAACCAGCTCCAAGACTTCTTCAGAATGATAGTTCTTGCTCTTGAAACTTGTCTTGCCATTCTTACGAATTTGACAATTTTTCCATAGGCCCATATCAAGTTTCCTTCAGCTAGAAATACCTCTTACTCTTTTGTTTTTTCTTATCTTGATTAGGTTATCAAAGTTCACATGACATAACCTTTTATGCCATAACCAACTTTCTTTTACTTGAGCAATGAAACATGAACTTTCACTAAAATGTAGGTGGAATAACTTACCTTTTGTTTGGTTACTAGACCCAACTAAATTTCCTTTTCTATCTAGTAGCTTGGCCTTCCCATTCATGAATTCTACCTTGAATTCAATGTTATTCAATTATGCCACACTCAATAGATTATGTTTCAATCCTTCAACCCAATAAGCATTATCACATCTAAGTTCATTAGTTAGCGAAATACAACCTTTTCCATTTATACAACATGGTTCATTTTTTACAAATCTTACACTTCCACCATCATAGTGCTTGATATGTTCAAACTTTGTTTTATCACCAATCATGTGATGAGAACAACCACTATCAATAATCTATGTATCTTTTTTGCTAACATGAGAAATACGTGTCATTTTATCTTCTTCATCATCAGATTCATCTTTTACAACAATATAGACCATTTCATTCTTCACTACTATCAAAATCTTTAGCCATGAAACAAGACTTCTTATCTTTGTCCTTGTAGTCCTTGAAGTTTTTGAAAATTTTCTTGCCTTTGTACTTGATGTTCTTGTTTTCATCTTTGTCTTCTCTATTTTGACACCTTACAACAATGTGACCAACCTCTTCAGAAGAAAATTAGATTAAAGGAATTTTACCTTTTTATTTTCCTTTGCCTTTGGGATATCTTCTTGCAAGAAGTGCTTCAATGACTTCAAGATCACTATTAGAACTGTCTTCCTCTTCACTTTCAGATTGTTTTCCTTTAGACTTTATATCTTTCACCTTGAGTGATAACTTGACTTCAAATGTAGACTCAAGATTGCTAGAACCAAGAACATAATTATCATAGTTATCTAGCTCAAATTTCATCAATCTTCCCACTAGAGCATCCAAGGTTAACTTATTATTTGGATCACATCTCATCTCTTGAATAGAAGACACTCTGATTGCATATATAGGAAGAAGGGTTCTAAGTACCTTGCTTACCACTATCTAATCTTCAATTTTCCCTCTAGAGGCTTTGACTACACTAGCACTAGCTTTGATTCTGTCAACATATTTTGCAATGTTTTCATCCTCTCTCATCTTCATCTAATCAAACTAACCTCTCAAGTTTTTTGCCTTGGCTCTTTTCACATTATCATCACCTCCATAGATATCTTTTAGTTTGGTCCACATCTCATGAGCAATAGCACATCCTTTGACCTCATGAAATTCAATGTAGTTAAGAGTTGATGCAATGTCAATCATCATAATGTTATGATTCTTCTTTTCAACAATATTCTCCACAATCATTGTTCTAGCAGGAACCTTATACTAAGTATTCAAATATTTTAGACCTAAATCACTGATGGTTTCTAGATGTGGCTTCATTAGTTCCTTCCATGCCTCGAAGTTATCTCTGTTCAACTTGGGAATCTCTCTCCTGTAGGATATCTTGATCTTTAGCTTAGGTCCTTAAAACCTTTTCTATAAGCACCAAAAGCTTTGACACCAATTGTTGGAAATATAAGAGGAGTAATTGAGAGGGGTTAGGTGAATCAGTTATCAAAAAAATAAATCCTAGATCCCTTAAATGTCAATACAAAATATGAACTTTGCTAAAACTATTGTTACTTGATTAACATACAAGCACCCAGTTAACTCTAACAATATGTTGTAACTCAACAAGCACTATAATAACAATTGTTACTTGGTAAATATTGAACATGCAGATCTTAAGATATTATCTATGATCAAACTCAAATAACTTAGTTGCATAGACATAAAATAAATAGCATGAACATAAGTGACACAAAGATTTAAAGTGGAAACCCAATTTGGGAAAAACCACCAATTGCAACTAGTTACTATTATTCACTCTTCTGAAATGAGCCCTATTAGGAGCCAGCCCTGTTAAAGGTTACAAAACACACTGTTAAGTGTGAACCTATTAGAGGATTTAATCACCCTATTAGGAGTGGCCTTCTTAGAGGTCTTTAGACATTTCAATCTAGAAATGCCACATTGTTAGAGGATTTGGGAAATAGTTGTTAAGCCAACTCTGTTAAGAGATTTGATATACCACTACAATTATTAGAGAGTAGCAATGATATGACCTAATTACTGATGCAACTATATTTCTTATTTTAGATCTCAATTTCTACTTGAATACTTGATCCTTCCTGATCGAATGTATCTTTGTAGCTCCTCAAGGATATTATGCTTATCCTTCCAATTCACTTCCTCTAAGCATGTTCTTATCTTCCACACATTCTCACACACTTTCAATCCTCAACTTGACCTTATAATTATATCAAAAACATTGTCAAGTTGGCTTGAATACATCTTATAATAATTAATATTCATCTCTTTAGTTGGCTAGAAACACAAACAAATCTATTAAACTCAATATGCCAAAACTAGAAAATCCTTCGTTAGCTGACCCATCTCGATAGACGCTAACTTAGAAATGATTTTCCTATGTTAACCAAGTGAACTCAGTTAATACTACATATTTTTAAACTTCCTTTGGTCACCGAGTGAGCTCAGTTAGCACTCGTTCCATCCAACTTTCCTTCATTAACCAAGTGAACTTGGTTAACAATCAACTACTGCAAACTTCTCTTTGACGCCTGAGTGAACTCAATAGACATTGTCTTCTGAACTTTGTAGATGCTTGAATGCTCGACAAAAATAGGAAACTATCTTCATCACCCAAGTGAACTCGGCATACACTGATTGGTAAAGATATGACATTTTGTGTAACATCAAAGACAATATACAATTGTTTTCAACAGTTTTAATATTGAATTTTATTTCATGCTAATGAATATTGTATGTATTAATTAATTATTGATTATTGTTGTGTATTAATGAATGTCATGTGATTGTATTTATGAATGAATGAATTATGTATGTAATTAGATGTTAATGGGGAACTTAGAGTGATGTTAGGGGGGCTGAGGCCAGATGAGATTCCATCTTTATGTGGTTGTTCTTGTTAAGTAGAGAATATTAAAGTGTTCTCAAAACCAAGTGAAGCTTAAACTAACACTGGGTGGGTACCCCACTAATGACGGTGGGCCTGCCATTTATATGTTTTTGAACAATGCAAATTTGTCAAAATTTTGACAAACATGCTGACCAACATGTCATTGTGGGTGTGGCATCTTGATTGCATGTGTGTTGAAATTTTGACTAGTGTTTGTCGAAACTTCAACAAACATGATGAAAAACATGTCATCGTGGGTTTGCCATCCTTGTCACATGGTGTGGAAAGTTTGACTAATGCTAGTTATAATTTCAATGAATAGGTTGCCCAATCATGCAGTTCACTTTTGACCAATATGTGTGTAGAAATTTTGACGAAAAAAATACCAATGCAACTAATTATGGATCTTTTCACCAATCTTAGTAGAAAATACCAATTTTTGTCAAACAATGAGTCAAAATGTACTAGTGGTTGATGTTATTGTTTATGTCTTCACTTGACAACTATCACTAAATCTACTAAATACGTACAAGTATGAATTAATAAACACAATAAAATAAACTCATAAATAATCATATATATTATTTAAAAAATTGATATCATGTTAAAAAAAATAAAGGGGAGTAGTAGAAAGATGACTAAGTTGGCTACATGAAACCCAAAAATAGAAATTAAGTTGATCATGATGTATGCAATAGTTACGGATTTGTTACCAAGTTTCCCTCCATGAAGGATAACTCCATTATCATAAGTTATTGACTTAGGACCTATGAAGTTCACTTAGGTCATGATATGGTATAAGGCTTATGGAAAATTAATTTTACCAAGGTCTGTGATGCAAGACTTTTGAAGAGTCTCTTTAACCATTGCAAAGTGTGCATATAAAATGAGATATATTTATCCCATAAACTCAAATAAAAACATGATTATGTGGTCAAATTGAGGCAATGGAGTATGGATATTTCAATATTAGAAACTCAAATGATAAAAATAAATAACTTAGGCTTTATGTATGTATATATGCAATCATGTGAGCTCAAAACATAGGAAATTAAAGAAGTCTACTCTCAATCTCAAGGAAAATGTTGTGTACAATATTACATATTTGAATTAGATTAGGACTATAATTTTGAGAAAGTGAACAATTATTTAGGATTCTTCCACTTTTTTCTCATGGCCCCTCTTCTATGAATATGAGACGGCTGATTGTAAATAAATTATGTTTTGGAAATGCAACAAAACTCTACCAATTTGAGAACTCTAAAACTATGATTTAGATGTAAATCAAATTACAATAAATAAAAGAGAATAATTATTTGTAAACATTATGTTGGAACAAGTTGTTATGAGACTACATTATCTGAAATTGATTGCAAGTCTTGTGGTGTTATTTCCTTGGAATGATTTTATATTAATGATGAATCACAAATTGTGATTCAAAACATTTTAAAATTCTTGTAAAATCATATCAAAGAGAACTAAAATAATTTTTAATGAATTTTGGAAATATGATGTAATTAATCTTAGAGCTACCTATTAAGAAATATGTGTGCAATCAGTCTAATTGAAATATAAAAAATAGACCTATGATAAAAGATACAATAAAGAGTAGGAATCTGATCTTAAAATATGCAAGGGAAACTACTTTTCTTCTCTAAGAATCACAACTCTAAAATTGTGACTAAGAATCTAACTACAAATTTGCAATCATGATAGAAAACCTTAGATATCTAGGTACAATTCAATTTGGTTGATGTCTACCAGTAGGTTTACAAGATAGAGAACATGTTCTTGGAGCATAAAAACCAGGTTGACCCATTTTTTTTCCAAAAGGTTATGATTGATAGTTTCTATTTGAATTTGGAATTCAAATACCCCATTCCTGTAGACAAAAAAAAATCTTTTCATTGGGGGAGAGTCTTGCCTTAGTAAATTACCCATTTAGAAATTAACCTTGAAAGAGACAAGTATAGATAAACATGAAAAGAAGTAATACAATTGTAAATATTCACCTCATGTGATAAGACCCTTACCAATAAGGGTTTTGCAATACTTGAATGTTGTTGATGTTGAATCTTCAATGAAGGATGTAGGAAATCTCCACAAGTGCAATGGATCTCACCAAAACTAAATCATTGATACATGGATGTAGATGTGCATAAAATAAGAAAATGAAGATGATAAATGCCACAATGTAGATCTTCTCCCTTAGTTTTCTAGATCTCAAAGAGGACATGCTCACAAATGAATCTTGAATCTTGAAAACACCTTGACTCTTCGATGGATGATTGAATTTCTTATAAAATGCCTCAAATTTTCTGTCTTGAGTGTCGTTCATTCACTTGAAATTTCCAATGGATGTGAAAATGAGGTGGCTAGGCTTCCTTTTATACTAGTTTTCAGTATTGAAAACAAAGTAATTTGATTGGGTCGCCCAATTTTCTAAATTAAATCCCCAAGACAAAATTTTATATCAGTATGGGTTGACTAGGTTGACCTATACAAGGGTTATATATGAGATTGGTAACCATGGGTCTCAAAAACTGTACTCATGAAACCTAAAAAGGAGGAACTAGGTAGAAGAAAATACATATCAAGCACAAATGCATTCATGATCCATAAAATCACTAAAGGATGGGAGCTAAAAGGTCTTAAATGATTGGTGTGTCCATTTTAAGACAACACATTCATCCCCCACTTTAGTGGGAGTATGAGCTACCTCATACTCATGGTAAATTCAATCAAAAGTAAGAGATAATCTCATCATGATTAAGGATATGAAGAAAATACCGAGTCACCTAAAAAACTTGAGTCTTCATTATACCCAATACCATAACAAGAGAAAAAGATAAAAAAATAGGTGTAGTCAACTCACCCAATATGATTTTTGTTGCTTATTGTGAACTACACAAAAAGATGTTCTACAACAAAATATGGTGTTGAATGGTCTAGCAAGTATGTGTAACATTCTATTCAATCCATCAATGATTAATTGAGTGGTTTAGAAAGTGTGTGTGGCATGATAGTTAATCCATCAAAAATTTATCCTTAAGGGAACTCCATGTCCCAAAAGGGGGAATAAAAAATGACCTAGGAATAAGGATGTTTGTATCCATAAGAGAATGAGAACAAGATCAATCTTCCCAAGCTACTAGTAGTCCAAAGAAGGATCAAATTTAATGATCATTCCTCTTACTATGTTTGGTAATCCAAAGAGGGACCAAAAGGAAATTATCAGGCCTTCTAAACTATTAGTAATCGAAAGAGGGATGAAAAAAAATGATTAGACATTTCAAACTATTAGCAATCCAAAGAGGGATAAAAAAGAGCAAGCATTGGGTCTCCCAAACTATTTGTAGTCCAATAGAGGGATCTAGAAAGAACTACAAGGATCATGCCTCATAAACTATTAATAGTTAAATAGAGGGATCTAAAAATCTATAAAGAACCAACCATCAAAGTGTGTATGTGCACAAGTGAGCAAAGTCTATGCAATTACAAATGCTTGAATAAGAGCAATAGATTTAATGAAAGTGTATGTGGATCTACTAGAAACACTTCCACTATGAAATACCCTCAAGAGAGAACACTTCAAGGTAAATAAACATATGACAAAAGAGAGAGCACAAAAGGGATCTACTAACTTTGGGTTCAGTATGATCATATGTAATATTATATCAAGTATGAAATATCATCATTCGCCAAAGGAAGTAGTGTTAGCAATAGGAAATACTTCGGGGTGGGGGGGCATTGAATCAATATTTGTTAACTTTATGCCCAATGATGGATATCATTTACAATCTTATAACATGCACATGTAAATATATTGAAAAGTATACATAGAAATAACACAATGCAACTCATAACACCATTATTTTTTAACTAAGGAAACCCTAGCCAAGGGAAAACCCTAGTGGGGATGGTACCCACAAAATGATCTACTAATCAAAGTATCTCATGAAAGATATTGGCCCTGTTAGGAGTACATTACATTTTTATAGTGTTTGGGTCCTTATTAGATGACTAGGCCTTGTTAGAAGCCTCGACCATATTAGGAGTTTTTAATACAGTTACAAAATGTATGCAAGATGAGCCCACTACTTGAACATGTAATTACAATGATATTTTGTACAAAAGGAATTGATACATAAGCCTTTTGACAATGTTGATATCTTCTATATCTTATTTGTCCTTTGAGGCTCATTGTACATATCTTCACATACTCTAATCTTTCTCTTCTCTATCATCAATTTCACATCACAATATAAAAACATTACAATCATAAAAGTATTACACAACTTTGCATCCAAAGTTTTGTCCTTTATACCAAGTTAGTCTATCTTTTCAACCTTGATATCTTCACACGTGTCCCAAAATACAAAACTGTTATTTTCTCACTTAAGGTTAACATATAGGATGTCTTCCTTAATTGGTTAAGTAATTGTTTTGCTAAACAAAATAATTCCTTAACTTTGTCATGTTGTACTTGTGCATACCTGCAACTACTAAATCATTAATATCTTCGCCTGTACTGATCATACTGATTCACACTCTTGCATATAGGATCATCATAACCTATTCTTGTTTCCTTTAAGTTTTCACATGCCAATTTTTTGTCTATCATTTTTCATAAACCAAAATATCGTTTGTGCTGACATATAAACTCTGTGATACTTAGACAATTTTCTAAGTTATCAAACCAAAATTGTATCTTCATGATATGTTATCTTTATACAAATGATATGTTTCCATAAATGAAAATCTCAATGCATCTCCATATTAACCTCTTAGCCAAATTTCCAACTAGCAGAACTACAACACAATGGAGGAAAAGCATGTAAGATTTATAAAGAAGAGTCTTTTTGGGTTGACACATAGGGACCAAAAAAAATAGGAACTACCATGTTGCAAACATCTAGTAAGACTACATAAAGGCACATTTACAAACAATAGAGCATATACAAAAAAATTATAGAAATAACATATAAAAGAAGAGATATACAACTAGAAGAATGTGTTGTTTGATTAATTCATCACCTTGTGCCTATAGAGAAACAAGTTTGTCTAAAGTAATCTTAGCAAAACATATAATAAGAAACACAACATGGGGTGAAACAACACAAAAATGCAAATACTACCATGCTAGATAAGTCTACTTAAGGAATTTACACCCCCCACCCCCAACATATTAGTCTGTAATAGTAGGGAAAGGTGGGAAACTTGCAAGTGGAACAACATCCAATATAGCATGACCAATAGCCAGATCTAGGCAAGGACTCTAGTGGGAATCACTATGCTTGATACTAGAAGTAAGTGTTAACTATATAGAAAGCATGTTAGTCAAACCATGATCCATATATATAGTCTCATATATATCATCACTAACATGTGCATTCTTATTAGTATCAATAACCTCATCATTAGGAGTATCTTCGTGATCAAGATTTATCACAACATAATCTAAGATACAAGTAGAATCATCATCTCTACCCATTTTCATGTTATTATTATTCACTTCCTCCAAGGACTCAAGAATGGGTTGGTTGAAGGAAGGGAAAGGTTAAGAAGAGGATGTAGTTTGAGAAGTAAGAACATGGCCCTTTGCCTTAGCTTGATAGTTCTTACAATGCTTGTGATCATGTTGATTATAGACGGTCTTACAAGATAAAGTTGAAGGATAAGGATCAATTAGAATAGGTTCCAAAGATGGAACAAGTATAGGTTGAGAGACAATCTGTAAAGGTGAAATAGGTGTAGTAGGTAAGATAGCTAGAAAAGGATCCACATTAGGGAGACTACGCTCAAGAATCTTATCTACTTTGTAGGTTGGTTTTTAGGGTGATAAAGCCAAAATAAGTCTATTTCAACACAATCTTGAGGATGAGAAGGTTGATAAAGAGAATGAATTACCAACCAGAACTACCCCAGACAATCTACATACCTTCCTTATATAGGAATTTTCTACTATTCGAGAAGGTTCTAGATACTTGGCACTAATTCTTGAAACCAACTAGCCATGAATTCTATTTTTATTACTTAGAATTGGCTCAAGACAATTTAAAAATTATATTTTAAGGTTTCCCAACTTCTCGAGATCATAACTTACAACCCATTGACCCAATTGGCTATTATAATCCCTTTTCAAAAATGACAACATCTATTCTACCATAGTTGATTGTGCAAGCATCCATAAGCCAAGGTTTCACATCATTTTAGTGTCATTTAGGCCTTCAAAACCTAGCATAAATTTTTTATACCAAAAATCTGCACTAACTTCACTAATACAGATGAAATGGAAATGAAACTCATCTAGCAAGCTGATATATCTTAGTTGAACCTCCACCCATGAAATTAAAGTATTCTAAGCTCATAAGGCCAACTTACCAAAAATCATAAGCCTCCACAAATAGAAACTTTGTACTTAAATAACCCTTATTGAAAAGAAAAAAATAAAAATATTTGGGTGATGCAGGATTGCCCTTGCACCTAGGATGCTCCTACATCATTATATATATATATATATATATATATATATATACACACACACACACACACATAGAGGTGTGTGTGTGTGTGACAAAAAAAGAAAAGGAAAAATAGATATGAGTTAAAATGAGATATATTACACTGAGAAGCACACTAACCTAGAGGAGATAATCCAAAAAAGAAAAGGAAAGTACATGAATAATTAGAGGTGTCTTAAGACGAAGAAGAGATAATAAAGAAAGAGAAATACAAACAACACAATGAAATATATACATACACATGTGTGTGTGTGTGTGTCTTTTTATGTATGTGTAATCAGTATCATGAGTAAAAATGAGAGATATTGCAACGAAAAGAGAAGTATAGGAAAAAAAGAGAAATCTGTAAAAAAAAAAAGAGATAAACAACATAGAAAAGAAAAAGTGGGTCCAATCGAAAACCCACAAAAGATTAGAGTCATCACATTTTCTCTATAAAAACCCCATATATGACCAAAATAATGAATCTACCCACAATATCATTTTCCTCCCTATATATATGATTGGTAGTTTACTTCTTGTGATATCTAAGAGGGTTTACTACTCTTTTAGTATGTCTTTTAAAGTCCTATTATGAGTTGAACATTTCCATAATGAATTGATCTAGAAGACTAGGGAAGGGGTTTGGATTTTGATTGACATTTTTTGGAGTATGTATGATAAGGATTAGGAACTGGAGTAATTGTTATAATGAAGAGTGCATAATATTTGTGATTGTCACTATGTGGCCTATCCTAATTAACCATCGAGCCTAATAGGACACACTTCTGGTATAGGCACTCATCTTGAGGTTGGAAACCTAAATTTGGGATATTGTTTAGAAATTCATAAAGGATGTATGGGATTCCCATTATTTTGTATGGAAAGTATATGTACAAATATTTATTGTTATTTTACTTGATTGGGAAACCTAATTTTAATTAGGTCTAATTGAGACAGTTTGTGGACAAACTGACATTTGGGTCTAATTGAGTCACCCCAACCTGCTCTATTTGTGTCCATTACTTGTCAATACACCTTTCCAAGTATTTACAAATTTTTTTTTTCTTGTGATCCATTTAAACCCCTGATAGTTCTAGTAGCTCACATAGCTAAAGTAGGGGCTTTTGAGTCCTATTGTTCAACTATTTTCAAGTTTTTTTAAAAAAGTCTTATTGGAGTCTTCGAGTTAGACTTGAGAATAGATAATCTTGTGGTCATTGTTAGTAAGGGACATTGATTATTTTTTTGGAGAAGTGTTTGGAATCTTGTAACTCAAGTTTTGATACCCCCTTATCACCTTATAAGAATAGAGAGGAATCAATAGATCATGTATTGATTGACTATAAATATGCAAATAAATATTGGAAATGACTAAATAGAAAATTGGGATGGAAATCTACCCTATCTAATGAAATATTAAAATACTTCCAAAGTTGGCCAATAATCAAAGAGTGTGACATTGATGGGATTATATGCATAATTTCCCTATCTATAGTGATTTGGGAAATTTGGAGGCAATGTAATTGCCAGATATTTAAAGAGAAAAAATGTAATGAGAACAAATAAAAAAAAAGACTGAACCATCCATTATTGAAGTTATCAATAACAAAAATTATAATAATCAAACGAATAATAATAAATCTTCTTATTAGGAAAAAAAATTAGAAATCGTTGGAATGGTTTGAAAATACCCCCATTTATAGGTATAGGAAAATAGAATGAAAGTCACAAAAGGGAATAAATTAAGCAAGAAATAAAAAAACTATGTTGGCTCAAATTACAATTTTATGGTACCTCGAGAAGAGATCTAGGATTAGTTGGCATAATATGTAGTATTCATAGTTGGGAGGGAGTAGAGATAGCATGGCTAGCAAGAACAATAAGGAGGGATTCAATCAATTATATTTATTTTATGACTCTAATAAAAGGAATTTTATTTACAAAGATTTATAATTGGATTGCTAATGTTGAATCCTCTCCAAACTAAACATAATTGTTTGAATTTTTCCTTATTGTTCTTGATATCCAAGCTATCTCTGCTCCCTCCCAACTATGAGTACTACATACTACACTAGTTGCTCCTAGATTTCTTCTTAAGGCACCATAAATTTTTAATTTGAACCAACATAGTTTTTTCGTTGCCTACTTATGTTATTTCCTTTTATGGCTTTCATTCTCTTTTCATGTACCTATGAAAGGGGGTATCTTCAAACCATTCCAATGATTTCTAATCTTTTTGTCTCAATAAGAAAAGTTTGTATTGTTATAATTTTTGTTATTGATAAATTCAATAATGAATGCTTTAATCTTGTTTTTAATTTGTTCCAATTTCATATTTTTTCTTTAAATATCTAATAGTCATATTCCTTATAGATTTCCCAAATCACTATAGATGGAGAAATTACCCATATAATTCCATAAGCATCATGCTCTTTGATTCTATCCAACTTTGGAATTATTTTAATATGTCATTAGATAGGGTAGATTTTCATTCCAATTTTCTAGTTAGTCATTTCCAACATCTATTTTTCTATGTATGGTTAATCAAGATGTGATTTATTAATTCCTAGCTATTCTCACAAAGTGATGAGGAGGAATCAAAAGTTTAGTTACAAAATCCCAAACACTTCTCCAAAAGAAAAATTAATATCCCTTACTACCAACCACCACAAGAATCCCTATTATCAGGTCTAACTCAAATAATCCAATAAGACTCTTAAAGGACAACTTGATAATAATTCCACAATAGGACTCATAAGTTCCTACTTCACCTATGTGATCTACTAACACTATCAGGGGTTTTAATGGTCCACATGACCATAAAAAAATTTAAATACTTGGAAAGGTGTATTTACAATTAACATACACATATAAAGTAGGTTTGGGTGACTCAACTAGACCCAAATGTTAGTTTATTCACAAACCCTCTCAATTAGGCCTAATTATAATTAGATCTCCTAATAGAGTAAAATACCAATAGATATTTGTATAGACAGCTCCCAAACAAAATAATGGGTGTCTCATATATCCTCTATTAAGATCTAAACAATTTCCCATATTTAGGTTCCCAACCTTTAGATGAGTGCCCAAACCAGAATTATGGCTTATTAGGCCTGACGGTTAATTAGAATAGTCCACAAACCAAAAATAAAAAAATACTTTACACTTCAATCTAAAAATTACTCCAACTCTGAATTCATATCATATATACTCCAAATAATGTCAATCAAAATCTAAACTGCTTCCCTAATCTTCTAAATCAATTCATTAGCCCTATTATCACTCTAGTCTGGCTGTTACATAAGGATGCTAGGAATAGGGATTCATTACAAAAATAATTTTTTTTTAGAACCATCCTTTTTTTTCTAAAATTAATTAGTGATATAGATACCTATCATACCCTAGAGTTTCATCAAATTTGAATTGAGGATGATAGGTCAAATGAAACCATTTCCACCAAACCCTAGGTTAGGGAGGGTTTAGACTAGTTTAGATACAAACTTCTCCCAACTTCACTAGTTTGCACTTCATAACTTCAAACCACCTTCAAAAGAAAGGTAACTCATAATATTAACAAGATAAATTCAATAGTGATCCATATCAATCTATAGAACAAGATTTGCATGTGAATATATATATATATATATATATATATATATATATATATATATATATATATAGATAGATATATAGAAAATTTCACACTTTTATTGCTTTAATTCTTCAAATACATCACCAATCCATACATCAAAGGAATCTTAAAAATTAAATAGAGTTTTTTAAATATCCCCAACCAATTTCAGCCAAAATTCAAAGAAACTGGCCATTAGGGCCATAAACGACAATATTTTCCAACTTTTCTTGCAAAAGTTGCAACTTGTTGTGAATTTTTATACCAAAAATCCCAAGACTACCAAATCCTCAAATTGGACTAAAAAATTTCCAAGTATGAGGTTACATCAAATATTTCCTCTTTTAGAGTTCAAATGACTCAAATTAGGCTTTGAACCCTAATTGTCTCTAATGGGTCTTAAGTGTATAATGCATGCCAACTTTGGCTTACAACTAATATACCCAAATACAAATTGCATCCAAATAATGTTGGGACTTTATTACATAATCCTAAATTCTACTCAAACATTCCATACTTGATACCTTGATAGAAACTATTAGGTTCTCTTGCACTACAAATGGTGTACCTTTATGGGTTGTGGTATTCGATATTAGTAAATAATTATGTAGTTCATATCTTTTTTTGGAGGGCTTCCCAAGAAAACAAACCACTCTTACAAAGGAAATTCTTATTCCAATATAGGTGCACTGGTTTCTCAAACATATGATATTGATGCCTTTACTTGATATAATTAAATTGATCTTTCATATTGTACTCACCATCTTTAGCATTTACTCATATTAATGTGTCTCTTTCTTTTTTAACTATTATATTTCTTCCTTCTAATTCTTCTTTAAAACTAATTTATTTCTCTTTTGGGATATTAATATCCTCCATAGAGTTCCACTTCTACCACAAATCAAGGTTACTTCTATGGATGTATATATAATCTTTAACATGACTATTCCAAGTATTTTTAAGGATTTCTTTAACTTGAATTTTGTTTATTATCGAGTCCATAGCTAGCTAACCTTCCCAAGAGTTTTCCCAAAAAGAGCTTGATCTCCAAAACCAATGTCCCAATATATTCCCTTGTAAATTAATTCTATACATTATAGTATAAAGTTCCAAAATCGAGATTATTTTGGAGGGGAGTTTGTTCTAAAGATGATCACTAGGTTTGATCCATTCAACTATTTGTATCTTAGTATTTTAACCCATTTCAAGTTGGGTTCTCCATACATTTTCTAGAATATCTTAGCTCCCAGTACCTAATTTTTCTCTTGAATGCTTTTGAGATTTAAGACTCCTTCTTTGACTAGCTTGCACATTTTATCCTAAGCTATCAAATCTATTTTTTATTTCTCAGTTTTATCTTGGGAGAAGAATGTCCTT
The DNA here is from genome assembly GCA_028749045.1 of Cupressus sempervirens. Classification (NCBI taxonomy): domain Eukaryota; kingdom Viridiplantae; phylum Streptophyta; class Pinopsida; order Cupressales; family Cupressaceae; genus Cupressus; species Cupressus sempervirens. The sequence continues at coordinate 475,784,745 of CM053785.1, read as the reverse complement.
ACTATCTAGATATCTTGTATTTTATTCCTTGTGATAAGTTGGTGTATGTCAACTATTATATAGGGATAAATAAAAGTACTAATTTAATAATTGTTTCTCTTCTTTCCAAAGAGAGTCACTTTCCATGACTCTAGCTTTTTTTTATAATTTTGACAATATTTGTTCCCAGAGTTTATTTTATCTACCTTCGTTGTCTAGAGGCAAGCCTAGATATCTTGCAAGTTAATTTTCTTATCTTGAAGTTTATAATTTTCCTAACTTCTATCTTTGAAGTCTTATTTGTATTAAAGAAACATATACACAATTTATCCTTACTAACCCACTTCCTAGAAACTTTTGTATATACTTCTAAAAATCTTTTATATTTTTAGATTCTTGCTTTTCTACTTTCCCTACAAGCAAGGTATTATCAAAAAAATAATGATGAGTAATAGGATCTAATTCACTTGTTACTTTGACTCCTTTTAATAGAGCTTTATGTTTACCTTTGTGAGGGATCTTCTAAAGTCTTTAACCATGATGATGAAGAGGAATGGGGAGATTGGATTTCCTTGTCTCAATCCTCAAGATATATTGAATAAGTATTTTGGTGATCCACTAAATCAAATTAACATCCCTAGTGCTAAAGTACATTCAAACTTGAGATTAATCCACTACTTTGAAAATAAAAATGCCTCTAAGCATTTGCAACAAAAGAGTCAACCAAATTTGTCATATGCCTTTTTAATATGAAGTTTTATCAACATGTGTGGCTCTTTAATCTATTGAATTGATTGGATAGCTTCATGATCTATAATCACTCCATCAAAGATGGAGCTATCAGGTACAAACCCTATATTCTCATCAACAGACATCTCTAGTGATAATATCTTGATTCTATTGGCCAAGATTTTATTTATAAGTTAATAAATGGTATTGCATAAGGAGATAGGTTTGTTATCATCCAAATTTCATGTTTTTTCTTTTTGAGGTAATTAAAGTGATAAAGTTATCATTTACCTTTTTTAGCAATCTACTTGAATTCCTAATACTTTCGAAAGCTTCTATCACTTATTCCCTTAATATAGATAAACATTTCCTAAAGATGAACTATGGAAATCCATTCAACCCTGGGGCCTTATCCATATACTTCACAACAATCTCCACTTCAACTTATCTTTTAATCATGTAGTTTGGATCCTTCCCAATTATTTAAGATATTTTCAAATTGTTTCATTTCTCCTTTAACTATCTTTATACGATCATCTAGGATGTCCCCAGTCATTTTCTAAATCTCATGATTCTATTGAGATTTCTTCTTATTTTGGTATTGTTGAAAAAGAACTTTGTATTTCTTCACCTTTTCATAGCCACATTGCCCTAAAATTAAATTACACATTATGTATTATGTATTATGAAAATATAAAATAAGATCAAAATTACACTAATAATAAAAGGCACAAAGTGTCAAAGTTCCTACCAATAGTACACAATGCACGTTAAATGTTAGATTGAAATATAAAAATGAAGATGCAAGTATAAAAAGGTATGTACATCAATATTTGGGACAAGGAATAGGAGCTTAGAGGGCTAGTAATGGATGGATGAAGATAGGAAATTATGTCAGGGGATAGAGTGAGAGAGAGGCAGGTAGAGAAATATAGATGGAGAAAGGTAAAGTGAGATATAAAGATAGCGACAAGGAGATAGAAAGAGAGTTAAAGAGAGAGAAATATATATAAATATTTGAATAAAGAAGGGGAGATAATGAGAGATATAGATGGTGATATAGAGTTATAAAGAGAGAGTGAGAGAGATATAAAGATGGTAATTAGGAGTGTAATTTGGCTAGCTAAGTTTGGTAAACTTCTTTATGATGTATTCTCTTTTCATGTTTCTTTAATTATGTTTATCATGATTAAGTTTATTTCAATCTTATATTATGAGGGAATTGTAAAGGTCAAAACAAGGTTGTCTTGTTAGAAATAGTTTTCCATTTCATTTATTATTGCGTAATTTTGTTGAGCTAGCAAGAACTTGCAAATTACATTGCCAGCTTCTCCACATCAATAGAAGTGAACCCCTTACCTCTTACTTTTCCAAATGTTATATAATAGCTTTCAAGTATGATATATTAGAATGTATTTTTATTACCACACCCCTTTTATATAAAAATGAAATAAAATTTATATTTATAACCTATTCAAACAACCACAAAAGAAGCCCATGATCAATTATTCAATCTCCTCATTTCTTAGAGTTATAAAATGGGAAGTTACCTATCTATACATGCAACCCTTCAAAACCATTGATCCAGTAAAGATAAACATAATAAAGAGACTATGAAAATAAAATTGTATCAACTCATAGTTGAATTCTAAAATATTGATATATTATCTCCCTCCAAAATAAAATCTTTGATAGAATGCCAATCTTGAATGACCTAAATTATTGGTTTGTGTGCCCATCTTTGTATTTACTCAATTTAAGTTCTCTTAGACTAAAAGGAAACCAAGTTGGGAGATTAAAGAATACAATATCAACCCAACTTTAATTTTGAACTACATTGTGTATTTGTAGAGTTTTCTTGTTTAGAAATTATATAATTATGGGAGTTGTGCTTAAGCAGATGGTCAATCAATGTGAGAGTGGTTAAACTTTTTAAGTTAGCAAATTCATGTCAAAGTAGTCTTTCACATGGAGTGACCTAGTTATAGGAGGCTTAACGTTCACTTACTTCTCACAATTCATATAATTCAAATAGAACATAAATGTTATGTTCAAGACACTAGTCCAAGTCTGCCTAAGGATGCACTATTTATGTGTGGGTTTTCTACATGAGTTTCTCCTCTTGGAGGTACTATATGGTCTCGTGGTCATCAATTTCATTCTCTATAACTAAATTTGCATTTGTGTTTCCAAAATCTCCTCACTGGGTTGTGTTTGCAATACATTAAAGATCTTGAAAGATTGAAATAAAATAAAATAAATCAGCCTTTGAACAACAACAAAAATAGGTGACCACAAATCCAAAGAATAACAATGGCAAACTGTAGTGTATGATATAACTAGATTTAATTAATTGAATTGAATTTATAAGAAACCTCATCTAAATTAAAACCTAAAATTAAATTTTTATCTAATACAAACATAAAAGTAGATAAAATCAATTTATATCCCTTCCATCAATTATTATTTTGAAAAAACATTGGGAAAAACCATGCATACATAATAAAATACCAAAAAATAATAACAAAGCCCACCATACTATAACTAAAATAAACTAAAATAGATAAGTTTTAACCCATATTATTTTCATTGAACTAGAACTTTCAACATTATACCTTCAAATTATTATTGAGAGTTTTAAAACTTTTTTAGGCATGTCGTGTCAAACACATTTTGATGTCGCATTATTACTATGCAATGAATAATAAGTTTAGAAAACATCTTATAACATATACAAATCATGCTTCTATAATAGAGGTGCATTAATCTAATTATAATATTAAAAAAGGACAAGCTATAGGTTTGACATTTTTTTCCACAAACATATAATTTTAAAGGCATAAATAATATAAATAAAATGATTTCTTTTGAAAAGTGTCTTTCATATCATGGATAATAAATCGTGCACTTGAGCAAGTATTAGTTTTGGTAGCTAGTCTTACACAATATTTCTACTAAAGTAAATTTTTTATCAACTAATTCCTAATTTCTCATTGATTATCTCAATTTTTCCTAGTAGTCTTTTCTATTTTTTCTCAAAAAAAATCCATGATTTTTGACATTATACTAGCAATGTTTTTTATAAGATAAATAGGTTTTATGGGGACCCTGAAACCCAAAAGTAGCTACATAAATGAGGCTGATAATAAGCAAAAGAAGCCTAGCCAAAATAAAACAAGTCTAATGCCTGATAATAAGCATGAGGCCTAGCCAACAACAGAGGCCAACAAAAAGGCAAGAACAAACTGTCTTTAACAGAATAAATCAAAATCTAGAACAAAAAGCCAAAAGAGAAACAACAAAAACAAAAAAATATAGAACAAGAGGGCTACTCTTCATTCTTCTTCTCAAGATCGTGCATGGTTTGGGCAGCCTCATAAATCTTCTAGTGCTCCTTGACCTTCTGCTCCTAGACTTTCTGCATTTCCTATTCCAAACTGGTAAAGGTGATATCAGTGGCCATATCATCATCAGACCTGGCTCTTCCTCTGTCCTTTCCATCCTCACCTACCAACAAGCCTCTGTCTTTGAACACATCGGTTAAAGAGAGAATATTGTCATTGATCAAATTGATGAGAGAGATCATCTGACTAGCCAAATTATGATTATAGTTTTCAAGATTCTTAATTCTCCTCTCAACCAGATTGGCTCTATCATCCTGATCCTCCTTGTTCTCATTTTTTGTCTTCTTGTTGTTGCCCTCCAACTTACGAACCTTCTCTCTGACCTCTTCTAGCTCATGGTATAACCACTTGATTGATCTAAAATTATCAATTATGCTATTACGAGCATTGTTCAGAAGGTTCATACCCATCCCCCTAGCATTATCAGAGATGACCACAATAGTAGGGCCTACGAGCTCTTCAAGCCAAGGCTCTTCCTGATTTTCCACCAAAATCTGAGGATTCATAGCTTCTCTATAAATATCCAATGTCATAGTTCTAACATTGAAATTCCTCCAAGATTTTCTCCTATTTTTGACAAGCACTTCCCCCTCTTTAGCACTAGATTATCCTTTTCCTTCTCCTTAGGGTGAGAGTGAGGATGGGGATGAACAGGGGAAAGGGGGAGAATCATAACATCTAGCCCCTGATTCGATACCCTCTCATCATCTGCATCATCCCTCTTCCATTTTTTCTCAGCATGGTCCTCTTTAATCTCCTCTTCAATCTCCTTGTCTTCATCATCAGATGCCATGTCCTCCTCATCCTCATTATAATCCATATCATCTTTACCTGAGATTTGGCCGTGGTCCCTTGGGCTCTTTCTTCTTGGGGTTAAACTAGAGGATTGCTTCTTAACATGACCCTTAATATTCTTTCTAGAAGAAATGTTTCCCTACTCCTTCGAGCTTATCCTCTGAATATCATCAGAGTCAGAAGAGTAGTTGGAGCTACCATTGTCCTCATCTGCATCCAACAAAGGATTCTTGCTAACCATCTGAGCTTTGAAGTACTCATGGATAAGCATCAACAATCCCTCATGTAGAGTAGCATTGATAGTGGGTTTCTTCTTAAAGCTAGTGATAGCCTTACTCATGGAGTTAAGTAAATAGTAAGGGAAAGAAATTTTACTATCATGGTAGAAATGATTAATAAGAACAAAATGGTAGGTTCTTACTCGATCAAACCTAGGGTCTAGAGTAATATATTCAATGATAGCACACAACACATACCTCTAGAGCTTCTTGATGGAATCCATCACATAAAATGTCTCACTTTTAATTAGTTCATTCATTTCTTTAGTGCTCTTCACAAAATCCTTCACTATATTGGTAGAGAGTTTTTTATCCCTATAAAACTAGAGACCCTCCATAGAAATCTTGGTGATCATAGCGATAACCTCCTCAATGATAAAAAATGAGACACCATTCACTTTCACCTTGTTGTCTTTCCATGAATTCACCATACTATTGGTGACCTCAGGATTGAAACCATGAAGTTTGGAAATGTAACTTGTAACCCCTCCCTTTTTCAACTTTTCCCATGTTTCTCCATTTCTCCAAATCCCCCACCAGCTCCTTTCTGCAACTTTCTCCCACCATCTCTTCAATTTTAACTCCTACAATTCTCAGCTCTAGGCTTTGCAACTCCTTCGCAGATGAAATTTTGGCACTGTTTCTCTGATACGCGCCAAGATAATTCACCTTACTAAAATGCAAGCAGTAAATGGTGATTTTGACCCATAAAACATGTCAAAAAGACAATGATAACCTCAACTGCTTGTGTAAACCAAAAGGCCTTTATGACTTGTACTCACATCCCATATTCCTTTAATATTCATTATTACCACTAGATCTCCACCGTACGCCCCTGGATTTTTTCCAAGTCAATAAGGGTCTTGGCTTCCAACATAATATCTTTTCCTGATTGCCATGTAATTAACTTATTAGATCCCACACCTTTATTGGCAAACCAATCTGCAACTGGATTTGCTTCTCTGAACACATTTGTGATGTGGACAGTCTCAAATTTTGCAAGGGTATCACGTGTCTCTTCAATTAGATTGGCAATCAACCAAGAAGGATGAGATTTTCCATTCATAAAATTAATTATGTTATTGGAATCTCCTTCTAACCAAAGTTTAGTTATTCTAACTTCAAAAGCCAGTTTAACCACATGGCACACTACTCTGGCTTCTACAAAATGATTAGTTTAGAATCCCAATGGAAGAGAGAAAGTTGCGACTCCCTCACCAAAAGTATTTCTGATTATTCCACCACTTCCTGAGGGACTTGGATTTCCTTTTGAGGCACTGTCAAAGTTGGCTTTGTGCCATCCCTCTGGGGGAAGAAGCCATCTGGCTTCTTGCCTTTTTAGCTTTTTGTCTTTTTCCTTTTCTATCTTACTGCCATGAACTTCAAAACCTCCCCCTTCTTGACTTGATAGTTTTACTTAATGTTTTTATAAATCTTCCTCCCAAGAACAAGAGCCAGATCCTCTCTATCCCTAAAAATTTTGTTGTTCCTTTCCTTCTAGATACTCTAGAAAAAGTGAGGCAGAATCTATGTGCTTAATTCCTACAAACAGAAGATTTAAACAGACTTTTCCATTGGCTGAAAAAATCTAGAAGATTGTCTGGCATGCACCAGCAAATCTCAAAATCCTAGGTTAGGAACTCCAAAACCTCCCTAGAGTAAACACAATGAATGAAAAGATGGTTTCCCAACTACAACTAGTTTTTACAAAGAGGACATCTATTAGGCATAACATGTCCTCTCTTTATAAGATTATCTTGAGTGAGGATTTTATTTTGAAGGGCCAGCCAATAAAAGATGTTGATCTTGGGAATGAGACTGGGAAGCCAGGCATCCGCCCAAGGGGGTTTCTCCCTCATACACCAAAGAGAGTTATAGCTAGAAGCAATAAAATAACTACCGTTGGGATTATCCCCCCAAATCATTTCATCTTTCTTATTACTAAGGACCATAGAGTTTAAAATTATCATAATCGGTTTCAGATCTTCAGATATGAGGGAGAGATCTCTCCATCCCTGGCCAATCCTATAATTGATAACTTTGAACCCAAATTGTCATGTACATTCATTCATCCAAACTTCATAGGCAAAATTGTTAATAACGGGACCTTAAAATAGCCAACTATCAGACCAAAACTAAATATCCTCTCCATTACCCAACTTCTAAGAAACCTTGGCCCTTGCCAGGTCCCTGGCCTTCAGGATACCATTCCAAATAACTGACCCTTTAGGAATGTCCTTATTATTTAAAATAAAATGAAGAGAAGGCCTTTTGATATATTTATTAACCAAGATATCCCTCCATTCACCAGTGCCATTGAAAATACTCCATATTTCCTTGGCCAAAAGAGCCTTATTGAGATGGGTTAATTTTCTTATGCCAAGACCGACATACCTCTTTAGAAGACACACATTCTCCCAAGCAACCAGAGGATACCTTTTTCTCCCTTCAAGGCCTATCCATAGGAAGTCTCTCTAAATTTTTTCCATCTTCTCAGCAAATCTCACTGGAACTTCGTACAAGCTCAAAGCATATATAGGCAAGTTTTGAAGAGTAGATTTGACCAACTAACATTTTCCTGCCTGGCTGAGTGAAGCACCTTTCCAACCAACCAAATTTCTACTGAATCTGTCCAAAATCCCATTCCAAAAGGATTCTAGTGGAGAAGATCCCAAAGGGAGCCCAAGATAGGTAGAGGGAAGCTTTCCCACTCTACAGCCAAGGATCCTAGCAATTTTACTCTATCTGGCTTCTAGGGTATTGAAAAAGAAAATTGAGCTCTTTTCCCAATTGATTAGCTGACCAGACCCTCTAGTGTAAATATCAAGGATCTCTTTCATAGCCTTAGGCTCCTTAATAGAGGCCTACCCCCCCATTATTGTGTCATCCAAAAATTGTTGGTGGGAGAAAGGCTCACATTTTGATAAAGGCTTGATCTCCTTGAGACTTCCATCTTTCTTTTTGTGCTTAATAAGCCTACCAATACATTCAGCCAAAATAATGAAAAGAATAGGCCTGAGGGGATCTCCCTGTCTAAGACCTCTAGAAGGTTTAAAGAAGTTCGAGGGAGCTCCATTGACCAAAACAACAAGAGAAGAGGTAGAAACAAGCTAAGAGATAATCTTATAGACTTTTTGATAAAATCCAAAGGCTTGGAGGACTAACCCAAGAAAAGACCAGTCAACCTAATCATAGGCTTTAGAGAGATCTAGTTTAAGCAACATACCTTCACATTTACTAGCTTCCATAGAATGAATAACTTCATGAACCATCATTATTGAATCTAAAATCTGTCTTCCAGGGACAAAGCCAGTTTGATGTTGAGAAATAATCAGAGGGAGAATTTTGAACATCCTAGAAGAAAGCACCTTCGAGATGATCTTATAAAAAGAGTTGCATAAACTGATAGGTCTAAACTTGTCCAAAGAGTTAACCCCCAAAGATTTAGGAATGAGGACCAAGAAAGTGGAATTAATCTCCTTGAGAATACTTCTCACTCCAAAGAACTCCTGAATGACCTTCACCACATCTTCCATAACCACCTGCCAATACATTTGAAAAAGAAGGTAGGAAACCCATCCAGACTTGGAGATTTATCAGTAGGGAAGGAAAAAAGGGCTTCTTTAATTTGTAGTACATTATGAATAGCTCAAAGCATTTTGTTATGGTGGGGTTGGATTATCTGAGGGATACAAGAAACAATGTCCTCTTGATCCACCCTTGATAACAAGAGGTCCCAAGATAGAAGAGAAGAGAAGAAAGACACTGCCTTAATAGAGATATCATTTTCTTTGGTTAGCAATACCTGCCCCCTCTTGATTCCAAATATTATTTTATTAGCTCTATGCTTAAGAGTGGAGAGGTGAAAAAACTTTGTGTTCTAATCTCCATCCTTGAGCCAATTTATCCTTGATATTTGTCTCCAAAAAAATTTCTCCTTATTGATGATATTGTGTAAGTCTAAAAGAATAGTCAACTCAAACTCCCTATTTATCTCATTATAGCCTTCCTACTGAATATTGTCTTCAATTGAGGTTAATTTATTGGATAGATCCTCCTTATCATGAAAGATATGACCAAAGTCTGTCTTGTTCCAAACTTTAATCATCCTCTTCACATTGCTCAGTTTCCTAGTAACTCTTAACATAGCAGTTCCTTCCACATCAATCCCCCACTAGAATTTCACTTTATCTAGAAGCTCTGGGTGAGAGGTCCACATTTTGTCAAACCTAAAAGGAGAGTTTCTTATTGGTTCAATAGAAACAACTAAAAGGGAAATAGGAGAGTGATCAGAGCCAACTCTAAGAAGCAAAGATAACTTACAAGAGAAAGATTGCAACCAGTCAGAAGAAATTAAGGCTCTGTCCAATCTAACCTAAATACACTCCTGACCTATTCTTTGTTAGACAAAGTGAAAACACCTCCCATAAGATCCAAATCCAAAAAAGCCAAACCATTTATAAAACTGGAGAGGTCCTATTTACTCTCCCAATCCAGTGCCAAGGCTCCCATCTTCTCCTCATCCACAAGTGGAGTATTGAAATCTCCTATTATTATGCCTTTCCTTAAGTTACCAGACTGCACCAGTTCTCCTACTTTAGACCAATAATTCTTCCTTTCTCTTTTATTATTAGGAGCATGTAAATTCAACAAAAACCAGCTTTCATTAGAATGCAAATGATAGACCATTCCTTTGGTCCCTAATCATATTCCTTACAATCTCCTATTTGTGGCTTCTACTGAGTCCACAAATGGTTCAAGATAGAATCTTCATGCTTTGATTGATGAGAAAGATTCCTAGATAGTACATTGCGTTCCATCCATTAAATTTCTTCTTGTTTCCTCCTTTCTAAGTTGGTTCTTTCTTTTCCTACCCGATTGATTGGAAATAAGGCTAAGATTAGCTTTTACCTTGCTCCTAGTTGTAGTTGGAGAAGTAGGAGAAGGGTCGTGACCATTCTTCTTCTTTTTATTTTTGAGCATAGACCAGGTAGCTTCATCAGCATCCTTATAATTATCAAATAATGCCTCCTGTCTGGCCAAGTGTCCCAGTGCGGTGGTTGTGAGTCACTCAATGATTCTATTCATAGTCTTAGGGGTTATCCTATTGATTGAGCTTGTGTTGGATTCTTGGGACAAAGGAGGATCATTTGCCACAGGCTCCTCCAGAGAGTCCGGGATAAAGGATAACTCAGGTTTTGAATCAATAGAAATCATGACCTCATGTATCTTCTCAGGCCCTTGGATCACCCCCTTACCTTCCTCTTCTGGTAAAATGGTGGTTGCCTTCTATGAGGGAGGCATTCTATGCCATCAGGTTTTTCCTTCGTATCTTTATCTAAGTCAGCATCCACCTCTTGGGGGCTAAGACCTCAGCTTGAGGATCTATTACCATTTTAGTATTGGCTTTCCCCACTATCTCCCCTACTTTCTTGTCTAAAATATCTTTCTTCTTCCATTCCTTTTTGTGAGCATTGGCAGTATTCTTGCCAGCTTTGTTTTGGACCTTCCCCTCCTTTCCTTTGCCTTTAGATAGTGGCCAAGTGCCAGCTTTGTGGCCTACCTTTTTATAGCGGAAACACACAAAAGGGACACTTTCATAGTCGATCTATTGGATTCTACTTCCCAAACAGGACTAAAGTTTGATGACTTGGGGCATGTCCTGGCCTTTTGTCACACCAACACATATCCTAGCATAAGTAAGCCTCTTCTTAGATGCTGTGACAGGATCAATGGAAAGGATTTCTCCAAATGATTGTGCAATACCATTGAATACATCCTTATGCCAACATTCAAGAGGAAGTTCAGGAAATCTGATCCAAACTAGGACCCAGGTAAGGAAATTATTGTTCAAATCCAGGTTGGAGGTCCATTTCTGCAGGGTCAGAGTAGATCTCCCTAGAAACCAGTTTCTCACACACAAGATTTTAGCATAGTCCTCCGAATAAGAGAAGTCAAATGACATGAAACCTTTGGCCATAGCAGTCACCTCAACATGCCCCTTCAACTCCCATTTTTTCCTTGTGAAGACCCTCACTAGGTTAATGTTGGGTCGTGGACCAATGAGTTTGTCCACCAGAGTAGATGCCATACTAAGGATATTATGATCTATAATTTCTCTGGGGACTTCCAGTGCAAAAATTCCCTTCTCCTTATCAGATTTTTCAATAATTTTAGGAAAGGTCAACTTACCTGTCTGTTTGACCCCGAAATGATTCGACCACCGACCCTTGGCCCCAAAAGACCCTCCATCTAGAGGGCGAGGAAGAATCTTCTCACCTGGATGAGGTTGTAGTGTCTGTGGGTCCCTATCCTTGGATACATTAGCATCTTTCCCCCCCTTTTCCTACTCTGCACCAGCAGGATGGTCCTCGATGCCCGTGTTGTCTAGGTTCCCACCTAAAGCTTGATTCAAATTATCGCTTCTGCCTACTCTGCCTTCATCTGCTTTATAATTCTTCTAGTTGTCAACATTTCATAATTCTTCTAGTTGTCAGCATGTGCTTCCTAACTATCAATGTATCTTTTGCATGCGGTATAAATGGTCTACAAAGGTAACAACTGTACGAATAGATGCATGAAAGTTGCTTCTATTGATATTCAAATTTCTTTTGAATTCCTTCTTCCTAATTATGCCCAACTTCCATTCATCCTGAGCTATTTTTTGTAATTTTTGCTACACATACTCCATTGATGATAAGCTTCCTTACTAGTCAAAGATGAGCAATACCCATGGAAAAATATGGTGCTCAATTGCAACTTAAAATTTGCAACATTGAAAAAGATTTAGAAGAGAGATCATCAAAATTGGAAATAACTAGAGATGAAGAACCGGTTATGCTAGTAGATATGCTCTTTTTGGACCCTAAAACCCATCTCACACTTCAAAATTTGTCTATATTTGTTTTCAGTTTGATTTGGATACTCCCTAGCATCTAGAATTTTAATGACTATAGATAAAATGTTCTATTTGTTTTGTTTTTGAAACATGTATGTATATTGTCTAGTTATATTAGTCAATATATCTTATTTTCTAATAGAGGAAAGAAGGGTTACAGAGGCTTAACTTTTAACAAATGTTCAAAGGTCATAAAATTAGGGTTCAATAAGAGATAGAACCCATATAAGCACAGATAAAGTAAAGCAACAAATTCATATAGCACATACAACTAAAAATATATCTTGTTAAAACTGTAAATATGTTGGTATTAGTTACCAAATTCACTGATGATTTAGGTCAATTGAAATGGGTTTTCATTTACAATGGCTATTAGTAATGGTTGCAAGTTTATTTAGCATCTTAATAGTAATATTTTTTCTACATATGCTATGTGATATATTATTGCTATGTGATATATTATTTTATTTGAGATTTTTCTTGGTGAATTCAACTTTTGAAATGTAATAGTTACTTATTGATTGAATTTTTTTTTTAAAAAATGGAATAATCTAGTTATGTACTTCCAAATGTCATAAAATAATTTTCTATGAGATAAATAACACACAAAATGAAAACAAAAATTAATACAATCTTTACAAGCCACCAAGAGGCAATGTTAGCCAATATACCTTGTTACAACTATAAACATACTAGTAAAAATATCTTAAATAAATATATCTAAAGAAATGTTGATAGATATTAATTATAAAATACATAAAAATTAATTTATCATACCCAAAAACATTTATATTTCATTGTACTGATATTGGTTTTGGGATTGAGTTAAGTTTTTTATTTTTATTTCTAAAAAAAAAAGATTATTTATGTTTTCAAAACTTATAATTTTAGCAAATCATGTATTTTTTATGTGGTATTCATTAAATTATTTTCAAAAGTATATTATGTTTATAATAATATTAAAATTTTGAACTGCAAGTGGTTGTTAAATTTAAACTAAAAAGGTAATTGTTTACATTAACATGCTCAAACCATCATACTTCATCCATTCTGCCATTGTAGAATGCCTATTGACATTAATTTTTATTGTTTAGCAGAAGTATTAATGATTTAGATCAATAAAATAGGTTACAATCTTTAGGGGGTTACATATGCTTGGTGTGTTATTGATCTGTCTTAAAGTTTTCTTAGTGAACTTAGCTTTTGAAGTATGATTTATACTTTTTAAGGTTGTGGGTTTTTACAAAGTATAGTTAAGTTATAATATGTACTTTCAAATGCTACAAAAATAAGGTTCTAGAAGGGTAAGAACCTTCATAATCATAGAAATAGTATCTACATCAAAGGAAAACAACACATACCACTACGAGATGGATAAATTAGGTAATATATTTATTCACAACTTTAAATATGTGATTATTACTTTTTATGTACTAATGATTTAGATCAATTGAAATGGCTTTCAATTTATAGTGGCTATCAATAATGGTTGTAGGTTTTTTTCCTTTAACTATTCTTTGCAATTTTTTCATTTGTACATATTCTTTGTATTTTACTAATTTGCATTAGGCTTTTCCAGCTGGACTGCAACTTTTAAGGTGCAATGCTTCCTAATTGGTGCAGGAACACCTAGAGTTTGGCTAAACCCTCATCATTTTTGCCTTGTAAGTTTTCTTAGCCTAACCACTAAATAATAAAGGTCTAAAATAAATTCCCTAGAGTTTTTTTGAGTTCCTAGGGATTCATTCTAGGAGTTGGCAAGAAGTTGCCTAGGATTGGGCAAAAGTTGTTATATATGTGAAAATGTGGCCTATGCTAACACACACACTTCAACACAGTCATTGCATGCGGATTCATCTCAGAATGAACATTGGATTGTTCATCCGAAATTTGCCCTGCAAAGCGACCTGTTTCCTTCTATCTAAAGGGATTTTGCCTATTAATATCCTCAGAATCAAGGTGCAGGCAATCAGACCCTCTAAGAACGAAGGATTTGACAATGAAATTAAGCTAGGAACGAGAATGCAAATTAATCTAAAATGAAAGATGCAATGTAATCTAAGAACAAATAAAGCAAACTAGATTAAGCATATGCATGATTAAACTAAAATGAGATTAAACTAAGAATGAGAATGTATGCAAGAAATGTAAGTAAATATGAGCATGAATTTTAGCAGCGATTCGATGCAAATTCTCCAAATTCATCCTCCTAAAATGAGGAGATGAGGGTCTCTTAAATAGACTCTCCTAGAATCCATCAACGGTTGAGATCGATTCAGATCAACGGTCAGGATTGAAGATGAGGTTCAGTCATAAAGGGAGATTCCCAAATTAAAGGGAGTTAACAGACTTAATTTGAGTAAAATAAGGAGTTAACTGTTTTAATTTGAGTAGAAAAAGGAGTTAACTGATTTAACTCATTTTTTTATCAATAGTGAACTGGAAATTTCCCTTTTTGAACTTAAGAGAGATTTTGTTGAGATATTTAATTTAATAAAATGAGATATGCTCTCATAATTACTTTTTCTATTTAATTAAATAATCTTTAATTAATTAGAGACACTTTTGTTTAATTAAATAACTTCATTTAATTAATTAGGAATGGCTTCCCATTTAATTAAATAACTTTGTTTAATTATTTAGAAGTAAGTACTCCATTTAATTAAATAATTTCTTTCAATTAATTAGAAATACCTTTCTTATTTAATTAAATAATTACATTTAATTAATTAAAATAGGTGTATTTATTAAATTAAATAAATTTAATTCCATAGTACATTAGCCTTAGGATATAATTTAATTTAATTAAAGTATAAATACTTAATAATTAAATTAAATATTAATCAATAGGTTTAATGTGACTAATATGAGTAAATAAAATAGGAATTAAATAATAAGCATGATGAATGTAGATTTAGGTTTTCTGCATCTGACAATTAAGTCAAGTAGCGAATAACAGAATGAGAATTGCCTATTAGAATAGGACTTTGAAATTATCAGAAATAGACCAGAATTGGTATAATGGCAATGAGCCAATTTTGGGGTATTACATTTTGCCCCTCTTTGAATGAATGTGCGAGCAACACGTTCAATTCAAAGAAAATCAGAAAGCATGATGCAAAGATGAGATTGGTTCCGAAGGTGATGATACAAAGACCAATTGATAAGCTTTTTAAGGACCATCTCTAGAAAAGAGCTTAATCTTAAGGGATCCGAGTAGGACACTTAGATACCTAATAGTGATAGCATTTAAAAGACTACCTCTAGAACGAAGCGTAATCTTTAAGGATCCAGACAGAACATCTAGATACCTGAAGTTGATAACATTTAGAAGATTATCTCCAGAATAGAACGTAATCTTCAAAGATCCAAACAGAACGTCTAGATACCTGAAGTTGATAGCATTTAGAAGATTATCTCCAGAATAGAGCGTAATCTTCAAGGATCCAGATAGAACACCTAGATACCTGAGAATAATAGCATTTAGAAGATTATCTCCAGAATAGAGCGTAATCTTCAAGGATCCAGATAGAACACCTAGATACTTGAGATTGAAAGCATTTAGAAGACTATCTCCAGAACAGAGCTTAACCTTCAAGGATCTAGATAGAACACCTAGATACCCAAAATTGATAAAAGAAAGATAACAAGGTTCAATCATGAGTCGTAGAATCATCCTCAGAACGAGGCTTGATCCTCAGGAGAAGGGGTTTAGATTGTCCCAATACCTGTCTATCAAACTCTAAGAAGAGTTGTTATAAGGTTGATCAATTGATGAAAAGATAAGATAGATGGCAGAGATGCCAGATAGAAGGGAACAAAAACCCCCAAGTGATGAGATGCCCTAAGTGACTAGGACATAAGATGGGAACTAGATGCCCCGAGCAATAAGTATTTAATGATGTAATCATCTTGCCCCCTCGGGAGCGAAATCGAAAGATGACACACCAGAAATATGATTGAAGCAGTACATCAGGAGATATAGAAGAAATTTGAGATTCAGTAGAAGGTAGAAGAGATCAGAACGGTCTAAAGAAAATTTAGGGTTGATTTGAAATGATTGCGAAGTCGCAAAAGACCAAGTTTGACCAAAAGTTGAACAGATTCAGCCATAGTTGACTTAAGTTTGACTATTTTCAAAATGAATTTTGAAAATATGGAGAATGTAAAGTTGAAAGGATTCCAAGAATCATAAAGTATCAGAAAGATTTGGGCTGCACAAGCGTTCGATCACATCAGTCTCCAAAATTTTAAAACACATTTTTAAGGCTCTTAGGTGTGTCAAATTTTGAATTTGATCTCGAAAATGGATCCATAACGGTCCAATTAGCCAGGGGTGCAATTTTCACACAAATCTGAGCACTTTGAAAAATTTGGTCAACACCTATATAAGGACTCGAAGGTCATTTTCAATTCATTTTTGGTTTTTGTCTTGTAGTGATTTTGAGCTCTGATAGAGACATGGCAGTGAACATGAGATATCATCATTTTGAGCGATCTAGACGACACAGTCGACCAATAGACTACGGACCACTGGTGAGTCATCAATTTTCCATCTTCATACTATCATTTTCACGCATTTCGAGTTCATTTATGCACGTTCTTAGCATGTTTTAGGATGTTCAATTCTTTCTTCGCGCGAGACCAATCTCTTCTCACACGAAGATATTCTTTCTTTGCGCGAAAAAAAGGGTGCGCTATTTCTTTGTGCGTGGTCTGAATATCTTCGCGCGAGGCGATTTTGGTTTCGCGCGAAGGTGGAGATTCTTCGCGCAAGGCAATTCATGTTTCACGCAAGAACCTCTTTTCTCGCGCGGGAAGATCCATCTTCGCGCAAGAATATCTTTTTTCGCGCAAAGGAGAGATTCTTTGCGTGAACAAAAATTAGTTTCGCGCGAAATTGAACATCTTCGCATGAGGTTTCAAGAATTTTGTGCAAAATTCTGCGACAGTTATGTGTTTTCACATTTAGAAATCGCACTTTATTTCATTTTGATGCTTCGATTTGACTTGATACTGATCGTTTGTTTGTCATTTTTTTGTTGTGCGTGCAGGAGGTCTTCGAAGACGTGTCATTTAGATCTCATTATCTGCCTTATGGAGAGTTATTGCAGAGTTTGGATGACGCAGATTGGGCACACATTGCCCGATTGGGTTTGTCTTCACTATGTCAGATTCCAGCCGTGATGGTGAATCACGATTTACTGACTGCATTGGTAGAGCGTTTCCATTCGAAGATGAACACATTTCATTTGCCGATGGGTGAGATGACGATTACCCCAGAGGATATTTGGAGGATACTGAGGATCCCATTTCATGGTGCTCAAGTCATCTACGATACAGTGCCTCGATTAGGGATAGAGGCACTTTCCATTGTATTCGGGAGAGAGCTACCGAGAGGCTGAGCCATCAGCTGGGATGAGCTGATGCATACCTATGGACCTACACATAGGTTGGCATCTGTGCTGGGTATTTTCTTGAGCTGCTTCCTATGTCCTGACAGGGGACATCATGGATTGGAGTGTGGATGGGGTGTCATGCTCCGTAGGATGGTTGAGGCACCTGAGATCTTTGGGTGGGGTCAGTGCATGTTGGCCCATCATTTTCATGAGATGCATGAGGTCATCTTCCATGAGAAGAAGACCATGGCAGCGAGTGTGTATGTGCTATAGATCTGGGCCTGGGAGCATCTCCCTGTATGTAGGCCAATTTTTGAGGATTCTCGAGAGCCCATGGAGCCCTACATCTGCAGATATTGAGGGCATATTACCAAAGCCCACGTGGGTATGAATGAGCATTGGCGGACACATCTCAATGACCTGGTGTCTGTTATATGGCAACCTTGGAGAGTGACAGAGGACTGGAATGATGCCCCGAGAGAGTTGCCCTAGATGTTTAGTTCTCGACTGCTGGTAGGCAGGACGACATCAGTCATAGAGAGATTTTTCATCTCACAAGTGTGGCGGTAGTATGGCCTACCACAGGACATTTTAGCTGAGTACTATGCCTATTCCAGGGTGCAGAAGGATATAGAGCGGGGATGGCCTCCACAGATGGATCTAGGATGATCCATGATAGATATCCTTAGCCTAGTTGCAGTTTAGTGGGACTACCTACCAGAGGTAGTAGATGCCGGGATGACACCTGCATATCAGGCATTTTTGATGAGCCATGCATTCCCATGCTTCACAGATCCACTAGGGATGGCAGGGCAGGTACAGGGGTAGGGATAGGTGCCTCAGCAGCAGCAGGCACAGCCATAGGTGCCACTACAGGTCCAACACCAGGTACAGCAGATACCTATTCCTCCACGTCAGATGAGATCAGACCCAGGTGCTGGGGGTAGTGGGGTAGGACATAGTCAGCGGAGGACAAAGGAGCAGGCCCCTCAGCAGGAGGTCCCACAGCAGCAGGTGCCTCCACAGCCACAGGTGCCTCCACAACAGATGGTTGATGAGGATATGCCGGATCAGCTAGCAAGTGGGCTACAGGATGTGGTATAGCGGTACCAAGAACGGGTTTGTGCGGCCTCCAGACAGTTGGGAGAGTTGCAGATTGCATTGGCAATCAGGGATGCGCAGCTGGTAGAGCGACAGCGAGAGACAGACCGTCAGAGAGAGTGCGCAGAGACTACGGAGCGCAGGCGAGAGATGGCATAGGATGAGATCTGCTTCCAGTCTACTCGAGCTGCATATTACTATGCTGCATACACTAGCGCTGTACTTGATGAGACATTGCAGGTGCAACGATTCTCTCAGTATGCGAAAGAGTCTGGAGGTGCACGACCTCTTGTCAGGCCGGATATGCCACCACCGCCTCTGCCACCTGCTGCCCCTACTCCTCCTGCTCCTCCTAGAGGCGAGAGTTTGAGATAGAGTTAGATGCTCTGTGCCTAATTTTTGATTTTGATCTCTGGCTATGTATCGATTGGTGTGCCAGCACCACATGTATCATTTTTGATCGATTGCGCTTGAGTAGCGCCCATTTTTGTACTGACCCATTCTTTGATATATATATATATATATATATATATATATATATATATATATATATATATATATATATATATATATATATATATATATATATATATATATATATGAGATTTTGAGCCGAGTATTTCTGTGTACATGTCATTGTTTGTTTTGTTTTGCTCTGATGTACATGAGATGTATGTTTAGATATAACACATGTATGAACTGACATCTGACGTAGTGTTGTGTGTTTTTGTTTGACAGTCACAGGTATTCCATTGAGGAGTGAGAATCGATGAACCAAACGCTTGTGCAGCCATGGAGGAATTCGATGCATGTGGAGTATGAAAAGGATTACCATCGAATCGCGTGCTAATGCAAATGAAGTATGCAAGACCATGTTAAATGCAACCATAGGTCTGGTTACCAAGCCTCGATGATTTATCATCATTGGATAAAAAATAAAGCTCATATGTTATACAATTTCCACTTTCATTGCAATCATGAAAATATGAATATAACATACATTATTGGGATGTCGGGATTAAATGTAAGCATTCGAGGCACAAGAAGCCAGAATGACCAGAACATTTGTCCCTTTTAATGTAGCAAGTTAACATAAGCATCAGAGCATAAACGCTAGGATGACCTAAATGTTGCTTGCATAACAGGCACACCAAACACATAGGAGATCCTTCTTATGCTAAGTATTCAGTATTCATTCTATCCGCAATGACCCTTGCATTCGTAACCTGAGATAGAAGTGTGCTAGATATACTCGCAGTGACCCATACGTTCACTTAGCAGGACGATTATCAATATTTACTGTAGCATGAAGAGTTCACTCCAACAAACAAGGAGAAGAACCAATGTCATTGACGTATCTGTATAAAAGGAGTCAAGGTACACACGGCCATCCAATACGAGATGGAGGCTCTTATAGTGGACACCCCTCTTATAGGAATAGATCAACTTATTAGAACTAAACCACAAATAGAAAGCAAAGAAAAAGATCATGCCCCTAGTCATTACTTCTCTAGTTGAAGATCACATCATCGAGTTGCTCGAGGAGATATGATAAAGCAAAACAAAGCAAACAAAGAAAATGCTCAGCATATCCAAACAAGTATATCATTATTTTTCTGAGTTCAATGTTTTCGGGATTGATGTCAAGTGTTAATGTCCAAAACATGTAAGAAAGAAATCTCTTCAGTGGGGTGATAATAGTAGGCAGACGCAGTCAGAATGACTGGTGACTGAGGTCAAAGAGGAATCTTCATGATGAAGAACCTAAGAAGAACTAAGCGACAGTAGACAGACACAGCTAGGACGACTGGTGATTGACGCAAAAGAGATCTTCCATAAAGGAATCTTGAGACATGACCCGAGCAATGGTAGGCAAACACAACTGTAACAACTGGTGACCGTTGCAGACACTAGCGACAGTAGGCAGACACAGTCAGAACGACTAGTGACTATCATGAAGGAGATTCTATGAGGAGAATCTTGAAAAGAGTGACACTGGCGACAGTAGGCAAACATAGTCAGAATGATTGGTGACTGTCACGAAGGAGATTCTATGAGGAGAATCTCAAAAAGAGTGACACTGGCGACAGTAGGCAGATGCAGTCAGAATGACTGGTGACTGTCACGAAGGAGATTCTATGAGGAGAATCTCGAAAAGAGTGACACTAGCGACAGTAGGTAGACGCAGTCAGAACGACTGGTGACTGTCATGAAGGAGATTCTATGAGGAGAATCTCGAAAAGAGTGACACTGGCGACAGTAGGCAGACGTAGTCAGAATGACTGGTGACTATCATGAAGGAGATTCTATGAGGAGAATCTCGAAAAGAGTGACACTAGAGGGGATGCCCCTGAGCTGAAACAAGACTCAATCCATGGATACATGAGCTGAAAGCAGGAAAAGCAAAAGCATGAAAGTGACTGTACAGAATAGCCAGAAGATGCGCTGCAAGATGGAGCATTGGGAACAAGAGGCGCCTGTTTACCAAGTTTTCACCTTCTTGGTAGGATTTTCTTTTCTTTTTTGTATTTTTGATTTTTTCACTTTTTTTGGTGTTACCAAGGCACCTATTGCTAGGTTTTTACTAGGGTAATAATTTTTTTTTTGGACTTTTTCTGATTTTTAGGATTTTTTTTTTCAGGACATTTAGATATGTACAGAGAGCTTGCTGAGATTGAATCAACTATAAAACCGCTTCAGGTGGAGAGTGTTCATAGGCTCTTTAAGCACTTCCCCTTCGATTGTGGAAAGTTGATAGGTGCCAGATCCATGTACTGCAGTAATGATGTAAGGACCTAGCCAGTTTGGTTCAAATTTTCCCTTTTGCATTCGTTGTTGTTGATTCTTAGGATTCTCTCTCAGGACGAGATCACCCAGCTAGAAGTTACGTGGCCTAATTCTCCTATTGTAGCTTCGTGCCATTCTTTGTTGATATGCTCGTAGATGATCACAGGCCACTTGTCATCGTTCATCCAGCAACACAAGCTCTTGAAGCTGGGCTATCCTATAGTCATCATCTGTGATAAGACCTTTCATAGAGATTCTCAAGGTAGGAATCTCGACCTCTATTGGAAGCACAACATCCGCCCCATATACCAACGCAAAAGGAGTCATGCCTGTTGGAGTTCTAATGCTTGTTCTATATGCCCACAGGGCTGGATTGATCTGGAGATGCCAGTCTCTCCCTGACTTACTGACTGTGCGATGAAGAATTTTGAGGATTGCCTTATTGGATGCCTCATCTTGGCCATTACCCTGGGGGTAATAAATGGAAGACCAATGTTGTGTAATTTTGAATTTCTTGCACAATTCCTTAAGGTCTTTATTTTTGAATTTTCCTCCATTGTCAGTAATGATTGAGGATAGTATACCATATCTACAGATGATGTAGTTTGTGATAAAAAGCGCTATAGCTTTGCCATCAGCAATTGTGAGAGCGAATGCCTCTACCCATTTCGTGAAATAATCTGTAGCGGTGATAATGAGCTTATGTCCATTAGAAGAGGTTGGGTGAATCTATCCCACCAAGTCAAAGGCCCATTATTGAAATGGCCATGTTGTAGTAGAGGGAATCAACTCTCTAGCTGGAGCGTGAATGAGATTCCCGTGTAGATGGCACTATTTATAGGACCTAGCATATTTAATAGATTCTTGCTCCATTTTAGGCCAGTAGTAACTAGCACGAAGGAGTTTGCGAGCTAGTGTTAGGCCATTTGAATGAGATCCGCAAATGCCTTCGTGAACATCAATTAGTGCATGTTTGGACTCGTCGGGTTCTAAACACCTAAGGAGTGTTCCATCGAGACCTCTCCTATACAGATCATCAGTAATAATGACATAATGTGAAGCATTACGGATTAGGTAACGTTTCTCATTTAGGGTCAGACCTTTCAGAATGGTTTGATTACAAAGGTAGGAATAGATGTGATGGTAGCGAGATGATTCTTGTCCTATAATAGAATAAATCATTTTGGAATCAGGTGTGTCATAGGCTGGGTAATGTAACGCTTCCACTAAGAACTCATATCATAGATCATTTTCTAGCATTTGTAGAAGGAAGGCCAGAGTGGCCATGGCGTCAGCCGCTTTATTATCTATGCATGGAACTTGTTGGAAGGTGATGTGTGCAAAATATTTTGTCAAGTCATCAACCATGCGTTTGTAAGGAATTAGTTTTTCATCCTTTGTTTGATACACATCATTTACTTGGTTGATGACAAGCTGAGAGTCACCAAAGATATCCAACTGATCTACTCTCCATTCAGTTGCAATTTTCATACCATTGATCAAAGCTTCATATTCAGCAATGTTATTTGTACAAGGAAATAGAATCTTGTACGCTTTGGGCAATGAGTATTTCTATGGTGTGATGAAAATTACTCCAACACTTGATCCTTGTTGTGTGAAGGATCCATCGAAGAACATAACCCATGTATGGTGAGTGAGTGTTAGAATTGACTCATTTGGAAAATCAATATTTATTGGTAGAAGACTCTGTATGGGTGCTTCAGCCAACTGGTCTGCAATTGCCTGTCCCTTTATAGCTTTGCGTTCAACATATTGGATGTCAAACTCACTTAGTATCATGACCCATTTAGCCAATCTTCCTGTGAGAGCTGCCTTACTGAGAAAATACTTTAATGGATCTATTTTAGCCACAAGCCGTGTAGTGTGGGCAAGCATGTAGTGTCTCAACTTTTGGGAAGCAAAGACAACTGCCAAGCAAGCTTTCTCAATAATGCTATAATTTTTCTCATAAGAGACCAATGTTCGGCTCAAGTAATAAATAACTCTTTCTTTGTTATCATTATCTTCCTGAGCCAACAGGATCTCCAAAGATGTTTCAGTGGCTGAAATGTATAAAAGCAAAGGCTTCCCATGCATAGGAGGCATCAGGATTGGTGGATTGACAAGATATTGTTTAATTTGTGTTAAGCTTTGCTCACAATCCTAGCTCCAATTGAATTTCACACCCTTATGTAAGGTCTTTGTGAAGGGTTGTGATTTATCCGCCAATTGTGAAATAAACCTGCGAATAGATTGAAGCCTTCCCTGTAGTCCTCTCATCTGACTGATGTTTCAAGGTGGTGGCATGTCCATTATTGCTTGTACTTTTTCTGGATCTACTTCAATTCCCTTTGCATAAATAATATATCCTAATAGTTTTCCTGATGTGACACCAAATGCGCACTTCTTAGGATTGAGCTAAAGACTAAACTTTTCCATACGATCTAGGATTGGTCCCAAATCGTGTAAATGAGTATTGCATTTAGCACTTTTGACCAAAGTATCATCAACATAGTCCTCCATAGTTCTATGCATCATGTCATGGAAAATTGTAGTAACAACCCGCTGATATGTAGCTCCAACATTCTTTAAACCAAATGGCATCACATTCCAACAAATGGTTCCCCATGCACATGTGAAGGCTATTTTCTCTTGATCTTCTGGTGCAATTATTATCTGATTGTATCCAGAAAAACCATCCATAAGTGAGTACATCTCATAGCCAGCCGTCATTTCCACAATCATATCAATATTAGGGAGTGGAAAGTCGTCTTTAGGACATGCCAAGTTAAGATCACAAAAATCTATACAAACTCTAATAGACTTATCGTGCTTGGACACTGGGACAATATTGGATATCCATTCAGCATAATCAATTGCACGAATGAAACCAGCCTTCATAAGTTTCTCCAATTCGGCTTTGACTAGTAATGCAACATGAGGATGCATTTTCTAAAGCTTTTGTTTAACTGGTTTTATGCCTGGTGTTATGGACAAGTGATGCATAATAAGATCAGGATCCAATCCTGGCATGTCAGAATATGTCCAGGAAAAATTTATTTTCTTTCCCTTGAAAAAGGCAATGAATTGTTCTTTCTCTTCAGGCAACAATGATTGTGCCAGATGTATCACATGAGGATGTTCTTCTGTGCCTAGGTTAATTGGCTGTGTCAGCTCTATTAACACTGATGATCTCTCCTGAAAGTGACTTGGAAGGACATCAAATATCTCATCCGCAGGTGCCTCAGAGAGGTTTTCACCCTTGGATACGTCTTTTGTTTTTACTTTTTTTGGGTCCGACACTGCCACAATGTGGTTTTCACCATCGGACCTCTTGCATTTTTTCTTTTTAATCTTGTGACTGAGATATTTGATGTCGGCCTCAGTCATGTTGATGCTCTGCTCATTGGTGGAAGACGTTACAGGTTTGATAGCATTTAAGTAACAGGCAAGAGCATAGTCATTCTGGAATTGGGGACTTCATTAGGTGCATTAGGGTTCCAGCCTATAAGCTCGAGATGTGCGAGTGAGAGAGTAGTGGCTGGTTCAATTGCATTCACAGTATAGTCATTAAATGCTTGGACCAGCAATTCGAGACCTACGGTGACCTCACCCACAGGTGTATTCAAATGCCTCGAAGTACGAATGTTAGTAATTGACGACTCTAGGACACTAATTGGATTAGACCCCTGTGACCTATCCCTAGACGTTTCACTCACTTTGATTTGATTTTCATAGACATGCACTTGGTCAATGTCTTTATCAGTAGTCGCTTCTGAAAGATTGTCAAATTCATATTCATGAGAATCGGTGCTACATGGTGAGAGACTATAGAACTCCCCAACATTGATAGGGACATACTCTCCTTCAGCCTCTAGATTCTTACACAAATACTCAATATGGCATGACTGACTAGATTCTCCCTTTTCTGAATGATATTTGAGTTGCTCAACATTATCCTCAGAAGAATCACTAGTATCATCCACAGTGCTAACACGTGGCACAAAGTCATTTGGCTCAGCAAAGAATTTAGCAAGATCATAAGGAATAGGATGAGGGTAAGAATCCTCATCATCAGATTCTTCCTCTCGAGTACATGACTCAGATTGTGACTCATTTTCAAATGAAATCTCAGGTACGAGTATGAATTTATTGGATCCCAAATGGAAAGGGACCTTCTTGAACCCTAGGCCAGTTGTGTCACTATTGCTTTGAGCTGTTGCTTTGATAGGATCTATTAAACCATTGTTATTGCACCCAATAGGGTCAGTTCCCTTGTAGCCAAAACGCTTCATAAGCTTAAGACCAGGTCCATACTTCTTATGAGTGATTTCTCGAGCTTTTTTTGTTAGGTCTACTGGAGACTCTTCTTTGTAAAGCCATGCAGCAATGGCTCTGTTTTCGCTTTCATCTTCTAAGGGAACTGTAGCTTTGACAAAAGAGCCATTAAACTTGGTTTGAGGTGTCAACACGAATGGTTTCTTTTCTACTGAGGGTCTCCCAAAATGTCGAGGGGACTTTGGAATAGATGTTAATGACAACACTAGTTCCATGTGGTACTCTCCCATATTAGTTTCTTTGAATTTAAATGACTGCTCAATTTGTTTCAGTTTATTGTTGTGAAAATTAGTAGACTCATGGTTAGCAGGGACAAAAGAATTAGCAGCTTTGAGCATATTGCAAGTGTAGCTAGTAGTGGCAGGAATAGTAACTTCAGAGCCATGAAATGGGAATTTGATGCATTGGTGGTATGTGGATGGCACAACGCGCATCTCATGTATCCATGGCCATCCCAAAAAAATGTTGTAGGCTAAGGGAATGTCAAGCACCTGATAGGTGACATCCCTTTTGACAGGACCAACACGAATTGGTAAAGTCACAAGACCTAGTGACTTTCATTCTACTTCATCATACGCTTTAATAGTGATCTTTCATCGAGGATCAACAGAGTCCTCAGAATAATCCAATTGTCTAAGTAGAGCAGCAGAAATAATGTTTAGGCCAGAACCATTGTCAATGAGTACTCAACGAACACGTGTCTGGTGGATCATAACCTCAATGTGTAGAGGCTGATTGTGTGGGTGATTCAGTGATTTGTCATCCTCCTTAGAGAAGGTCATAAGATGAGGTGAGGTCAAGTGACCTACCATGGATTGAAATCGGTCAAGATCAAGATCTTGAGGAACGTTTGCCTCAGTGAGGGCTTTGTCCAGAATTTGCCTATGAGTAGGCAAGATTTTAAGTAGCTCAAATATGGAAATGTGAGCACTGGTTCGTTTCAATTGATCTAGAACACTATAACTGGTTGTATTCAAGTTCGTCATGTGTTTTGCACCTTTATCGGATGGACCAGCAAGGGCTTTGTCCTTGTGTTGTTCAAGATTTGAAGTAGGAGGTGTAGGGCCTTTGAGCACCAATTTCGCATGAGAGCGAGTAACAGTGTTAGCATAGTGTTGCGAAGATGCATTATCCATGTTATCGGAAGTAGGGCCTCTCAAGACAAATGGTGTCTTGGGTTTATCATTATCTTGCTTGCCCTTTATGGTAATAATGTTGCAGTATTCAAAATCTACAGGTTCAACCATGTGAATGACATTTTCATCATTGGAATACATATAGTTGACCTTATTGTAGGGTTCTGGTTTCGAAGTCTCTCCTTTTTCATAAGCTAGGAAAGGCTCTTTGAACGCCTTGTGGTCCGAGTTTTTGTTATGTCCATCTACCACAAGTTTACCAGCATCAATCATGTCTTGGACTTTATGACGTAAGTTTATATAGTTGCTAGTTTTGTGTCCTTTATTTTGGTGATACTCACAGAATGAGATCTCATTCCACCATGGTGGATGTGGTTGTGGATCATAGGGATGAGGGTTATCCATTGGTGAGATAAGCTTCTGTTGTAGCAATGTTTTGTAAACCACATCCAAAGGTTCTCCTAAAGGCGTATACTCTCGCTTGGGTCGTGCTGCCCATGAGTTTCTCGGTTTGTTCCCAGACGCCTTATTGTCAGGAGGAGGCTTCTCAGCACTTTTGGCCGCTTTGAAGCAGTCTGTGAGATTAAATGCTGCTTTAGCAGGTTTTGGTGTGACATTATCAACAACCCCATCATGTACAATTTCTCGGTTCTTGTTGACATGTTTGGTTTTATCCTCGTTGGAAGTGGAACCTTGTTTTGTGTCTCTCTGAAGAGCGAGCTCACCTTTCTTGACCATAAATGTTTCGATATGGATAGCCTGTGTAATCATGTCTTCAAAGGTACATGGACCTTGTAGTTGGATTCTATACCCGAAGTCAGGTAAGAGTTATCAGTGAAAATGTCGAGCTTCTCTGTTTCTGGGATTTTATGGGAGTACTTAGTATAAAGTTGTCTCCACCATTGGAGGAAAGTGAGAAAAGGCTCACCAACCTTCTGTTTAAGGTTGCATAGATTTCGGATATTTACAGGATATTGAATGTTATGAGAATATTGCTGAACAAATGAATTAGCAATTTCGTCAAACGTCTTGATACCAGGAGGTAAATGTGAGAACCACTCCAAAGCTTGACCACCTAGGCTTCTAGGGAATAAATGCATGAGGTACGTTTGATTGTGTATAAACTCCATAGACAAAGCACCAAATTCCCACAAGTGATCTTGGGGATCAATAGTACCAAAGTACTTGTCATATTTGGGTAGTTCTACGCCTCTTGGGAAAGGCGGCATGTTTATACTTTTGTCAAATGGAAATGAACAAAGAGCGTCCAATGTGTATGTCTTTTTGGGTTTCTCTTTCTCATGCATCATTTGAGCCAATTGGTCTTTCATAATTTTTAGTTGTTTTTGGAGTTTAGTGGTCTCAGTTTCTTCTTTACGTGTGATAATGGTCTCCACATCGAAATGTGTGGGCAGTTTAGCTCCCTCTTGGGAAAGTTTGAGAAAGTACTTTTCTTTCTCTTCGTTAAGTAGGATTCCCATGACCTTCTGAAAGTTTTTGTCTCTTCGACATCTTGCTATGTGTTCAGGAATGATTTCCACCTCTTCTTGTTCTTCATCAGTGTCATTTTCTTTCTCTTTCTCCTTCTCATCCCTAGGTTGTTCTTGATATCGACTATGACTACCCCGTTCAGGTTCACGATTAGTCATTATAGGAACTTGTTCAGTTTCCATATGTTGCATTTCAAAAGGGTCCATGGAGAAAGGATCATACATTGTGTTTGAGGATGCAAGACTCCTACCTGTCTCGGTATCCTTTTGGTAAAAAGGATTCCTAATTTGTTGCAAATTGGAAAATGTTCGTTGAACTTGAGACAACCTTGCAGGTGAGAAGACCGTGAAGACACCTCACTAGCCAAACTAGATATAGATTGCGTAGCGAAAGGTAAGCTACCTCTGTCGTGATTACGACCCCTAGCATGACCACGTCTAATGTTATTAGGATAAAACACGTTGCCGCTTCTGGTTGTGACAATCATAGGCAAGAACAAGAAGCTAGAACCTGGACAAGGACTATACTAAGACTGAGTCTCAAAAAGGACAAGATAGTAGTAAGAATGTTGTTCACTAAGGCACAAATGGTCTGATTTAAAGGCTAGAATAGCTAGAGATTATGACCACTGCGACACAAAGTATGACAAGCATTAAGACGAGGACCAAGATTACGTATGAGACGAGACTAGTCAAGGTATAAGACACAAGTTTTAGTTAAGCGAAGTGTCACTATTCCAGGACTGTTTACAAATAGAGAGCGATAAACGAATGTAGAAAAGGACAGTGTGCAGGCCGCAAATAGCTAGAACAGACCCAGATTGTAAATGCTGATACAAAGTCTCGTGTGAAAAACCTTTACGGGCTGCGCGAAGGTCAGTAGTAGTTTTTAATTTCACGCGAGAATGTTTTCTGGATCGCACGAAGATGCACAACAGAATTTTAATTTCACAGGAGAACAAAATGTCTTCACGCGAGAGGCAAATGATTTCGCCGCGAAACCAAAATGATTTCACGCAAAAGGACAGAACAATTTCACAATAGCGACTGATTTTGACAAAATTTTTGATCGTTCCAATAACCAAGCAGATAAACAGGCACGTAGAATAGCAAGCAAGTGATTTCAAGCACGTCTGAAAACAATGAGCAAGGGCAAAAGCAACCTTGCGCATGAACAATCAAGTGACTTAGTTTGTGCTAATCCCTAAGAGAGCTATTTGTGTACATTTTCAAAGAGTTTTGCAATCATTGCACACATTCCTAAAAAATAAAAGTTGGCTTCTCTAAGGTATTTAGTAATGGTTTGACTCTGCAACTTTTATGACTCACAGGGGTGACCTCCAATCCCGGCGCACCAAGGTTTTGACACAATCTGAGAACTTAATTTTCAAGAGCTTCTAAGGAGATCTAACAACCCACAATGAACCACACCCATGGAGATTTCTTCCACAAGGACATTTATATAGCGGTTGTCACTACCATGGTGAAAATGGCTATTACCGCTTGAGGTTCCGTCAATGCAGTTTTCCCTGTAGAGGGATTGTCTGCTACGGTTAACCTTCTCTAAAGGTGACCGACTCACAATAGTGTACCATGAGGGGACTTAGCTTCCAGATTCAAGGTTTTGACACCTTTTCACCTTTAGCCCAATCAAAACAAATAGATTAATCTGACACGCTAAACTAAGATTATCTCTTAAAGATCTATGATATCATCTACCTGTGATCTATCAACCTCTCCAGAGAAAGGATGCCTTAATCAACAAGTCGAAGATTCATCTATCTACGAGATGCTCAAAGTATCCTCCCCACCCATAAGGAATCCGTCTTAGAGAGGAGTTTCACTAGGAACCCACTCCCTCAAGATCCACGAATAGTGTTCATACGGGCTTAATTACTATGTGTGTACAGGTGTTAATTCTTGAAAACAAATCTATCTAAAAGTAATAAAAAAGCACAAGGTGATACACTTGATGCTTTAACTAATGTGAGGTGAGTCCAAAGATGTGGAACATTTAACCCCTCACACAAGCCAAAATGAGTCCACAACTCAGAAATTAGTGAGTTCTAGAAAGCACAAAAGGGTTGCCTTGTGGAGCCTTTAACGCTTATGTCCTGTAGACCCCTCCCCTATTTAATGTGGTGCTGAGCTTGCAACCATAGGGTGGAACGAGGGGCCGGTGGATTAGCGAGTCCAATAACCCAAGATAGCTAATCAGATCTATCACTAAAGACTAAGCCTTCTAAATGAATACTAACAGAGATCACACCCTAGTATCAATTTATGCATGTGTTGTAAAATGAAAATACAGAAGGAAACACACAAGCTCAACATGAAAGATTTTTTTTAGATCCAAATGAAGTGTTATCAGCTGAGGAAGATTACCTAGTGATCCTCGCAACGCGCTTAGTAGATTTTTACCTATTTTTGGCAACTTTAGCACACTCTTCCCATTGTCCCACAAATTGCTGCTATGCTGTTCAAAAAAAATCAGAAAACACAAAAACACTAGAAACTGCGAACAGTCAGCAAAAAAATCAGAAAACATGCAAATCAATGCAAAAAAATTACCTCTGTCAGCAGAGTTTTGCACGAAATTTTTGACAGTCCGCGTGAAGAATTTTTACGGCCCGCGTGAAATCAAATTTGGCTCGCAAAAAATTAAATTCAGCTCGCATGAAATTAAATTCGGCTCACACGAAATTAAATTTGGCTCGCACGAAATTAAATTCAGCTCGCGCAAAGAAACAAGTCTCGCATGAAGTTTCACGCGCCAACGAACTTTCTCGCACGATGCAGAAAGAATCTTCGCATGAAGATTCTAGATCCTCGCACGAAAATGAACAATTTCGCGCAAAGATTCTTGAATCTGTACGAAACAGTACGGACAAAGAACAAAAAAAATGATTTAAAAAAATACAGAAAGAGGCCAGAAAAATTGATTTTCGGGCTCCACGGTGGGTGCTAGAAATGTATATGTGAAAATGTGGCCTATGCTAACACACACACTTCAACACAATCATTGCATGCGGATTCATCTCAGAATGAACATTGGATTGTTCATCCGAAATTTGCCCTGCAAAGCGACCTGTTGCCTTCTATCTAAAGGGATTTTGCCTGTTAATATCCTCAGAATCAAGGTGCAGGCAACCAGACCCTCTAAGAACGAAGGATTTGACAATGAAATTAAGCTAAGAATGAGAATGCAAATTAATCTAAAATGAAAGATGCAATGTAATCTAAGAACAAATAAAGCAAACTAGATTAAGCATATGCATGATTAAACTAAAATGAGATTAACTAAGAATGAGAATGTATGCAAGAAATGTAAGTAAATATGAGCATGAATTTCAGTAGCGATTCGATGCAAATTCTCCAAATTCATCCTCCTAAAATGAGGAGATGAGGGTCTCTTAAATAGGCTCTCCTGGAATCCATCAACGGTTGAGATCGATTTAGATCAACGGTCAGGATTGAAGATGAGGTTCAGTCATAAAGGGAGATTCCCAAATTAAAGGGAGTTAACAGACTTAATTTGAGTAAAATAAGGAGTTAACTGTTTTAATTTGAGTAGAAAAAGGAGTTAACTGATTTAACTCATTTTTTATCAATAGTGAACTGGAAATTTCCCTTTTTGAACTTAAGAGAGATTTTGTTGAGATATTTAATTCAATAAAATGAGATATGCTCTCATAATCACTTTTTCTATTTAATTAAATAATCTTTAATTAATTAGAGACACTTTTGTTTAATTAAATAACTTCATTTAATTAATTAGGAATGGCTTCCCATTTAATTAAATAACTTTGTTTAATTATTTAGAAGTAAGTACTCCATTTAATTAAATAATTTCTTTCAATTAATTAGAAATACCTTTCTTATTTAATTAAATAATTACATTTAATTAATTAAAATAGGCGTATTTATTAAATTAAATAAATTTAATTCCATAGTACATTAGCCTTAGGATATAATTTAATTTAATTAAAGTATAAATACTTAATAATTAAATTAAATATTAATCAATAGGTTTAATGTGACTAATATGAGTAAATACTATAGGAATTAAATAATAAGCCTGATGAATGTAGATTTAGGTTTTCTGCATCTAACAATTAAGTCAAGTAGCGAATAGCAGAATGAGAATTGCCTATTAGAATAGGACTTTGAAATTATCAGGAATAGACCAGAATTGATATAATGGCAATGAGCCAATTTTGGGGTATTACAGTTGTCATGTATTGGCAATAGTTGCCTAGTTGGGTCAAACTTGGTCAAATATTGACCTTTACTCCAAAATGGGTGAAAATGTATATAATGTCTTTAGATATTCTATTGATACCTAAGTGGGTCCATTGGAGACAATGGGGAGTGATATAATGCTCAAAATGCAAAAATTGCAAAAGTTGTGATGACAACTTTGCAACTTTACAAAGTTGGCATGACAAGAAATGACAACATTTGAGAAATGATCCAATATTTAGCTATGGATAAGTTTAGAGAGTTGAGAAATGTGCACCTAAGATTTATAAGCTCATTTCAAACCAAATTGAGGGGTTGGAGTTCCCATTGTACAATTTTGGAGTGTGAATACAACAAACGATTTTTTCATTTCCAATTACAGTCATCTTGCAACTTAGACATCTAAAGTTAAATGGATTGATCTGATTAACTTTGTTGCATTTTTTGGAAGTGTATTTTGAAGGGCTAACTCTAAGAATGATTAGGGATTCCCATCTTTTAATTTGGGTAGTGTAGAATAAATCATTTTGTTTTGCAAAGTTCATTGTCTTGATTGGAGTAGGTAGCATAGAAATGGCTCTAGAATGATTTCTACTAGTTGAACCTCCATGGCCATAGGAAATATATTAGATCATTATACATACAATGTAAATATTTTTTTTGGAGTCATTTTGTCATGGTTTTCTATTTTTACCATCAAGCCTTGGACGAGACCTGGTGTGCCTAGTTAGGAGACTTGATGCTTGCAAAGTTCAATGAAGGAGGACTCTGATTGGTTTGTGCCAATTAAGAATTATAATATGTAGTGAATTGAGAGAAGGACCTATGACCAGGAGTTTAGGTAATTTGGAGGTCATTTTCACACCTCTTGAGGCTATGAAAGATCAATAACAAGGGTAAACTTGAAACCCTTATAAATAGGCACATTTCTAGGAAGGAATTGTACAAACACTTTGAGGCTCCAAGATCTAGAAAATATTCAAGTACTCTAAGAAGGGTATCAGGAATATAGATTGGTTTGGGTCCTTGTTAAGAAAATTTTTGAGTTAATTGAGACAAGGTCTATACTGAGGTCTAACTGGGGCTCAAGGGCTACTAGCCCTAAACAAGGGTTTTGAGGATATCAATGAGAAAATATGGCAATGATCTAACAGTATCAATATTTTTCAAATGAACCTATATGGGATCCCTACAACCTATCATACTAAGGTTGAGGTCCTTGGAGAAGTTAGTGTAGATGTGAAGTATTGAAGTGGTGACTTGGAGTGAGTGTAGGGTGGGAAGTAGATTGATGGTGAGGACCTTTGGAAGGAGTGTTGAGTTAGAAAATTCTCCTTGAGTGGCATCTAATGAGAACCCTAGAAAGGTTAGTGAGTTATCCTTAAGTAGTCCTAGAAGTGGGTTAGGGAAAGTGATAAGGTTTCTCCCTATCAAATTGGTATCAGATCCCCTAAATATCTAGGCTAGGTGTATGTCAAAGTTTGGAAGTGAGTCTGTGGGTGAAACCACCATGGTGACTAATGTAGAGTTGTCCAAGGAAGTGATAAAGTGGAAGGAGAAGAATAGGCTCCTCAAGGAAGCCCTAGATGATATGAAGAATAGATTGGAATAAGTTGTAGAGACATCTGATCAAGTGAAAGAGAAGCTGAAAGGTGTTGAGGATAAAGGAAAAGTAGTAGATGAGGATGGTGTGGTTCCTAAACCAAACCCTCCTTTGCAAGAATAACCTTTTCTTAAATCCATCAAAGCATTGAGAGGCAAGGTTCTAGAGGGAATACCTAATATAGGAAATGGAAAACCACTTTGAGTGTGAAGGAGTGATTAAGGTTTAGAAGGTACAAGTTGCCAATGTAAGGTTGAGGGGACTAGCCCTTACTTGGTGAAAATTCTTGCAATAAGAAAGAAAAAAAGAAGGAAAGAAGCCAATAGATAACTAGAAGGCCATGGTGGCTAAATTCAAGGATAATTATTTTCTAAAAGACTATGAGATCCAATTGCATAAAAAAAAGACAAAGTTTATGACAGAAATACATGGATGTTGCCTCATATACAAGGGAGTTTCAAAGATTGTGTTTGAGATCAAAAGTTCAAGAAGAGGAATGAATTAAGGTGGCTAGGTATTTAGGTGGTTTGAGATGGAGCATTCAAGAGGGGATTAGTTTGTGGACACCTACCACTATTCACAAATTCTATCATTTGACACTTAAGGTAGATGAAAAGAATAGGAAGAAGCAAGACACAAACTAGATGGGAAGAGGTTGAGGAAGAGACTCAAGAGGAGGATGTAGGAGTGAGTATGGTGTCAAAAGTAGTGAAGGTAAAACCTAAGGAGACCCCATGTTGGATGAGAAGAGTAATGAATTAAGTGGAAGAGGCAACTACAATAGAGTTAGGGGTACTAAAAATGGTGCAAGAGATAGCTTTGGTAACTTTGGAAGAGGTTTACACTTTGCCAGTATGAAGTGTTACAATCATGGTCAATTGGGTTACCTTGCTCATAGATGTCCTGATAAGGCCTCATCTTGACAAGGTGAGAAGAAGATAACATATACACAAGATAAAACTAGCAACATCAAGTCACATGAGGCTAACCTTGACTTTGAGAGTGGTGATAATCTTATGTTTAAAAGGGTGTTGATAAGGGAACCTAGTAAGGAGGAACCTAAAAAGAGAAGAGCCTTGCTTATAATCAAATACAATATTCTTGGTAAAGTATGTAGAGTTACTAATTGACTTAGAGTCAATAGAAAACATAATCTTAAAGGAGGTAGTGCAAAAGTTAAAACTCAACAAGACAACACATACACACCCTTGCATAGTTACTTAGTTGAATAAAGGGAAGAATGTGCTTGTGAATGAACAAGTGTAGGTAGAGTTTTCCATGGGTGAATATCAAGATAATATATTATGTGATGTGTTTCCTATGGATGATTTCCATTTTTTACTTGGTAGACCATGATAGTATGACAGAGATATAGTACACCATGGGAAGAAAAACATTTACACTTTCAGGAAGAGTGGAGTCACCCATAAGATCCAATCACTAGTTGAAGAGGAATCAAACAAAATAGTGGAGTCATATGTACTTATGATGAATGGAAAGGAGTTCTTCCATGAACTTAAACATGAGAGGGAAATTAGATTTTCCATCATAGTGAAGCCTAAGGAAGAAGGTGATGTTGAGAAAAAACCTATTCCTATAGAAGTGGAGAAGATGTTGGAACAGTTCATGGATTCTTTGTGATGAAACCATAGCTACATTACCACCACCAAGAGTTTTGAGTCATTAGATAGAATTCATACCCGGGGCATCATTTCCTAATAAAGTTTCATGCAAGATGACACCTGGCTAACACAAGGAAATTGCAAGGCAAGTTCAATAGCTATTGGATCAAGGCTTGATTAGGAAGAGCATCAACCCATGTACAGTTCGAATTGTGTTGGCACCAAAGAAAGGAGGTAAGTGGATAATTTGTACCAATTCTAGGGCAACAAATAGGATTATAATTAGGTATAGATTTCAAATACCTAGGATAGAGGATTTTATGGATTGCTTAGAGGGTGCTAAGTACTACTCCAAAATTTACCTTAAGAGTGGTTACCACCAAATTAGGATGAAAGAGGGTGATGAGTGGAAGACAACCTTTAAAACCACATAGGGTCTTTATGAGTGGTTAGTTATGCCATTTTACCTCACAAATTTACCTAGTGCATTCATTAGGTTGATTAATGAAGTGTTGAAAATTACATAGGTAGGTTTGTGGTAGTCTATTTAGATGACAACCTTATTCTTAGTAAAACCAAAGAAGAGTACATGAAGCACCTAGAGCTAGTGTTGAAGAGATTACAAGAGGAAAAGTTATCCATAAACTTGGAAAAGAGTGAGTTTGTGAAGCAAGAATTAGTGTATCTGGGTTTTGTGGTATCACAAAGTGATCTTAAGATGGACCCAAGCAAGGTGCAAGCCATCTTGAATTGGCCTACTCCTAAGACTAGGACTAAGGTAAGAAGTTTTCATGGGTTGGCACAATTCTATAGGAAGTTTGTTAGGAGATTTAGTGAAATATGTGCACCCATCCTATACACCATTAAGGGAGGTCACAAAACTAAGTTCAAATGGACCAAGGAAGCCAATGAAGCCTTTGAGAAGTTGAAATAGGAAGTGGCTACACAACCCATCCTAATGTTGCCAATGTCTAAGAAACCATTCATAATGGAGTGTGATGCAAGCAATATAGCAATAGGAGCAATTCTTAGCCAAGAAGGAAGATCAATAGCTTTCTTCAATGAGAGGTTGAAAGAAGCCAAGTATAGATACCCATCCTATGACTTAGAGCTCTACGCATTGGTTCAATCCCTTAGGAAGTGGAGAAACTATCTTTTGCCTAAAGAGTTTGTAGTTTATACTAATAATCAAGGCCTAATATTCATCAACACTCAAGATAAGCTTAGTTTAAGACACATAAAGTGGATGAAATTACTACAAGCATATACCTTCACTATAAATCACAAGAAGGGGAAGAACAAAAATACATAAGATGCACTCAATAGGAGGTTACTTAATATTTAGGATATCCATTTGCAGAGCATTGGAGTTGAAGGGTTTAAAAGGCTATATACAAAAGATGAACACTTTGTAGAAGCCTATAAGGTATGCCTTGAGTTGGAAAATCATTTTCATAATCAAATTTCTGATTGTACCTTGAAAAATGGATTATTTCTTAGGGGTAATTAGTTGTGTGTTCCCAAGGGTTCTATGAGGGAAAATCTTATTCAGGAAACAAAATGGAAGTTTACATGGACATTTTTGTTTGAACAATACCTTAGAACTACTTCAAAAGTTCTACTTTTGGCCCAAGATGCAAAAAGACATCAGGAGATATGTGGAGTAGTGTGTGATTTGCCAAAAAGCTAAAGGTACATATTCTAATGCTGGATTATATCAACCTCCATCAACACCTAACTAGCCTTGGGATTGTTTGAGCATAAATTTCATAGTGGGTTTACCAAAAACAACCACTAGTTTTGACAGTGTGTTCATAGTAGTAGATAGGTTCAATAAGATGGGTCATTTTATACCTTTGAAAAATTACACGTAATGCTAGTTACATAGCCCACATTTTCTTCAAGGATATTTTTGAGATTCATGGGTTTCCAAGAAGCATATTCTCATATAGGGATGTCAAGTTTATGGGCCATGTCTGGAAGACCCTATAGAAAAGACTTGGAACTAATTTGGTTTTTGACTTAGCCTACCATCCAAAAATACATGGTTAGATTGAGGTGATAAACAAAGTACTTGGTAATATTCTTAGATTCCTAACTAAGGAATATTGATAAGTGTGGGATCAAGTCATTCCCCAAGCAGAGTTTGCCTACAACAATAGTGTAAACAGGACCATAGGTAAAAGCCCATTTGAGGTAGTGTATGCCACACATCCTAGAGGGGTATGCGAGCTCAAATAATTGAAGAGTCAAGAAGAAGTTAGTGGGTATGATAATGATTTTGTATAATCAATGAAGGAGGTCCATGAACAAGTCTGGAAGACTCTAATGGAGGCTACTCAAATGCTTAAGTTAAAGGTAGTTATGAGGAGAACAAATCTTCAATTTGAACTAGGTGATTGGGTGATGACACATCTTAATAAGGCTACACTCCAAAAGGGAATGCAAAATAAGTTACAAATGAGAAGGATTAGACCCTATAAATTCTTAGGAAAGTATGGCTCAAATGCCTACAATATAGACCTTCCCAAGGAGTTGTCTATCTCTCCCATATTCAATGTTTGGGACTTAGTTCAATGCAAAGGACTTGATGTAAAAGAGAGGGAGTCTAGTACAGAGGTAGATAAAGATGTGAACGATCTTAGAGTACCTAAAAAACTAAAACCTCAAGCTAAGAAAGTTCTTGATTCAAGAGTGAAGAAGAAAACTAGAGAGGAGATTTACATGGAACATCTTGTGAAGTGGAGGTTACAACTTGAGTCAAAAGCTACTTGGGTAGCAGAGAATGATTTCAAGAAACTTCATATAATTCTAGACCTCATTCCTCATGAGGTAACCTAACGTCTTTTCCATAGGGGGAGAATGCTACATGAGCACTTAGGATGTGGCTAAACCCTCATTATTTTTGGCTTGTAAGTGTAATCACCTAAAAATGGTACCATTAAACAAATGCCCCTGATTTCAAAAAGTCAACCAAAAATAATCAAAAGTCCTAACACAAAAGGCATCTTTTTCTATCACCTAATCTAATTAGTGTATCAAATTGCATAAAACCATTAAAATTCAATATTCCTCAACAAAAATTAATTCCTAAAATATTCAATATTAATTAGCAATGAATCACCATGGAATGTTCAATTTAATTCAATGTCTTAGCACATTTATTAAAATTGAACCAATTTGCTAGTTATACATCAAAATGAATTTAAATTAATTAAATCAAATTAAACCTCTAAAAATTAATTATTGAGTTTAAATGTTCAATTAATTGAGAGAAATTGACTAAAAGAGATAAATATTCAATTTAATTCAATTATCTTCAATTATTCTCTCCAAAATTGAAAATTGTTAAATTAAGGATTGATTAAAAGAGTTGAGTTGAGTTCTAATTTCATAACAAAGAAATAAAGTATTAAATGGAATAGTTCACTTGGCCATGCATAAATAAAAAAGGCTAGTCAAGGGAATTGTACCACCATTTTACGAAGTTAATGTTGAATACAATAGGTTAATTGTGTATTATCTTTGATATTACACAAAATGTCATATATTTACTAGTTAGTGCATATCAAGATCACTTGGGCAATGAAGAAAGTTTCCTATGTCTACAAGGTATTGCAGAGATTGCCAAATTCAAAAGAATATGTCTACCAAGTTCACTCAGGCAATAAAGAGAAGTTTGCA
Organism: Cupressus sempervirens; assembly: GCA_028749045.1. Classification (NCBI taxonomy): domain Eukaryota; kingdom Viridiplantae; phylum Streptophyta; class Pinopsida; order Cupressales; family Cupressaceae; genus Cupressus; species Cupressus sempervirens. The sequence goes on along the minus strand of CM053785.1, from coordinate 475,745,260 downwards.
GAAGTTGAGTGTTAACCAAGCTCACTCAGTTAATGAAGGGAAAGTTGGATGGAACCAACGTTAACTAAACTCACTTGATTACCAAAGGAACTCTGTGAAGATGCAGTGTTAACTGAGTTCACTGGGTTAACACAGAAAAATTGTTTCTAAGTTAATGCCTACCGAGCAGGGTCGACTAATGAAGGATTTTCTTTTTTTGGCATATTGAGTTCAATAGATTTATTTGTTGGTTCTAGCCGACTAAGGAGATGAATATTAATTATTCTAAGTTATATCCAAGCAAACTTGGTAATGCATAAGTTATAAATATAAGTTCAAGTTGAGGATTGAATGAGTAAAAATATATTGAAAAATAGAAGATGCTTAGAGAAAGCAAATTGGAAGGATAAGTAGAATATCCTTATTGAGTTGCAAAGATACATTCAATCCAAAAGGATCAAGTATACAAGCCAAAATTGAGATCTATAAATGGCAATTTAGTTGCATTAGAAATCAGGTCATCTCATAATTACTCTCTAACCATTGTAGCAGTGATCTAAATCTCTTAATAGAGTTGTCTTAACTGCTATTTGTAAATCCTCTAACAAGGTGGCATTTCTAGATTGAAGTTTCTAAAACCTCTAACAAGGCCACTCCTAATAGGGTGATTAAATCCTCTAATAGGGTCACATCTAACACTGTGTTTTGTAACCTTAAATAGGGTTGACTCCTAATAAGGTTCACTTTAGAAGAGTGAAACTCAATAACTAGTTGCAATTGATGGTTTTTTCCAAATTGGGTTTACACGTTAAATCTTAGTGTCACTTGTGTTCATGTTATTTCTTTCATGTTTATGTAACTAAGTTAAGTAAGGTTAATCATAGATAATATCTTAAGATTTTCATGTTAAGCATTGCCGAGCTATAGATGTTATTTCAGTATTTACCAAGTTACAACATTTACTAATGTAAACTGAGTGCCTATGTGCTTACTGTGCATTAGTATTTTCAATGAAGTTTATGTTCTGTGTTGACATGTAAGGGATTTATGATTTATTTTAATGATAATTAATTAACCCCTCCCTTCTCAGTTACTCTTATATTCTTAAAAATTGGTATCATAGATTTTGTTGCTTGCAGAGAAGGTTTCAAGGACCTAAGCTAAAAATCAAGATGTCCTACAGAAGGGAAATCCCTAAATTAAATAGAGATAACTTCAAGGCATGATAGGAACTCATGATACTGTATTTGGAAACCATTGGAGATTCAAGTCTAAAGTACCTAGAAAAAAATGTACATCTGCTAGAACTATGACTATTGAAGAAATTGCAGCAAAGAAGAGTCATAACATTATGATGATTGATATTTCTCCATCTCTCAACTATGCTGAATTTGATGAAGTCAAAGACTGTAGAAAGCATCATGAGATGTGGATCAAGCTGGAAGACATCTATGGAGGAGATGATAATGTAAGAAGAGATAAAGCTAAAAGTCTCAGAGGATAGTTTGATCAAATAAAGATGAGAGAAGATAAGAACATTGTAAAGTACAGAGATAGAATCAAAGCCAGTGTTTGTGCAATCAAAGCTTTAGGAGGAAAGATTGAAGATGAGACAAAGGTAAGTAAATTTCTTAGAACACTTCTTCCTATATATTTAATCAGAGTATTAGTAATTCAAGAAATGGGATGCAATCCAAAAAATGATATAACATTGGATGCAGTAGTTGGAAGATTGACAACATTTGAGCTAGATAACTATGATAATTATGTCCCTAGTTCTAGCAATCTTGAGTCTGCATTTGAAGCCAAGATGTCACTCAAGAAGAAAGCTAAAAGATCAAAAGCCAAACAATTTGAATTTGAAGAGGAAGATAGTTCTAATAGTGATCTTAAAACTATTGAGGCACTACTTGCAAGAAGGTATCCCAAAGGAAAAGGAAAGTAAAATGGTAAAATTCCTTTGATCTATTTCTCTTGTGAAGAAGTTGGACACATTGCTACAAGGTGTCCAAACAAACAAGACAAAGATGAAAAGAAACATAGAAAATACAAAGGCAAGAAGGATTTCAAGAACTTCAAGGACTACAAGAAAAAAAGGTAAGAAATCTTGTTTTATGGCTAAAGATTTAGATATTGTGATGATGATGAAATGGTCTATATTGATGTAAATGATGAAGGAGATAAAATGGAACTTATCTCTCATGTTAGGGAAAATGATACATGGATTATTGATAGTGGTTGTTCACATCATATGACTAGTGATAAAACAATGTTTGAACATATGGAACATTATGATGGTGGAAGTGTGAGATTTGGAAACAATGAACCATGTTACATAAAGGGAAAAGGTTGTATCTCACTAACCAATAAACTTAGATATGATAATGCTTATTGGGTTGAATGATTAAAGCATAACCTACTGAGTGTGGCATAGTTGAATAAGATTGGATTCAATGTAGAATTCATGAATGGGAAGGCCAAGCTACTAGATGAAAAAAGGGAATCTAGTTGGGTTTGGTAACTAAACAAAAGGCAACTTATTCTACCTAGATCTTAGTGAAAGTTCATGTTTCAATGCTAAAGTAGATGAAAGATGGTTATGGCACAAAAAAGTTATATCATGTGAACTTTGATAACCTAATCAAGATAAGCAAGAACAAAAGAGTGAGAGGTATTCCTAGTTTGAGGAAACCTAATATGGATCTATGCGAAATTTGTCAAATTGGTAAGATGGAAAAGCCAAGTTTCAAAAGAAAAAACTATCATTTTGATGAAGTCTTGGAGCCGGTTCATACTAACTTATGTGGACCTATTGGAATTGAGAGCTACTATGGAGATATGTACTTTATTCTTTTTGTTGATGACTATTCTAGAATGATGACTGTAATGTATCTAAAAGAAAAGTCTAAAGCATTTCAAAAGTTTAAATGGTATCAAGCAAGGGTGAAGAAGGAAACATGAAAGAAGCTGAAGTGTTTGAGATCAGATAGAGGTGGTGAATTCATTTCCAATGAATTATACATTGAAAGAGGAATTAAAAAGACAAGTATCAGCTCCTGGTACACCACAACGAAATGGTATAGCTGAAAGAATGAACAAATCCATCATGGATTGTGCAAGAATTTTGATGATAGAAAATAATATTGCAACACAATACTAGAAGGAAGCAACTAGTACTACAATGCATACCTTGAATAGAGTATAACTAAAGAAAGACATAAATCAAACTCCTTATGAACTATGGTATGACTACAAACGTAAGTTACTTGAAAACATTTGGTAGCAAATGTTATATCTTGAGGGAATCTAGGAAAGGTGAATTTTATGTCAAAGGTGATGAAGGCATATTCCTAGGATACTACTCTAGAAGTAAAGCATATAAATGTTTGAATCTATCTACTCATAAGATCATAGAAAGTGCACATGTGAGAATTGATGAGTTTGTAGAAAAGAGTGAAGAAGAAAGTAACAAAGAACCTAAGGATTACATAAAATTAATTTACTATGAACTTGATACATTGCCAAATCTAATTAGAAGTCAAGATACTTCATCTCCTGAGTCCCCAAAATCTCTAGAAGCACTCGAGTTGCAACCAGTGCAACCCGAGTCACAGTCTAAAGGACTTGAGTCGCAATCAAAGGCTACCAAGTTGCAACTAGATCAAATTAAGTCCGTAGGACCTGAGTCACATATAGTGTGACTCAAGCTTGATGTAGAAGATCATGGTGAGGCTAGTGGAACAAGTTCTAAATCCAAAGTACCTATGTTAGCAAGATATGTCAGAAGGCACCATGCACCTAATCAGATCATAGGAGACAAGTCAAATGGTAGAATGAAAAGAAACAAATTGAAAGGTACATGTTTTCTTATTGAATTTGAACCTAGATCAGTTAAAGATGCTTTGGATAATGAAAGTTGGATTGAAGATATGAATGAAGAGATAGAATAGATATAAAAGAACAAGACCTGGACTCTTGTCCATAGACCCAAGGATAAGAATGTAATTTTCACTAAGTGATTTTTCATAAACAAGTTGAATGAAGATGGAGAAGTTTCTAGAAACAAAGCAAAGTTAGTATACAAAGGTTATTCTCAAGAAGAAGGTATTGATTATGGTGAAACTTTTTCTCCTATTGCATGATTAGAAGGTGTTAGAACTTTACTTTCTTATGCTACACATAGAGGATTTAAAGTCTATCAAATGGATGTGAAATTTGCATTCTTGAATGGAATTCTTGAAGAAGAAGTTTACATAGAACAACTAGAAGGTTTTGTAGATCCTAGAAAAGGGGATATTGTTTGTAAATTGCACAAAGCATTGTATAGTCTCAAGCAAGCTCTTAGAGCTTGGTATGAAAGACTTCATAAGTACTTGATAAAGATTAGTTTTCAAAGAACAAATGATAGCAACAACTTATATATCAAAGAAGGTCCACAAAAGAAGATTTTATTGGTAGAAATATTTGTAGACACATTTTTTACTGGAAATGATAACTTGTAAAAATCTTTTTCAGAAGAGATGAGTAAAGAATTTGAGATGTCCATGTTTGGAGAGATAAAATTCTTTGCTGGATTACAGATTCAATAGAAGAAAGATGATATCTACATTACTCAATCCAAATACATCAAGGAGATACTAAAGAAATTTGGAATGGAAGATTCAAGACCATTTGGAACACCTATATCTACTAGACATAAGCTTTTCATAAATTATGATTCCAAGGAAATAGATTAGACCACATACAAATCAATGATTGAAAAATTGCAATATGTATTGCACACAAGGCCTGATATTGCATTAGCAATTGGTATGGTGGCAAGATTCTTAACAAATCCTAAAGAAAATAATATGATGGAAATCAAAAGAATCATGAGGTATCTGAAAGGTACTGAAGACTATGGACTACAGTACAAGAAAGGAGGCACTTTAGATTTGAAAGTCTTTATAGATGTTGATTAGGCAGGAAGTGTTGATGATAGGAAGAGCACTAGTGGTGGATCATTCTTTCTAGGTAAAAGACTAGTATCATGGACAAGTAAGAAGTAGAATTGTATTTCTCAGTCTACAATAGAAGCAAAGAATGTGGCAATAGCAGTTAATTGCTCTAATATTGTTTGGTTCAAGCAACTTTTGGCAAGTATGAAGGTAGAAATAAAGGATCCAGTGGTTATCTTCTATGATAACACCATTGCAATTAATATATCAAATAATCTTGTGATGAATACCATGACCAAGCACATTTCTATAAAATATCATTTTGTGAGAGAATTGGTGCAAGATAAAGAAGTAAGATTGGAATATGTGAATACTAAAGAAAAAATTGTAGACATATTCACTAATTTGTTGCCTAAGGATACATTTTTGTATCTAAGAGGTATGTTAGGGTTTATTCCCCTATCTAAAGCACACTAAATCAAGTTTAGTGATGCATCAACCGGTGCATATTGAAGATCATTCAATTGATGTAGTATTGAAAAAGGTAGATTGTATATGAATCAATACACTAGGTACATTGATATTCACTGAATATTGTCTTTGGCATGAGATGTCAAAGAGGGAGAGTTTGTTATCATATTCAAATAAATTTTATAAAGAGGGAGATTTTTGTGATGAGGGAGAATTTGCAGAGATGTCAAAGTCGAAGAATTTTGTCTAATATCAAAGAGAGAGAGTTTTCTATCAAGAGAAGATGTTGAAGACAAATTTTGTTGATAGAAGGAGAAACTAAACACAGAGGAAGTTCACATTGAAAGAGGGAGTTATTAAGGATGAGAATTAGAAAGAAACTAAGGATATTTTCCTTAATTTATTTTTCTCTAAAAATTTCATTGTATTATGACATGTTGTGTTGCCATCAATGCTAAAGAGGGAGATTGTTGAATACAATTGGTTAATTGTGTATTGTCTTTGATGTTACACAAAATGTCATATCTTTACTAGTTAGTGTATGTTGAGCTCACTCGGGCAATGAAGATGGTTTACTATGTCTATTGAGTATTTCAGAGATTGCCAAGTTTAGAAGATAGTGTCTACTAAGTTCACTCAGGCGACAAAGAGAAGTTTGTAGAAGTTGAGTGTTAATCGAACTCACTTGGTTACCAAAGGAACTTTGTGAAGATGCAGTGTTAACCGAGTTTACTGGTTAACATAGGAAAAAAAATCTAAGTTAGCACCTATTGAGCAGGGTTGGCTAATAAAGGATTTTCATGTTTTGGCATATTGAGTTCAATAGATTTGTTTGTTGATTCTAGCTGACTGAGGATATGAATATTAATTATTCTAAGTTATATCTAAGCCAACTTGACAATGCATAAGGAATAAATATAAGGTCAAGTTGAGGATTGAATTAGTACAAATATATTGAAGAATAAAAGATGCTTAGAGGAAGCGAATTAGAAGGATAAGTAGAATATCCTTGTGGATTTGCAAAGATACATTCGATCAGAAAGGATCAAGTATACAAGCCAAAATTGAGATCTATAATTAAAAATTTAGTTGCGTCAGAAATTAGGTCATCTCATTATTACTCTCTAACCATTGTAGCAGTATTCTAAATCTCTTAACAGAGTTGGATTAATAGCTATTTGTAAATCCTCTAACAATGTGGCATTTCTAGATTGAAGTGTCGAAAGACCTCTAACAAGGCCACTCCTAACAGTGTGTTAAATCCTCTAATAGGGTCACACCTAACAGTGTATTTTTTAACTTTTAATAGGGTTATCTCCTAATAGGGCTCACTTTAAAAGAGTGAAAATTAGTAATTAGTTCAATTGGTGGTTTTTCCCAAATTGGGTTTCCACGTTAAATCTTGATGTCACTTGTGTTCATGTTATTTATTTCATTTGTATGAAACTAAGTTAAGTAAGATTAATAAAAAATAACATATTAATATTTTCATGTTAAGCATTTGTCAAGTTATAGCTGCTATTCCATTGTTTACCAAGTTACATCATTTACTAATGTAAACTGAGTGTCTGTGTGTTTACCGTGTATCAGTATTTTCAATGAAGTTTATATTCTATGTTGACATCTAAGGGGTTTGGGATTCAATTTAGTGGTAACTGATTCACCACTCCCCTTTTAGTTACTCCTCTTATATTTCCAATGATTAATTGGGCAATTTGACTCAGTCAGACCAGTTAACTCCCTATCACTCCCAATCAAGAGTAGTGACCTAGGATGTCACCTCCTACAAAGACTATCTAAAAGAGTGTGTGTAAAGTTGAACTCAACACTTCCTCATCCTATAAATACCTATAAAAGAAGGCCTTATGACCTTCATTTCTCATGTACAATTAAAGAGTAATATTATAATTTTGGATTTGCTTTGAAGATATTATACATGAAACATCGCTAAGATTATTGCTTTGGTAGATCATATAGGTTTCATTAGCATCTATATTTCTTTCATCTAATTTGCATGCACACTTTCATAGAATTTTTTTATAAAAAAAGATAGCTTAGATTTGCATTCATACTAAAATCCTTCATTTTAATGGTGTCTAGTCACTGATACAGCTTATCTGAGAACTACAAACTGCTATTGATTAGAAGGCAATAAGTCACTTTCACATGATTATTTTCATATTGTTTGTTTTCTTGATTTGACTAACCATGGATATAATGACTTATTGAATTGTAGTGCTTACAGTTACAGGAACCATCTTTCACACGCATATTTCTGGCGCCCACTATGGGGTTGAAAATTATATTTTTAGCTCCAACTTTCTTGTTTTTTGTTTTGTTTTCTATAGGGATCATATGAAAGGTCTTTTCACATGCAAAAAAATTATAATCCTCAAGCAACAATATATATTACATGTTTTCTCACCTACAATTTCATTCTAACTTGCGTGAGACATAAATCTACCCGAACTCTCATCTGAATTTGACAATATTCTTTCTTGGGAACTCTATTTTGTTGAATGAAAATAGATACATTCTTGTGCAAGTTTTGGCATTAGTCCTTTTGAGTTTCTTTAACAATGATTTTTTTTTGAAAAATTCCAAGTTTTGAACCGATTTTTTTCTAATGATAACCCTAGAATGTTTATTCTGTTGACTCAGATCTTGTTTAAAATAGCTTAACATGTATTTTTAGGACATATTATTAAAGATTCTTTCAAAACTTAAAATGTTAACACATGTTTGTAGGATGTATGATTGAAGATTATCACAAAACAAGACTACTGACAGATTATTGTTGTAGGTTGCCTCAGGAAATTCAATCAAACATTATGTCTGTTTTATTACTTTTTCATTTCTAGGAATTTTAAAACCTTGTAAGCATCCTCAAAATATTGAGTTAGGGGATTATGCTCTTGGTCCTTTCGATCCAATAAAAAACCCAGAAACTTCATTTGAGAGTGTTATGAAGGATTTTAAAGAACAATCTACTAAATTTTTTTGGTGTGTTTGGGAATTAGTCTAAGGATAGGAGAGTATGCTCTTGACCATTCATCACTCAATAAGAAATCCCAACCCCTAAAAACTTATTCTAAGTCTTGTGAGTCTCTTTTAGAGGGTATGTCGCTGATTAAAAAAGTATCACAAGATTGACCTTAGTGGGAAAAAGTGGACTTGGTTAATCCAACCCACTATAATCAAGAATCATTTGGCAACAAAAGTCCAAGTGGCAGAATTATCTTATTTTGTTTTACTCTAGTGAATGTGTGGGGCCCTTGGGATGTAACCTCAACTGTGAGGCCACCATCATCCTTATACTTGTAGAAATATGGTAAAATACACTGGTATCTGTGTGTGGGCTAGAACTCTTAATCTCATTTATGGGACCACCTTATACATGAGTTCTTGAGAAGGGTGTGAAAATCCCTTAATCCTACTTGCAGAGACTTAGGAGGTAGTTACAAATGGAATCCTTATTAAGAGCTTTAAGAATTCATCTAGAAGCTTACCCAATTCACCTCCAAAAGGGGGCATAATCTTTGTGTAAGGAGGGGGAAGAATCTCTCCTTTAGATTCTCACCATAGGTATATACCTAGATGCTTGAGGATGGTATATGATATTGGCCCTTGATTTAAGGGTTTCCTTTTAATATATATGTTATTGAGTCCTTGAAAACACCAAAAACATGGGCACTCTCTCGGGGGTGAAACAATTTTGTGAGGTGAATGTATATGTTCAAGTTGTGAGACACATATTTTGCTATCTCTAACAAATTGCCCTTAGGGTTAACTATGTACTTGAAGTGTCTTCATTGTTGTATACCTACGAGAATGTTCTTTAATGTTCAAAACATGTCACATTTGGGTCATTGAGTCAGACTTCCCCTTGATGTCATTCCATGAGATTTTTTTTGTCTCTTGTGGGATTTCTTGTTGACTATTGATTGTCTCACAAAATTGCTAGTAAACCTAGTCCTATAACAACTAAAATAAAAGACATGTCATTACACTGTCAAAATGGTCAAAATCTAGGAGAGTCATTTATCATCCCAGGAGTTGATATACATGAGATTCATACTTTGAGTCATTATGTTGCAAGAACATGTCTATGATATAAGAATACTTGTCTAAATCTAAGAGAGACAACTATCACCTAAGAATCTGACATACTTGAAATTCAAATTTGCGTCGTTATGTTTCTAGAATCTGACTATGATATCTCCATCCTTATCAAAATCTGATATTGTACTATCAAATTTGGTCTTATATTGTCTGAAGGTCATCATAACATCATCATGTTATCAAAATCTATCTCAAAATTTGGTCAAAACTATCAAAAACTATCAAACTAGCTCTCTTCTCGCATACAGTACTGTTGAGTTGTCATTTTGTACAATGCTTAATAGTAGGAATCCTTTCGAACTCCTCTCTTGAAAAGTTAATCTAGGATTAACTACAAGGTTCTGGGAAAACTTGCAACCTACTAGAATCTACTCAATTGAAGATAAATGTGTATGTTCATGAGGAGGTCTTTGCTAGTTCAAACGATTTCAAATAAGATGTTTGATCTGCTGTTTTGAATAATAACCACAAAAGAGATATGTTTTGGGTATTTTATGTTTTATGATGAATACAATTTATCAATGCCACTATATGAATTCTTATTTTAACAAAGTTCTAGCAAAGAAAATAATAAAGATAACGTAACAAGAGATCAAAGAAAATAACTTGAAAGAGAAATTCCTAACGGACATAAACCACGGTAACATGTCTGCAAGTTAAATCATCAAAAAGATTGGGTAGGAAACCAGTGAAAATAGGAGTAATGCTTCCTCAATTCCACTAATGTAATCTTGGATGGGAACTCAATAATAACCAAAAGATGTTTCACTTCTCATCAAATTGAAAGGCCATGAAAAGTGTGCTCATGTGAGACAAGAAGCTATGTAGGAGCAATAGGTGATTTTTTCTCCAACTGGATATGTCAACAGAATTTATTGACACAAGGCAAACACTAGAACTAAAAGGTCACACAATCATAACAACACAATAAAACCATTGGCTCCATTATTATTCATGAATTTGCATTCAAAAAAATAACACAGTCCAGCAAGAATAACTACACTCATAATGAAAGCACTAATAGCATATATTATTGCACCAAAATAATGACTTGGAGTACATATTACATCCATGTATTTATAAGAAATCATCTCCTCCTTTTTTTAGGAGAGAGAATTCTTAAAATGCAACTCTTGCTAAAAACTAATAAAATAAATCTGATTATATACAAATTGACTCTCTAAATGGTGATAAGTAGGTCTCCACCCTTGTTTATATCAATTAATGGGTGCATGAGTCTTTATATGACTTAAAGAAATGAAAGAAGAAGTAGATAAGAAGAAGGAAGCTACAAGAGGATCTGAGAGTCACTAAAAGCTCTAAAAATGGAAGCTTGACCTTCTCTGAATGTTTATGGGAGTTCAACTGTCATCAAAATACATTTCTAGTACATGGAATGCTCTTGAAATAGCAACTGGAAGTTAACTATTGATGCACTACTGCTTCTTCAAAATTGTCCACGCACCTGCGTACCTTGATGACAAGTTCCAAAAATATAAAATTTTCCCAAATGTCAAAATTGAATCTCTAGCATCTGGGTTTTCTTCCCCTTTATACCAAAATGATGTCTGGATGTTTGCTTTCAAATTTCTCTATTATTTCCATCACTTGGGTGGCTTCAAGAAAATCCAAAGCTCTATATTTATCCTTTACTAATTGTCGATAGTTGCTAACTTCTATTCAAGTTGCTACAAAGTCCTCAAGTTTAGTGTCCATCTCCAACAATACCTCTTCAGTCTTGAATGCTTGCTTGATATCTTCATCTGACAAAGCACCTTTGAAGGTTCCTCAAAATTGTTGGACTATTTATTGATTCATATTGAGCTTAGCCTTCGACTCATCTTCAAAAATATCAAGACAAACAATGTTGTAATATCTTTCTGCTTCCAGAATTTGCTCTTGAGTTCGGTCTCTAATTTTCTAAAATATCTGCATGTAGACCCTCCATGACTTTATTGTTGGTAGATATATTTTCAATCCAGTTATTGATTTTATCCAACTCCTTAACTATATATACTTCCATGAGCATACAATATCTTTAAGCTTTTATTGATTAGAGTGCTTGTAGGTCTTTAGCCCAGGTATGTACCTCATCCATCAATCGAAAACCTTGGTTTACTATGGATATCAGCTTATCCACACTCAGTTGAATATGGTGTAATAGGTTCAAGTTCCCCTATATTATATGTACACCTCTCTCCTCAAAATTTTCCTACCATTTCTGACATGTCTCCAAAATGGGTCTAATTATACATTCTTCTTCTCTTTTCTCTCTAGTGCCACAACAAGAGTGATATCTGGATTATCTAGGTCTATAGGGCCCATAACTCCATGCAAATAGTCTCTTAAAAGCTCATTTTGTTTCCACGATGCAATCAATTTAGACTCATCTTGGTCCATATGTCTGAACACCTCTTTCATCCCCATAGTGATCATCACTTTAGTAGTGTCTACTGTGGGTCTTCCCAATATGACCTCCTTTATTTGATAATCCTTAGGAGTCAATTGTTCAATGTCAACATGCAAAGGAGGAATAGTTATACGTGCAAGCAAGTCCTGATATTGGTTCTTCGTTATGAAGGCTAATGCCCATGCATCACCCATAGGTGGCTTAGGATTTTTTATGGCTTTAATCAAATCTCTCATTCTATAGTGCCCACCCATAGTTTATTTTTCCATTATATTTATTAAAATCTTTTATGCCTATTTCACGGATGTATTAGTTTCAAGGATATTATTTCATAACATGGACTAGAGATATATCAATGATGATTACTTAGTGGACTATATTTCATGTATTGTTTAATGATTATGGTTACTAGTGCATTAATGATGCTTTAATGATTCATAGTTAATAAATGTGATTCCTTTCATCGAAATGTCAAATAATGCTTTAATGATAATTACTTCATATTCGTAATGATACATTATTTTATCTGAGCATTTGATGTTTGACTTATAATTATTATGGTACTTACCCCATACTTGCATTTGTATAGTGCATGTGTCTGTTTTATCTTTCTGTTGTCGATTTGATGTGGTTAAGGGAGGGAGTCATAGTCACCTGCTAGTCAAGATCTATATGATGTACCACTTCTTGCCATTGCTTTTTTAGTTTAGATATATTTATATGCATGTACATGCTTGTCTTTTCTGCAGAATGTAGGTACCGAGCATCGACTTCCCTAAATTGCCAGGATGAGCGTGCCCTATCACAATAACTCAATGGTAAGAATAGGGAGATAATGTTCAGGTCCAATCCCAGCCATAGCCTAAATACTTGTCTTACAAGGAGGACTCATAACTGACTTTTCACCCTTTTTAAACCCATGAGTTTATCTTTGTTTGTGTTGTTTGATTTTGACTTTTGATCTATTTTGGTAGTGTTGCTTTTATGTGAATTTTTCTGTGTGATTTATTTGGTAAATTATTTAATTATAATATTTGGGTTAATCATATAATTAAATATTATTTAATTAAAAAGAAAATATTAAAGTATGAGAATATTTAATTAATTAAAAACTAATTAAATATGTGCTTTAATTTAATATTCTTAATTTAGAAGTCTAAATTTAGAAAATTGGTTAAAGAGAAATTAGAATATGATGATATTTCATTAATTATAAATTAATTAAATATGTACTTCAGTTTAAGAGATTTAATTTAAAAGTCTAATTTAAGAAGTTGGACAAAAAGAGAATTAAAATATTAAAATATTAAAGATTTAATTTTTTTTAATTATAATTATTTATTTAATAATAATTAAATTAGAGTTACATTTAAAAAATGAGCTTTGATTATTATTATTAATTTAAACAATAAGTTGTGCTTTAATTAGTGCTTGCACTAATTAATAAGTGGAGGAAAAGAATATTTTAATTAAAAAGTTCTTTAAATGTGCATGAAAGAATTAAATTTAAAATATTTGATTAAAGTTATAATTTAGGCATATTTATATTTATTTAGTTTAATAATAATTTATTTAGGAGTTTTATTTTTAATAAATTCTAAATAACATTATTAGTTAAATTAATAATTTTATTTATTTTTGAACAAAGAGGGGTAAAAATTTATTCAATCAAAGGCCAAAGGCCCAAATCAACACTACATACTCATGTCTTCTAGTAACAACTGCTCAAAGATCTCACCATACTTAGAAGGTAACTCATCCCTACCACTAATATCCCATCTACCCACATTCTCATAAGCCCACTTTGCCAAACAATTCGCCACTTTGTTCTATCCACGAGGGATATGATGAAAGGAGATAGAGTCCAAGGAACTAAAAAGACTAAGAATTTGTCTGCCCAAAGAGGCTAGTTGCCAACTAACATCCTCCAAACTTTGGTTATTCAGCATATCCAAAACAATCTAAGAATCAGATTCATATATGATCTTCTTCCACCCTAAAGAGCATCCGTGCTCAACAACAATCTTGATAGCAAGAGCCTCCATCAGATTATTAGAGTTTTAACCCTTGTAAATAGAGAAGAGAAAAACCACACCACCATCATTATCTCTACCTATAGCCCCAATACTAGCATGATTAGGGTTCCCCTAAGAAGAACCATCTTTATTAATCTTCAAGATCCCAGCCAGGGGGGAGTCCACCTCCCATCTCGACAAACCCATTGCTTAACATGGTGAGATTTTTTTCCAAGAGTGCATCCCCGACTGTTATCCCCTAGGTTCAGATTCCTCACAATAACTTGATCACTAGGATCTATAGTAACAGACATATCACACTTTGCAAAAATAGTCTCCTGGAGTCTATTGAGAATCATCTTCCACAGTTGAAAGCTTCCTAATTTGAAGTCTCAAAAGATTTTGCGATTCCTTTCCAGCCAAAGGTTTCAAATAATGAAAATTGGTCCAACCACCCAGGCAACTTGCAAGAAGAAAGTCTTCGCTAGAGGTCTGCCCAAGCTTTCCCAAAAATCAATTAAAGAGGTAGCATGAATACAACCATGACACCAAACCTCCCACCATCTATGCCATATCTCTCTTGAAAAAGGGCAAAGAAAAAACAAGTGGGAGGTACACTCCTCATTGTGCAAACAAAGGAAGCAAATAGAAGGTCCCTAAAAACCTCATTTGCGAAGGCTCTCCCAAGTGAGAAATTTCTTTTGAGCCAATAACCATAAGAAAAAATTACATTTGGGCCAAGAAAAGTTGCTCCAAAACTTCTTCTACCAGTGCACTTCAACCACACCATGCAAGTTCTTGTCAAGAATAGCATAGCCTTGAGTCATAATAAATTTACCTTTTGGGCTAGGACTCCAAGCCAAACTACCCCTCCCATTAAGGGAGCTACAAACCTATTCTCCAAAGCTTTAAAAAGAAGGGCATGATCCTTATCAAAGCCACCAACAAGCCACTCCTGAGGATCCTTCCAACAAGTCACCTCAATCCGACCTAACTGCATGATAGTCTTAAAATGCTCCCCCTTAAACCATCCAACATTAGTAAAAGTATGACAAAGGGGTTGCAACTAGGGGAAGCTAGAGAGAATGGGAGGGTGGCAATCCCAAGAGTCCTACCAAAATAGAGCATCTGAGCCTCTGTTACAAATCTAGAAGAGACCCTACTTAACAAGTTGGGCTCCCTTCTTAAGAGTATCCAAAATACAAGAGCCTTCACCCACCAAAGGAAGTCATGGAACATCAAAGGAATTAGCACTAGGAAAGTACTTATGGGTAAGAATCCTGGCCCAATCGTGATCTTGATTGTTGCACCATCGCCAATACAACTTGGCAGCCAATGTCGTAACAACAAGAGCCATCAATCTAAGACCAAGGCCACCAACATGCTTCGGCCTACACACAAACTCCCACTTGACCAGGCTCCACTTTGAGGAAAGAAGGCTACCAGACCAAAGAAATTTATGAGATAAAGCATTAAAGTCCCTCACAAAATTAGAGGGGATGACCTGAACACAACACCTACAAATGGGGAGAGACTGCACCATAGTCTTTAGCAAAACCTCTCTCCCAGCAGAAGACTATAAGTCCAGTGACTAACCTTACTCCAGAATTTATCCAAAATCCCCTACTAGTAATCTCTCCACTGAGCACCCAAGGATAGAGGGACCCCAAGGTACATCAAAGAAAGGGATCCAATTTGAAATCTAAGAATTCTAGCAATCCTGCTTTGAATAAGTTGAGGAGTATTAAAAAAATAAATAAAAGAATTATCATCACTAATTCTCTAACCTAAGGCTTTCAAATAGGTATCCAAAGATTTCCTAATATTCTCTACCTCACCGATTCTAGCCATGCCCATCAACCCAGTATCATCTAAAAACTAAAGGTGAGAATGGGAAGGATGATCATTTTTCCAACTCCAACCTTTGCTAAGACCCTGCCACACCTGAGATTTTAGAAATCTACCAAGACCTTCCACCATGATAATGAATAAGTAGGGAGATAGATGGCCCCCTTTCTGAAGTCCTTGAGAGGCATCAAAATTTTTTAAAGGTTCTTCATTAATAAGAACTGAGAAGGAGGACGAGGTCACACAGCTAAGAACCCAATTCACCAACTCCTCGTCAAACCTAAAAATCAAAAGAATTTTTTGTAAGAACTCCCAACTCACATAATCATAAGCATTGGCCATGTCTAGTTTAATGAACATAGCTTTCTACTTATAAGTATCCATAGAGTAGACTACCTCCATTTCTATCACAACCCCATCTAAAATTTGTCTTCCTTCAACAAAGCCACCTTATTTAGCAGAGATCAAAGAACATAGGCATGGCTTGAGTCTCTCAGTAATCAATTTGGTGATGATCTTGTAGACAACATTACATAATGCTATAGGCCTGAATTTATCCAACTAATTAGCCCCTTCCTTCTTTGGTATGAGAGCCAAGAAGGTAGAGTTCAAAGATTTCAGCATCTATTTATTCCTATGTGATTCCTGAACCACATCTAGGAGATCATACTTTATTATCTCCTAGAATTCTTGGAAAAACTCAATCAGAAAACCATCTAGGCCAAGGGCCTTACCTTTCTTCATATTAAAAACAACTTTCTCCAGTTCAGGTAAAAAGATAGGGCTTAAGAGGGCCCATTCATCTCAGCAGAGACAAGGTGGGGGATACAATCTAATATGGCTCACTCCTAAGTCCCAATAGAAAGCTCCTCCGAGTAAAAAGATTAGAGAAGAAATTGACAACTTCCCTAGACATATCTTCACAAGAAAAGATCTGAGCTCCATCAGTTGAGACAAGAGAGGGGAAAGAATTCCCTTGCCTCTGGGCCTTAACAGAGTTGTAAAAGAAAGTAGTGTTCCTATCCCCCTCCTGAAGCCAATCAACATGAGATTTCTACTTCCAGAAAATCCCTCTTGAAGCTCCCATTATTCCACTCCCTTAAGAGTTGAGGACTCAACTTTACTTAGATTAGAGGTCAACCCTTGGTCACGAATATGATGGGTAATATTATCCAGCTTGGTTTGAGCAGCAATCTTTTGGGCATGTAGATTCCCAAAAAATTGTTTATTCCATATCTTAAGCTTAAACTTCACATGTTGAAGCCTCTTACTAAAAGTAAACATGGTCATACCATGGAAAGGCTTCCCCTCATACCACCATTCCAAGATAAGGTCTGGTAGAGACAACTCTCTTAACCACATCAGCTAAAATTTGAAAGAGGGATTTTTAGTGGCCCTATAAGAGGTGATGGAGAGCTTAATAGGCCAATGGTCAGAGCCCCTCCAGTCAAGAATTTCAAAACTAGTGATCCACCTATTGTTCATCCAATAGTAGGAAACTAGAAATCTATCAAGCCTTTTTGAGATAGCCTCACCACCACTTCTCTGATTATTCCAAGTAAAAACACCATTGGTTGGCTTCACATCAATAAGATTCAAGGAGCCAATCATATGCCTAAGCATATTTAAACACAGGTCCAACCTAGCTAACCCTCCTCATTTTTCCTCCAAGCTAGAAAAAACATTAAAATCTGTAGCCATAATCCATGGGAGATTTGTTTCTAGGGACCAGATGAATATGATATGAGCCCATAAATGGGACTTTCTTGAAAAATTAGTAGGAGAATAAATATTGGATAAAACACACCTTTCTCTAGTCTCAAAACTAGAGGTAACCATAGAAATGGAGGACCGACTGGAAATCAACCATAAGGGGGAAACTTTCCTTAGGTTCCAGAAGCAAGCCACTCCCCCAAACTACTCAAAGCACCCACCCCCTACGAAGAGCCATAAGGCTAGATTTGCAAAGTATAGTTAGCCAAACCATCCATTGTAAGCTTAGTTTCCTGAATAAAGACCACATCAGGAGACTGAGACTTAACTAATCTATGAACAACCTTTTGTCTGGGGATGTTGTTCAACCCCCTTACATTCCATGACAAAACAATCATTTATCGGGATGGGAGAAATGAGAATCAATGGGTTTCACAAACCCAGACTCAACCAAATTTTCACCCATTGTCTTCACCTTCTCTTGATCAATCTTCCTACCACTCTTTGATGGTTTATCTAAAGGCCCCTTTTTAAAGGATTTTTGTTGTATGCCTAAGATAGGAGGAGCCTTAATACACTTTATAGAATCTAAGGCCCCCTTGGGCAAAAGGGAATCAGGAGCCACCAAGACTGAGCCCTTCAAACCCTGTGGCCCTCAAAGATCTCCAATATCCTAAATAAGAGGAGGCAAATCAATATCCAATTATCTAGCCTGTTGGTTCTTTGGAGATAGAATCTGATCCCCATTTTGCATATCTGCAACTAGAATCTCCTAATGACCTATGGTCCTAGAAGAGAGCTCAACTACATTACCTTCCTCTTGGACCAAGTCCACAAGAGCATCAAATCTGTTAAAGGTGCCATTAGTTTGTTTTTCCACCTAGGTTCTCTTCTTACCCTTGCCATTGTTATGGGACTTAACTTGAATAAAGCATTAACTATCAAAAAATCCATTAGATATAGGGGTCTTCCCCTTGTCCACCCTAGGGGGGTTGGGGGCAGCCAAGAAGGGGGGGGGGGGACTTACTCCTGGGACATCTGCAATGTAAGTGATCATATTCATGGAAAATTTTACATCTAAATGGAAGGGTCTCATAATCCAATTGTTGGATCTAGGAAGATGATTCCATGCAAATCTCCATAGAATCTGGCAATGGATTATTCAAATCAACTTCTATACAAATATGGGCAAAAGAAATTACCTTACGATCTTGAGTCTGAGTAGCCAAACCCACAGGTTTTTCAAAAAGCAAAGAGATTGAGTGAAGAATATCTTCCCTCCAGAATTCTAAAGGAAGCCTTGACAAGCGAACCCACACTAGAACCCACGAGGGGATCTCCTCAGTAGAGTTGAAACCCATTTGCCAAGGTTTGATGAAGAGTCCCACCTAGTTAAAGAAATGAAGGCCTTCTTCAAATGCCTTATTCCTATCCATCATGCTTGAAAAGATAACTAGAAAGTAATTATTAGCTACTAGCAGAATCTCCATATCTCCTTCTAGGTTCCACACCCTACATGCCCAGGATTCCAACATTGGTAAAGAAAGGCAAAGGCCTAGAAATTTGCAAATAAGAGCATGATTGTACTATTATTTGACATCTTTTGAGACTTGTGTTGGTTGAATAAATAGAATTGGCCGGTCCTTGGATCTTTGCAAACACCTGTTAACTTTTCTTAATCGAACCACTCCTTTTGGAGAGGAATCACCTTCCCCAGAAATGGGTTTTCTAGCCAGATCCTTATCATTGGCATGCATCAGAGAAGACAGCTCACCCATCTCCATATCTCTGAATGAAATCTGAGAAGAGGCTAAGCCTCGATCCCCCATACAAAAAAAATCAAGACTCAACAAAAAGAGGAGAAGGATGGGGTAGGAGCCCCACAATCTGCACAAAATAGTGACCACTCTCCACAAAATCGACAACCACACTGCACAAAAATGGGCAACAAAATTGGTGACCACTCTTCACCAAACAATGCCCACCCTGCTAGCAAGAAGAAATCCACCCACGATGAGAAGGAGAGCATGCCAAGGCATGGCTAGGAACACCAGACGCTGGTTGGGCTAGGGCATGCAGCCCCTCGCATGTTCTAGGACTCCTCGCAATGCCACTTGATTTCACCCTAGTAAATCAACACCAAAACTCTTAAATTAATAAATATTATATTAAAAATGTCACATGATTTAATAAGGGAGAGAAAGCTTTAATTTAATAAAAAAAAAAAAATTAAATTGCATAAAGTGTGTGCATGAAAATTAAAATATAGTAATTAATGACAAAGGGTTTTTGCATGATTGCATGATCAAAGCCTTGATTTGGGAGAAAAACTCTTTATTAAGGAAATTAAAGCTCATTTCTAGATACACAAGTTTTGGAGAGAAAAATTTAAAATTGGATCAAAAGAATTGTTGAAATTTTTAGAGGGTTTGGATTTGCATGCATTCATAGATTGTCTCAGATTTTAGCTGTGGTTTTGAGGTAGGGCTTGAAAACCCATTGTAGAATTTTATTGAAAGAACTATCTAATAAAGAATTATGTTGTAGATTTTAAAAAAGGAAAACTTATTAATCAAGAAAACTTGACTGAGAAAAATTATAAAAAAATTGTAGAAAACTATTGTGACTGTATTTTTATAAACCCCTCTTTAATATAGAGAAAATTCGATTTTAAAAAATTGGAAGAAAATAATAAATTGAATAGTTAGGTTTTCAACTTTTAAATTTGTCATTAAGATCTTGTGATTACCATGAATTTTCTAAATATAGATAAATATTATTCTTATATCTTAAATAATTTAATTGCAAATTTATTGGAAAAAGGAAAAACATTAATTGAGAGGAAAACATTTTGTAACTAAACTTATGCATGCACACTAAAACAAACATGCTAAAAATAGAAACTAAGATAGTAAGGTTGCATGCATGCAAAAATAAACATGCTAAAAATAGAAACTAAGATAGTGAGGTTACATGCATATGAAAACAAATATGCTAGAAATAGAAAGCTAAGTATAGTATGGTTACATGCATGTGAAAATAAATATGCTAAAAATAGAAAGCTAAGTATAGTAGAGTTGCATGTGGAAACAAATATACTAAAAATAGAAAAATAAGTATAGTATGGTTGCATAATTTGAGAGATCAAAGACATGCAAAAATTGTAACACCCCGCCAAGGGATCCAAAAGAATTAACCTAAAGTTTTACTAAGTTTGCCAAAAAAAAAAAATGGAGTAAGAAAGTATAACATAAACATCAAACACATAGTAACAGAAGCAATAACATACAATCAACTAAAAGTATACATAATAGGTTACATTCCTTAAGGATCCCATGACGTTGAATTACATTTAAATCTGATCTAATACTAAGTCTAACAACTACCACATCCACATGAAAGAGTAATCAGAAAGTCCAATGTCCATAATATACATTTGTTCTGAATGCCTCTTGACAAATTAATTCAGAATTCTCAATCATCCACTGTACATGTCACAAGGTATGAAAGGCTTAAAAGAATATACATATGTAAAATTAAAGATACATCATCCTCCATGAATCCATGATACAAAGTACAGTAAAATAAATGAAACCATCCACCATACACAATACATCCATCCATCATAAAAGTTATAAACATCTAACATGGAATACAACTATCCATCATAACACAACTAAGTGTGCAGTTCCTCCCAATCGTCAATAGCATCCTTAGACCATTGTGGGCCCTAGCTATCCCCCACGTGTAACATCCCAAGCCATCGAACAAATTATTAGTACTATAGTAATAGGGAAATCACTACTAAACATACTACAACATAAGCATAAGGAAATCTAACATGCTAATCATCAATACAAGGAAATGCATCAGTAAATAACATCATCTGAACATGATAAACAAGCATCCCAAGAAGCTCTAGCTACGGTGACTACGAATGGATCTCAATGGTAAGAGTAAAAAGCACTACCACCTAACCATGTGGAACCTAAATGGTCCACTCCCACCATGCTGAGGAGATAGTCTCAAGTCCCAAACAAGATATCAAATCACATATTACAAGTACTCTCTAAGTTCAAAAAATCTTAAAAGTATACTAACTCAAAGGTTTCAACTCATAGATTGACATCTAGACCCAGAGGCACACAGGACATGTATGAATCTACTATATAAGTGGGCAAGGGTCATTGCACGAATCATGTTCAAAGTTACCCAAGCAATTCCTTAAGAATCCTGGGTTCCTAGTGATCCCTATGGCCACTAGTATCCTCTCATACTAACAAGGCATACTATGGTATGCAAGGTTGTAACCAAGCATTCTCCCAACTCCCACCCTAGTCTATACTAGCACTCAAGACATAGGAGAGAAAATATAATTATCTTGTTAGGTTCATTTTTCTCTCATTTAGTGTAATTGTTATCACTTATTAAAACAACTTACAATGAGTTACCCTGGCAGCCACTTAGGGCCTCGGCCCCCATTGCAAGCCACTTCCTAACACTACATATAGATTACCTACCTTGAGCTCATGAAATCAAAAATCAAAGAATCATAGTAAAATCACCTCAGTCTTGTGCAAGTGGCTGGAAAGCATCATAAGTATAATCCACAATAATCACATCAGTTCTCCACGAGCAACTAAATAACATCAAATGATAAATCACAATATCCATCAGTTCTCCAACGAGCAACCAGAAAGTATCCCACAATATCCATTGGTTCTCAACGAGCAACCAGAAAGCATCCCAAAATAATATTGATCGAAGACTCCAAAATGGTCAAGTCAAACATGTCACAACATGAGATCATCAAAAAAAAATCATCCAAAACATCTCAGTCCTCTCAAAGTGACTAGAAAGAAAATCAAATATAACTGATCAATGAGTCATAAATGGTTAAGTCATGTATCTCATATACATACATCTCCTCTTTACACAAGAAGACTAGAAAACATTAACAGTCAATAATCCACACACATCATAGAGCATGCCATCACATTGCCATGGTTGGGCTTAAAAGATCGAGATCAAAATATCATAACATCACACAACCCCTGAGCCTTTGGTAACAACCTAGGACTGGTCAATGCTAAATCAACCCAACCCCAAACATAGATAGCACATAGAAAACATAATGGTCTCACAGTTCGGTATGATTTGAAAATCACGTAGTAGAGTTGAATACAAGGTTTCAATTTGCATTTCAATGAACATTTTAAGTGTATAAGGTGCTCAATTTATCCCACCTAATAACCCATTCATTTATTTGATTCAATTATATAAAGTTGCCCTCATTATTAAAGTCAATCTCCTAAAAGAATAATCTGAGGATAATCATTTATTAATAAAGTTATAAAAATAACAATTCATTGATTTTAATTAAAATAATTATAATTTTATTAAAATCAATATTATTAATTATAAACAACAATAAATTTACAACTTCATTCATTAACTTTCATTATTAATAAATCTTATTTAATTCATATTCAATTAAATTTTATTAATAATTTATTTAAAAATCTATACATTCAGTATTATTGTTTCAAATTATAAAATATTAATCTAATTTAATAACAAAATTATTATTAAATGATAACATAACTTTAATATAATTAAAATTTAATAAAACTTAAATACAAATTTATCATATTATAAAAAATCGAGTTTTAACTATTTAAAGCAAGGCATATATTAAAGTTTTTAATAAAATGTTCCAAGCAATTCTCACATCGTTGGCTACGTTTTAATAATGCGGCACACAGTTGTTGTCGCAGTCGTACTGCATCAGCAAGTACGACTACGTACAATAGTCGACTTGTCATATATATATAAAAAGGGGGTAGGGGGTGGTTATGCCCCCCCTCCCTAATCAA
Source organism: Cupressus sempervirens (assembly GCA_028749045.1). Classification (NCBI taxonomy): domain Eukaryota; kingdom Viridiplantae; phylum Streptophyta; class Pinopsida; order Cupressales; family Cupressaceae; genus Cupressus; species Cupressus sempervirens. The sequence continues at coordinate 475,721,889 of CM053785.1, read as the reverse complement.
TTTTTTTTTATAACATTCTTTTAATAAAATTTTATTATAATTATAATTTGTTAAACATTATTCTTTTTAAATAAAATTTATTTATTTTATGAAATTTATAAGTATTTAAAATTTATTAAACTATATATATATATATATATTGAAATTGTTTTCATCTTTATTTTGATAGAGAAAATATTATTAACCATCCAATTAATTTTTTTAATTTAGAATTTCATATTTAAATTCAACCCCTTCCCAAATTAAATCCTATTTTCTTTAATTTAGAAAATGAGGGTTTTTAACTGATTTATTTTTCTTTTAATCATATTATAACAATACACCTATGGTAGATTTTCTTTTAATCATATTATAACAATACACCTATCATAGATTCAAAACCAGAGAACAAAAGATTCGCATAATCAGATCCAAAGACTTGATTTTAACAATCACGAAGAAGATAGGAATATCAAATTGCATAATTCAACTAGTGATCAAAGCACAAGACCCTACCTAAACCTGATGCTAACATGCAACCACCCAGAAGATTTTGCGAGAGAATTCGCTCCTATCCAAGAACTTCTCTATAACAATTTTCCCAAAATTTTCTTTCCAAAATTTACTTCCAAAATTTCTCCTAAAATTTTTGTCCAAATTCATCCCCCTCGAAAATGAACTCCCAAATGGTGATAAGGAGTTCTCTCTTCAAATCGGGGCACTAATTGTGCGTTCACTTGGGAGAACTCCATGCTCACCAGACTCAAACTCCAAATTAACTTTTATTAATCTTTCTTTATCTGGCATTAATCTTTTTCATGCACATTTATGAATTATTAAATATCTTTATTCAATTTTCACTTGACTTCTTTTTTATTTAATTTATTAAATTTAATCCTATGCACACTTTGTGCAATTAAAATAGCTTTATTAAATTCACTTGTTTTATCTTTTAATTAATTTCTTATATTTTAATCTCATGCATGCATCATGCGAACTTAAAACTTTTTAATAATTTAATATCTTTTCATTTTAATTTTTTTTGAAACTTAATGGATAAAATATTTATTAACTTAAATAATAATAATATTTAGCATTTATTTGAAAGTGGACTTTAAATATATACTATTATTAAATTAAATAAATATTATCATGTTCTAAAATTATCCTTATAACTTTTATCTTCAAATTTAATTCTCTTATTTAATTAACTTCTCAATTAATTAAAAGAATTAAATATTAAAATATCATAATAATTTTTCATTAATTTAATCTTTTAATTTAGACTTAATTAAAAGAAAAATTCACCAAGGACTCATAAAACAACATACGAAAACTCATCATAGAAGAACACATACAAAATCAAACTAAAGGGTTATAATCACGAATTAACGTCATTCAACGCATTCGGAGGGTACTCGACTCAGATACTTGTCCTAATTATCAATTAGGAAAAATGGCTTACAGGTTTAGGATTTGGACTCAAGAATTTATCTCCCCTCTCTTACCATTAAGATAATGCAATAGGGTACGCTCATCTTGGCAATTCAGAGAAGTCGATACTCGGTACTTGCAACCTGCATAAAATCCATGTATGTACAAACACAATATTCTAAGCTAAACAGGCAATGGCAAAAAGTAGTGCATCGTGTAGATCCTGACTAATAGATGACTACGACTCTCTTCCTTAACCACATCAGAAATGTCATACATAAAGAAAACAAACACGCACACCATACACATGCAATACGGGTAAGTAGCTATAAGAAAACGCACAATAATCCATCTAACTAGTCATCATCAATAGTTGAAATCACTTTAATAATCATCATGCATACATGAAATATAGAGTACCAAGTAATCTCATCATATAATCAATTGAATGTAAAACAATATCTAATAATCTCAAAACAATCCTACTAGTAATCAAGCATGAAACTGGCCTAAAAGAGTTCAACAATGATAATAGAAATGCGAACTAGGGGCAAGCACTACAAAAATACTAATTGAATGTGTATTTTTATTTAATATAATTTTATTTTCAGATTTATTTTTAATTAATTACCTAATTAAAAATAAATTAGTTAATTAAAAATAAAATTTTAAAATTATTTATTAATTTCTAAAAAATTAAATAAATATTATTCATTTAGTTAAAGTGAATGTTAGTAATATTAGTGATTCTTTAAGTCTAATTAAACACTTAGTTGTATATAAATAATTTAATATTTATTAATGCAAGAGGGAAGTTAATAACTAAATATTTATAATTTTATTATATTCTAAGAGAAGTTGTTGTAGAGTGCACTTTATAATCATTTAGTTAATAATAATTTGATTTTATGAGAGAAATTATAAATAATTAAATTAAATTTGTAATTTTATCTCTATTTGCATTATGAATTTTTAAAAAAAATGTTCATATTAGACTTAAATAGAAGTCATATTAATATTTTAGAAATGAAATTGATATTAATATTTAATCTAATAATATATATTTATATTTATATTATTGATTAAATCATTAATGATTTAATTTTTTTAAATTAATAACATGATAATATTGCTTAATATTTTATATGCACAAAAAGATTGGATATTTAAATACTTATTGTTTTAAATAAGTATATTAGCATAACAATTTATATTAACATGTATATTTTTACCTTATTTCTAAACACATCCTTATGACCCAAACTAAATAAAAGAAATTGGTGGATTTAAATCATGTGGCTAAAAACTATGTATTTTCTAACATTCTATTTATAGTCTTGTGGTGTTTATTTTTATAATGGTTTTTCTTTGTGGGTTGTTTAGTTGGCCAAGTCAGGACGTGAACTAGAGGTGGTTTTCAAGGTTTCTTTGACTGGATGTCATGATGAACTTTATTATTTGAATTGAAATTTATGTTTTATGAGTTTTATGCTATTGAAAAATTGTGAGAACTTGAGTTTTGAGAACCATTGTTATTTTTTGGGTTGCTTGTTAAGGAACCAAATTCGATCAATATTATTTTTTGTGGTATGGGACACTATTGTGGTTTGTGAATTTTGAGAAGGTAGTCTAGGTGCATATCTATGGGAGTGGCTTGCAATGGGGGCAGAGGCCCAAGGTGGCTACTAGGGTAACTCATTGTAAGTTGTGTAACAAGTGATAACATATAGTAATTAAAATATCTTTTTTAGTCATTTCCTTAAGATACACTAAAAAGATAAGTTAGAGATTTTTCCTCGTCCATGCCTTGAATGCTTGTATAAACTAAGGATGAGATGGAGATGATACCTTGAGAGGTATGACTAGTTTACTTGTCATCACGGGAGGGTATTCTGGTTCTACATAGAGTCACTAGGGGGTTGAGATCTTGAGAGACTGCTAGGGTAACTCTAGAGTTGGCTCATGTGATGACACTCCATAGTATGTAGCCTGAGTCTTTTTCATGGTTTTCTTATATTTGTCTCTAGTGGTGTACTTGTTGAATATTACTTTTGATGGTGTATTTATTGTGATTTATTACTCATTGATTGGATGTTATTTATTGTTGACAATTGACTTTTCTTAATGATGGTCAGTTATTCATTAGTGGTGTTTTTATTGTTGGAGTTAGTGATTGGTGGTTTACTTTTATTTGATGATAGTAGTTATATGTTGGTTATTGTGCTTGTGACACTTAACATTGTTTTGGAGATGGTTGTCTTTTTGGGTTTTCATACTTGATTTATATTTGGTATTTGGATGTTGACTTAGTATGTGGTGTTTATTGGATGAGTGTTATTTCAACTTTGGTTATCTCTTCTTTTTAAGTAGTTTGTGTTACCCTTGAGGTAGATTTGGCTATTAGGATTTCTTGTCTAGGATTATTTTATGATTTAATTATCTGTGTGTGGATTGTACATTATCTCTCATGCACGATGGGAGTGGGAGCCTGATTAGGTGACCACACGGTCGGGAGGTAATGTATTCTTACCATTTGGATCCCCCTTAGATTGAAAAATGTAGGATGTTTCTTGATACAATGGTAGCATTATCATTCTTCCTTTTATCTTGAAGACTTCTATTCATTTGATGTATCTATGTATCATGTGTTTTGAGATCCTACAAGATATTGTATTGTATATTGATGTAATTGTATCTATGTTTACATACCCTATGACATGTGCAATGGATGTTATTCATTAGATGTGCTTTCATATTATTAATTGTACTTATACATTTTCTTATATGACTATGTATGCATTTATTAATTTCATGATTATAGACATTGTAATTGAGACTTAAACTTGTTAATAAAACTTTCTTGAATGTGACTCAACATGAAGGAACCCTTAAAGAATTGAAACTATATTTGTAATTGATTACATGTTCTTGATGTGTATGTAAATATTTATTCCACATTATTGTTACTTTGATATTATTTAAACTTTTAAAAAAAAATAGTTTAGTATACTTTGTAACATATTAGGTTTATTTCTTTTGGGTTCTCAAGCGGGGCATTACATCTAGTATCAGAGGCAGAGTTTCAACATTGAGAACTCTAGGCATATTGTGCGCCATCAGTTAGAAAGTAGTTAAACTTACAACTTAAACAATAAATATTTATCAACATCAAACTTGAACCTAAATAGTTTGAACAAAAATTAGAAGCAGTGAATCTTTTGAACATGAAACTTGAAAATTTGTAACATTTTTGTTCTTGACTTTTGATTTATGTGTATGCATTATAAATTTTATGTTTTCAAATAGATTGAGAAATGTTGATGTTTTGTTTGGAGTACTTTAGGGGATTTATTTCAATATTTTTTTAAAAGATGAATGTTGGATCAATATGGTTTTTGGTTTATTATTAAACCAGAATCATATTGCTCTAAGTGGCTGAAAGTGTATACATAGTTAAGTTATTTGTATTAGTTTCTTAAATGATCATTTTGTTTGACATGGTAGATAATACTCTTTGACTTTTAGTTACCCTATTAATTGTAGTAGGCTTCCAAGAGTAAGCCTAATTCTAGGAGGGTGGATGTAGTGTCCACCCATAGTTTATTTTTTTGTTATATTTATTAAACTCTTTTATGCCTATTTCATGGATGTGTTAGTTTCAAAGATATTATTTCATAACATGGACTAGAGATATATCAACGATGATTACTTAGTTGACTATATTGCATGTGTTGTTTAATGAATATGGTTACTAGTGCATTAATGATGCTTTAATCATTCATAATTAGTAAATGTGATTCTTTTCATAGAAATGTTAGATGATGCTTTAATGATGATTATTTCATATTCGTAATAATACATTATTTTATCTAAGCATTTGATATTTGACTTATAATTATTATGGTACTTACCCCATACTTGCATGTGTATGGTGCGTGTGTCTGTTTTATCTTTCTATTTGTCGTGTTTGATGTGGTTAAAGGAGGGAGTCGTAGTCACCTGCTAGTTGGATCTACATGATGTACCACTTCCTATCATTGCTTGTTTAGTTTAAATATATTTATATACATGTACATGCTCGTCTTTTCTGCAAAATGTAGATATCGAGCATCGACTTCCTTAAATTGCCAAGATGAGCATGCCCTATCACAATAACTCAATGGTAAGAATGGGGAGATAATGTTCAAGTTCAATCTCAACTATAGCCTAAATACTTGTCTTGCAAGGAGGACTCGTAACTGACTTTCCACCTTTTTTAAACCTGTGAGTTTATCTTTGTTTGTGTTGTTTGATTTTGAGTTTTGGTCTATTTTGATAGTGTTCTTTTTATGTGAATTTTGCTATGTGATTTATTTGGTAAATTATTTAATTATAATAGTTAGATTAATCATATAATTAAATATTATTTGATCAAAAAGAAAATATTAAAGTATGAGAATATTTTAATTTAATAGTCTTAATTTAGAAATCTAAATTTAGAAAATTAGTTAAAGAGAAATTAGAATATGATGGTATTTAATTAATTATAAATTAATTAAATATGTACTTCAGTTTAAGAGATTTAATTTAAAAGTTTAATTTAAGAAGTTGGACAAAAAGAGAATTAAAATATTAAAATATTAAAGATTTCATATTGTTTTATTATAATTATTTATTTAATAATAATTAAATTAGAGTTGCATTTAAACAATGAGCTTTGATTATTATTATTAATTTAAATAATAAACTGCGCTTTAATTAGTGCTTGCACTAATTAATAAGTGGAAGAAAATAATATTTTAATTAAAAAAAAAATTAAATGTGCATGAAAGAATTAAATTTAAAAGATTTAATTAAAGTTATAATTTAGGTGTATTTATATTAATTTAAATTAATAATAATTTATTTAAGAATTTTATTTTTAATAAATTATAAATAATATTACTAGTTAAATTAATAAATATTATATTAAAAATACTGCATAATTTAATAAGGGAGAGAAAGCTTTAATTTAATAAAGTTATTTTAATTAAATTGTATAAAGTGTGTGCATGAAAATTAAAATATAGTAATTAAAGACAAAGGATTTTCGCATGATTGCATGATCAAAGTCTTGATTTGGGAGAAAACTCTTTATTAAGAAAATTAGAGCTCATTTCTATATACACAGGTTTTGGAGAGCAAAATTCAGAATTGGATCAAAAGAATTGTTGAAAGTTTCAGAGGGTTTGGATTTGCATGCATTCACAGATTGTCTCAGATTTTAGCTGTGGTTTTGAGGTAGGGCTTGAAAACCCATTGTAGAATTTTATTGAAAGAACTGTCTACTTCATGTCTTCCTGGGTGTTTGCATATTACTTATTAATTTAGTGTATTGATTGTTGAATAAAGAATTATGTTGTAGATTTTGAAAAAGGAAAACTTATTAATCAATAAAACTTGACTGAGCAAAATTATAGAAAATTATTGTGACTGTATTCTTATAAACCCCTTTTTAATATAGAGAAAATTTGATTTCAAAAAATTAGAAAAAAATAATAAATTGAATAGTTAGGTTTTAAATTTTAAATTTGTCATTAAGATCTTGTGATTACCATGAATTTTCTAAATATAGATATATATTATTCTTATATCTTAAATAATTTAATTGCAAAATTTTTTGAAAAAAGGAAAAAGATTAATTTAGAGGAAAATATGTTGTAACTAAACTTATGCATGCATGTGAAAACAAACATGCTAAAAATAGAAACTAAGATAGTAAAGTTACATGCATGCGAAAACAAATATGCTAAAAATAAAACTAAGATAGTAAGGTTATATGCATGTGAAAACAAATATGTTAAAAATCGAAAAGTATAGTATGGTTACATGCATGTGAAAATAAATATGCTAAAAATAGAAAGTTAAGTATAGTAGGGTTGTATGTGAAAACAAATATTTTAAAAATAGAAAAATAAGTATAGTATGGTTGCATGATTTGAGAGATCAAAGACATGCAAAAAATACTAATTGCATGTGTATTTTTATTTAATATAATTTAATTTTCAAATTTAAAAAAAAATTAATTGATTGAAAATAAATAAATTAATTAAAAATAAAAATTTAAAATTATTTATTAATTTCTAAAAATTTAAATAAATATTATTCATTTAGTTTAAGTGAATGTTAGTAATATTAGTGATTTTTTAAGTCTAATTAAACTCTTAGTTGCATATAAATAATTTAATATTTATTAATGTAAGAGAGAAGTTAATAACTAAATATTTATAATTTTATTATATTCTAAGAGAAATTGTGGTAGAGTTCACTTTGTAATCATTTAGTTAATAACTATTTGACTTTATGAGAGAAATTATAAATAATTAAATTAAATTTATAATTTTATCTCTATTTGCATTATAAATTAAAAGAAAATTAAATGTTAATATTAGACTTAAATAGAAGTCATATTAACATTTTAAAAATGAAATTGATATTAATATTTAATCTAATAATATATATTTATGTTATTGATTAAATCATTTATGATTTAAGATTATTTAAATTAATAACATGATAATATTGCATGATATTTTATATGCACAAAAAGGTTGGATATTTAAATACTTATTGTTTTAAATAAGTATATTAGCATAACAAATTATATTAACATGTATATTTTTACCTTATTTCTAAACACATCCTTATGACCCAAACTAAACAGGAAAAATTGGTGGATTTAAATCATGTGGCTGAAAACTATGTGTTTTCTAATATTTTATTTATAGTCTTGTGATGTTTATTTTCATGATGTTTTTTCTTTGTGTGTTGTTTAGTTGGCCAAGTTAGGATGTGAACTAGAAGTAGTCTTTGAGATTTCTTTTATGATTATGACTGAATGTCATGATGAACTTTATTATTTGAATTGAGATTTATGTTTTATGAGTTTTATGCTATTGAGCAATTTTGAGAACTTGAGTTTCAAGAACCGGTGTTATTTCTTGGGTTGCCTGTTAAGGAACCAAATTCGATCAATATTATTTTTTGTGGTATGGGATACTATTGTGATTTCTGAATTCTGAGAAGGTAGTCTAGGTGCATGTCTATAGGAGTGGCTTGCAATGGGAGCCAGGGACCAAAGTGGCTATCAGGGTAACTCATTGTAAGTTGTGTAACAAGTGATAACATAGTAATTAAAATATCTTTCCTAGCCCTTTCCTTGAGATACACTAAAAAGATAAGTTAGAGATTTTTCTTCGTTCATGCCTTGATTGTTTGTATAGACTAAGGATGAGACGGAGATGATACTTTAAGAGGTATGACTAGTTTCCTTATCATAGAGGGCATTCTAGTTTCACATAGAGTCACTAGGAGGTCGAAGTCCCGAGAGACTACTAGAGTAACTCTAGAGTTGTCTTATGTGATGACACTCCATAGAATGTAGCCTAAGTCTCCTTCATGGTTTTTTTATATTTGTCTCTAGTGGTGTACTTGTTGAATATTACTTTTGATGGTTTATTTATTGTGAGTTGTTACTCATTGATTCGATGTCATTTATTGTTGACAATTGACTTTTATTAATGATGGTTAGTTATTCATTAGTGGTTTTTTTATTGTTAGAATTAGTGATTGGTGGTTTACTTTTATTTGATAATAGTTGTTATATGTTGGTTATTGTGCTTGTGACACTTGACATTGTTTTGGAGGTGGTTGTATCTTTTTGGGTTTTGATACTTGATTTATATTTGGTATCTGGATGTTGACTTGGTATGTGTTGTTGGTACTGGACGAGTGTTATTTCAACTTTGGTTATCTCTTCTTCTTGGGTAGTTTGTGTTACCCTTGAGGTAGATTTGGCTATTAGGATTCCTTGCCTAGGATTATTTTATGATTTGATTATCTTTGTGTGGATAATAAATTATCTCTCCTGCACGATGAGAGTGGGAGCCTAATTAGGTGATCACATGGCCAAGAGGTAGTGTATTCTTACCATTTGGGTTCCCCTCAAATTGACAGATGTTGGATGCTCCTTGATACAGTGGTACCATTATCATTATTCCTATTATCTTGAAAATTTCTATTCATTTGATGTATCTATGTATCATGTGTTTTGAGATGCTACGGGATATTATATTGTATATTGATGTACTTGTATCTATGTTTACATACTCTATGATATGTGCAATGGATGTTATTCATTAGATGTGCTTTCATATTATTAGTTGTACTTATGCATTTGCTTATATGACTATGTATGTGTTTATTTATTTTATGATTATGGACATTGTAATTGAGAGTTAAACTTATTAGTAAAAATTTCTTAAATGTGACTCAACATGAAGGAACCCTTGAGAAATTAAAACTATATTTGTAATTGATTACATGTTTTTGATGTGTATGTAAATATTGCTTCCGCATTATTGTTACTACTTTGATATTGTTTAAACTTTTAAAAAAATAGTTTAGTAAACTTTGTAAGATATTAGGTTTATTTCTTTTGGGTTCCCAAGCGGGGCGTTATACATTCCCTCTTTAGCAATTAAATCTAATTGTTTCTTTTTTTTGAAACATAACCTCCCTCTTCAGCCATGCTGGTGTACTGCCCATTGGAGACATGTACTTTATTGAATAGGTGATTTCCACTATAGGCCCTTTTCACTTATTTGTCCTCTCTGGAGTCTTTTCCCATTGAAAAATATTACCAGTTGGAGTCTCTATATTTTTTTAGGCTAAGTTTCCATCCTTTGTATCATGAGAATTTTATTTAGGCTCTTCAGGTATTTTCCCTTCCTCCAATACTTCATCGGCTTGTAGTTTCTAGGGCTCGACTTCCTCCATTGCTTGTTCTTCTATTTCTATAGCCTAAGGAAGTGGTGTTTCTGAGCCTTTTTCCAAGAATGTTAAGTCCTAAAAATGGTGGTGATGGTATGCCCAAGGCTCCTTGAGGTAGAGGTGGCATTTAACTCCAATTCTTTCCTAAGGATTCACCCCTAGGGGCATCTCTTATCTTTTCTCCCACCATCTCAATACCTACTGGCATGAAGTCAAAATCAGAGAGGGTGAACACATGTTTCTTGCCCAACCATATTATCTATCCATTGTTGTTGCTCATCTTCTGATGTGGAAACATGGATAGGTTCTTTAGGAGCAAATGGAGGTGTCAATGTTGAGCTTCTTCTTCTCTCCTCTTTTGTTTCCCATGTTGAGCAAATTCTATAACTCAAGGGGACATATTCAATTTGCTCACCCTCTTCTTCTTCAACTTTAGGCTTTGGAATCGGTTCAGGAACCTATGGCAGTAGAGTGTTCTTCTTCTTTAGTCTTCTCCTTCATGTTCCCATTAGAGTTGTTTCAATCCTTACCCTTTTTGGAGCCATGAAGGAGGATTCTTCCTCTGGTGTATCTGCTGGAGGCACCCTCTTCTCTTGTAGCTACCCTTATTATGTTTGTTTGTCCTATATCTATTATTCATGTGGAGGCACTTGTGGCTCTCAACTGGGCTCTTGTTCAAGTTCTTGAGCTTTAGACTCATCTTGTGGCTTTGCTTGTGAAGGTTGTACCTATTCCAGTTGAGGTTGTTGAGCTTGAGCCATTTTCTTCTTTGTCTTTGTAGGATCTCTCCTCCTTTTGACACCCCTATCTTATTCAAAATACTCAACATCATAGGAGATTGAGCCGAGAAGGTTTGTACTATAACTTTTGCATCTTTACCCTTCACATGACGTGTTGTGGCTTGAAGAGGAATAACCTAAGGAACTAGATCAAGTGTGAAAGGTTTCTTGATCCACTCCTTTGTTAATTAAACTATGTGTCTGGCCATATGAGTGATGTCTACATTTTCATCTCTTCTGATCTTTGCATTCATTATAGGCCTATCATAAAACTTGTCCCTATTATAGAGAGGATCCAAGATGTCTTCTATGTCTTTCTCGATAGCCTTTAATGGGATCTTCATTTTGATCACCTTCTCTACCAAATATAGAGACATCCTACAATGATCCCTTATGTGGATATCATAGTCATCTACTACATTCATCCAATGATCTTCTAACGCATCTTCATGCACAAACTACTTCCCTGCCAAATGTTGTACCATCCCTATGTTGTAGAAGTAGGGGCGAGGGGAGTTGTACTCTTCTAGTGGATGTTCGTCCCACTTAGAATCAAAAGTGGCAATATCTTGCTTTAACTTGACCTCAAAAGCACCGATTGTGATAGGCCATACCTGTGTCTTTTTGTGTTGTTTTCTTAGTCTGTCATATGCAGACGTGAGTTTTCAGGCAATCTCTAGAAAAATGAGCCTATCTTATGGATATCTCAAAATCTTTTTTGGGTTCTCTAATGTACCAGCTACCCTTAGGTAGGTGAATGTTTTGAATTGGATGTCGTATACACCAATCTCTATGATCCTGGTCACTACTTCTACTAACATCCTTTTAGCATAATCACCTTCATTGAATTAGATGATTGCAAATATGAAACAATCATTCACTACCTTGTATTCCATGCTCTACTCTAAGAGTTTCTTCTTTACCAATTGAGGGTACACCACATAGGGCCAGACATTAGCATCTTGCATGCTTCCCTTCTTGTAAAGTCTTGGGTAGTCTATCATTCTAGCCACCAATAAGTACACCAAATATGATGTCATGTAGAATTTTGGATTGGCTTTGATAACTACGAACTGTTGATCTAGGTTATGACTTAGAATTGTAGCCCAGTCAATCAACATCTTTTCCATTTTGATGGTTTCTATGAAATGGACCATTTATATGTAAAGGTGTTATTGTTGCTAGTAGTCACATAACCCTACTCAAAAGCACAATGGTGTATCCAATGTCATCTTTCATATAACACTGGGTCATGTCCACTTTATTGAATTTGTGGCCCACTTGTGTTCTATCAATCAAGAAGGATGATTGAATTATCTCCCTAGCTTCTTTCTCAATCTCTTAGTACCATCTCTTAGCTCCTTCACAAGAAATCTACAAATAATAATCAACTCTAGGAAGATGAAATAATTTCTCAATGTTCCAAGGTCAAAGGTCTAGGACTATCTCCCTTGTGACACTCTAGACAACCTTCTCTTCAGTCAAGTAGTTTTCTATAAAAGCCATTATCAGTTCCAAAGATTGAACAAATGTAGGATGTGATGTTGCATTTACTAGACTTGATCTAATCATAGCTAATACCATTGTATATTTTTCTTTTAGCTTGTTGCAAATGGCAAGGAATGCATTCTAGTCTATATGTTTGAGTTTGGTATCTCTAATCTTGGCATGTCCATCTTGAAAATAGAATTTTCTTGATGCACCTTGGTATTTGAAAACTACAGGTTTGGAAGCTATCTTTTTTTCCATTGAAGAGGATGAGGATGCCATTTTATCTGCACAAGAGAGAAAACATTAGTCTAGAAAGCTAAAATAAAACGCTAATAGATAAAAAAACTAGCACAAATCCACCCAAAATAGTCAAACACTAGTCAAATTCCCCCCCCCCCCCCCCCCCCCCCGCAAAAAAAAACCCTATTATGTATCTTAGTGCACCCAACACACTCTTACAAGTGCACTAGGTGTGTTAAATGGTCCCTAATTGACCATTTGTGTGCAGTTGTGCACCTGCGCACCATAGTAAGGTGCACACATCTGTAGTTGCATACATGCGTAGTACAAGTGTTGTTTGTGGGGGGGACACTTAGTCTTTTTGTTTTCTTTTGTGCACAAGGGTGCACCCTAATATGCCTTAAGTGTATTATATTAAAAAAAATAGTGTGCACAAGTGCAACCTTTTGACTTAGGTGTTATGTTTTTAGTTTTAGTTGAGATGGTGTGTACATGTGCACCTTGAGGAGGTACAAATGTGCACACCTTCTTGGTGACTTAGGTCCTTAGGTCTAGGTTTAGGTTGTGTTTAGTTTGTATTTTAATAGAAGGTGCACACATGCATACCTTAAGGAGGTGCACATGTGCTCAACTTCTTGTGTCTTAGATGACCTTTGTGCTTGAAGTGTTTTGAATGTAGGTTGCAAGTGGAGATAAGTGCACGTTTAGAGGTGCGAGGGTGCAGGAGTCAAGAGAGTGCATAGAACAATGAGACTATGTACAGGGGTTTGGGGTTTCTATAGACCCTAGACTTGGGAGGTGCGCACCCTCACAAGTGCACACCTTTCGTAGGTGTGAACATGTACAAGTGCACATTTATGCATTTCCAAAAGGAGATGAGTGTGCACTTGTAAACCTGCACACCTCTATAAGGTGCTCTAGTGTGCACTTTTGTAGTAAAAAATACCAAATTTTCATTTTTATCCTATATTAGGCCCTTCAAACTTCTCTTGTCAAAGACTGAGGCTTGACCCAGAATCCTAGGGGAGTCCAAAAATGACCTAGGCCCCAAACTAGGGGTTTGGGAGACAAAAAAAGTACTAGGAGCTCCCTATTTCTAGTAGAAATGGGGTGCATGCTGTGAGACAACAATAAGTTCTGAGAAAGCTTGCACGGAAAAAGACTTTAGAGCTTGTTGTTTTGTTTACTCGTGTTTGGTCTATAGTTTTGTTTCCTAATAATGTATACTATCTCCCATGAGCTTTCAATCTTCCACCATCAATTTTTTGTCAAAACTATCAACTTAAGCATAATCTTGTGTGACATTATCATTATCTCACACGATACTATCATTTACTTGCACGAGAGTGCATTTACTCGTGCAAGTCTTCACAAAATTGGAAAAATAGAGAGCATTATTTCACCAGTAAGGTTCAAATTTTGATTTGGTATGTTCTTTGTACTATTTTTAGTCCATTCTAGGTCTTCAACAGTTGCATTAAAACTGAAAACTATCTCTAAAACTAGATCAAACATCTAGTTCTATTGTCAAAAGCTAATCTTAAAACACTCATACTAACAATCTATACTATGTTATCATACCTGTTGTTGCAATATTTATTCACTCGACTATTTATCCATTACTACTTTGACAACTTGTACCTTGGTATACATCACCCACTACTACTTACACACAAAACTGAGATGAACTTTGAAACATAAATTTGACCTATACTTATCAAACTACTATTGTCATACACTTCAATGCCTTGTGAAAGTAGAAGCTCTAGGAAATAGGTGATTGAATGATCTAAAAGGGACAAGACTCTTACTTAGATACTATCCTTCTTAGGTGATTCAGATCCCCATCACCTCCCAAGTGCTCTTACACAAAACATGTGACTACCAAGAGAACTAACCCTTTGCTCCCAGAACAGTCATCTCATAAGATTTTTGACAATTGATCTCCTGAACCTGAGTATATCACTGGGAGTAGAGCAGTAACACCAACTGAACCTAACATTGAGATACCAATTAGACAATCATCTGCAACTATGTCTAAAGAAAATACGAAGAATTGTATGTGAGAGAGAGAGAGAGGAATAAAACTAATCAACATAATAACTCTAATGCAGATGAAAGTCCAAATGAAGGAGAACCAATTATCCAACAAGTTGAGAAATGTAAGAAAAGTAAAAACTTTCATAGGATGATGGAACTATTAATGAACTAAGAGAAAGAAAATTACTTACTCAAATTCGCTCTTGAAGGAGCTAAATTACCTCAACATCATGATGTCGAGACACTTGTCAAACATGAAGAAGAAACACTTGTTATCTCTTCTCACTAAACAATTGCAAAACATGAAAACGTAGCTGGAACAAATTAGGACAGAGAAGGGAAAATATACCAGAATTTCTCATTAGACACTATCTATTCATTCCCTTTTGATAAGGATAGATATATTCCTCCTTTTCCTAAAGGAGTTGAGATACCTAGATTTGACAAATACTTGGGTACAATAGATCTACAAGATCACTTATGAGAGTTTGGCACTTCATCCATGGAATTCATGAATGACTAGACATATTTGCATGAAGTTTAGGAGGAAAAGTTTTGGAATGGTTTTCAAAACCACCCATTGGGATTAAATTTTTTGAAGAACTTGAAAGCATGTTTTTACAATAGTATGCATACAACATACAACATCCAATCACTATACAAGATATATATGCAGCAAAAAATAAAGAATGTGATAACCTTTCTTGATGTTCCTTCAAAGATAGAGATGCTTGTACTCAAAGTATACACAAAATATTCTCAAAGAGGAACAATTGGACATATTCCTTGACAACCTTATACCTAAATTTTTCTATAAGCTACAATTGCAAGGACAATCCTCATTTGACAGAATGATCAAGAATGTTGTACACATAGAAGACTTTATGGTCAAGAAGGGAGAACTTACAATTCATAAAGAAACTAAACCAAGATCTAGTAAAGATAAAGGAAAATATTATAATAGAAATCAAGATGTTATGAATGATGGAGTGGTAGATATAGTGAATCCAAAGATCACTAAGACCATTTTTAATTTGATGAGTAGCATACAAGCAACCAAAGATGCTAAAAAGAAACCATTTACCTCCAAACCTATTGGAGGCACATCCAACAATAAACCCTAGATTACTAAACCCAAAGTGTATTTTTACACCCTTAGGAAAACCTCTTGAAGTGGTTTTCAAAATGTTATTGCAAAACAATGTCATAAGTCTACTCGATAACTCAAGACCCTATGATCTAGCCATGTTGGTGGAATGAGAACAATTGCTATGAATTTCACCAAAACAAAGGGAATAAGACTGGAAACTATTGGAAGCATGAATTTTGATTATATTCCTATTGGGGATATTGTAGATATGTTACTACGATGATATGTTACATTTATGACTGAGTTTTTCATTGATGTCAACATAGTAGTTTTATGTGGTACCTAATAGAAGAACAATGGAAAGATCAAGTTAGTACAGATAACTAGTTGAGTATTATCATTATCCAAGGTTATGGGAGATACTTTTAAGTATCTAGTACATGCAATTAGCATTGGATGAAGAAATCTTAAGTTTGGAAGAAGTTATGTAAGTTTTGGTGATGTCAGTTCTAAGATAGAGCTTTATAGAGGCATGTTCTAGTAAACTTGTTATATCTCTTAGTAGAATTGTTATTCTAAGAATCAAGATTGAGAATGTGTAGAAGACATGTTGATGATGACACGGTTAAGCTTTCTCATCATAATATTGTGTGTATATAAATTTATTCAAGTTGCAAGTTGGAAGATTAATGTTTTTGATTAGGAAAACAGGTTTTACAAGGATCCTGAAACCCAAAATTTTACAGCAGAAAATAACTTAAAACTGAAAAGATAGAAAAAAAGCTACCTCAAAAGGCCAGAAACAAAAAGGCCCAAAGCTTGAGAAACAAAAGCCAGGAACAGAGCCTGGCGGGCAAACTAGTGTCCCTTCTTTTCCATTGCCTGCAGGGTTTCTGCAACGTCGCTTTCCTTCTGGTTGGCCTCTTCCTCCTGGATCCTGGGGGGAAATGCTTCTGGTCCCCCTGAATTTCCTAGTTTCCAGTCTCTTTTTTGGAAGATTAATGTTATTACTAAGTGTAACATGTTCTTAACGTGGTCCTATAATGATTAATTGAGAAGGTCTAACAAACAACTCAAAGAATTATTTTATGGACTTAGTATAAAGGAAGGACATTTTCATTTATCATTATAGATATGTAGATGACATGAAGAATTGAAAGTAGAAAAAAAAGCACAATGCGAAGTTGAGCAGAGCAAAGCGAAAGTGAAGGAAACTTTATTGTTGAGGTTTTATTGTGTGATTTGAGGTTTAATATTTGGATATGAGGTTCATGACCTGGTCTACAAGGTCTGCAAGTGAATGGTTCAATTGATAGAATAGAGGAAGGAGGAACTTAATAGTAGATCACCTATTTGGGTAGTGAGCTTTTCTTGTAATTAAAATTTCATGTTTGGGCAGTGACTACAAACCTAACAGGGTTGACACAAATCCTAATAGGGTTAGAATCTCCTAACAAGGACTCTATCTACTAAATATTGTAATAGACTCCTGATAGGATCCATCCTCTAACAAGGAATATTTATATTAGTACATCATCTTGTGGGCATCATTGGCACTGAGGTTTTCCCTCTAATCAAGGGTTTCCCTAGTTAACATATCTGGTGTTATTGTCTATGTGCATCTTGTTATGGTTGTTGTTTACTTTGGTTGAATCCATAAGGTTGTTTAAGGATAATAAATGTTTTAATTTTTGGATAATTGATTGGCCTCCCCCCACCCTAGTTATTTTGGTGGACTGTTGTTTCTAACAATTGGTATCAAAGCATTAGGTCCTTGAAGATAAAGTTTAACAACTTTGGGAGATCCATGGTGAGCATGTTCAAGAAAGATAGTCTGAAGTTCAATGGAACAAATTATGATAGCTTGAAGGAAAAGATGAAGACACATCTATTGTGTGTGGGTTTGGGATATTGGATCGTGACAAAAACATTGAAAAAAATCATTATTGAAAAAGATTTGGAATCTTATGCTGAGGATGAAAAAGATCTTTTTATGTGTGACATGAGAGATAGAGAAGCACTATTGATTGCACTCCCTAATATTGAATACAATCGATTAAAGTCACTTGTTACTTCACATTTGATTTGGAAAGCTTTGGAAACTAGTTTTGAAGGCAATGAACATTCTAAGAAATTGAGACTACAGAATTGGATTTGTGAATTTCAAGATTCTAAAATGATGGAAGATGAATCTATAAGATCATATGTAGGAAGAATATCAGAAATTGTTGTAGGTATTAAATCTCAAGGAGGAACTAAAGAAGAGTATGAGGTCATGTGGAAGATATTGAAGACTTTAACACCATTGTTCAAATCAGCAGTTCAAATGATACAGTTGTTGATATCTTGCACCAAAGATTTCACAAAGGAGACATTGCTTGGAAGACTTAAAGAAATTGAGAATGAGCTTAGATAGTCTGGAGAATTGATCATAATAGAAATAGCTTTTAGTGCCTTGAATATTTGACCTTCATTGATTCTTTTAATCCACCTACAAACAAGTAGGTGATTCTTTCTTAAGATAATTTTGGTACCATGGTTGCCAATCTCTTAAACTGAGTAGGAAATTCCTCTGTTGACCCTTCTTGTTTAAGATATTGGTCTGCCAAAAAGATTTGGATTTCCAGAATTACTTTGATCACAGCTTTCTTAGCATGCAAGTCTATCTACATCTTTTAATCGTAGTAGACATGATGGTTGTTATAGCCTCTCCACTAAAAAAAGATACTAGTGGCTATTGGTTTGCCAAAAAGATTTGGATTCCCACAATTACTTTGATCGCAATTTTCTCAGCATGTAGGTCTGTCTACATCTTTTAATCATAGTAGACACGATTGTTGTTATAGCTTCTCCACTAAAAAAAGATATTAGTGGCTATTCAACCACCAATTTAGTTTTCCACTTAAAAAAGATATAGAGATAATGATATAATATCGATTAAAGTATGGAAGGAAATATATTTGTAGCAATCAATCTCGAGGGCCCTTAGTTATTATGGTCAAACTACGATTATTGATGGAAATAAATTGATAGAGAAACATATGATTATCAAGGAGCACAAGTGCTAGAGGAGATTTTGCTAGTAGTAGCAAATCTGATGAGGATAGAAAGATTGAAGAAGGAGTCGCCCTTCTAGTAAGAAGAGAAAAATACGGTAAGAAAATCTTTAAATGTTGGACTTGTAATGAATTTGGTCATTATGCATCTCAGTTTCCTAAATGAGAGAAAGGGTATAAAGGAAATTATAAACCTAGAAAAGCTAAAGAGTGTATGTATGCAAATGAAGAAGATGAATCTGATTAACAAGCAATAAGTGCTAGTGATGATGAAATAGGATTTGTAGAAATCAAAGAAGAAAGCCCAAAGAAAATAGCTTTGGTATCACAAGTTGAATAGAAATCTGATTGGATAAGTGATAGTGGTTGTTCACATCATATGACTGGTGATATGAACAAGTTTTTTGACTTCAAAAGTCAGGATGGAAGCATTTTTAGAGTTGGAAACAATGTAGCATGCCAAGTTAAAGATATTGGATCTATAACTCTTGATGGTAAAACTAACACTGAGGATGTATATTTTGTTGGTGGTTTGAAGTACAATATTCTAAGTTTTGGACAAGTAGTGGATAAAGTTTATCAGTTACAGCTCACAAAAAAGACATGCATGATCAAAGACAAAGATGGAAAGGTAATTGGAATAGGAACCAGATCTAGAGGTAATGTATTTTAGTTGAATCCTACTAAAATGACATGTTTGGTTACAAAGGTAGATGATAGTTGGTTATGGTATAAGAGATTTTATCATATAAACTTTGACAGTATTATGAAGACTAGTAGTATGTTTGTAGTTAGAGATTTGCCTAAGATTATAAAACCTTCTAATACAATTTGCAAGGAGTGTGTTTTGGAAAAGCATAATAGAACTTCGATTCCCTGCAAGAAGTTTACTACTATAAAAAAATTGGAGATTGTACACACAAATCTTAGCGGTCCTATGAAGACTAAAGGATTCTATGGTGAAAGATATTTCATGATTTTAGTTGATGACTTTTCTAGAATGATGTGGGTTGCATTTCTTAAAGAAAATTTTGAGGCATTTAATAAGTTTAAGATATTCAAGAATAGAGTTGAGAATGAATCAGGCATGGAGATTAAATTTTTGAGATTAGATAGAAGAGGAGAATTTACTTCAAATGAGTTTAACATGTTTTGTGAATAAAATGGAATCAAAAGACAGTTATTAGCTCTAAAAACCCCTGAACAGAATGGTATAGCAAATAGAAGAAATAGATTAGCAATAGAAGCTACAAGAGCTATGTTAGCTGAGAATGAAGTATCCAAGATGTTTTGGAGAGAAGCTATGAATACAATAGTCTACACTTTGAATAGAGTACAGGTTAGAAAAGACACAAACAAGACCCCTTATGAACTGTGGTTTGGTCACTCATCTACAATTAAGTATTTCAAAATTTTTGGTAGTAAGTGTTATATCAAAAGAGATGATGATATTGGTAAGTTTTATGCTAGAAGTGATGAAGGTATGGTTCTTGGTTATTCATTGAAAAGAAAGGCTTATAGATGCTACAATAAGAGAACCAAGACTATTATGGAAAGTGCAAATGTGAGAGTTGATGAGAAATTCATGATACAAGAAAGAATAGTTGATTGAAATTTAGATGATGATGTTATTACTAAACCAAGGAATGATGAAGTATTTCTTGAGACTAACAGTATTTTTTAGAATGAAGGAGAGCCAAGGTAGGAACAAAGCTCAGAACCTTCAGTAGAGCCAAGAGTTGAGATAATAACTCCTACTTTGGGAAAGAATATGATAAAGAATCACCCATTTGAGAAAATCATCGAAAGCAAAGATAAAGGCATGATGAAAAGAAGCAGAGTCAATGAAGAACTATGTTTGATATCTCAAGTTGAACCTAAGAATGCAGATGAAGCATGTAAAAATGATCATTGGAAAAAAGCTATGAAAGAAGAATTGGATCAGATATTAAAGAATAAGACATAGGAATTGGTCCCCAGAACAATAGACAAGAACGTGATAGGAACTAAATGGGCATTCAGGAACAAGATGAATGAAAAAGGAGAAGTTGTAAGAAACAAAGCAAGATTGGTATGTGAAGGTTACTTATGGGAAAAAGGAATAGACTATGATGAGACCTATGCTTCTGTGGCTAGAATAGTAGCAGTAAGATTATTCTTAGCATATGTAGCATATAAGAAATTCAAAGTATATCAGATGGATGTCAATTTAGCATTTCTGAATAGAGAACTTGAGGAAGAGGTATACATTGAATGGCCTGAAGGTTGTTTTTTAATAGATGACAAGGGCATAGTATGTAGATTGAAGAAAGCATTGTATGGCTTGAAGCAAGCACCTAAAACTTGGTATGCAATGTTGGATAAGCATTTGAAAAATCTTGGATATAGCAAAGGTATGGAAGATAGTAATCTCTGTTGGAAAGAAATTGATGATAGACTAATGATTTTGGTAATATTTGTTGATGATATCATATTTCGAGGAAATGATGAGGAAAGTGAAAAGTTTGCAGAAGAAATGAAGAAAGAATTTGAGATGAGTATGATAGGAGAAATTAAATATTTTCTAGATTGCAGATTGTACAGAATAAGGAAGCAATCTTTATTTCTTAGATTAAGTACTTGAAGGATTTACTGAAAAGGTTTGGTTTGGAAACAAGTAAATCTATTGAAATATCTATGGTAATTAGACACAAGTTATTTACAAAGGATGAGACACCTACTATGAGCAAAAGAAGTACAGATCTATGATCGAAGGTTTACAATATCTAACTCACACAAGCTCAGATATAGAAAATGCAGTTGGAATTGTTGCAATATTTCAAGCTGATCCCAAAGAAGCACATTATGCAGTAGTCAAAAGGATATTTAGATATATGAAAGGAACACTAAAGTTTGGATATTGGTATGATAGATATAATGATTTCACTCTAAGTGCTTATACTAATGTTGATTAGGTAGGTAGTATGGATGACAAAAAGAGCACCAGTGGTGGAGCCTTCTTTCTTGGAGGAACATTGGTTTCTTGGTTGAGCAAGAAGCGGGATTGTACCTCACAAAGTACAATAGAAGCATAATATGTTGCAGCAATAAACAATTGTAATCAAGTTGTTTGGATGAAGTAGATGTTGAAGCATATAAGGATAGAATTCAGTGAAACTTTTGTCATACATTGTGAGAATACAAGTATAGTAAATATGTCTAAGAATCTAGTGTTGCATTCAAAGACTAAGCAAATTTCTATCAAGTATCAAATGTTGAGAGAGAAAGTTGCAGAAAAGGAAATTAGATTGGAATATGTGAGCACTAAAGACTAGATTGCAAACATATTCACTAAGCCTCATCCCAAAGAGACTTTTGAGTATTTGTGAGGTATGCTAGGGGTTATGACCCTTTCTACATCAAAGTAGAAGATGTAAGAGTGCATCAGTCTAGTGTGAAAGAGCACCATTGTTTGTCTGGACTAAATGTTGATGTTTCATGTATGGGGTAGTATCTGTGATGGATAAAGTCATCAAGGACTCTTGTTGGATGTTGTTTTTTAATAGTGTCTTTGGATACTTGAGATAGTAAGAATTAGTTGTTGTAGAGTTTGATGGATGATAAAACCATTGATATTGATGTCAATGGGGGAGAAGATTAACATGGAAAATAGTTTGGGAGAATGATTGATGAAGAGGATTTGAAAAGAGAGGTTGACAATCTTTAATAGTTGGTATTCTTGGAACTAGATGTTTTTCATATATGTTGCCATCAATGCCAAAGGGAGAGATTGTTGGAAGCCATGAATGCTGATGATATTCCTATGGGGGAGTATTGTAGATATGTTACATTCATGACTGAGTTTTTCATTGATGTCAACATAGCAATTTTCTGTGGTATCTAGCAGAAGAATAGTAGAAAGATCAAGTTAGTATGGATGGCTAGTTGAGTATTCTTACAATCTGAGTTTATGGGAGATACTTTTGAGTATCTAGTATATGTAGTTAATGTCATATGAATAAATGTCAAGTCTAGAAGAAGTTATGTAAGTTTTGGTGATGTTTGTTCTAAGATAGAGTTTATAGAGGCATGTTCTAGTAAACTTGTTATATCTCTTGGCAGAATTGTCATTCTAAGAATTGAGGTTGAGGCTATGTAGAAGACATGTTGATGATGATGTGGTTAAACTAGCTCTTCATAATATTGCATGTATGAAAATTTAGTCAAGTTTCAAGGTAGAAGATTAATGTTATTGCTAAGTGTAACATGTTCTTAATGTGGTCCTATAATGATTAATTGAGAATGTCTAACAACTAACTTAGAGAATTGTATTATGGACTTGGTATAAAGGAAGGACATTTTACTTTATCATTATAGATATGTGGATGACATGAAGAAGTAATTGAAAGCAACAAATAGAGTGGAATGCAAAGTTGAGCAAAGCAGAGCGAAAGTAAATGAAACTTGATTACTAAGGTTTTATTGTGTGATCTAAGGTTTCATATTTGGATCCAAGGCTCATGACCTAGACTACAAGGTTTGATAGTGATTGGTTTGATTGATAGAATAGAGAAAGGAGGAACTTAATAGTAGATTACCTATTTGGATGGTGAGCTCTTCTTGTAATTGAAATTGCATGTTTGGGCAGTGGGCTCTTCTTGCATATATTGTACTACAACTCCTAACAAGGTTGACAAAACTCCTAATAGAGATTCAAAGTCTCCTAATAGGGACTCTATGTACTAAATGTTATAATATACTCCTAATAGGGTCCATCCTCTAACAAGGAATATTTATATTAGTACATCATCTTGTGGGCATCATTCCCACTAGGGTTTTCCCTCTAATCAAGGGTTTCCCTAGTTAACATATTTGGTGTAATTGTCTATGTGCATCTTGTTATGGTTGGTGTTTACTTTGGTTGAATGGATAAGATTGTTTAAAAATAATAAATATTTTAATTGTTGGATAATTGATTCACCCCCCACCCTCAATTATCTTGGTGGATTATTGTTTCTAATAGAAACTACATAAAACTTAAACACACAATCCAGGATCTCATAGAATCTTGAAAGGTGGTAGTTGATGGACATAATGTGAAAAGTGATCATAAGGCTTTAAAAGAACCTTTCCTAAGTATGAGATAGGGGAAGGGTCTAAATCCAAGAATACTTTAAAGGTTAATTACATGTACTTGAATAATGACAATGTGATTCACATGGTAGAACCTATTGAAACAAAGTATTATAACATGATTTTTTAAAGGACCTAAATGAAATTTTGAAACAACAAAAGTTATAAAACGATTGAAAGAAAATATTGGTCTCAAAAGTGTTGGACCCTTATCAACTAATCAAGCTCCAAAAGATAAACTGACTACTATAACTACAACCAAAACTTTGAAAGAAGCATCGTCCTTTGGAGAAAAAAAATTTACAACATCCTTTAATAATTATATCATACCAATGTGTAGAACACAAGCTTTGAACTAATGAAAATTTCTCCTAAACATAGGGAAATCTTGGATAATACCCTCGTAGAAGAAAATATGCCTAAAGAATTAGACTTGGATTGGTTTTGATCTATGGAGGAACACTTAAATTCACTGCATGACCTTTCATTCTCCAAAGAAGGTGATAACTCACTAAGTCACCCACATAATCAAGCCTTGCATATTGAAGTCACAATCCACAAGTCTTGCATCAAGCATGTGCTAATTGATGGAGGATAAATTCTTAACATTTGTTCCTATAATCTAATCTAACAATCTGACTTCTTTGAACATGCTATAGATCCTCAAAGAAAGATAAAAATGAAAGCATGTGATGATGAAGAGAGGACCTCAAAAGGACTTGTAGTACTTCCAATCAGAGTAGGACCAGTAGAAAAGGATATAACTTTTCAAGTGCTAGATACACCTTTTTCTTACAACATCTTGCTATGACATCCATGGATACATGAAATGCAAGTTATACCTTTAACATATCATTAATACATAAAGTTTCCTCACAATGGAGTAGAGGTGTCTATATCTATTGACTTAAGAATTGCATGCAATACACTAAGACAATGTGGTGACACTTTAGTACCAAACAATAGGGAACATACTAGAAACTATGAGGCTAAGATGAACGATATGGAAAAGTCTCTGAATTTGAAGGATACTAGAATGGGGAATTATTCACTGCCATTGTTGTCTCTAACATCACTAGCTCCATCTCCTCGACATTGTGGAAAGCTTTCTAAAATTACCAAACCTTCAAAGGCAAAACGTTAAACTATCCATAATGGTACCTACATACAAGAAACGATAGCCATAGAAGATGAAGAGGAAGAACGAGTTGTTCTATATTGGTTGTATAAGGAAGAAAATGATGATAAAGATGTAGCACACTATGACATGTTGTCAAACAAACATGGTTAGGTACACAAGATAATGAAAATAATGGGATACAAAGGAGAATGTCATGTTGGTAAAAATAACAAGGGCTTGATAGATCCCATTGACGCAAATTTTAGAAGACCTAATGATACTGCTAGTCTAGGCTTTAAAAAGACACCATTTTACACGAAAAAGAGGAATTTTATATCAGCCCCAGATAAAATAATAGAGATCTCAGACGAGGAAGAAACCTTTCCTTACCCAACCCCATAGGACGTATCTGACATGCTCCATGACAATGTTGAGCAAACTACACAAGTGAACAATGATGAAAGAAATAGTAATTCTAATGGAACAACACAGGTAACTGGGTTGATCTATGAAAGATTGTGTGCAATGCAAATAATTGATTATGGTATGAGGGAAAGTTATATGTGCCTTCTCAATTTCAAGTCCAAATTTAGGCAGAAATACCTGGTCATAATCAACCCATAGAAGTAGCTAAAAAGGATCTAGAGGATGGTGAAAGTGATGATTGGGTACCAATGACTATAGGAGAATATTTTAATCTACCACCTTGTAGTATTGATTCTCATGAATATGAGTATGAATCACTCTCAGATGCTACTACCACCAAAAAGGAAATAGTTGAGGCTCACACCTATGAAAACCATCTTGAGCTAGGAAAAGGTTCTATTGTTAGTGATTTAGGTTCTACTTATGTTAGTGTGTCCAATATTGATAATATTAGGACTCCTAGTGATTTGAACACACCTATGGATATGATCTCTTTAAGACTCAACTTGATAATCCACACTTTTAACAAACTCACCATGAACACAATTGAACTCATTGATTCTCTTCCCCTCATACATCCTAAACTTATTGAATAGAACTCTGATCTAATAGCCTTTGAAGTCCCAAAATTCCAAAATGAATATGCTCTATCCTATTACCTTAACGTCGTTTAACTTGTGACATATTCTACTAGTGATTCTAACATAAACATGACGAAGGAAAATATCAAATACCTCAGTCAAAAGATCAAGAGAAAAAAGAATAGATGATCTGATGGTGAAAACCACATTGTGTTGAGATCAGAACCAAAGATAGTAAAGAAAAAGGGCGTATGTAAAGGTGAAAATCTCATTGAGGTGCCTAAAGATGAGATATTTAATGTTCTCTTGAGTTACTTTCCGGAGACAAATAAATTAGGGCATGCATGGATTTTAGAGATCGAAACAAGGCTTATCTAAAGGATGACTTTCCATTTCCAAATATAGACATGATAGTGGACATGATAGCTAGATATGAGATGCACTCACTAATGGATGGATTCTCATGCTATAATTAGATCAAGATTACACCTGAAGATTAGGAGAAGATGAATTTTACATGTGTATAGGAAACATTATGTTGGACTGTCAAGTCATTTGGTCTTAAGAATGATAAAGTGACATACCAAAATGTGATGACTACTATATTCCATGATATGATGCACATAAAAATGGAAGACTACATGGATGATATTTTGGAAAAATCAATGGAAAGAATGACACATATGATAGATCTAGGTTTGATCTTAGATAGAATAGAAGAAATCAAACTAAGGCTTAATCCCAAGAAATGTTCATTTGGGGTTTATATGTAGCAAGCTAGTAGGCTACATTGTATCAACAAAAGGAATCAAGGTTGATCCCGAGAAGGTACAAACAATCATGGACATGCAAACACCTCATAACTTTAGTCAAATGAGAGGATTTCAAGGGAGACTACAATCAATTAGGCGATTCATTGCACAATTTGCAAACAAGGCATAATCATTTACAAAAAACTCTACATAAAGGGATTGAATGCAAATGGAATGATGAGTGTGAAAATAGCTTAAATCAACTAAAATAATATTTCACAAATCCACCAATTTTAATGCCCCCTATTCAAGGAAAAATATTGATTCTATGAGAATCAACTACTGCATCAACACTAGAGGCACTCCTAGCACAAGAAGATGAGAACAAGAAAGAAACAACCATATACTACATAAAAGAAAGATTGACTTCATATGAGATGAAATATAAAATAATTGAAAAGGCTTGTATGACAGTGCTCTTTTCTTCTCAAAAGTTGAGACACTACATGTTCGTACATTCTATCAAACTAGTTACAAAGATTGATCCACTGAAGTATCTACTAAATAAAGCAACACTAATTGGATGGCTAGCCAAATTGATCATGATATTAAGTGAGTTTGACATTGAATACTTTGACTAAAAGGATATAAATGGGTAGGTAATTGTTGATCAATTAGTAGAAGCTCCATTACAGGATAATCAACCAATGAACATAGAGTTTCCTGATGAATCCATCATGCATGTGAAACAAAAAACATGGAAAATGTATTTTTATGGTTCATTCACTCAATAAGGATTAGGTGTTAATACTTTTTTTAACACGCCACAATTTTTTTTCTCTACCAATTGCATACAAGATACTATTCCCATGTATGAATAATATTGTTGAATATGAAGCATTAATTAATGGTATGAGAATAGCTATCAAATGGAGGGTAGATAGATTACATGTATATGGAGACTCTCAACTCTTAATCAATTAGGTAAATGACATCTATCAAACAAAAGATGAGAAACTCTTACCATATAAAAGAATGGTATATGATCTCAAGAAGTACTACCCTTGTATAGTCTTCCAACAAATTCCAAGGAAAGAGAACAAAGATGTGGATTCCATGGTGACACTTGCTTCAATATTACAAATACTAGAAAAGGATTCACACTATGAGTTCTTAGTAGAAGAGATACACTAAGCTATCCATGATTCACCTGACTCTTAGATGATCTATTTTGTCATTGCACATGAATTATCTTGCTACCATCATTTATATTCTTATCTTTGAGACCAAACCATTCCTAAAAAAGTAACTAAAAGAGAGAGACGTAACCTTATTCATAATGTTGCACAATATGTAGTCATAGATGACGAATTATACAAATAGGGACTGGATGGTACATTACTTAGGTGTTTAGAACATGAAGAGTCTAAACACATATTAGTAGATGTACATGAAGGCATGCAATTAGTGCCAAGATACATGAGAATCTGATCAATTCTCGTGTTATAGAGCTTATACCCTTCATCACCCTTTGGCCATTTCAAAAATGGGCATTTGAATTGATTGGACAGATATACCCATCATCCTCTAATGGGCATAATTTTATCATCACTACAATAGAATAATTCACAAAGTGGGTAGAGGTAGTACCTCTAGTAGAAGCCGCTAGTAAACAAGTAGCTATGTTCAATTAGTGCCAAGTCATGCAATTAGTGCAAGTAAACTTAGTCATGCCAAAAATGGAGAAATACATTATTTAGTTTCTCAAGTCATGCAATTATTGCTAGATACATGGGAATCTGATCCATTCTCATGCTGTAGAGCTTATACCCTTCATCACTCTTTGGCCATTTCAATAATGGGCCTTTGACTTGATTAGACAGATATACCCGTTATCCTCTAATGAACATAATTTTATCATCACTGCAACAGAATACTTCACAAAGTGGGTAGAGGCAATACCACTTGTAGAAGTCACTAGTAAATAAGTAGTTATGTTCATCTTGAACTATATCATTTGTAGTTATGGTATCCCCTCATCCATTGTCATAGATAATTGGGGGCAATTAAAGAATAAAGATCTAAAACAATTATGTTCAAAATTAAATATCAAACATCATTGGTCATCCATTTACTATCCTCAAGGTAATGGACAAGTAGAAGCATCAAACAAAAACTTGTTGAAAATCCTACATCAGACAATCAACAAATGGGGAAGGGACTAACACTCTCAACTTAATCCATCTCTTTGAGCATACAGAACTAGCATCAAAACACCAAGGCAACCCCCTTTTCTTTGGTATATGGAGCAGATGTTATGCTTCCAATTGAGGTTGAGATTCCTACTTTGTGAGTCTCTCTAAAGGGCCTTGTCACTGATGATGACTATAGAATATCTTGATTGCAAGAGCTAGAACTACTGGATGAATGTTGTCAAACAGTGTTCGATCACCTAAGAGCTTATCAAAAGTGGATGTCAAAGAGCTATAATAAGAGAGTATGATCAAGGGAATTACAAGTAGGTGATCTTGTTCTGAGAGAAAACCCACAAAATCAACATAATATAATTTAGAAGGGTAAATTTGAACCAAACTGGTTGGGATCATACATTCTTATTGAGGTTTTTAGGTCAGGGGCATATTAGTTGTCAACAAAAAAGGGATAAGTCCTCAAAGAATCTACCAACACCCTCCATCTAAAGAGATTCTACAATTAATGTCCTAAGAAGCTATCTATACAAGTCCTAAGAAAAGTCTAAAAATCGCAAAAAGTCCTAAAAAAATTAATCATCCTAGTGAAAACCTAGAAAATGGGCACCTTGGTGATATCAAAAAAAGAAGAAGTTATTTTCTTACAAGTCTTTGCTACGTTCGTGTGCTTTTCTTTCATACCTTTCCTGCTTTCACTTCTTGCTTTAGCTTGTGCATACAATTCAGTCACTTTCATGACCCTGCTCAAATCATCATAGATTGAAATAGATCAAATTATAGAAATGGGGGAATCAACCTATACATAGGGGGCAAGGTCTTGAACATCTAGTCTAGTTTTCCTTCTCTCAATTCTTGTGCATGCACTCTGAGTCAGACAACTATCTCCTAACCATCTTTAAAAGAAGGCGTTCTAACCTTCATTTCTCATGTGAAATTGAAGAGTAAGATTATAATTTTGGATTCTCTAGACATAATGTGCATCAAACTTTGCTAAGATTATTTCTTTGGTATATCATATAGATTTCATTATCATCCATCTCTTATTCATCTAGTTTTCATACACAATTGCATACAAAAATACAAAAAAAAAAAAAGATAGCTTAGATTTGCATTCATACTAAAATCCTTCATTTCAATAGTGTTTATTCACTGATATAGCTTCAAATATGAGAGCTATAAACTCTTATCTATTATAAGGCAATGAGTCACTTTCGCATGATATTTTTCATATTGTTTGTTTTCTTGATTTAACGAACCATGTATATAATGACTTGTTAAAGTGTAGTGTTTGTAGTTAAAGGAACCATCTTTCACATGCATAGTAAGTGGTCTTAGCCTAACCACTAAAATAAATTCCCTAAAGTGTGTTTGATTGCTTAGGGAGTCATTCTAGGAGCTGGCAAGAAGTTGCCTAGGATTGGACAAAAGTTGTTATGTATTGGCAAAAGTTGCCTGGTTGGGTCGAA
Source organism: Cupressus sempervirens (assembly GCA_028749045.1). NCBI lineage: Eukaryota > Viridiplantae > Streptophyta > Pinopsida > Cupressales > Cupressaceae > Cupressus > Cupressus sempervirens. The sequence continues at coordinate 475,691,323 of CM053785.1, read as the reverse complement.
CTTGATCAAATATTGACCTTGACTCCTAAATGGGTGAAAATGTGTAAAAATTATTTAGATATGCTATTGATACCTAATTGGGTCCATTTGAGGCAAAAGGGATTGATAAAATTCTCAAAATGCAAAATTTGCAAAATTTGTCATTGCAAGAAATGACAACATTTGAGAAACGATCCAAGATTTAGTTATGGGTTAGTTTAGATAGGTTATGCATGTCTAACTGAACTTTATAATCTCATTTTAGACTATATTTATGGGTTGGAGTTCCCATTTTATATTTTTGGAGTGTGAATAAAGAAAATTGTTATTGCATTTCCAGTTACAGTTGTCTTGCAACTCAAACATCTAAAGTTAAATGGATTGATCTGAGTAACTTGGTTACATATTTTGGAAGTGTATTTTAAAGGGCTAACTTTGAGCATGATTTGGGATTCATGTCTTATAATTTGGATAGTGTAGAATGAACCTTTGTGTTTTGTATAGTTCACTATCCTGATTGGAGTTGGTAGCATAGAAATGGCTCTAGAATAATTTCTACTAGTTAAACCTCCATGGTCATTGGAAATTTGTGATAAAATTGTACATACATTTAAATATGTTTTTTGGAGTCATTTTTTCATGGTTTTCTATTTTTACCATCAAGCCCTAGGCAAGGCCTAGTGTGCTCGACTAGGAGATTTGATGCTTGCAGAGTTCAATGAAGGAGGAATATGATTGGTTTGTGCCAATCAAGAATTGGAATGTGTATTGAATTTAAAGAAGGTCCTATGAATAGGATTTGAGGGAATTTTGAGGTCATTTTCAACCTCTTGAGGCTATGAAAGGTCAGAAAACAAGGGTAAACTTGAAACCCTTATAAATAGGCACAATTCTAGGAAGGCACTCTATGAACACTTTAAGGGTCCAAAGCCTAGAAAATATTCAAGTACTTTGAAAAGGGTATCAAGGACATATATTGGTTTGGGGCCTTGTTAAGGAAATTTGTGAGTTGATAAAACATGTATAAGGAGGCCTAATTGGGGCTCAAGGGCTACTAGCCCTAAACAAGGATTTTGAGGATATCGATGAGAAAACATGAAAAATGTGACAAGCTATGATCTAGAAGGTATCAAGATTTATCAAATGAAGCTATATGGGATCCCTACAACCTACCATACTAAGGTTGACATCCTTGGAGAAGCTAGTGTAGATGTGGTGTATTGAAGTGGTGACTTGGAGTGAGTGTAGAGTGGGATGTAGATTGATAGTGAGGACATTAAGAAGGATTTTTTTCTTAGAAACATATCCTTGAGTGGGGTCCAATGAGAACCCTAGGAAGGAAAAAGAGTGATCCTTGAGTAGTCTTATAAGTGAGCTAGGGCAAGTGATAAGGTCTCTCCCTATCACTGATTAAGATAGAAAAAGTCTACAGAATATAGTGTACTTATGCTATTTACCAATAGTGTGTTATGTATTTAATTTTTGTAGATTTCAAGTACAATCCAAATGAGGATTCAGTGTTCCTCGACTTCTCACCCAAACCCAATATATGAACATTATGACCTTCCAATATATACATGTTCTCTTTCTTGACTTCCAGGGAAGCTCACTCCAACAAGTAGGTTTAGGAGAAATGGCGCAAATTGTAAGTAACCTAATAGGTATAAATATGAATGAGAATATATTCAAGAATTGGGCTTTGCAATCAAATAGTTGAATTAGATGGTAGCCATTGAAAATATCTCATTTTTTACTTACAGGTTTGATTCTTATCTCAACACAAGCTAAGAATGACCAAATATTTTGCACGGTTGGGATCAATAATCAAGTTAGATGTGTGAAAAATAAATTAACAACTTATTTTATATAGGAATTTTTTGAATTGGGATTGATAATAGAGTTAGATTTGTGAAAATTAAATTAACAACTTAGTTTATATATGAGTTTTTCAAATTTTGCTTGATAAATTTTCAATCAGTTTCCATTGTATGGATGTTGACGTGTAAGCTGATCCATTTGTACATCATTATTTTTGGTCTCATGTTGAAAAATGATGGAAATTTTGAGGCATGTAGTTCTGACTTATATTTAGTTTCTTAATTAAGACATGCTTATGTGTTCCTTTTGTATTTTCAATTTTATTTTTTGTTGTATAATTGTATTTAAGCAGTTTTAATAAATGTAATTAATTTTTTTAGGACTTCTATTTAGGGGGCTTGGAGACAATATTTCTTTTTGGTGAAATATATTTAATTTTATATTTAAAATAAAAGTATCTTTTAACATTTTAAAATTTCTTATTAATATTATAATATATTTAGAAAAATAATAAAGTCATCATGTTGAATGATATTTAGCTCTTATCTTTTCTCAGAATCTTTACACTATAACAATTAGCAAATGTTGTGGTTGAAATTGTTATTTGGGTCTTCCATAATTGAAACACCCACTAATGTCATTTAGCCAATATTGTCTCTCTGGCTAGATTTTTAGAATTCTTTATAATTATAGAGCAATTCCTTACCTTGAAGTTGTCAATCATATCAAGCTTCCATAGAAATGAGGAGCCATTAAATTGTTGATATTTTAGAATGCTAGAAGAATGGAATCTCTGCCTCAACCAAGATTTTAGTTTCAATGCTATTAGCAATAAATGAATATGATTACTTGTACATCTAATTTCCCTTATTGATGATGTTATGATGATAAAGAATTTGATGTATTTGTTGCATTAAAGTTGTGTCATTTCTCCCAAACAACTTAAGCTCCTTATGATGTCTCTTACATCTCAACTTGAGTGGTCTTCCCTATTTGTGGGGCTGCATCATGCTTCATTTTATTTTCTTTAAATGTTTATCACATTATCTGCTATGTCACACCAAATTTATTTTTAGCCGCTATGTCATACCAAAATTATTTAGCACTATTTAGAATTGAAAAATAGTTTGTAGCTATTTTTTCCCAATGATAACAAATGCAACTTATGCATTGTATCAACATTGAGAGCATGACATTCCATTTTGCTGTAACTTTTCTTTTCTTTTATAAGTGTGTATACTATGGGGAATTATTAAATGCTCATATTTGAATGGGACTTTTTGACTTTCTATTCATAAAATGTTCCAACAATGTCTTATTGACCATTTTCTTAAATTATTTAGAAAACCTTAGGATTCCTTCCTTATAATGTGTATGAAAAAATGATATAGAATCATCAACATGGGAAAAATTAATTGAGGAAATTTTTTATATAATTTATACTAGAAAAGAAAACTTAGTGTTGGCTATGAACTAATGTCACTTTTTTTCTAAAATATTTTCACGACAAAAATTGTGTGCAAATTAAAAACTTAGGTAATGTGTCTGTAATGACAATTGCCTTGCTAAGTATGTGATGCCATGTTGCTCAATAATGATTACCAATACTCAACAACACTGTTTTGTTTTGTTATCTTGTTAATATTGCCAGTAAACACTAGTTCAAATGATTAACATGAATGGTGCATGTTAATGTTTTGTTAGTTTCTTATGCCATTGGGATTCTTATGAAAATATAGAAAAAATTCCCCTTATATTTTATTGAGAAAAAAAACTTCCCTTTATATTTTATTGAGAAAAGAGAGTTAAGGTTTAAAAGAAAATATAAGTCTAAACCATTTCTTGGGGAGTAGTATCACAATTATGCTTCATCCATACAAAGAGCATTATTGTTCCATAAAAAAAACTTATTTCTGTTCTCTATTATTGACCATGAGGTTGGGAAAAGATTAATAGAATTTACATAAATCTATAGGTGTTGGACCTTTTTAATAATGATGGTTAATTTGGAATGTGGGTGGTAAAGCTCTCTTATTTCTCTCTTTTCCTCTTAGAAAGGCGTGTGTAGTTAGTTGAACTATTTTTGTAGAAATTAAAATTTTAGATTAGATGTGTTTCTCAGGGAAGATAATTATTTTATTATCATTTTCTACAAATTAAAGTGTGAAAATGGTTGTAACTTTGACTTATTTTGATGAAAGAGATCTACATATGACTTTAAATAAAAATAACTACAAACTAAAAACAAATAAGGTGGAAAAAATAGAATCATGTCCTGAAGCCATCTAAATTAGGCAGAGTCAGAAAAAGAAAAGCATGTTGTACCTAAAAAATAAACAACTACAACAAAAAAATATTGTATCATAAAGTCATTATTTGCACATTTGGTTTTATGGGTCGTTGTATTTTCTAGATTGTAAAATCCTATATTTTGACATGTGAAACAATACATAATTAGGTGTCATATGTTATGGTAGATGATGGTGCATAATTGTGAATTTGTAGAATTGGATCACGGTTGCATGATTTTTTTAGAATTGGATCATGATTGCATGATTTTCAATTAGTACATTATTTGTTATCCATATTGTATGAATTCATATGAAGTGGTTTACTTGTGATCACCTTATTTTAGCTAGTTTACTATGTGTAGAGATTTAACTGGTTTGCTATGAATAGAGATTTAAGAAAGATGAATTACTGCATGGGTTCCAATACATAGATATTTTTTTCAATATTTACTTATAGATACTAATCAATATAGATTTTGAGCATGAATATTGCACAATAGAGGTCGTGGTGATCATAAGCATCCTAAAGTAGATCTTTTAAAGATTTTTTTAAAGGTTGAGTTGGTTATTGTTTAGTTGATATTATTTGTTTGACTTGCTCTTGTTGGTTGCATTATTTGGCTTATTTTGGTCCCTCAAAGGAAGACATCTTTTTATAATAATAAATATGAAATAGATTTTCAATTATAATTTGATCATATATACTAAAAATTTTAGATAGAAATTATTCAATTGTATATTCTCATTGATGTTACATAGATGTTATACTCTAATTGAGCATTGCTAGTTGGAACTGAGTTCAAAAGACTCCAGTATCAACCAAGCAAGTTTAGGAATTCCTATGTAAACTGGGTCAAGTTGGTTACCAAAGGAATTCAGTGTAAAATAAGTCAAGTTAGTTACCAAAGGACTTTAGTGTAAATTGAGTAAGGTCAGTTACTAAGGAACTCAGTGGTAACTGAGTGACCCAATTTTAGTTGACCTTCAGCGGATTAGTTTTATCTATTAGTTGGTTTATGCAAGCTAACTCAGTGGATGTTATTTATTTATTTGAAAGGGTATTCAATCCGACTTGACATTGGGATTCATATATATGAAAGGTCAAGTTGTGGATTGTAATATGAGAAATTGGAGAAAAAGATAAGATGTGAATAGAGAACAATATATGATTAAGAGTAGAGTATACAAGTAGCTGCAAAGAATATTTTGATCAGGAAGGAGCCAGAGGATAAGCTAGAACAATGATCTAAATCTGCAATTCACTTGATTCTTCAATCAGTTCAATCATTGCTACTCTCCAACAATTCTAGCAGTGAAGAAATCTCTTAACAAAGTTGACTTAATAGTCATTTTGTAAATCCTCTAACCAGGTGGCACTTCTAGATTGAAGTGTCTTAAGACCTCTAACAAGGTCACTCCTAATAGGGTGATTTAAATCCTTTAACAAGGTCACACCTAACAGTGTATTTTGTAACCTTTAATAAGGTTGGTTCCTAATAGGGCCCACTTCATAAGAGTGAAAAGTTGTAACTAGTTGCATTGGTGGTTTTCCCAAATTGGGTTTCCATGTTAAATCTTGGTGTCTCATGTGTTCATGTTATTTGCTTACTACTTTATCTTTCTGCAACTAAGTTACTAAAGCTTAATACACATTAATATGTCAAATTGCTTTGTTAACTGAGTTACATTATATATCTAGTTGTAACTAAGATGTGCAAGGATTTGAATTTGTATTGACATCTAAGGATTTGGAATTGTTTTAGTGGTAACTGATTCACCCCTCCCCTCTCAATTACTCCTCTTATATTTCCAACAATTGGTATCAGAGTTATTGGTGCTTGCAGGAAAGGTTTCAAGGACCTAAGCTAAAGATCAAAATGTCTTACAAAAGAGAGATTCCCAAGTTCAACAAAGAAAACTTTAAAGAATGACAAGAACTCATGAGGCTACATTTGGGAACCACTGGAGATATAGGCCTAAAATTCCTAGAGAACCAATATGTGTCACCTCATAATCCTTTGACTACAGATCAAATGGTAGATAAAAGGAATCACAACACAATGATGATTGACATTACTTCTCTCATTAATGTTGAATTTGATGAAGTAAAATATTTTCCTAGTGCTCATGAAATGTGGAACAAGCTACAAAAGATCTATGGAGGAGATGAAAATGTGAGGAGAACCAAAGCATAAGTTTAAAAGGTCAATTTGATCAGATGAAGATGAGAGAAGATGAAAACATTGCAAAATATAGTAAAAGAATCAAAGGAAGAATGAGTGCAATCAACTCTTCAAGAGGAAAAATAGAAGATGAAATAGTAGTCAGAAAGGTATTGAAAACTCTTCTTCCTATTTATGCAATTAGAGTTTTAGTTATTCAAGAGATGAGATGTGATCCCAAAAGTGATATAACTTTGGATGCACTAGTGGGAAGGTTAACAACTTTTGAATTAGATAACTTTGATAATTTTCTTCTTGGATCTCACAACATAAAATCAATATTCAAAGTAAAACTAACCCTTGGTAGAAAGGGATGAAACTCAAAAGCAAAATAGTCTCATAGTGAAGAAGAAGAAGAATTTGATGATGATCTTAAAGCCATTGAATCCCTACTTGCAAGGAGGTTACCAAAAGGAAAAGGTAAATATAAAGGAAATTTTTTATTGATTTGTTTTTCTTGTGAAGAAATTGGTCACATTGCTGCAAGGTGCCCAAACAAGGAAAGTAAAGATGACAGAAAATCCAACAAGTTCAAAGAAAAGAAAGATTTCAAGAGCTACAAAAACTACAAAGACAAAGGTAATAAATCTTGTTATATTGTTAAAGATTCTACCAGTGATAATGAAGATGAAATGGTATATATTGCTATTAAAGATGAATCAGATGATGAGGATAATGAAAATATGACACTTATTTCTCATGTTAGAAAGAATGACACATGGATAATAGATAGTGGTTGTTCTCATCACATGACTGGTGATAAAACTAAGTTTGAACACTTGGAGCACTATGATGGTGGAAGTGTTAAATTTGGAAATAATGAACCATATTATGTGAAGGGAAAAGGTTGCATTGCATTGACTGATAAAATCAGATGTGATAATGCCTACTAGGTTGAAGAACTAAGACATAATCTTCTAAGTGTGGAAAAACTAAACAACATTAGATTCAAGGTAGAATTCATGAATGGAAGGTTGGACTTCTAGATGGTAAAGGAAACCTAGTTGGAACTAGCTATAAGACAAAAGGTAATCTATTCTATCTAGATCTAACTAATAGTTCATGCTTCTTGGCACATGTAGAGGAAAGTTGGTTATGGCATAAAAGGACATGTCATGTAAACTTTGATAATCTAATTACTATAAGCAATAATAGAAGAGTAAGAGGTATTCCAAATCTGAAGAAACTTGAAATGGTCATTTGCAAACAATTTCAGATTGAAAAGATGGGTAAAACTAGCTTCAAAAGTAAGAATTTCAATACTGAAGAAGTCCTAGAACTAGTTCATACATATATTTGTGGACAAATAGGTACAAAGAGCCATACTAGAGAAAAATTCTTCATTTTGTTTATTGATGATTATTCTAGGATGATGACAATAATGTACTTGAAGGATAAATCTGAAACTTTTCAAAAATTCAAGTGATATCTTGCTAGAGTTGAGAAAGAAATAGGTAAGAAGTTAAAATGCTTAAGATCGAATAGAAGAGGAGAATTCATCTCTAATGAATTCAATGAGTTATGCAATGAAAAAGGAATCAAATGATAGGTATCTACACCTAGTATACCTCAGTAGAATGACATAGGGGAGAGAAGAAATAGATCCATCATGGATTGTGCAAGAACACTGATGATAGAGAAAAATGTTGCAACCAAATATTGGAAGGAAGAATTCAACACAACAAATCATACCTTGAACAAAGTTCAACTAAAGAAAGGTACAAATCAAACACCATATGAATTATGGTATTGCTATAAACCTAATCTATTGTTATTTTAATGTATTTTAAAGCAAATATTATATCTTAAAAGATTCAAGGAAAGGAAAGTTTGATGTGCAAATTGATGAAGGCATTTTCCTAGGATACTTCAACAAAAGCAACGTATATAAATGTTTGATTCTTGCTACTCACGAGGTTATAGAAATTGCACATATAAAACTTGATGAGTTTGTATAAAATAATGAAGAACAAAGTAGTAAGGAACTTGAGGATTACAGAAACTTTTTTTACTTTGAGCCTAATACTTTACCCAACATTCAATAGATTATCCCACATGAGTCACCCATGTCTGGACTGTCAACCAAGTTGCATCTAGTATCAACCGAGTTGCAGCCAGTGCAACCTGAGTTGGAGATAGTTCAAACTAAGTCTTAGATAGAGGAACCCAAATCACACTCTATGGAACCGAGTCTCAGATAGTAGAAACCAATCAAAAATTAGAAATTCATAGAACCTTTGAATAGGGTGAACCAAGTGAATCCAATCTAGAATCTAGAAGTAAGATACTTGTACTTGCAAGATATATCAGAATGCATCATGGACCTAAGAAAGTAATTGGAGATCAAATAGGAGGCACAATGACAAAAAAATAGACTAAAAGGTACATGTTTTCTTACTGAATTTGAACCTAGAACATTTAATGATCATTGAAAAATGAAGGTTGGATAGAGACAATGAATGAAGAGATTGAAAAAATTGAAAGGAACAACACTTGGACTCTTGTTCCTAGATCTAAGGATAAAAATATAATTGGTAAAAAGTGGGTATTCATAAACAAATTTAATGAAAATGGCAAAGTTTCAAGGAATAAGACATGGCTAGTGTGCAAAGGATACGCTCAAGAAGAAGGCATAGACTATGGAGAAACATTTATTCCTATTGCTAGACTTGAAGGATTCAGAACACTAATTGCATATGTTACATTTAAGGGATTCATAGTGTATCAAATGGATGTAAAATCATCTTTGTTGAATGGAATTCTGGAAGAAGTCTACATTGATTAGCCTAAAGGTTTCATTGATCCAAACAAAAGAGACATGGTCTGTAAGTTACACAAAGCTTTATATGATCTAAAGCAAGTTCCTAGAGCATGGTATGAGAGACTTCATGGATATCTGGTAAAAAATGATTTTCAAATAACCAATGACAACAACAATATGTATATTAAAGAGGGACTACAAGACAAGATTTTATTAGCAGAAATATTGTGGATGATATCCTATTTACAAGTCATGATGACTTATGCAAGTCATTCTCTAAAGAAATGAGGAAAGAGTTTGAAATGTCAATGTTTGGAGAAATGAAATTCTTTATTGGTTTATAAGTTCATCAAATGAAGGATGAAATTTATATTACTTGATCAAAATATGTCAAGGAGATATTGAAGACCTTTGGAATGGAAGATTCCAAACCAGTTGGAACACCTATGTCTACTAGACATAAGTTATCCAAGAATGATGATTCAAAAGAGCTAAATCATACTACCTATAGATTTATGATTAGGAACTTTAGTATGTTTTTCATAAAAGACCTAATATTGCATTAGCAGTTGGTATAGTTGCAAGATTCTCTACAAATTCTAGAGAAAACCATATGATGGAAATCAAAAGAATTATGAGATTGCTAAATACAATTGGTTAATTGTGTATTATCTTTGATGTTACACAAAATGTCATATCTTTACTAGTTAGTGTATGTCAAGCTCACTAGGGTAATGAAGATAATTTCTAGTGACTGCCAAGTTTAGAAGATAGTGTTAACTGAGTTCACTTGGGAGACAAAGAGAAGTTCATAGAAGTTGAGTGTTAACTGAGCTCACTCAATAAATAAAATAAAATTTGGATGGAACCAGTGATAACTTAACTCACTCAATTACCAAAGGAACCTTGTGAAAATTTAGTGTTAACTAAGTTCACTTGATTAACATAGGAAAATCATTTCTAATTTAGTGCCTATTGAGTAGGTTTGGCTAACGAAGGATTTTCTTGTTTTGGCATTTTGAGTTCAATAGATTTGTTTGTTGGTTCTAACCAACTAAAGAGATGAATATTAATTATTCTAAGTTGTATTCAAGCTGACTTGACAAAGTGTAAGGTATAAATATAAGGTCAAGTTGAGGATTGAATGTGTTGAAAAATATAGAAGAATAGAAGATACTTAGAGGAAGCGAATTAGAAGGATAAACCGAATATCCTTATGGATATTCCACGTTAAATCTTGGTGTCACTTGTGTTCATGTTATTTCTTGCATGTGTATGTAACTAAGTTAAATAAGGTTAATCACAAAAAATGTCTTAAGATTTTCATGTTAAGAATTTTCTTAGTTGCAACATTTACTAGTGTAAATTGAGTGCCTCTATGTTCACCAAGCATCAATATTTTCAGTGAATTTTGTGTTCTATGTTGACATCTAAGGGATCTGGGATTTCTTTTAGTGGTAACTAATTCACCCATCTCCTTTTAGTTACTCCTCTTATATTTCCAAAAATTGGTATCAAAGCTTCTTAGTGCTTGCAGATAAGGTTTCAAGGGCCTAAGATAAAGATCAGGATGTCTTATAGAAGGGAGATCTCCAAGCTGAACAAAGATAACTTCAAGGCATGGCAAGAACTCATGAGGCTGCACTTGGAAACCATTGGAGAATTAGATCTAAAGTACCTAGACACCAAATACATGACACCTGCTAGAATTATGACTATTGAAGAAAGTGTAAAAAAGAAGAGTCATAACATCATCATTATTGATATTGCTTCATCTCTTAACCATGTCAAATTTGAAGAAGTCAAAGGCTGTGGAACTGCTCATGAGATGCAGATCAAGTTGAAATCCATCTATGGAGGAGATGATAATGTAAGAAGAGCTAAAGCTAAAAAATTTAGAGAACAATTTGATCAAAAAAAGATTAGAGAAGATGAGAACATTGCAAAGTATAGTGACAAAATCAAAGCTAATGTTTGTGTAATCAAAGCTTCAGGAGGAAAGATTGAACATGAGACAATGGTGAGTAAGTTTCTTAGAACACTTCTTCCTATATATGCAATTAGGGTATTAGAAATTCAATAAATGAGATACAATCAAAAGAATGATATGACATTAGGCATAGTAGTTGGAAGATTGATAATATTTGAGCTAGATAACTATGATAATTATGTTCCTAGTTCTAGTAATCTTGAATCTGCATTTGAAGCCAAGTTGTCACTCAAGAAGAAAATTAAAAAGTTAAAAGCCAAACAATCTAAAAGTGAAGAGGAAGATAGTTCTGAAAGTGATCTTGAAACTATTGAGGCATTACTTGCAAGAAGGTATCCCAAAGGTAAACGAAAGTAAAAAGATAAAATTCCTTTGATCTATTTCCCTTGTGAAGAAGTTGGACACATTATGACAAGTTGTCCAGACAGAGAAGACAAAGATGAAAAGAAGCACATCAAGTATATAGGTAAGAAGGATTTTAAGAACTTGAAGGACTACAAGGCCAAAGGTAAGAAATCTTGTTTTATGGCTCAAGATTTAGATAGTATTGAAGATGATGAAATGGTCTATATTCTTGTAGAAGATGAATCTGATGATGGAGATAAAATGACACTTATCTCTCATGTTAGCAAAAATGATACATGGATTATTGATAGTAACTCCTCACATCATATGATTGGTGACAAAATATAGTTTGAACATATGGAACATTATGATGGTGGAAGTGTGAGATTTGAAAACAATGAACCATGTTACGTAAAGGGAAAAGGTTTTATCTCACTAACTAATGAACTTAGATGTGATAATTCTTATTGGGTTGAAGGACTAAAGCATAATATACTAAGTGTTGCACTATTGAATAACATTGGATTCAAGGTAGAATTCATGAATGGGAAGGCCAAGCTGCTAGATGGAAAAATAAATCTAGTTAGGTTTGATAGACAAACAAAAGGTAATTTGTTCTACCTAGATCTTAGTGAAAGTTCATGTTTCATTGCTCAAGTAGAAGAAAGTTGGTTATGGCATAAAAGGTTATTTCATGTGAACTTTAATAATTTTATCAAGATAAGCACAAACAAAAGAGTGAGAGATATTCCAAGTTAAAGAAAACCTGATGTGGGTCTAAGCAAAAATTATCAAATTGGTAAGATGGGCAAGACAAGTTTCAAAAGCAAGAACTATCATTTTAAAGAAGTCTTAGATCTAGTTCATATAGATTTATGTGGACCTACTGGAATTGAGAGGTATAGTGGAGATATGTATTTTATTCTTTTTGTTGATGATCATTCTAGAATTATGACTATAATTTATCTGAAAGATAAGTCTGAAGCATTTCAAAAGTTTAAGTGGTGTCTAGCAAGAGTAGAGAAAGAAACTGGAAAGAAGCTGAAGTGTTTAAGGTCAAACAGAGGTGGAGAATTCATTTCCAATGAATTCAATGAATTATGCATTGAATAATGAATTAAAAGAAAAGTATCAACCCTTGGTACACCACAAAAAAATGGTATAGTTGAAAGAAGGAATACATCCATCATAAATTGTGCAAGAACTTTGATGATAGAAAAGAATGTTGCAATCAAATGATGGAAGGAAGCAATCAGTACTAAAGTGCATACCTTGAACAGAGAATAGTTGAAGAAAGACTCAAATCAAACTCCTTATGTACTATGGTATGGCTACAAACCTAATCTAAGTTACTTGAAAGTATTTGGTGGGAAATGTTATATCTTGAAGGAATCTAGGAAAAGTAAATTTGATGTCAAAGGTGATGAAGGCATATTCCTATTGAATTAAAGCATATAAATGTTTGAATCTATCTACTCATAAGATCATAGAAAGTGCACATGTGAGAATTGATGAGTTTCAAGAAAAGAGTGAAGAAGAAAGCAATAAAGAACCTGAGGATTATAGAAATTTCATCTACTATAAACTTGATACGTTGCCAAATCTAATTGGAAGTCAAGAGAATTCACCACTTGAATCCCCAAAATCTCTAGAAGCACTCGAGTTACAACCAGTGCAACCCCAGTTATAGTCTGAAGGACCCAAGTTGTAATCAGAGGCTACGGAGTTGTAGTCAAAGCACACTGAGTCTAAAGGACCCAAGTCACAAATAGTGGGACCCAAGCTTGATATAGAAGATCATGGTGAGGCTAGTGGAATAAGTTCTAAATTCAAAGTACTTATGTTAGCCAAATATGTCAGAAGGCACCATGCACCTAATTAGATCATTAGAGACAAGTCAAATGGAACAATAATAAGAAACATATTGAAAGGTACATGTTTGCTTACATAATATAAACTTGGACCTGTTAAAGATGCTTTGGATAATGAAAGTTGGATTGAAGATATGAATGAAGAAATATAACAGATAGAGAGGAACAAGACCTAGACTCTTATCTCTAGACCCAAGGATAATAATGTAATTGACACTAAGTAGGTTTTTAGAAATAAGTTGAATTAAGATGGAGAAGTTTATAGAAAAAAAAAATAGTATGCAAAGGTTATTCTCAAGAAGGTATTGATTATGGTGAAAATTTTGCTCCTGTTGCAAGATTAGAAGGTGTTAGAACTTTAGTTGCTTATGATGCACATAAAAGATTTAAAGTCTATCAAATGGATGTGAAATCTGCATTCTTGAATGGAATTCTTGAAGAAGAAATTTACATAGAACAACCAGAAGGTTTTGTAGATCCTAGCAAAAAGGATATGCTTTGTAAAATGCACAAGGCATTATATGGACTCAAGTAAGCTCCTAGAACTTGGTATGAAAGACTTCATAACTACTTGATAAAGATTGTTTTTTAAAGAACAAATGATAATGGTGACCTATATATCAAAGGACCAGACATGAAGATTATATCAACTAAAATCTTTGCAAATGACACATTGTTTACTGGAAATGATGACTTGTGCAAAGTCTTTTCAGAAGAGATGAGTAAAGAATATGAGATATACATGTTTGGAGAGATAAAATTCTTTGTTGGATTACAGATTCAACAGAAGAAAGATGGTATCTACATTACTTAATCTAAATACATCAAGGAGATACTAAAGAAGTTTGGAATGGAAGATTCAAGACTAGTTGGAACACCTATGTCTACTAGACATAAGCTTTCCAAGAATAATGATTCCAAGGAGGTAGATCAGTCCACATATAGATCAATGATTGGTAAACTACAATATGTAGTACATACCAAGCTTGATAATGCATTAGCAGTTGGTATGGTGGCAAGATTCTTAACAAATCCTAAAGAAAATTACATGATGGAAATCAAGAGAATCATGAGCTATATGAAGGGTACTAAAGATTATGGATTATGGTACAAGAAAGGAGGTAATCTAGATTTGAAAGCCTTCATAGATGGTGATTAGGCAAGAAATGTTGATGACAGGAAGAACACCAGTGGGGGAACATTCTTTCTTGGTAAAATACTAGTGTCTTGGACAAGCAAGAACATGAATTATATTTCTCAGTCTACAATAGAAGCAGAGTATGTGGTAGAAGCATTTAATTGTTCCAATGTTGTTTGATTCAAGCAACTATTGGCAGGTATGAAGGTAAAGATCAAGGATCCATTGGTTATCTTCTATGATAACACAAGTGCAATTAATATATCAAAGAATCCTATGATACATATCAAGACCAAACACATTTCTATAGAATATCATTTTTGAGAGAATTGGTCCAAGATCAAGAAGTAAGATTGGAATATGTGAATACTAAAGAATAAATTACTGATACTAAGCCATTGCCTAAGGATACATTTCTATATCTAAGAGGCAAGTTAGGGATCATTCCGCTATCTAGATCTCACTAAAATAAAGTTTAGTGATGCATCAATAAGTGCATGTTGAAGATCAGTCAGTTGATGCAATATTGAAAAAGGCAGATTGCATAAAAATCAATACACTGGGTACATTGATATTCACTGAATATTGTCTTTGGCATGATATGTCAAAGAGGGAGAGTTTTCTATCATATTCAAAGAAATTTTATAAAGAGGGAGAGTTCTATGATGAGGGAGAATTTAATTTGCAGAGATGTCAAGAAGAAGAACTTGGTCTGATATCAAAAAGAGAGAGTTTTCTATCAGAAGAAGATGTTGAAGACAATGTTTACTAACAAAGGGAGAAACTAAAGGCAATAGGAGTTCACATAAATAGAGGGAGGTCTCAAGGATGAGAATCAAAATGAAACTAATGATATTTTCCTTAATTTATTTTTCTCTAAAAAATTCATTGTATTATGGCGTGTTGTGTTTCCATCAATGCCAAAGAGGAGATTGTTAAATACAATTGGTTAATTATGTATTAACTTTGATGTTACACTAAATTTCATATCTTTACCAGTCAATGTATGTCAAGCTCACTCGGGAAATGAAGAGAGTTTCCAATTTTTTTTGAGTATTCTAGTGTCTACCAAGTTTAGAAGATAGTGTTAACTGAGTTCACTTGGGAGGCAAAGAGAAGTTTGTAGAATTTGAGTGTTAACCGAGCTTACTCGACAAATGAAGGAAAAGTTGGACAGAACCAGTGTTAACTGATCTCACTTGGTTACCAAAAGAACCTTGTGAAAATGTAGTGTTAACTGAGTTCACTTGGTTAACATAGGAAAATCATTTCTAATTATGTCTACCAAGCAGGGTTAGCTAATGAAGGATTTTCTTGTTTTGTCATATTAATTTCAATAGATTTGTTTGTTGGTTCTAGCCGATTGAAGGGATGAATATTATTTATTCTAAGTTTTATTTAAGCTGAATTGACAATGTGTAAGATATAAATATAAGGTCAAGTTGAGGATTGAATGTGTGGAAAAATATAGAAGAATAGAAGATGCTTAAAGGAAGTGAATTAGAAGGATAAACAGAATATCCTTGTGGAGATGCAAAAATACATTCGATTAGAAAGGGTCAAGTATACAAGCCAAAATGTAGATCTATAATCAAGAATTTAGTCACATCAAAAATCAAGTCATCTCATTGTTACTCTCTAACCATTGTAGTGATGATCTAAATCTCTTAACTGAGTTAGCTTAATAGCTATTTCTAAATCTTCTAACAAGTTGGCATTTCTAGATTGAAGTGTCTAAAGACCTCTAACAAGGCCACTCCTAATAGGGTGATTAAATCCTCTAATAGGTTCACACCTAACAGTGTGTTTTGTAACCTTTAACAGGGTTGGCTCCTAACAGGGCTCACTTCAAAAGAGTGAAAATTAGTAACTAGTTACAATTGGTGGTTTTTCCCAAATTGGGTTTCCAAGTTAAATCTTAGTGTCACTTGTGTTCATGTTATTTATTTCATGTGTATAAAACTAAGTTAAATAAGGTTAATCACAAAAAAATATCTTAAGATTTGCATGTTAAGCATTTGTTGAGTTACATCATTTACTAGTGTAAATTGAGTGCCTGTGTGTTCACCGAGTATCAATATTTTCAATGAAGTTTGTGTTTTGTGTTTACATCTAAGGGATCTGGGATTTATTTTAGTAGTAACTAATTCAACCCTCTCCTCTCAGTTACTCCTCTTATATTTCCAACAAAGATATCAAAAAGGCACTCAAGCCTATGGTCTATGGTACAAGAAAGGAGGGAACTTTGAGTTGAAATCCTTTACCGATGTTGATTGGGATAGAAGAATTGATGATAGGAAGAGCACAAGTGGAGGAGCATTCTTTCTTGGAAATAGGTTAGTATCTTGGATAGGTAAGAAGCAAAATTGGATCTCTCAGTCTACAACATAGGCAGAATATGTTGTTGCAACAGTTAATTGCTCCAACATAATGTGATTCAAGCAATTGTTATAAAGAATGAAGGAAAAAATAAAGGATCCAATGGTTATCTATAATGATAACACAAGTGCAATCAATATATCTAAAAATCCAGTGATGCATACTAAGACAAAACACAATGCAATCAAGTATCATTTTCTAAGAGAATTAGTTCAAGATAAAGAGGTTAGATTGGAATATGTTAACACAAAGGAGCAAGTTGTTGACATACTTACCAAACCATTACCTAAGGATGCATTTTTGTATTTAAGAGGAAACATGTGGGTTATTCCCCTATCTGATGCTCACTAGAGTACATATTAGTGATGTATCAACCAAACTACTTTGAACATATATCAAGTTGATGCAAAGTAGTCAGAGCTCATTGCATATGAACTAGTACATTAGGTAATTGTAAAATCAATGTGTCAAGTCTTTGGCATTTGATGTCAAAGAGGGAGATAATCATGTCATGTATTCATTGAGAGATATTGGTGTAATCAGAGGTAGTAATCTGTAAGAGGAAGAACTTGATCTGATGGAATCTAAAGATAAGATGGCAGAGGGAGAATCTTAGAGCGATTTCTAATGGATGAATAGAGAATCAAAATGAAACTAAGGATATCATAAAATCTTATAAATCATTTTATTGCTCTAAGTTTTCTTTTGTTAATGACATGTTATGTTGCCATCAATGCCAAAGAGGGAGATTTTTTATAAAAATTATTCAATTGTGTATTATCATTGATGTTACATAAATGTTATACTCTAATCGAGCATTTCCAGTTGGAACTAAGTTCAAAAGACTCTAGTATCAATCGAGAAAGTTTAGAAACTCTTGTGTAAACCAAGTCAGGCCATTTACCAAAGGCGTTTAGTGTAAAGTGATTCAAGTCGGTTACCAAAGGAGTTCAATGTAAATCGAGTCAGGTCAGTTACCAGGGAACGTAGTGGTAACCGAGTGACCTAGTTTTAGCTGACCTTCAACATATTAGTTTTATCTATTAGTTGGTTTATGCATGTTGACACAGTGGATGTTATTTTTTTATTTGAAAGGATATTCAATCTGACTTGACATTAGGTTTCATATATATGAAAGGTAAAGTTATGGATTGTAATATGAGAAAGTGGAGAAGAATATAAGATGTGAATAGAGAAGGATATATGATTAAGAGAAGAATATCCAAGGAGATACAAAGAATATTATGATCTAGGAGGATCCAAAGGATAATCCAAAATAGTGATCTACATTTACAATTTAGTTTCTTCATCAATAGGTCAATCATTTTTACTCTCTAACAATTGTAGCATTGAAGAAATCTCTTAACACAGTTGACTTAAGAGTCATTTTGTAAATTCTCTAACCAGGTGGCATTTCTAGATTGAAGTTTCTTAAGACCTATAACAAGGGCACTCCTGATAAGGTGATTTAAATCCTTTAATAGGATCACACCTAACAATGTGTTTTGTAAACTTTAAGAAGGTTGGCTCCTACTCACTTTATAAGAGTGAAAAGTTGTAACTAGTTGCATTGGTATTTTTCCCAAATTGGGTTTCCACATTAAATCTTGGTGTCTCACATGTTCATGTTTTTGGTTGTTGCTTTATCTTTTTGCAACTAAGTTACTAAAGGTTAATACACATTAATATGTCAGATTGCTTTGTTAACTAAATTATAGTATACATCTATTTGTAACCGAGTTGTGCAAGGATTTGAATTTGTATTAACATCTAAGGGATTTGGAATTGTTTTAGTGGTAACTGATTCACCTCTCCCCTCTTAGTTAATCCTCTTATATTTCCAACAAATATGATGGGATTTATACATATATAATATATTAGATTATATTTATTTTAGGCAAGTTAATTTTAAGATGGTTTTTGTTATATATAAATTTATATTTTACTATCATTTATTTCTATATTTTTTTTATTATGTACTTTTCTTATAGTAAGGAGCATGTTTTTGGTTGACTTATATGGCTTAAACAGCTATGATCTTTGATTTAATAAATTCTATACCATGTAGATCTTATGGCAAGTATTAAGAGGAAAACCAATCAAATGTATTTGCTTACAAGCTTCAAATCTGTGTGACAAAAATGTATTGCAGGAATATTGTATTGAGTATTCTAACATTTTTTTTTGAATCTTGATTTAGCAACTTTAATTACTATTATGTTTTAATAGTGAAAAATATTGACTTTTATAACAGACTACACTCTTGTTGTTTCAAACATTATGAATAAGGTTTGTGCTACCTCAAGTAAAATATAATTATATATTTTTACTTCAACAATAATATTTACCCTTGTGTTGTAGGCTCTTTCCTTACTTCAACAATAATATTATTTCTTAATTATGTTAAAATCTTATTAAATAGATATTAAAAATTCATCTCTTAAGTTCTATTTAAATAACTTTAAAAAACTAAATATATATGAAATTCTAAAAAGCAAATAACACTCTAATAATATTTCTCCCTATGTTTTTCATAATAGACAAGGACTCGTGCTCATAGCTCTTGTTTTCTAAAACGAATTTGTTAGATTAGATACAATCATTGGTTTATTAATTAACCTCTTTTGGAAGCAACTAGAAAAAAATTAGTTAGGGTTTGTTAAGTTGTTTTATATCTTAGTCATTGGTTTTCCAACAAGGCTAGTATAAAAAGGTTCCAAGGGGAATTTGGAGAACACAACTTGTAGAAGCATTTGTAGTGATAGCAAATAGTCTTGCAGTGTTAGCAAGGATGTTGATAGCATTGGGGATGACAGTGGGGGAATATCAGTGGGAGAAATTGGGAGATTGTTAGAATTTTTCCAGTCAGAGGCAAGGAATTTTGTAACTCTTAATTTGCTAAAGTTTAATATATTTCTCATATGCGGAAGTGGTTTCCCCTTAGGGGATTTTCTAGGGATAATTTGTGCAAAAATATTATGTCATTGTGTAACAAATTTGTTTCCATATTTTTTATTGGTGAAGTTGTAGTTGTGTTATTTATCAATATTAGCAAAGAATTGATTTTTGACAGTTAAAGAATCTTTATAAGATAAGAGATTAATTATTAGTGATTGCAATATGAAATTCACATGGTATCAGAGTGGTGTTGAGGGTAGAAAAGGTTGCCCTAGGAAAGAAAATGGAGGGTTTATAAAACCTAGTTTGACCTCTTTAGAATAATTGTTACTTTTATCCTTTAAGATGACTTCAGTTGGTTTGAGAGATCATTACAGATTGGATAGTGCCTCAAATTTTGGTGCCTGGAAGGCCAAACTTTATTTATTATTAGAAGATGATGGTATAGAGCATTATGTTACGAGTGTTGTAGTTTTACCTAAAGCTCCAACATAGCTTATAATGTACAATAAGGATGATGCCAAGATGAGAAGAATAATCCTTGATAGTTTCAAGAACCATATTGTTCCATATATCTCAGAGTTACATATAATGAAGAAGATTTGGGATGCCATTCTAAATCTATACTAGAGTGTTACCACCAACAAGAAGCTAATTCCTGGGGAAAAGTTGAAGAATACATGGATGAACAAGGGAGAAGATGTCACAAGTTACCTTTCTAGGATTAGACTTGTCAATGATGAGTTAGCACTTGTTCAAGATAGCCCCAATGACAATGAAATAGTGTGAATAGACCTAAATGGATTTTCTAAGTAGTGGGATGTCTTTGTTCAAGTTGTTAGTGGATGAGACACCTTACCAAGTTGGGATTTGTTGATCTCTTTGCCTAAGTTGCCTATTAGTGTCCAAACACTTAGTCATTTACTAGGCATGGATAGAAGGTCATCACTACGACCGAGTTATCTGGTAAAGGTTGACCACGTAAGGACTTGTTTATTTTGTATTATATGTTGAGCAAGTCAAAGATTTCTAAGCACCCCATTTGAGACCCACTGCATATATAATTCTGACTATTATAGTTGAGATAATTAAGATGGAGTTCTTTTATATATATTTAATGATTATAGAGATAATTAAGATGGAGTTTATGCATCTTTACAGAAGGTAATGATCCCAAGGAAAGCATATCAGCTAATCAGAAAATTACAAGGGAAATGACAAAAGAGAAGAATTATGAACCATTGATTATGATCCAAAACTTTCAAAGATTGTTTATTTAAAGAGGGTTCTAATCCTAGGATCTGTGTGATGGTATGGTGTCGATAAATGAAGAAGTGTGCATATGTGAATGAATGGGTGAATGTACAAGTGAAGGAGTGAACAAGAATAGAACATAACAAGAAAGGCTAAGTATGAAAGGAGATTAGATAGAGGAATCCAAACAGTGAAGGACTGAATGAAGATATCATATTAAGAGATTAGATTGAGACATTGAACATAGGAGATCTAAAATCAGCTTGTAGAAAAAATTGAGGGTCATGTACTAAATCAGTTTTAACATATTGAGATAGGGAAAATCTCTTAATCGAGTGATCCTAGCAGGTCTATATAAATCTCCTAACAGAGTCCTTACTTGATTGTAAGTGTAAAATCCTTTAATAGGGTAAGACCTAGCAGTCTTATTAGCTTTTAGCAGGGAAGACCCCTCACAGGGTAGATTATATATTATGATCAAACATTATAACCCTACTAGGTTAACTTTATTGTTGCAATAGTGGATATTTGTGGGTTCATCCCCACCCCAGTTTTACCTTCACATTGAAGTGTTTCTGGGTAACTAAATCATTTGTGTTATGTGTTGAATATTTTCATGGATGTGATGTTTTCATTTACATTTTAGCATTACAATTTTGATGTTAGATCTAAGATATGAGATGAATTATGTGTGAAATCAGTAATTTGGTTTTGGAAGAAAAAGTTTAAGATCTTGATTCATCCACCACACCCCCCCCCCCCCCCCCCCTCCTCAGTATCTTGTTTCCCATTTAATCCTTCCAATGATTGGTATCAAAGCTAAGTTCTCTTGGAAGAAGTCTAACAACTTGAGAGGATCAGATCTTGGAGATGGAAGAATGCCTAGTGGGGAAAGTCATTAAGAACTAGATAATTGAAATCTAGATCATATTGCAACAACTTGAAGGAGAAAGAGAAGAGTTAAGAAAATCCTTGACAAAAAGGAAAGAATTGGAAATTCAACAAAATGACACACAATACCAAGAAGTTGACACTAAAGGACTATTTGACAATAGAAAGATTGGTGATAGCAATGCAACAATAGAAGAATTATTGGAGAAGAACAAAATTTTGAGCAAAGAAGTAAAAGAAATTAAAAGAGAATAAGAAACCCAATTAATAAGGCTATATGAACTGACAAAGCAAAAGAAGAAAGCTGAGGAAGATAAAATCAGGACTGAAGAAGATAAAAGACAAATGGAAACCATACTTGAAGAAAGATCTCTTGAAGTACAAAAGAATCAATTAGATATGATGAATCAATTGATAATTGCTCCTCAAAAAGAAAATAAGAAGGACTTGGAGATCACAAGTTTAAGGTTACAATATGAACAACCAAGAAATGAGTTAAGGGATGAAAAGGAACTTTTGGAAAGAATGAACAAACCAAGTGAGGCTATCAAATACTTTGAAGAACTAATGAGATCACCTAGATAAACAAGGGATACTTCTAGACTAGGATACACTAAGCACTTTTTGTCTACTAAAGAAGGAGAATCATCTAAGAGTGGAGAACAAAGAAATAAAAAATCCAAAGGCAAGCCTACATGTAATCATTGTGATAAACGTGGACACACAACTAACATATGCAAAAGCAAGAATGGTATGAAAAATTCTAAACCTAAGTCTATTAGTAATTGCTTTGATTGAAAGAAGGTGGGACATCAAGCACATGAATACATATCAAAGAAAAGTGATTCACCCACTACATCTAGATTTGAAGGATATTGTTATAATTGTTAGAAATGTGGACATAGAGCTCATGAGTGTAGACATAAGAAAAAATCTAACAAGACATCTAAAAAACAAAAAAAAATCATTGAGAAAAGGCAACTCTAACCATTTGGATTACAATACATGGTACAATTTTCATTATTGTGGAGAATATGGACATATTCCAAAGATTTGCATGTTAGTAGAAACTACAAAACCAAAGCACTAGTACCAAAAAATGGAAATGACAAAGGTAAAGAAAGGGTTGAGGTAAAGAAGACATGGAAACAAATAGTGGAAGCTGGAAGCAATGAATCAAGCAAAGTTGAGATCACCCAATCCAATGGATTAGGTGATCACACCATAACTAACTAAGAGAAGAAGGCATGTAGGAACTATATAATTAATGATATATCTTACATCAGTTCCTAACATAGATGTACTAAAATTTTATATATGCATAAGAAAGATGCATCAAGAACAAATCTATAGAGAATAAAGTGAAAGAGAATCATTTGCAACATGAAGTATCGAGCATCAGTGATCTAGTCTGTATTGACTAAGCATTGCAGTATAGATTAAGTGATCAACTAAGTTGATATGTTGATTGAATGAATTAGTGTTGGCTAAGTAAGGTAATGGAAACCAAGTATTTATGAGTAAGCATGGAGATTGAGCCAACTTTCATACACCTACCAAGGACAAGAACATTTATTGAAGACCTAAAATAGAAAATTGAAAGTATTGATCAAATTTGGGCATATATCTCTATTTACCAAGCAATTTCAGAGTTCACAAGTGATTCAAAGCTTATTAAGGCAAATATAGTGATATAGCAAGAGAATCATAGTGAAGCATTGGAAAATTTGATAAAGAGAGTAAGTGTTACTTTTAGTACTAAGTTAATTATTTTCTTGAGTTATCATAGAAGAATTTGTTTTCAAGAACCCTAGATCATAATGGCATTAGAAAGTGATATGTTAAAAGTGAGAAATGCTCAATTTGTGAGGAATGACCAGTGTCCTCCACCAACTTTCAATAATAATGTGAATTTTTGAAAATTTGAAGATGCTATTGTTGGCCTATTGTCAATTCCACCCAAAGTTTTGACTATACGACATGTGAAATCCTATTATAAGTGCAAAGTAGGAGAAATTAAATATTTTGAGATAAGAACAACTTATGAGAAGCTATGCAACAATGGATTACTAAAGGACGAACACAAGATCATTACTGAGAAAGGGCTTACCCATGCCCCATGTTTTCCAAAAGTTTTCAAGGTTGAATTTTTAAAGATTGTCCTAAGTCATGTTCATGATATGAAGGTATGATTAGAAGGAGGTCCAATCAAAATTAACAAGGCCTAATATGCCAAGTTCTTGGATACCCTACCTTGGATAGACCGAAGAGAATAAGGAGCATAACACGAAATGAGATTGAAAAATCTACCAAAGAAAAGTGGAATGGTCAAGGAATGTCAATTTAAGGGATTAAAGATCCTGTGATTGAATTTGTAGTACATGTGATAGCACACAAATTCTACCAATCCAACAGATTAAATAGTCTTCCATGCATTGCAATAGACCTAGGCTAAAAAATTGTTAAAAAGAATCATACTTATGACCTTTTCAAGATGCAACTGCAACAACTGACAGAGAATTTGGGAGCAATCAAGAAAGAAAAGAACACATCATGTAAGTTTGGATCTTTATTAGTCTGTATATTCTTTTATGTACAAAATTATTTTCCTACAATTGGTACTATAGTGTGGGATAGACATAAAATAGCTATAGAACAAATAAATGAATTGATGAGTCAGTTGGGAGAGAATTTTGAAGCAATCATGGACAACTACTTTGATGAATTCAAAAGCAAAATGAAAAATTGAATGAGGATTCTTAGATCTATTCTAGATAGATATTTTGGTGAGATATGTTTCATGGTTGACACAGATTTTGTTTATGCACATGAAATGTTACCTATAATTACATGGTTAAGGCCTATGCCTTATGAAGTTAATGTTGATGAAGTCACATTAGCAGTGACTACACTTTTATCAAAAGATGTTGATGCAAATGTTGAGCCATTTGACAAATATGACATAGTAAAGGATTAGATGAGTGTGGAGTCAAGTGAGCCCAAGACAGAAAAGAAAAGAAAGAAGAAAAGCCTTGAGGACAAGGAAGAAGAAGAAGAAGAAGGATTAGAACATGCAGTTGAAGTTGAGGAAGGTAAAGGCAAAGAGCTAGTTGTTGATGAGCCTAAGGCAACCAAGCAAAAGAAAGTGATAATTGTATACTCAAGGTTAAATTTGATCTTAGGAAAGGTGTGCAGAAGGTTGCTACCCCCAAGGATCCTGAAAGGAAAATTATAACAAGATCAAAGACAACCCAACCCCTAGTTGTTAAAACAAAAGGAAGTCAAGCGAAAAGAAAACATGCTAGTTCACCTAAAGGGAACATTCCAAAGAGGCTAAAAAGAAAATTAGTTATAGCTAAGGAGGAAAAGGATGATGAAGAGACCAAGTCTGACGATCTGAGAAAATTGCACATTGTACAAAGACCACCTCCCTCAATTGTTGATAAGGTATGTCAAGAAATCACTAAACAAGCAAGCTTGATAGGATTCAAAGAGATTAATTTTGATTCCCTAAATAAAGAAGATCAAGAAAAACTTGAAAAATATTTAATAGGAAGGATGATACAATTTAAGACTACACCTATAGAGATGGGAAAAGGCATTGCAAAAAATTTATACAATAAGGTTGATGCTAAGTGGAAGTGGGCATTATCTACTAAATGACAAATTAGGAATACCACCTTAGAACAAACAATGCCAGATTTAGGGAAGACACATATGTTAATTGCCCTAAAAGAGTTTGTAAAGAAATTCATGCCAAAAGAAAGGGCATATAAAATTTTAATGAATAAAACTCATGAAGTTGAACAAGAGAGCATCAATATATGATGAGAAGCATTTGATTTTCTTAATCCACCAGTCAATAAAGAAGAGGAAGAGGAAGAGGAAAGAGATGGAGAAGTCTGAGTAGAAGAGGATGAAGCATAAGAAGTTGCCAAACTTGAAAAGGAAATAAGGCAATTGATGGAAGGGTGTGAACAAGAAGATGTTGTCACCATTGAAGACATTCCTGATTCTTCACTACATGATCAAAATGTGTTAACACATGAAGACTTGCAAAATATTGAGCTTGACACCTCTCTACCCATCACCACTCTAGTGTTGTTACAAGTCATAGATTATCCAAGGATTGAGAATGTTAATACTGATAACTCTAAGGTTACATCAGTTACTAAGGATACAAGTGTCAAGCAACAAGGTAAAGCTATAATTGTGTTTCCACAATTCACTTATATGCCTATATTGTAGACAAAAATAAAGATTGCAAAGGAGTCAACGAAAAAGAATGGGAAAACAAAAGAGAAATAAGCAACACAAGCTCTTATACAGTTGTTGAGTGCAAAACCATCAGAACCATTGACTAGAACACCTAAATAATAGGTGACATCTACTCAAGAGGAGAAACAGTAGGTATCTAGATCAGTTGAGAAGGGTAAACAATTGACAACCCCATGATCTCGAATTATGACGCAATTTGAAGAGATGATAGATGAGTCAATAAGTCTAGATGAGGTAATAACTTTACCCATGTATGTACTCAGATTGTGTTCGAGGGAGGTGATAAAGATAAGGATACTTTAATTGATGATCCAGCCATTATGAGTGAGGAGGAAAACATGGGGAAGGCTTCCACTCCTGCAAAGGAGACTGAGGGACAAGATAAGGAGGTCCCTAGTCAACATGACCCTGTGGAGACTGGAGAGGAGGAGCCATTGGATGGGGAGGAACAAATTGATAAAGTTGTGTCCCCGCCACATGCCATTACTGAAGACACGGGTGACTCCCCAAAGAGGGAAACCAAGCTTTCCTTCTTGCATTCTGCCAAACTTAAAGCTAATTCTTTCCTCCAAGTTGATTCTTGGATTTATAATGAAATAATGGGGTTGAAGAAGAAAGTGGAAACTTTGCAACATAACCAAGAGGCTGACCGGGCTATTATCAAACACTTGGAGGTGCAAATGGGAGACATCCCAAAAAAACTTAAGGATTATGAGTAGAATCTTAGAATGCTTATCAAGGAAAGCGGAACAAAAATGGAGCAGGTTACGTCAAGCATCTATACTACTATGATGAGCCTGGGAAAAAGAGCAAATGAAGGAACCATTTCTTCGGAGGGTCCTAGTAAGAGGACAAGATAGAGTTTGAGGAAGAAAGCCTTGATTGTTGCTGCTTCTTCAACCGCTAACTCCATCTAGGATACGACTATGATTAGTAAGGAGGCAATTAAGATGATCATGAAACTCCAATAGTTTCTTTGGGTCTTCTTTTCTAGTTGGGTTCCTGTTCAGGTCCTTTTTGCTGGTTGTTACATCTGGTTCCTATGTTTGGTCATGTTTTCTGGTTTTTAGTTTAAAACTGTATTGGAGGTTCCAAGTCCTTATAAAACTTGGGTACTTTAATTGGACTATGTAAGTGGTTTCCGGTCCCTATAAAACCTAATTTTGGTGCTGCTTCTAGTAGGTTTAAGGACTCTTTTCCTTATGGTTGTCTTTCTTTTTCCTTTTTGAGGATGTGAAAGGGTTTTGGGGTCCCTTCAAAACCTATTTTTACCGTAATCTAAAACTTTACCCATGTATGACTTACACAATTTGACATTGGAGAAAATGCAAGAGTTGCAAACTTTGTTGAACCGTAAGGCAAAGCAAGAACAACTAAGGAGAGAGCACAAAAAGAAACAAGTATTACATATTGTTAAAGATATTTTTGTAGATTCATTTGGCATAACTGACTTGAACAATCAA
The DNA here is from genome assembly GCA_028749045.1 of Cupressus sempervirens. Lineage (NCBI taxonomy): Eukaryota > Viridiplantae > Streptophyta > Pinopsida > Cupressales > Cupressaceae > Cupressus > Cupressus sempervirens. Next base: position 475,663,745 of record CM053785.1, on the reverse strand, counting down.
CATCAAATTTTGGATTAGTTAGTGCACATAACTAACAAAGTTCGATCAAAAGATATAGAGACCAATGATAAATAGATGCAATGGTCTAAAAGAAAATTTTACCGTAAAGTATTAGAGAAAGTCTCTCAAGAACTTGTACATAGACAAACAGAGCTTTCTAATTTAGTCGTATAGCTAGAAGCAATATTGAAGACTATTCATACTTTGTATATGAAGCTATGTGATGTTGAGTTCTTCACATTGGAGAACAAATGATCTATTGATATAATACACACTAAAATGAGGGCATGTACAATTTTATTGAGTGAGAATGCAAGTTCAAGCTCACCTCATACAATAAGTTAACATTTGGACAATAGAGGTTAGTTGAGCTCACAGCTTGAGTTAGTGACATGAGGAATAAACTAATATTAATTTCAATTCTAGTTGTTACCATATTTGGAAATTATTCTATATTTCATAGACTATCATGAAGAAAGACACACATTTCTCTAATACTGAAAGTTTGATTGATCTAGCTATCGAGCTAGAAATTCAAATTCAATTTTTGGAGAGAGTAAAGGAATGATGGAATAAAGGCTATGTTGAAATTTTGGCATGACAGAAACCATTTTTTGAGAAATATAAGTTAGCCCCAATAAACCCCAATCCCTAAGTGACAAAAATAAGGGGGAAATTAGTCAAATCCAAGGGGATTTTTTTTTTAAAAGGAGGAAGTAAAACAAGTATTATGGACAGAATTTATTGTTCATGACAATGTGTTTTTACTACTAATGTCAAAGGGGGAGATTGTTGATCTCTATGCCTAAGTTTCCTATTAGTTTCCAAACATTCAGTCATTTACTAGGCAAGGATGGAAGGTCATCATTATGACCAAGTCATCTAGTAAAGGCCAAGCACATAAGTGTAGACACCTAAAAACCTTTAGAAAATAAAGTATTTTTATTTTCTGAAAAATTCCTGATGACATCATCATTTATTAATTAATTAATTATTTAATTAATTTATTTATTTTTATGCCATTAAATTCCTTTATCTTAATTAAAAATATTTAATTAAGGAATCCCTCCCAAAAATGTTTAAATCTTATTTAAACATTATTTCCTTATTTATTAATTATTTAATTAATAAATTGACCAAAAAACCCAAAATAAATTTAAAAATTATTTTTTGCCCAAAACTTGGCCAATTTCCTTAAGACCACTAACCTCTTCCAAAATCTTCTAATCCTTCTTTAATTTTGATTAAAGGCTAATCCCATCATTTCCTACCCCTAATCCCAACTCAAAATATTTAATTAAGATTAAATATTAATCCTCATGTTTATTAAAAAAGTTTTTATAAATATCTCCTCAACCCAAACCCTTGAAATAAATAAAACTGTATTTATTTCTTAAAAATCTAATTTATCCTCATCCTAAGAAGTTCTAGACTCTTCTAGAAAGTCTTCATCCTCATCCTAGGAAATTCTAGACTATTCTAGAAAGTCTTTATCCTCATCCAAAGTCTAGACTCTTCTAGAAGATGTCTTTAAACCTAATCCTAATCCCCTCCTAACCTTGTCACATTCTCTAAACATGGGTTAAGACTTACTAACCCAAGCCAAAGTTAACAAATATCTCCTCCTTCACCCACCCTCATTAAATGCCATCCACTTGCCTATCCCTAAGCTAATCCTAAACCATCCTAATCCATCCTCTAATCATGTGCACAAGCCTAAGCAAGCTTAAAACCTTCCTAATCAAGCCCAAGTCAAAATTTCTCTCATCTCCCTCAAACTATCCCAACCATAAAACTTTATGAAGCCCACTAGGCCATAAATGACTCTTCCAAAGCCCTTTTATTGCTCTTACAAGCCATTATGAGGGTCTTTATGAAGATTTTATCCCTTGAGCCTCCTTTGTTGACTCATCCTTCCCCTTTTCTCCATCCTCTCACCCTGTGACATGTGTCACTCCCTGATTGGCTGTAAAGAAGCACAATCCATGTGCTCTCCTCTCATGCAATCTGAGCCCTCCATGAGCTTTTTCCCATCCTTGCATCTTAGCCCTCAATCCCTCAAGCCTCTTGCCTATAAATTGGATCCTTCCCCTTTGCAAAATAACACAATCCATGAAGTAAAGTCATAATGCCATTTTAAGAAGCCATTTTACATCAAAACCATACACTCACACCCAAATTCCAACTCCATTTGAAGCCCTTTTTGAAGCATAAGCTTGAGCATACATCCTATCTATTTAGACAAAGCCACTCAACAAGAGAGCTTCTCATTGAGAGAGTCCATTAATGGCTCATATTCTCAATTGAGAGTTCATCTATCTTGAAGTTTATGAATTTTTTTTAGTTTGTAGAAGCTTTATTTAGATTTTGTTTCTATTAGCATACTAACATTGCTCATATACATTTTGGCACGCCCGGTGGGAACCCGCATGGGTCATATTCATTAGCTTTTTTAGTCAAGTTTTTTATGTCATTTGCTAATTTTGGCTAATTTTGTTTGTTTTTGTGATTGGTAGGATTGTATAAATTGGTTTTGTAGGTCCACATGAGCATGAAAAAGACAAAGGAACTCATAATCTATCTCATAGTGTTTGCAGATTTTTCAAGCTTATAGGTGGACAAAGCACTTGAATTTTTTCTTCCTCTTCTTGTCTATATTCTTCTTATTCCATCTACTACTTTGTCTTCTTCTTGTGGGAGATCTTGGCCATTTTTTTTGAAGGAAGCAAAATCATACACACTTCTTTTTAGTGCTTAAAATGAACCCCTAAATCATACTTAAATCCATTAAAAAAGTAAAAATTTGCAAAAAAAAAAAGCCTTTTAACAAGTGAAACTAAACCAATTCAATCATTTGCATCCTTGCAACATCAAGGTTTTAGATGCATTCATGCAAAGTTAGGAACACTTCATTTTTGGAAATTTAAAAAGAACTTCAAGTTTCCATTTCAAAAGGTTCAAAATCAACACTAAGTGCACACTAAAATCTAAATCAAACTCAAAGCATCAATCAAGGATAAAATGAACCTCATTTGCAAATATTTTAAAGTTCTTTTAAAAATCTCATGAAAACTAAGAGTCCTAAATGGTTGCCAAAAATTGTCCTAAAAGCTTTGTTATTTGTTCCAAACAAATGTCTTGTTGTAAAATCTTGAATGTTTCTTAGGTTTTTCATGCATCAAAACAATCTAGGAATATCATTTTTGGGCTTAAAATATGCAAACTAGAACACAAAATCTGGAATGAAAACCAAAGTCCAAAGAGTCATTTTCACTTTTGAGTCCAAAACAATCTTGAATTATCTAAGGTTAAAACAAAGCACTTCAAAGTTCTTAAAACAACACACAAAATCTCAATCTTGAATGCTCAAAGGAAAAAATTTGAATGTTTAATCACTTGTCTTTGAATGCATGTTGCTAAACACACTCTTAATGCCATGGATTAAAATCAAATTTTCCTTGAATGCATGATTAAAACAAAAAATCCAATCTTGAATGTCAAGGATCAATTAACCATTGCAATATCAAACACTTCATTTGGAGCTTCTAAAATTGAACAAAACAAATCTCTTTTCCACATGCAATTTAGGTAAAGTTTGATTTTTGGACATTTAAGAAACTTTTTTAAGTTAAATACAAATTTGCAAAAATCAATTTGAGTAGTTCCTTGGACTCACCTCTTTTCTAATCATCCATTAATTCAACCATTGGTTGCAATCTCAGCGCCATTTATGGGGATGGGTCTACTTGAAAAAGGTGTTAAATGTTCCACAATCTAACTCACTCACTTGGTCTTTGAACGTTTGCTTTAACTTTATCAAAAAATTTAAATGACCAAAATTCTAGATTAAATCGATCACACTTCAAGTTTGGGCACTAAAATTGAACAACTATTGACGTGGAGGGCCTCCGGGCGCGCGCTTGACAAATCAAGTCTCACACATCTTTGCTTTGGGCTCAAAACAAAATCACACCAACTCTTGAATGCTTTAAAGAAAATTAATCGATACTTGACATAGAGGGCCTCTGGGCGTGCGAGTTTGCTTTTGTTGACCCTAACTCTTCTTCTTGTTTGCATTCTTCGATCGATTTACTTTTGTTGGCGCTTCAAGTTGGAATTGAACATTGCCTCTTAAACATGAGTACTTGCAAAGTCTAGATTAGCACACATAAGAGTCATTTGGTAAAAGAAAAAGCGTATTTTTTTTTAGCCCAAGGTCATCCAAGTCTTCTCTCCCCTTGTTGTCATTCGAGGCCATCTTGGGTTCATAAGATTAGGATCCAAAACCTTGTTTCTTTTTAGGAGGCCTACTTGGGGATTTCATCACCCCTTGGATGACCTCAACTCCAGTATTTTGGTGGAGTAGGAGGTGAATCGAAAGAAACCTCTCTTGGAATCAAGATTTTTATCACTCGAGCTAAGCCTCAAGGAACTTTATACCCTTGAGAAGTGAAAGAGGAGAAGTGGGTTACCACTCCTCTCAGCTGTGTGACATCTTGTTGGTTTCATCTACGGATTTGGGTCTCACGTAACTTTGGATATATCGAGGACTCCCTAGCTAAACCAACTGTCAGCCTTGTAGACAACCATCTAGAGTGTTAATGTGTTTGAAGTGACTGATCAAAACATTTGTAAAACATACACACTCCTCAGCGCAAGTATCACATTCTGAGAATCAAAAACTTCTATCTGGTTGTTCCTATCTATTGCTTGTTTTTTTATTTGTTGAATGAATGTTTTCAAAACTTGGTCAATCCTAGCTTAGGGTACACTTAGCATAGTCACTGCCTATTCCAGAAGTTGAACAAGTTGAAGCAAAATAACCGAGGTCTCTCAAAGCCAAGCAGATTCAAGAATTGATGTCAGAGCAACCCAAACCCAAACAGAAGTTCCACAAAGTTAAACTCAAACCATCTCAGGCATACCAAAAACTTTCAACCAAGAGAAAGGAACTAACACCAAGTCCTCGAATTGCCAAACTCCACAAAGCAGAGGATAAAGCTGTCGACGAAGCACTTCAAGAGGCCTAGTTAGAGCGCACCATCAAATTTAGCCAACATCCAGGAGTTAATCTTGCTTATGCCTTACCAAGTAGGCATGATTTCTATGATTAGACACCCTTGTTTCTCCACACCTTCTTGGATAAGCTTCACCTTAGAGTCATCTTTGTAGAAAAGTCAGCCATCTTAGGTTATCCCCTTAAGCATTATTAGCTCATCCATCTCATTTAGGACCAAACCATCTAGCCAGCAATCCAAAATCTTCACATCCAAGCCTTCAAAAATTATTGTCACCTTGCTAAAAGTTTGCCCTTCCTAAAATCTTTCAAAACCACCAATCTCACCAAGGTTATCCCTTTGAAAAAGTTTTTTCTAGGGTAATCTAGCTTTGCCACTTGTTATCCCTCATCACCTTGAGCTAAAGGTTGGGATCCACAAGTGGTCAATCTCATGTTTTTCCTAAAGGATCATCAGTCTATCCTTAAGTTGACACAATCACCACCAAGCTTGCACATAGGAAAGCAGACCTTTTGTGCTTTGGCAACATATCTTTGAAGTTAGAATCCCCAACCCAATCCTCCTTAGGATTTATCATATAGCTTTGCCTCAACCTAGGAAATCATTTGCATAGAAAAGCCTTAGTCCCTTTTGCATCCACCAGCATTTGTTGCATCTCATCCCTAGGAGCATTTTTCATGCCACCTTTCACTCGCTTAGCCAAGAAGAAATAAACAATGGAGCCCTATCATTTGGATCGAACAGCCTCACCCCCCTTGAGCACTCAGCCATCCTTTAGCCCAGAGAAAGCTATGCCATCATCTACTGACATTGAAGCTTTCATGAACCAACCAGGAAATGCAGTATTGGTAAATGCCATTATAGACAAGAACAAAGTGACAATCATGGCTAATTTTTGAAGGGAAAATGTAGGAACCTTTGACTTTGGAAGACCCCCTCCATTATCAGATCCATCTCACTCATTGTTTGGGAAGCTACCACCACCCATAGGCTGTTATGATCCAAATTATCCTCAATATATGCCAAAAGAAGAGCCTCCAACCAATCCATATGATCCAACAGACCCAAACATACCATCATCCACCCAAGTTGAAATCTCCATGCCACAAGCCAACCCAGCCACCACCACTCCATCCTTGGTTCATACCTCTCCACTCCATACCCACTTTACCCAAAACACCTCACCATTCACGCCCTTCACTATTGTTCCTGTTGCTCCCCAACCCAGCCTTCCAAATCCACCCATCTCCCAAATCAGTGCTAGCATCTTTGGCCAACCTCAGCAATATACAACAGGGATGCCACCCATGAGGCCAAGTAATCAACCTTTCATCACCCCCAACTTGTTCACCACAGCCCAAAGCACAATCCCATCATTTCCATTAGGTCTTGGGAGCTCAATGCCATCAGCCACAAATCCACAAGCTACTACCCTCACTCCACAAAGCTATCAAACCCCACAAGCTACTACCAATGTTCTACCCAGCTCTCAAGTGAACCAAGCTCCTGCCACCACTCTACCAAGCTTCCAAATCTAGCCACCAAGCTATCAAACCCCATCAATTCCATTTCCTAGCTTTCAATTCCCACCACCTCCACCACCAACTAATCCATTACCTCCTATTACCAACTACTTTTCAATGCCACTTCTAGGAGGTAACCCACCAATCCAGCCAACCACCAATTATTTGTAGGTACCATCCCAAATGGGGGCGCAGCCCACATACCTTGGTTAAACCCCACAAGCCCCCTGATCCTTTCCTCAAGCTTCACAACCATCTTATACCTTACCTCCACAAAGCAATTCATTTATCCCACAGCTAGCTTATGTTCCTCAATCCCAACCTCAAATCCCATATCAACAGCAAGCCTCACAACACATGCAGCACTATGTGCCACCTCCCCCTCAGCAAACTATCATCCACCATGCAGCTGCCCAAATAATGTACAATCCCTCATAGCCATCCATATTCAGTGGCCCCATCTAGTGCATACCTACCTCAAGGCACTCCTACATTGGGGGCACCCCAGCCATCACCCATTAATTTAGAATGGGAAGCCATGAAAATAGCTTTGAAGAACATCCAAGAGGGAAATGATCCAAAAACTTTCAAGTTTGAGAATGTGTGCCCTTACCCATTTGACAGAGCCATTACCATGACACCATTCCCCAAGCATTTTGAGACACCCAAATTTGACAAATTTAGAGGAAAAGGAGACCCTGTCACACATATCAAAGAATTTTACATGCACTACCAAGAAGTGGCATACAATGACGTCTTCCTCTTGCGTCTCTTTCCCAAAAGCTTGGTTGTACCAGCTCTTGAATGGTTTTATAGAATCCCCTATGGCACAATTAAAATTTTTGCTGAATTATCTAAGGCATTTGTAGCCCAATATGCCCATCTTGTTGAAACAGAGCTATCAGTAGTTGATCTTGTCCACACCAAGCAAAAAGGTGGAGAAAGCCTTCCCGAATATCTAAAAAGATGGCAAACCCTTACCACCCGCATATCTTGCACCTTGCCAGAGCGCCATTTGGTGAAAATGTTTATTGATAATGCCCATCCTAGCTTGGCTCACCACATGACCATGAACTGTTTGCAGACCTACAAAGATATCAAAGAGAAAGGAATGATCCTTGAGCAAGGACTCATTAAAGATGGTGTGGTCAAGATTTACAAGGAAGCCAACCAAAATCAATCACATTCTAATGACAAGTCTAGGTATTGGAACAAAAACAAGCATGTTGCAACAGATGGCGTCACTAACACCAGACATGTGAATATTGTTGGTCCTTCTCACAACCAGTCCAACCCACCCTATCAACCAAACAATCAGCAAGCTATCAACTACCAACAGTAGAATAACCACAGCTATCAAAACCACAATCTAAGACCAAACTTTCAAGGGTCTAGCAATCAAGCTAATGCCATCAATGTAGCTACAAGACAAAAGCCCAGATTCCAACCTACACCTAGAAACTATACACCCCTTGGTGAGCCATTGGATGTCATTTTTGAGAAATTAGTCAAGGAAAACCTCATCAAATTTCCTCCTACCTAGCAAATTGACCCAAGCCAATCCAAAGCTGCATGGTACAAAGACAATGAGTACTGCAAATTTCATAGGGTAAAAGGTCACACTACCCTTAGATGCATGAAACTGAAAGACTATGTGCAGGACCTCATTGATCGGAAGGAAATCATTGTTGGTGCCCAAACCTCTCCCAATGCAGGCTTACAGATCTATCAAAATGCTTTTCCTCCTCACAACAATCAAAATCCTAGAAAAGCACCTATCCAAACCAACAACAACAACACCAACAACCGTCAGCCAAACCAACAACATGGGAAGAACAATGACCACACTTCATCCTATATAGACTATGGTATCCTTATAGGTTGTATATCCAAGAAAGAGCCTTATGTTAATGTTATCAATATCCAAGGACCAAACAATGAGTGTGCAGTCACCACTCGAAGAGCCCGATTTAACATCGCAGGCCCACCCGTTTCACCAGCACCATCAACTCCATCAAAAAGCCAGTACAATATCTTGGAACACCTTGGGAACATGCCAACCCAAATCTCCATTTTAGACCTTCTTCACACTAGTCCTGTGTACAAGAACATCCTTGACAGTGCTCTCATAGAATCTCATGTCCCTTCTGATATCAATGCTACTGATTTTCGTAATCTTGTTGGATACCTTTCATCCTCATGTGCCCTATCGTTCAAACCCACCGACATACTCGTGGTCAAGCCAGATCGCACCCTTCCGCTTCGCATAGCCATCATGGTATCCAATTTTGCCGTGAAAAGAGTAATGATAGATAATGGATCAGCCTTGAATATTTGCACCCTAAAATTCATAAAACAAGCTGGGTATATTGAGGCAGATATCATCAGTGAGGTTATCACCATCAAAGCTTATGACAACTTCGAAAGAACCACAGAAGGAACTATTTTGCTGCCAATCAAGGTTGGGCCAGTCATCCAAGAAACACTCTGCCATGTTATTGATCTAAACATACCATTCAACATCCTCCTCAGTCGCCCATGGATTCATGCCATGAAAGCCGTTCCATCCACTTACCATCAGTGCATCAAATTTTTGCATCAAGGCACTAAGGTAACCATTCATGTTGATCCAGAACCCTTTACTTACTACAATGTGGTTGAAGCTTCATATACAAACCATTGCCCTGGAATTGATATCGGCACATCCATCGCCAGCTCATCCCACACTTGTAATGACCCAGAAACCATCCTCGCCTCTACCCTGTCTACCATGAAGATCAATAAAAAGGGCTGTGGAGAGTATAGTCTGTCGAATGCATTTGCTGTCAGGGCACTCCCACTTGATCCACATGCCCATGGACAACCGACATATCACAAAGCTAAGGAGATTCCACCTCCTCGATACAAATAGTTTGGCCCAACAACCTTTGTATCCTCAAAAATCCCTCTTCATGAGGAGCTCATTCCAGATATCAACAATTGGTTACATAAGGATGCACCTCAAAGGAATCAGGCACACCTTGATCACTTCAGCCAGAAGTATCTCCAAGAACATAAGCTCATCACTGACAAATGGAACTATCAAGGTGGTGGTCTAGGACCAGAAGAAAGAGGTATGCAGTGCCCCATTGACACACACAAGTGGGAATCGAAGTTAGGTCTTGGCTTTGGCATACCCACAACTGAGGGCACCAATACGGACGGTCACACTTTTCTGAACATTCACCGCGACCTTGTCAAAATCGAAGACATTCTTGAGAAAGTTGAAAAGAGAGCCTACGACGATATCCTAGACCAAATCTCCCTCAGAGACTCTGTTCTCCAAGAACTATCCATCCACCTCATTGACCTACCACTCGCCCATCCACAACTCATAGATTGGGACTAACCACGCATCATATACATTGATGAGTTCACATCAGAGGAAGCACTTTTGAGATTCATGGGAGCTGAAACACCTCACAAGAAAACAAAGCCAGATTTTGCCTATATCTACAAGTTAGATCCCAAGGGGTATTTTGGAAAAAATCCCCGACCTAGTTTCGATACACCCAAAACTGGAACTAAGGTGAATCTGAGACTAGCTAAGGAAACGAAGAGAACCCTCAGCAAGAACATCCAGATCCACAAGCAGAACATGAGGATTTAGCATTACCTCCTCAAGATAATCGACCAAAGATATCTTCTATTCTAATTGAGGATACTAGGGAAGTCAACATCGGTTCTTCAGAGATCCCTAGGCTTGTTCACATTGTTGCATCCCTATCACAAGACTAAGCTGATCTCCTCTTTGAGGTCTTAAGAGAGAACATTAGCCGATTTGCATGGTCATATCAGGACATGCCAGGGCTTGATCCAAAGCTTGTAGTTCATCATCTTGCAGTCAATCCACAGATCAAGCCCATTAGACAAAATCTTAGAAAAATGCACCCCAAGGTGGCATTACTGGTCAAAGCTGAGTTAGAAAGAATGTTAGCTGCTAAGGTTATCCGACCTATCGACTATTCAGAGTGGATCTCCAACATGGTCCCCATCACTAAGCCTTCTGGTGACATCAGAATCTGCACTGATTTTAGAGATCTTAACAAAGCTTGTCCAAAAGATGATTTTCCCTTGCCCAACATAGATATGATTGTCGATCTTACAGCTGGACATGAAATTTTGTCCCTCATGGATGGATTTTCTAGGTATAATCAAATCAAGATTGCAGAAGAGGATCAACATAAGACAACATTCACTACCCCTTGGGGAACCTTTTGCTACAACATGATGCCTTTTGGCCTAAAGAATGCTGGGGCTACCTATCAAAGAGCTATGACAACCATTTTTCATGATCTCATCCATAGCATTTTGGAGGATTATGTGGATGATATCTTGGTCAAGTCTCATACCTTCATGGATCATCTTGCTGACCTAAAGAAAGTCTTTGATAGGTTAGCCAAATATCATCTCATGCTGAATCCCAAGAAATGTGTCTTTGGGGTCACATCTGGCAAGCTTCTAGGCTTTATAGTTTCTAAACAAGGTATAGAGATCAACCCCAAGAAGGTCAAGGCTATCTTAGACATGCCTCCTCCCCAGACACTGTGACAGCTTCGTTCTCTTCAAGGAAAGCTTCAATCTGTTCGGCGCTTCATCTCCCAGCTTGCAGATAAGTGTACACCATTTTTACATTTACTAAAGAAGGATGAGAACTTCAAGTGGGATCCTTTATGTCAGCGCAGCTTCAACCATCTCAAGCAGTATCTCATCAATCCCCCTATCTTGGTTCCACCAGTTCCTATTCGTCCCCTGATTTTGTACATATCAGCAACACCTACTGCTCTAGGGGCACTTCTAGCACAGCTCGATGACTACAACAGAGAAAGAGCCATCTACTACATCAGTAGAACCCTAGTTAGCTATGAACTCAATTACACTCTATGGAAAAAGCTTGTTTGGCAGTTGTTTTCTGAACTCAAAAGCTTCGCCATTACATGCTAAGTCATACCATCCAACTAGTCTCCAAGATTGACCCTCTCAAGTATATGCTCTCCAGAACAGCACTTACAGGCCATTTGGCCAAATGGGTTATGCTCCTTAGCGAATTTGACATCCAGTATGTGGACAGAAAGGCAATCAAAGGGCAAGCTATAGCAAATCACCTAGCTGATGCACCTCTAATAGATGCTTATCCGTTGATCACATAATTTCTAGATGAGCATATCTGTCTAATTGAAGAACAACCCCCATGGAAACTTTATTTTGATGGCTCATACACATCTCATGGATCAGGGGCAGGAATATTGTTGGTCACACCTCAAGGAGATTACATTCTAAAAGCCTTCAAGCTACAATTCCCTAGCACCAACAATATAGCTGAATATGAGGCCCTCATAGCAGGATTAAAGATAGCTGCAGAATGGAACATTGCTGAGCTACAAATCTTTGGCGATTCTTAGCTCATTATCAAGCAAGCCCTAAATGAATATCAAACTAAAGATGAAAAGCTATTACCCTACAAAGAGCTAGTTGATCAGCTAACCCAGCATTTTACAAGGCTTCAGTTTACACAAGTGCCTTGAATACAAAACAAAGCAGCAAATGCTATGGCTACTATAGGCTCGCTCTTGGAAATTCCCCAAGTAGCTACACAGTATGAGTTTTTATTGGAGCAGCTCCTCACACCCGCCTATGCGAATGAGGATACAAACCGTGTTTGTATCTTGGTTGGTCCCCAATCCCCTTGGTACCATGAGATTCACGCTTACCTTAATGATGGTATCATATCTCCTCACCTCACACGTACCCAATGCTAGAACCTCATCTGAAAATCATCCCGCTATGTTATCATAGCCAATACCCTATATCGTCGGGGTTATCACGATACTCTCTCTCGATGTTTAGACCAAAACAAGGCCGCGATGGTGTTAAAGGAAGTACACTCTAGACTTTGCGGTGCCCACGCGAGTGGTATTGTCCTAGCTCGAAAAATCCTTAGAGCAGGCTACTATTGGCCTACCATTGAAGAAGACTCCTGTGACTTTGTCAGAAAGTGTCTCCCATGTCAGCAGTATGCAAATCTTGTGCACGCTCCAGCATAGGATCTACAGCCTATTGCACCACCTTGGCCTTTCGCTTGTTGGGGCCTTGATCTAGTTGAAACCATCACACCCCTCTCATCTGATGGACATAAATGGATAATAACAGCTACAGACTATTTCACTAAATGGGTGGAAGCAGTCCCCCTAGTCTCAGCTACAGGAGTTTAGGTCTCCAAGTTCATCTTGTACCACATTGTTTGCCGCTTTGGCATCCCATCCACCATCTTCACCAACCACGGAGGTAACTTTGAAAATCTCAACATGGAAGAATTATGCACTTCCCTCTGCATCCATCACCGCTTTTCTAGCTCATATTTCCCACAAGGTAACGGCCAAGCAGAGGCAACTAACAAAACCCTCCTCAAAATCCTAAAGAAAGTTGTCAATGATTCCGGCCGTGATTGGCACCTACAAATAAATCCAGCCCTATGGGCCTATCGAACTTCTTTCTGTACATCCACAAGCACAACTCCATACTCCCTAGTCTATGGTGCTGAAGCGGTACTACCTATAGAGGTTGAACTTCCCTACTTGCACAGATCTTTGCAAGGGAAAATATCAGATGAAGAATACAGAGTAGCTCGGCTCACCCAGCTAGATCTCTTAGATGAGAAGCGACAACAAGCCTATGATCATCTCAGAGTCTATCAAACTCATCTCAAAAGGAATTTTAACAAGAAGGTGCTTCCACGACACTTTCAGCCAGGTGACATGGTCCTCAAAGAAAACATGAAAGTCCAAGCAGATTGAGAAAAGAAAGGCAAGTTTGAACCTACATGGCTTGGTCCTTATGTTGTCACTGCTTCCTTTGGCTCCGGAGCCTATCAGCTATCTACACCAGAAGGAGAACTCTTGAATGATCCTACTAACATCATTCATCTCAAGAAGTTCTATGCTTGAAGATCCTTGGTATACCCAACTTTTGAAAAATACAAAAAAAAATAGTAAAGAGAAATAAGCGTCCAATGGTGAAAACTTGGCAATTCAAGCGCCTTGGATAGGTACCTTGGTGAAAACCTAGTAATTCAGGTGCCTTGTGTACTAAGACTAATCCATTATCTATCACTATCCTATCCCTCATCCATTCACCCACCATCCCATAAAACACCTGCTTGTTCCCTTGGTGTTCCAACCAAATATCCAAAATCTAATGGAGCTTGTAAATACCTCCTTTACAGCTTGTAAAATCTTGTACCTCAACTTGTAAAATCTTGTACCAAAGCTTGTATTATACCTTGTAAATCTTTTACCATACCTTGTATACCCGAATCTTGTCCAAAGTTTGTACCATATTCCAACCTGTAAATAATCTTGTATCCTAGCTTGTATACTATCACGTGCACACACAAAACCCCATTTTCACTTAAGCTTTTCGCAAACCATCTACCTATCCACCTATCACCTATTATAGACATTCCATCCTTCACAAACATTTCCATCTCACAAAAACCAAAACATGAACAAACTTGTACATTTCATCCTCTTTAGCTTAGTACCATTGTATCTATCCAATGTTTGTGTTAGTTCGTCCTTGATCAGCATCTTGCACCCATCGCACATCTTGGTTAGCTATTCCAATGCATCCTTTAGCTAGATCTCCTATCACCAAAGTGTTATCCTTATTAGTTCAGCTTGCCAGACACATCACTCATCCAGATCCACCAGCTTAGGTGCTCTCCGATAGATCCTTGTAGGATATAGCTTTCCTCATGTCTGATCTTGGTCCGTTAGTACCTCGTCCTACCCATCTCATTGGAAAATGTTTCTCTTTTGGATTTTCATTTTCTTTTGATTTGGGATCTTCCCTTTTGGGTCTTGAAGTATCTTTTCCAAATAATCTTTTTTTTCCCTCCTCAAAGTTGCCACGATCTTCCATATCATGGTATACTGCGAATGGGGCAATCTAGGCGTAAGGTCTTGATCAAGTCTTTTGTTTGTTTTTCTTTTCTGCTTGTGGGTTACCCAGTGTCGGTTCCACTCTAATTCTTTCAAGATTCATGTGTGATGTTGGGGCAATCCTTGCGTGTTTGTTTTGAGTCAGTCAGTCAGTCCTCTGGACAGTTGGTGAAAAGGCCTTGATGTTCTTGGTAACCTTGGTAATTAACCAACAGTCCTATAGCAAATCTAGTGCTCAACTACATGGTGGTACTTCTCTTTGAAGTATCCCCCCGCTCAAAAAGCTTCAATGGTTTTCCTTCATCTCCATTATCCCCCATCCATATCCAACATCCGTCTCTCCTACCCCAGCTTATGCATCAGTATCTCTTTGAATCACTCCTCACCTTTAGCTTTAGGGATCCACAATCCTAGTCTTAGGGATCCACCAATCCAAATCAATGCACCAAGCCTCATCTTTCGAGATCCACAATCCTAGTCCTAAGGATCTTCGAAACCCATCTTCCACCAATCCGACTCTTTGAAATCCTATTGCATCAGCTTTATAATCCCCTCATCCATCTCCCTATCCTGGATTCCTTTTTATAGCGCTCCGCTCCTTCATCCTCCACCTTCCCTAAAGTCTTAAGCTTGCTTCCTCTTGTGCATTTGATTCTCATTTATCATGCTCCCATAGTGAGAGTTTGAGCTAATTCAGCCCCTTCTCTTTGCCAATCTAAGTTTCCTTGCTCATCCAAGATTCTTGTACTTTTCAAGAAGCCATCGAGCCTCGCTTTCTCTCCCCGTTGCCTTCTTGAGGGGGCATCTCACAGTCCATTCTCTCCTCTTCTGCTCTAGCCTTGGGCATCTTATTTTCTTATCTTTGATGCCATGCCACTTGCGGCATCACATCAAAGAGGGGCAAAATGTAGACACCTAAAAACCTTTAGAAAATAAAGTATTTTTATTTTCTGAAAAATTCCTGATGACATCATCATTTATTAATTAATTAATTAATTTATTTATTTATTTATTTTTATGCCATTAAATCCCTTCATCTTAATTAAAAATATTTAATTAAGGAATCCCTCCCAAAAATGTTTAAATCTTATTTAAACATTATTTCCTTATTTATTAATTATTTAATTAATAAATTGACCAAAAAACCCAAAATAAATTTAAAATTATTTTTTGCCCAAAACTTGGCGAATTTCCTTAAGACCACTAACCTCTTCCAAAATCTTCTAATCCTTCTTTAATTTTGATTAAAGGCTAATCCTATAATTTCCTACCCCTAATCCCACTCAGAATATTTAATTAAGATTAAATATTAATCCTCATGTTTATTAAAAAGTTTTAATAAATATCTCCTCAACCCAAACCCTTGAAATAAATTAAAACTTTATTTATTTCCTAAAAATCTAATTTATCCTCATCCTAAGAAGTTCTAGACTCTTCTAGAAAGTCTTCATCCTCATCCTAGGAAATTCTAGACTATTCTAGAAAGTCTTTATCCTCATCCAAAGTCTAGACTCTTCTAGAAGATGTCTTTAAACCTAATCCTAATCCCCTCCTAACCTTGTCACATTCTCTAAACATGGGTTAAGACTTACTAACCCAAGCCAAAGTTAACAAATATCTCCTCCTTCACCCACCCTCATTAAATGCCATCCACTTGCCTATCCCTAAGCTAATCCTAAACCATCCTAATCCATCCTCTAATCATTTGCACAAGCCTAAGCAAGCTTAAAACCTTCCTAATCAAGCCCAAGTCAAAATTTCTCTCATCTCCCTCAAAATATCCCAACCATAAAACTTTATGAAGCCCACTAGGCCATAAATGACTCTTCCAAAGCCCTTTTATTGCTCTTACAAGCCATTATGAGGGTCTTTATGAAGATTTTATCCCTTGAGCCTCCTTTGTTGACTCATCCTTCCCCTTTCCTCCATCCTCTCACCCTGTGACATGTGTCACTCCCTAATTGGCTATAAGGAAGCACAATCCATGTGCTCTCCTCTCATGCAATCTAAGCCCTCCATGAGCTTTTTTCCATCCTTGCATCTTAGCCCTCAATCCCTCAAGCCTCTTGCCTATAAATTGGATCCTTCCCCTTTGCAAAATAACACAATCCATGAAGTAAAGTCATAATGCCATTTTAAGAATCCATTTTACATCAAAACCATACACTCACACCCAAATTCCAACTCCATTTGAAGCCCTTTTTGAAGCATAAGCTTGAGCATACATCCTATCTATTTAGACAAAGCCACTCAACCAGAGAGCTTCTCATTGAGAGAGTCCATTAATGGCTCATATTCTCAATTGAGAGTTCATCTTAGTCTATCTTGAAGTTTATGAATTTTGTTTAGTTTGTAGAAGCTTTATTTAAATTTGGTTTCTATTAGCATACTAACATTGCTCATATACAATAAGGACTTGTTTATTTTGCAATATATGTTGTGCAAGTCAAAGATTGTTGAGCACCCTAGTTGACATCAAGCACATATATAAAAGCTGACCCATTACAGTTAAGACTAAGTAAATTGGAAGACAATGACTTCCGTGTAAACAGAAAAGACCAAGTATGTAGGAGCCAAGTGTCAGCATGAATGTTAGTAATGACCGAGCGTTAGAACATTCAGATGTCGAGCAAACTAGTTTTGTCATATGAGTTTGTAATTGCATAGACACCTATGTAAACTATTTTTGATTGACTTCCATATATATTTAATGATTGTAGAGACTGTTAAGATGGAATTTACACATCTTTATAGAAGGTAATGACCCTGAGGAAATCAAATTAACCAATCAAAACATCAAAAGGGAAATGAAAAAAGATATGAATTATGAACCATTGATTTGATCCAAAAAATTGAAGATTGTCTATTTAAAGAGGGTTCTAACCCTAGGATCTGTGTGATGGTATGGTATGGATGAATGAAGGAGTGTGTGTGTGTGAATGAATGGGTGAATGCACAAGTGAAGAAGAAAACAAGGATAAAGGAGATTAGACAGAGCAATCCAAGCAATGAAGGACATAACAAAGATATCAGATTAAGTGATCAAATTAAGAAATTGAATAGAGGAGATATGAAATTAGCTTGCAAAGCAAACTCACGGTCAGGTACTAATTAGTTTTAATAGATTGAGTTAAGAAAAATCTCTTAACCAAGTGATTCTAATAGGTCTATGTAAATCTCCTAACAAAGTCCTTACTTGATTGTTAGTGTAAAATCCTTTAACAAGGTAAGACCTAGAAATATTAATAGCTTTTAATAGGGTAGACCCTTCATAGGGTAGATCATATATTATGATCAAACATTGTAACCCTAACATGTTAACTTTATTGTTGCAACAATGAAATTTTGTGGGTTTCATCCCCACCCTAATTTTACCTTCACATTCAAGTTTTTCTGAGTAACCAAATCATTTTTGTTATGTGTTGAATATTTTTGTGGATGTGATGTTTTCATTTACATTTTAGCATTACATTTTTTAAGTTAGATCTAAGATATGAGATGAATTAGATGTGAAATCAGTAATATGGTTTCAAAAGAAAAATTTTAAGATACTAATTCACCCCTCTCAATATCTTGTTTGTCATTAAATCCTTCCAACAGGAATTAATTATGGAGTGATTCACTCAAGAGGATTATAGACTAAGTCTTTTCAATGGGGCCAACAGTACTTAGAAAAGTGAGGTGGAACAAGAAAATGTTTCCCAAGCATGAAAAGGGAAAGCATAGAAGGGGTCTATCAAAGGATCAAGTTCATAAAGTGATAAGAAGAAGAAGGACCTGTCTAAAGTCAAGTGCTTTAGTTATCATGCATTTGGCCATAATTTTAGTGATTGCTTGCAAATGAACAAGAATGAAAATAAGAGAAATAAGAGAGTGATAACTTAAGTGTAGAATAACTCTATAGTAGAATGGAAGATGAGTTTACACTCATAGCTTGTGTGGTTAGTTCAACCTCACAGTGTGTTTGGTATATACATAGTGAAGTGTCATTTTGTATGATGGGAGTTAGAGATAACTTCTCTAATTATAAGGAGGAGGAAACCAATATCCATATTTCTATGGGGAACTTATCTAAACTCAAGCCACTTGGGAAAGGAACTATTTAGTTTTAGAGGGAGAATGGGAAGATAATTCCACTTCATGATGTGTTTCAAGTCCTAAACTTAGGTGTGAATTTTATTTATGTATTTATCCTTCAAGAAAAAGCGTATAATGTACTCTTTAGAGGGGCGCATGGGATGAGCAAGCATAAGGATTCAAAATCGCCCATAACTATTGGAGTTAGGGATGGTCGCCTTTATAAGTTGTAGTTTGATACTCCTAATTCACTCATGAGAAATAATAATCCTAGAGATCTTGGATAGATATGGTATAGGAGAATGGGTCATATTCATTATGGAGCACTTAAATTGCTTTATGGGATAGTAATGGGTGTTCTAGAAGTGAGCACAAAGCATAATTATGTATGCAACGGATGTGTGTTGGGGAAGTTTGTGAAAGCATATTTTCCAAGGAGTGACTCAAGATCTGAGGGTGTTCTTGATCTAGTAAATTCAGTTGTATGTGGACCAATTTTGATAAACTCTTGTAGAAAACATGAGTATGATGTTGCTTTAATTGATGATTTCTCCAGGAAGACCTATAGATGCTTCTTGATGACTATGCATTAGATTTTTAGTTGCTTCCAAGAGCTCAAGGCTCTTGTGGAAAACTTAAAATGAAGGAAGGTAAAGGTTCTTTAGTCAGACAATAGAGGGGAGTATAAAAGAAATGACTTCTAGGAAATCTATACTAGGAAAGGAATTAAGAGAGAGCAAATTGTTCCTTAAAATTTGCAATAAATGGAATTGCCAAGAGAATAAAAATGTAATATCAAAGGAAACAAGGGCTATGCTACATGACTAGGACATGCCCCACTACTTATGGGTAAAGTGTGTAGTACAGAATTTTACATTCCGAACAGGGTGTAAGGAAGAAAAGGTATGTAGAAATGCTTCCTACACTAATATTGAGAGGATGACTATGCAAATTCCAACTTAAGTGTCATAGAGATCTCAAGAAATGCAAAATGACACAATCAAAATAATAATGAACACATAACATGGTGATTAGTGTGGGTAAACCTTTTTAGGAGAAAAACCCCACCCTCCAAAACCCACATAATGTATTATCAAATCAAGATGATTAAAATACAATTGCAATGCAAGTTCTTATGAGAACATGTCACCACAACTCAAACTCAAAGAGACACCTTCTAGCACCCAACCTTGCAAAAAAAAACTCAATAATCCAAACTCCTCCCCAAGCCCTCCTTTTATAGTGATTTTATAACCTAGAAACCACTTGTGGTTTTACAAAACCATGGGCTTAACCACCATGCCATATGTTGCCCATTTTTTACATTTACATTTCCAAGATGTAAAAATAACTAGGTCAAAATTGTAATCTCGTCCATAATTTTGTCATGTATTTTAGACCCCCATACAAGTCATATAATGAGTCACCAATGCTCTAAAAATGGTCGTCCAATATTCTACTATGGAAAAGGCACATTTATAACAACTCACAGCTATTTATAATACACAAACATGTGGATAACTACCACAATTTTTTTTTGGAATTTTCTAGAAAAATATTGCAAGGTTGAGACACATTTCTCAATATTCTCCCATTTATCAAACACCTTGCAAGAGTTAGGGGATCCAAAGTATCATGGACTTAGTTGTTGGGGGTTGAGAGGCCCATAGACTCTAAACACCATATGAACTTCTCTATGTTGATGAGCTTAGTTGATACATTAATAATATTCACCAAAGATTCTACCTTCTCTAGCTTCATCTTGTCATCCTTGACCATATCTCTCACAAAATGTTATTGCACATCAATGTCCTTGGTCCTGGCATGAAAATTTGGGTTCATCACCAAGAAGATTGCACTTTAACTGTCACTATAAATTGTCACTGTGCCCTATTTGAACTCTATATCTAAACACAATCTCTTTAGCTAAATTTCTTCCTTGCAAGCATGAGTAAATGCCATATACTTTGCCTCTGTTGTGGATAAGGTGACCACAACCTATCACTTTCTCATCCAACTAATTGCACCACCAAATAATGTAAATACATATGCACTGGTGGATCTTCTTCTATCAACATCAATAGCATAGTTTTAATCCACATAGCCTTGAATATCCAAGGAATATCCACTCAAAGGTACCCTACAAGTATCTAAAATATCTTTTACTGCATCTCAATGTGCTCTTTCTAAATTAGACATGTAACGAGAAAGTACTCCCACTACTTTAGCAATGTTTGGTCTTATAGAAACCATGGCATACATCAAACTTCTAACAATACTTTAATATGGTACTCAATTCATCTCTTCTATCTCCAATGGGGATGTAGGACACTGTGAGTTAGAAATCTTTGTTTCCATAGTAACAGGACCACTCAATGGTCTAGAATCTTGCATATTGAATCTTCTCAAAATAGTACCAACATACTTTCTCTAGCTGAGCCAAAGCTTTCTATTTTGTCTATCTCTTATAATCTCTATTCCTAGAATGCGCCTTGTTGTACCAAGATCTTTCATTTCAAACTTTGTTGAGAGCTGAAATTTTAACTTTACAATCCAAGCTTTTCCTTTGCTAATAAACAACATGTCATCAACATATAAGGTAATAACCAGGAAATGATGAACATCAGACTTGAAATATATACAATGATTAGATTTAGACCGCACAAATCTAAAACTCAAAAAATATGTATCGAAATTCTGTTACCACATCCTAGGACTTATTTTTGAACCATATAAGGATTTCTTCAACTTACAAACCAAATGAATTTTACCTTTCACCACATAGTAATCTAGGTGTCTCATATAACTTTCTTCCTCCAAATCTCCATGAAGGAAAGTTGTCTTCACATCCATCTACTCAACTTCTAGATTAGAAGTAGTTGCAATAGAAAGCAAAAAATGCATGGATGTCATTTTTGATACAGCAAAAAAAAATTCACTGTAATCAACTCCTGCAACTTAGGAGTATCCTTTTCCAACTAAGTGTGCTTTATACTTATTAATGCTTCCATCTAAACCCATCCTCCTTTTGAATACCCATTTACAACCAACGTGATTTCATCCTTTAGGAAATGGTCCAAGGTCCCATGTGTCTTTTCTCTTAAGAGATGTCATCTCTTCATCCATGGCAATTTTCCAAGACTCTGAATCATTCATACCAAGAGCGTCTTCTATAGATCTTGGTTCATCAATGTTAGCATTCAAATAAAATATACATCTCCAATCATCAAGAGAATATCCAATACCTTTTTGGTACTTTTATTTATCTACTAGACCTTTTATTAAGATCTGGTTTAGGTTCAAGTTCTCCCTCTTCCTCTAATGATTCTAAACTCATAGATCTCTCCTCAACTTCTTGTCTTTCTAAGGGCCTCAATTCAACTTTTTCAAGTAAAGAAGTTCAATCACATCTTTTTCTTTTGTTTGTTCTAGTTGCACTATAACAGAAGAAATCTTGGTTTCTCTAAAAATAACACTTCTTAAATAAAATACCTTTTTCTCAATGGGATCCCAAAGCATGTATCCTTTTACACCATAACTATATCTAATGAAGATACATTTGACAACTTTGTTATCCGATTGTGTTTGCTTCTCTTTTGGCATATGAGCATATGCCTCATAACCAAAAACTCTCAGATGTCTAAGTGAAGGCTTACAGCCTGACCATGCTTCTATTGGTGCCTTATCGACAAGAGATGATGTAGGAGACCTATTTATCAAGTAGTAGGCAGTGGCTATAACTTTAACCTAGAACCTTTGTTCCATTCTAGCTCCACTCAATATACTCCTAGCCTTCTCCATTAGGGTCTTGTTCATTCTTTCTACATGTTGTGGAGAATATAAATTTGTCTTCTCCATTTTAATACCACAATCATTACAAAATGTGTTAAAATAATTGGAGTAAAATTCACCACCATTATTAGTTCTTAAACATTTTCTTTTCTTTCTAGTCAGCAACTCAACCATTGCTTTAAATTCTTTGAAACAACTAAAAACTTCAAATTTACTCCTAAGAAAATAAATCCATGTTCTTCTACTAAAAATGTCAGTTAAAGAAACATAATAGACCGATTTACCAATAAAAGCAACATCAACTAGATCAAATACATCTAAATAGATTAGATCCAAAATACATGAGGACTTATGAGAACTCTAGTAAAATTGAATGTAGTTTTTTTTACTATAGATAAAATGCTCACAAAAATCAAACTCAAGATTGTAATTATTCAATCCATCAACAAGGTTTTTATTTTCCAAGGTTCGTAGAGCCTTCTCACCTATGTGACCGAGTCTCTAGTGCCATAACATAGTCTTCTCCATAGACATCTTTGGTTCAATAGATACAACACCCTTCCATACCCAAAAACCATGACCATCTATTGAAAGAGAAACCCTCTCCTTCTCCAAAAAAGTAGTATTTTTCACAATCTTATTAGAAGCACTATTACACATAACCGTGCATGCATCAAGCTGGTAAAATTTACCCAATTTGCTTTTTCACAATCTTATCAGAAGCAGTATTACACATAACCGTGCATGCATCAAGCTGGTACAATTTACCCAATCTACTTCCTCTTTTTATTACTGTAACACCTCTCACCATTTTTACACCTGCTTTAGAAAACTGTAGATGTACACCTGCATCTATTAGTTTTCTAACAAATAACAAATTTCTTGCTAGTCCTAGGATATGCAAAACACCACCAAATCTTCTAATTCTACCATCATAAAATTTTACATGAAAACTTCCACAACCAAATATATCAAGAACTAATTTATCATCCTAATACATGTTACCACCATCAAACTTTTTATACTTACTAAACTAGTTTCTACTAGGAGTCGTGTGGAAAGATGCACTTGGGTATATCAACCATGCATTGTCACCTACATGAATAGCTAAGGCTGCAATGAAAGCATCTCCATCCTCAAAACTAGAATCTTGCTTCTTCTTCTTCTTCTTCTTCTTCTCCTCTTTGTATTCCTTTCAAAAGTGTCCATGTTTGCCACAATTCCAATAGATTGCCTTGGACTTACAAGGACATTTTGATCTCCCCTTATTCTTGGATTTAGAATGGTCATGCTATTTTTTGTTATTGCCTCTTTCTTTTGGTCCTCCTCAAATACTCAAAGCCTCTTTGGCATTCAGAGACACCTTCCTTCTCATCTCTTCAGATAGTAAAGAACCAACAACATACTCCATCTTCAAGATGACTGTGGTGCTCCACGAAAATGTTTTCCCATGTATCTGGCAATGAACATAGAAAGATTTGGAACCTTTCTTCTTCATCCATTGACACCCCAATTGAGGTCAATTGAGTCACCAACATATTAAAACTTTCTAGATGCTCAAAAATCCATCCACCTTCTTCCATTCTTAAGGAATACAACTTCTTCCTCAAGAAATCTTGTTCACAAGTGATTTCACTTGATAGATCTCACTTAGCTTCTTCCAAATCTTCTTTGCAGTAGATGATTCATAGACATTTATTAGAATTGAGTCTACAAGACACAATCTGATGAGACCTTTAGCTTTTTTGTCTATTACATCATATTGTGTGGATAATTTTAAATCATTTGGTCTTATCTTGCTCTCATCCACCAGATCCCATAGATCTTGATCAATCAATAGATCTTCCATCTTTAGCTTCCACATCTCAAAGTTTGTGCCAAAAAATTTCTCGACATCAATCCTCTCGGACATGCATGCCATCTTTGTAATCATGCAATATAAAAATGAAAACCTCTACACAAGCTCCCACTCAAACCTTGATTAGCTCAAAAAAAATTGTACCCAACAAATAGAACCAAAATTGGCCAGGATATGATACCACTTGTAAGGAAGCAAAGGTATGTGCAAATGCTTCCTACACTAATCTTGAGAGGGTGACTATGCAAATTTCAACTTAAGTATCACAAAGACCTCAAGAAATGCACAATAACACAATTAAAATAATAATGAACACATAACACAGTAATTACCATGGGGAAATTATTCTAGGAGAAATACCCCACCCTCCAAAACTCACACAATGTATTATCAAATCAAGATTATTATAATACACTTAGAATGCAATTTCTTATGGGAGTGCATCACCACAATTCAAACTCAGAGAGACACTTTCTAACACCCAACCTTGCAAACAAAACTCAATAATTTAAACTTGTCCCCAAGCCCTCCTTTTTTAGAGATTTTACAACTTGGGAATTGCTTTTGGTTTTACAAAACCATGGGCTTAACCACCATGCCACATGTTGCCTATTTTTGACATTTACATTTCTAAGATGGAAAAACAACTAGGTTAAAATAGTAATCTAATCCATAATTTTGTCCCCTAGTTTATATCCCCATAAAAGTCATATAATGAGTCACCAATGCCCTAAAAATGGCCCTCATATATCCTACTTGTTAGGATTAAACCATAGACAGAAATAATAATTACATGCAAATATAACCAATAACAAAAAAAAATAGATCACAGAGAAAAGAACACAAGACACAAAGATTTAATGTGGTTCACCCAATCCCTGGGCTATATCCACCAAATAGCAAGTTCGATATTATTACGATCCAGTGATTACAATCTGTAATCCCTTACAACTCAATATCGCCACAAGAACTAATTTTGCATCACAACTTAATGAAAATACCTAACCATAAGCCCTTTAATACAAGTAATTTTATGCCACTTTAGGGTTACAACATGTCAGCCATATGTCAACCATGGCCCCAAATTTTTTTTATAGTACTTTCCCAATCAATCACCACAAACTAACAATCTCCCACTTGGGGACTAATCAGGCTCCACACTAAACAATAATCTCCCACTTGGAGACTAATCTTGTAGCAATACTACTACCACATGGGGCTCCCACTGGATCAAACCACCCTGGACTCTGTTGTTCGTTTATTCATGTTTAGTCTAGAAGACCAATCGAAGATAAAGATGAGTTTAGCTTCTCCCTTGTTATGACCTTTGTCAAAATATCTGCTGGATTGTCATTTGTATGTATCTTCTCCAGTTTTAACTACCCATCCTCCAAAACTGACCGAATGAAATGGTACCGCAACTGTATGTGTTTGGTCTTTAAATGCAGAGCTGAATTCTTTGCAAGATGAATAGCACTCTGATTATTTGTGAACAAATAATTATCCATCTGAGGATGTCCCAATTCTTCCAAGAAGAACTGAAGCCATATTAGCTTTTTGGTTGCCTCTGTAGTAGCAACATACTCTACCTCTATAGTGGATAAAGCATTAACCTTATGTAACCTAGAAGCCCAGCACATGATTGCCCCACCAACAATAAAGACATAACCTATAGTACTTCGCCTAGTATCAATATCCCCTGCCAAATTTGAGTCAACATAGCCCTGTAAATCAGTAGTAGAGCTCCCAAAGTGTAAACACTTATCGGATGTTCCTCTCAAATATTTGAGAATCCATTTGACTGCATTCCAATGCTCAATTCCTAGATGACTCATATACCTACTAACAACTCCCACTGCATGTACAATATCTGGCCTAATGCATACTGTAGCATACATCAAGCTTCCTATAGCTGAAGCATAGGGTACCTTGGACATCTTATCCTCCTCTTCTTGTGTCTTAGGACACATCTCCTTAGTCAATTTCAAATGACCAGGTAAAGGTGTGGTGACAGCTTTAGCATTCTCCATAGAGAAACATTACAACACCTTCTCAACATAATCAACCTAAGATAGTGTCAATGTCCTATTCTTCCTATCTCTACAAATATTCATACCAAAGATTTGTTTTGCTACCCCCAAATCCTTTATAGAAAATGCATGTGCTAATTGGTGTTTCAACCCCTTAATATGATCCATGTTAGACCCAGCTATAAGCATATCATCAACATATAAACATAAAATAATATAGTTGTCATCATCCAACCTCTTAAAACAAAAATAATGATCTAAATGACACCTATTGTATCCATGCTCATGCATAAGACTATCAAATTTTAGATACCATTATCAAGGTGCTTGCTTCAAGCCATATAAACTTTTCTTCAATTTGCACACTAAGTTCTCCTTACCTTTGACCAAAAATCCCTGTGGCCGAGCCATATATATCTCTTCATCCAAATCACCATGAAGGGAGGTTTTTTTAATATCAAGCTCTCTAAATGAAAATCTTTAGTAGCTACAATACTTAAAACAATACAGATAGAAGTCATCCTAACAACAGGAAAAAATATCTAATCAAAATCAATGCCCTTTTTTTGTGCAAATCCTTTCACAACTAACCTGGTTTTAAATCTTTTCTGACCTCCTTCCTCTTCTTTCAACCTGTAAACCCACTTATTCTGTAAAGCTCTTTTACCTACAAGCAACTTGCATAAATCCCATGTTTGATTCTTCAGCAAAGAGTCCATTTCTTCTTTCATTGTAGACTGCCACTGAATCTTAGTATCCACCTGCATAGCTTCATCATAACATTCAGGTTCACCAGCATCAGTAAGTAAAATTGAATACAAAGAGGGAGATAATCTTTCTGGAGGTCTAATTTGCCTTGTTGACTATCTAACATTCATCAGTGTGTGTGGTATTTGTTGTTGCAGTTGTTGCACATCATGAGAAATGGTTGGAACATTAGCTTTTGGAGTATCATCCAACACTACATAATAATCTTCTTTCTTCTCATGGTTCTGCAACCGATCTTTGTACAACACTTTCTCATTGAATATGACATCCTGACTTCTTAAAATTTTATGATTTTCAAAATCCCAAAGCCTATAACCAAATTCATTAATACCATATCTAAAAAATACACATTTCTTTGACTTAGCTTCTAGCTTGGTCCTATTTTCAGAATCTATGTGAGCAAATGCTTCACAGCCAAAGGTTTTGAGAAAAGAATAACTCACCTTCTTACTAGTCCATGCTTCCTCTAGAATACCACAACCCAAAGGAGTGGAGGGATCTCTATTAATCAACTATACAGTAGTATTGACAGCCTCTGCCCACATGTATAAGGGCAACCCAGCATGCAACCTCATGCTCCGTGCATGCTCCATTATAGTCCTGTTCATGCGTTCAGTCACTCCATTTTCCTATGGAGTCCTTGGAACAGCTTTCTATCTATGAATTCCATTAGTAGAGAAATAATCTTCAAATTCATGACTCTAATACTCACCACCATTATCAGATCTGAGACATTTTAATTTCTTACCAATCTCATTTTCAACCAAGCATTTCCATTTCTTAAAAGTTTGAAATGAATCAAATTTCTATCTAAGGAAATAAACCCATACTTTTCTAGTTGTGTCATCAATAAATGTAACATAATAATGAAAGCCACCAAGGGAAGATACCTGAGCTAATCCCCATACATCAGTATGCACAAGCTCTAATTTCTCCTTTTTGTTTTCCTTCCCAATCTTCACAAAACTGACTCTCTTTTGTTTTCCATACACACAACTTTCATAGAAATCCATATTAACACATTTTAGACCTGGTAAAATTTTTTTTGAATGAAGTATTTTCATATATTTCTCACTCATGTGCCCAAGTCTATTGTGCCACAGTGTTGTATCAGAATTTACAGCAGGTATTTGTTCTCCCTACTCAACTACAACAATTGTTCCTAAACATTCATTTTTCTCTGAAACAATTAAAGTAGAAGGAACAAGATGACCTGTACAAAGATATGAGGTGCCTACTTTCACACCTTTTGCTACTACAAGGGAACCTTTTGAAACCTTCCAATTTTTATCATTAAAAGTAACTACACAACCCTCATCACCAAGTTGCCCTGCTGAAATTAAATTCCCACTTAGCCTTAGAACATGTCTTACCTCATGTAGTAGCCAATGATTCCCATTCTGCAACTTAAACTTAATTTTTCTCTTTCCAACAATCTGACAGGGTTCATTATCCCCCAAATAAAAAAGTCCAAAATCCCTTTGGACATAATCAATGAAATTACCTCTATGAGGTGTAGCATGAAATGAAGCACCAAAATCTAAAACCCATGAATCATCAACACTTTCTAAAGACAAAAGTATTGCTTTCTGTCTTAATAAATTTTTACCCCTCTTTTTGCAAAAGGTTCTGACAAGTTTGGTTCACAATATTCTCTAATGGATCATGCTAGTCCCTCTAGGTCTATTCTTGATCTAGATTCTTTTGGAGCTTTCTCTATAGGCTCAACTTCTCACATCCCCAAAGACGACTCTTTCCATATTAATAACCTTGAAGCCTCCACTTCACTTTCCTTAATCCATCCTGATCTCATAGATTGGTCTGCTCAACACCAAAGACCATAACTACCATCTTTTCAGAATGACTAGGAGATTGCTTGCTACCTCAACACTATCAAACCTATAATATCTCCCTCCAGTGAACCCATAGTTAACATGATAGAGACAAATATCAAGTACTTCAGTCATAAAATCAAAAGAAAGAATACGCGGTTAGATGGCAAAAACCACTTTGTAGCGGTATTTGAACCCCCAAAAAGTAAAAATAAAGATGTATATAAAGGTGAAAACCTCTTTGAGGCACCTACAGATGAGGTACTTGGTAGCCTACCTAACTATTTCTAGGATATATCATCGGTTCTCATTGAACCCACGTAGCCTATTAGCTTGGGTACAAAAGAATCTCCCAAAATCATTCATGTGGCTAAATCTCTATTAGTGGAAGAAAAGGAGAACTTCACCAAGTTCTTTCAAGAGAAGAAAATCAATTTTTCTTGGACCTATTTGGATATTTCTAGTCTTGACAAAGATTTAATTATGCATAATTTGTCTATCTCTCTTGGTGTCAAACCTGTTAAGAAAAAGTAGAGAAAAATGCATCCGCATGTGCCTCTCTTGGTCAAGATAGATCTAGAAAAATTCCTAAGTGCAAACTTTATCAAAGCTATTGATTACATAGCATGGATTTCCAACATTGTACTTGTGTCTAAACATGACAAGTCCATTCAAGTGTGCACTAATTTTAGAAACTTAAACAAGGCATGCCCTAAGGATGATTTTCCACTACCAAACATAGACATGATAGTGGACATGACCACAGGTTATGAAATGTACTCTTTAATGGATGAATTCTCTAGGTACAATCAAATAAAAATTTCTCTCATGGATCAAGAAAAAAAAAACCTTTACATGTGCATGGGGTACCTTCTATTGGAATGCCATGTCCTTTGGGCTAAAGAATGTAGGAGCTACCTATTAATGAGCTATGACCACCATCTTCCACCATATAATGCACAAAAATATGGAAAAATATGTTAATGAGACATTGGCCAAATCTTTAAAAATAGACACGCATCTTGATGACCTTAGTTTGATTTTGGACCACATGAACAATTTCAAGTCAAGTTAAATCCAAAATAATGTGTCTTTGGTGTCACATCAGGCAAATTGTTAGGCTATATTGTATCAACAAAAGGCATTAAAGTTGATCCCAAAAAGGTGCAAACCATCATGGAAATGCCTCCTCCTAGGAATATCAATTAGTTAAGAAGTCTTCTGGGACATTTGTAATCCATTAGGAGGTTCATATCCCAATTGGCTGATAAAGCTCAATCCTTCAACAAGAACTTGGACAAAGGCTCCACATCTATCTAGAATGAATATTTGATCAAATCAAAGGGTATTTGGCTAAATCTCATGTATTGATGCCACCCATACTAGGGAAACCTTTGATACTATATATCTTAGCTACAAAATCTTCCCTAGGAACACTATTAGCACAAAGTGATGAGACAAAGAAAGAGTGCTATTTACTACATTAGTCACACTTTGGTAGCTTATGAAATGAATTACAATAACATTGAGAAGGCTTTCCTTGTAGTGGTATTTTCCTCCCAAAATATTAGACACCACATGTTGGCTCACACAATGCATCTAATTGCCAAAATTGATCCCCTCAAATATTTATTAAGTAAATTTGTACTTAATAGATATCTGGTTAAATGTATGATGATTCTCTCCTAATTTGACATTCAATATGTCAAAAAAAAATCTATCAAGGGGAAGCCATTGCTAACCAAGTAACTAATTTTCCATTGCAAGATACAACTCCCATGTGGATCAAATTCCCTAATGCTTCCATTATGTATGTCACTAAAAGAACTTGAAAGATGTTCTTTGACAATTCTCACACCCAGAATGGGGTTGGTGCAGGCATTTTGTTTGTGATACCTTATGTTTACATGGTCCCTAAGTCTTACAAACTCCTATTTCCTTGCACTAATAATATAATAGAGTATGAGGCTTTAACAAACAAGATCAAAATAGCTTTAGAATGGAGGATCACAGAGCTGCATATCTATAGAGATTCTCAGCTTGTCATAAATTAAGTAAATAGTGATTACCAAACCAAGGATGACAAGTTGGTACCCTACGAGAAATTAATTGATACTCTAGGGAATTACTTCACATTTTTGACATTTCAACAAATTCCTAGAGCAAAAAATAAGGCTACAAATACTATGGCCACTCTAGTATCTATTCTTCAATTACAAGAACATGAATTACATTTTGAGTTCTTGGTGGATGAATTACATTTCCTACATATGACTCTTTTGATAACCATGTGATCTGCACCATTGTTGGTCACAATTCATCTCGCTATTCCACTAGTTTCTCCTCCCCGTGTGATCAAATTATTCATAAAAATCTCATGCACAACCAAAAGTACCAATTCCTTTGCAATGCCTCACACTACACCTTGGTCTCTAGTGACTTGTATAGGAAGGGTCTAGATGGAACACTTCTTCGGTGTCTAGAACTAAAAGATTCTAAAAATGCATTGGCCGAAGTCCACAATGACATTTGTGGGGCACACTCCAATACCCTCGCACTTACTCAAAACCTACTTAAGGTGGGCTATTACTGGAAAACTATGCAAGCTAATGTTGTTCAATATGTTAAATCTTGTAAGAAGTATCAACTTCATGACAACTTGATTCATGCTCCTTGTTACCATATATTTTCCTTGATGTGCAAAGTTACCACCCTAGTGTCATTTTGCAACTTGAAGTTGAAGTTGAAGCCTGATTTAATTCAAGTTCGAGTTCAGCTTCACTCTTTCCTTTTTGTCTAGGCAAAGTGCCCTCCCCGTCGACCCAAGTCCACTTTTTCAAGTTGAAGTTGAAGCGAAAGTTGATTCAAACTTTGACTTTGAGATTTTCTGATGTGTGCTTGTTTTCTTGCAAAAAGTGCATAGCGAGATTATAAACTCATCTTTATGAGCCAAAGGAATGGGTCCTGCCTTAAGGTGGTATCGAAGATGCAAAAGGCAATAATTATGGTAATTATGAGAAATCATGCTAAAGTATGATTATTTTATGGAAAAAGGTGGCCCGCAAATTTTGTGACATCATGAAAGGTCGAGCTGCATACAAATGTGATGGATATTAACTGTGAATTTCCTTACAAGTCTTGTCAAAGTAATGGTGGCACATTTGTAATAGATTTTTTGTCTACTCATATTTGTTGTTGGGTTTTTGAAAAATCACTCCCTATAACTACCCCCTCGTCCTGTACAAGTGCTCATTTAATCATTTTGAGCTCTTGATATCAATTGGTAAGCAACGAAGGTAGAAGTCTAAACTCAATTGAAAACTATAAGTGTATTATCTACCACTTCGTCATTTTTGTGCCTGCCTTTCATTTGAAGTGTTTTTGGTTTAGTTTTGTAAATTTGTGTCTTTTAAATTGAACCATGACACTCTTCCACCCCAAAATGCCTAAACTTGATTTTTTTTCCCTTTTGAGCTCCCTTCTTGAAACTCAGGATACTTTCATGGTAAATAAGAACCTAGGGGATGTAATTGAGTAGGTGAGGGATGTTTAGTCTAGTCTCATACATCAAAAGTTATCCAGTAGTGGTTTGTTGGAGGCCGTTGCCTTCCCACCAGCTATTGAATACTCATAACTAGTAGTTGAGTGTGAAAATCACTATGACCCTAACACCAGATGCATAAAGATAGTTTTAGGGGAAGTGTTAGTAAGAATAAGTAGGACAAGTGTTAGTGCAACCCTGAGAATCCCTCATAAAGAACCAGGTTAACACAACCTGCATTGTCACATTTATGCCTCAAACCATATACTCCCAGAAAAGAGTTTGATTATACAAGATTTGCTGGGAATAATTTTAAGAAAGCATCTTCATTAACCCATGTTCCTCATCTCGAAGATTATTGGGTGAATTTTCCTAATGAATTTGAAGTTAGAAAGAGATTATGGTCCAAATTGGCAGTCAATTAGATCAATATGTTTAAGGTAAATCTCAATACCCACAGGATAAATAAAGATGAAGCTGAAGAGGTGATTGACCCATTCTATGTCGAAAAAATAAAATGCATACCTGTCCTTGAGCTCGACTGGACTAAGAGGGAAAAAGATGACCTAATGTTGCGTACTTTAGAGGTGTTGAAAAGAACTGAGAAATGGTTAAAATCAAAGAATGTTGAATCAACCACTCTTAAAGTCCCAAAAAAATACTCAAGAGCTAAGCAAAAACAAGCATAGCCCAAACCTAAGGCCATCTCTAACCTTGATGTTGTTGACTCTATTGCAGGTTCTCCTAAAGTTGAAGCTAAAGTCAAAGTTAAAGTAACTCCTAAGCCACTTCAACTCCAAGTTCAAGAAAAGGTCCCAAAGTTCATAAGGATACTTTGTTCCAGCACTAAGAAGGCAACATCAAGCAAATAAAAAGGAACTATCATAGTTAACCTAGATCCTACCAAAGCAAAGGAAAGTTCGAAGTAGTCTTCCATTTCCCTCCTAGTTGATAATATCCTAGATCCTTAGAAGTTTCCTAAAAACACTAGTTCTCAATCTAACGCCTTGGCCTTGGCAAAAATTTCTCCTATGGTAGGTAAATAACCTACTACCCACAAGTTGTTGGAAACTTCTATTGAGAAGAAAAGGATTTTAGTACCAATATCCATGCCTATTGATGACCTAGTCAGCAAATGCCTGGGAAAGCCTTCAAAAACTAAAAGGGCCAAAACTAAGTCTAGGTTGAACTTTGATAAAAAATCGAGACACTGGACAATTGAAATAGCCAAGCCGCCAGAAGGTAGTTCCCATGAAAACCTCACTCCTCAAGAATACCAAGTATTGAAGATTGATGTTGGAAAGGGGAGTCATGATGTTGATATAAAGATTTTTGAGATTTCAAACCAGAAGACAGCGGATAGAGTTTGGAAGAATGTTCAAGATAAGAAGGAAATGAAAGAGACAATTTAAAGTATGACACAATATATCAATGCCATCCTGCATCCAAAACCCAAACCTCTGAATGAGATGTTAGCAATGGTGGATGTATCCTCTTCAGCCAATCAAAAATTTATTGACAATCTACAAAAGTGCAAAGTTGTTGAAAAAAATCTGAAGAATGGTTGTAGTTTATCCTAAAAGAAACTGAGCAATAGGTTAGAATTTTAGACAAGGTTTTGAAAGAGACCACTGTCATCATTAAAAAGGTGGAGTCTAGTAATGAAGGTTTTGAAAAAGAGAGAAATAACTAGGTGAAGGTGGTGCTTTGGGTTGAAGAAATTCAAGATTTGGTTTGCAAACATTTCAAGCTGAATGCCTTGCTCCTGGCCTTGATGAGAAAACCTTGCATGTGATTAAGGATTGCATCAAATTGAGGAATGAGGCACTAGTCCAGGTAGTCACCAAAATAAAAGAAATCTTGGATAGCCTCAGGCTCATGGATGAAATCATTCAAGGTGATCTGAAGTGGTTTGGTAAGCATTGTGTAGGAAAAGAGAGGGACTCTGTTGCCCCTATAGAAGAACTGAAAAGTGAAATCCAAAGAAAGTTTGATTTGGAATATGCTAAAGTTGGGAGCTCAGTTGTTTAAAGATGGTCTCTTTTGGATTTGTCATTCAGGATCACAAGCTTTATTTTGGCTTGACTCTTGTGATGGGCACCCTCCTACTCTTACCACTCATCCTCAGCTACATGCCCTCTATCAAAATTTTAGTGGTGTCGGTTCGGTCATAGTTAATTTTTATAAGATAAGGTGTGATAGAGGTTTGGATCCTTCCTTTCATTGGAAACACCCTTCTGAATGGCCTCCGAGAGGATCTGAGGAGGATAGGAAGGAGTTGTTTCAGATTTTGTAGTCTTGTGAGTGTACTACTTTGGTTGGTAATGATGTTCTTGCTTGGGACAGCAAAGATTTGTCTACGAAAATTTCAGTTTCTACAGGATAAGTTGAGCTTCTTCGGCAAACATTGGGGGGCATTCAAATGCCTTGGTGGAAGCAAGTCTCATGCAAGTTTTCTTGGCCCAAATGTAATTTTTTTATGTGGTTGGTGGTCCAAAGCTGATGTCTTATGTGGGACAATTTATGCAAGCGTGGCTTCCAAGGACCCTCAATGTGTGTTCTATATTGGACTAGTGAAGAAAATATCTCTCATCTCTTTTTCCAATGCTCTTTCAGTAGACATATTTGGCACTCTTGGTGGAATGTGTGGAACCTATCCTGTTGGCATGTTTCCTCACTAGCAGAATTCTTTGCTCGCTGGGGTAAGGCTCTTGTCAAGACTTCATTTCAAGTTTCCTAGACTCTTGGACCCTCCTTTATTATTTGGCATATCTGGTTGGAAAGGAAGGATGAGTTTTTATAGGTTCACTTGTGGTGGAAAATTCTCCATTCTTTGGGGGAAACCGTTTTTGCAAAATGTGACACTTCTGAGGCCATGGAATGAGGGGAGAATATTTTCAATAATCGTCTGAATATTCCCCCCTCACATGGAAATTGGCTAAGAAAGATGTGTAGGCATCCCTTATGAAAGATAAATAAGGTGGGAAAGTGGAGTGCCCCTCCGCAGGGTATTCTTAAAATCAACACGGATGGGTCTTGCAAGGGAAATCTAGGCCCTGCTAGCATTGGTGGTGCTGGTAGAGATAGTAAGGGGGATGTCCAATTTATGTTTTCTATTTATAAAGTTCATCATACTAACAACCTAATGGAGGCCATAGCTATTTTGTATGCTATGAAGAATGCTTGTGACCTTCATTGGAGAAGGCTTATCTGTGAATTTGATTGACAAGTGGTGATACGTCTATTGAATTAGCAACATTCTGAAGTTGTTAGCTAGAAGTTAGCCTTGATTATGGACTAAATTCATAATTTGTGTACTTATTTGGAGTCTATTACTTTCACTCATATTCCTAGGGAATGGAATAGTGTTGCTGATTGTTTGGCGAAGTGGGCTTCTGACCATATGTACAATTGGAACATTGTTGATAAGACTTAGCTTCTGATGGGCTTGTCCCATCAACTTGATCACTTAGTTGATCTCGACAGGGCTTTCTAATGCCCTTTCTCTGTTTGTACTTGTTTCTATTTCAGCTTGAATAAATTTTTCACCCCTCCTTTAAATTTGTTAAATAAATTTAGTATTCACTTTGGATTGCATTTGTCTCTTATATTTGTCATATTTGACTTTGTGTGGTGTGTTTGAACTTTGGCATTGACTTTGTTGTTTTTGTGTATGTTTAAAATAAATTCAGAGTTCACTTTGGATTGTATTTGTGCCTTACATTTGTCATATTTGACTTTGTGTAGTGTGTTTGACCTTTGGTATTCACTTTTTTATTGTGTGTTTAATTCAACATTCACTTGGGACTGCATTTGCACCTTCTTCTTTTTTTTTATTGACTTTTGTGTGGTCTATTTGAACTTTGGTATTCACTTTGTTGTTGTTGTTGTGTGTTTAAAATAAATTCAGCATTCACTTTGGATTGCGTTTGTGTCTTATATTTGTCATATTTGACTTTGTGTGGTGTGTTTGAACTTTTGTATTCACTTTGTTGTTGTTGTGTGTGTTTAAAATAAATCCAACATTCACTTTGGATTGCTTTTTTTTGAATGGACTCTTATATGTGTGTGTGTGTGTGTGTGTGTGTGTGTTTTTACTTTGTCATGTTGTATAACTTCAACATTCATTGTATGTATGTGGTTTGTATTGTGTCTAATTGTTCTTAGTGTGAGGAATGTCTAGAGTATTGTGTGTGCTTGTGTTTTGTGTGTGTTTAAAGAAAATTGACATTCACTTTAGGTTGTATTTGTCCCTTATATTCTTTATATATTTGAAGGGACTCTTATGTATGTATGACTTCAACAATCATTGTATATGTGTATTTATAGTGTATTTAATTATACTCAATGTGAGATATGTTTGAAAGTATTTGTATGCATGTGTGCTAGCACTTTGTGTGTGTGTGTGTGTGTGTGTGTGTGTGTGTGTGTGTGTGTGTGTGTGTGTGTGTGTGTGTGTGTGTGTGTGTGTGTGTGTGTGTGTGTGTGTTTGGGTTCGCATGTGGGTCTCAATGTGTGTGTGCATGAGAGAGGGAGAGGGAGAGTGATTGCATGTATGTGTGTGCATGCCAAGTTATATTTATGAGGGTGGTTATGAGTGTGTGCATGTGTATCTACTACTATGTGTGGGTGGTTGTAGGTGTACATGCCCATGTGTGTGGGTGTTGATGTGGGTGTGCATGAGAGAGAGAGAGAGAGAGAGAGAGAGAGAGAGAGAGAGAGAGAGAGAGAGAGAGAGAGAGAAGAGATTGCATGTGTACATGCTCGCATGTCTAGGTATATTTCTGAAGGTGGTTATGAGTATGTGTGCATGTGTGTCTAGCACTATGTATGGATGTGTGTACATGTATGGACATGCATGTGTACGTGCATGCCTAGGGGTAAATTCAAGGGTGGCTATGAGTGTGTGTATGTGTGTGTTTTTCTAGCACTATATGTGAATGTGTGTACATGTGTATGTGTGTGTGGGTGTATGTGTGTGGGTGGTGGTGGGTGTATGTGGATGCATGCCAGTTGGTGGGTGCACATTTTGTACATGTGTATATGTATGTGCATGTGTGGGATTATGTGTGTATGTATGCATAAAAGGGGGAGGGAGAGAGAGAGAGAGAGACTCTGTGTGTTTATCCCTACATGTGTAAGTGTGTGTGAGGGTGTGCATAAAATAGAGAGGGAGAGTGATTACATGTGTGTGTGCGCGCCTAGGTATATTTTTAATGGTAGTTATGAGTGAGTGTACGTGTGTGAGTGTGTCTAGCACTATGTGTAGATGTACGTACATGTGTGGACACATGTGTGCATGCATGCCTAAGTGTATTTTTAGGTTGGTTATGTGTGTGTGGGTGTGCATGAAATAGATAGAGGGAGAGTGATTACATGTGTGTGCGTGCATGCCTAGGTATATTTATGAGGGTAGTTATGAGTGAGTGTATGTGTGCGAGTGTGTCTAGCACTATGTGTGGATGTATGTGCATGTGTGGGTAGTTGTAGATGTGTGGACATGTGTGTGTGTGTGTGTGTGTGCATGCATGCATGCTTGAGTGTATTTTTTAGGCCGGTTATGAGTGTGTGTACATGTGTGTGTGTGTCTACCACCATGTGTTGGTGGTTGTAAGTGTCTGGACATGGGGGAGGGAAGTGGTTAGGTGTGCATGCCCGTGTGTGTGAGTGTTGATGTGGGTGTGCATGAGAGAGAGAGATTGCATGTGTGTGGATGCATGCCTAGGTATATCTTTTAGGGTGGTTATGAGTGTGTGCATGTGTGTCTAGCACTATATATGTGGGTGGGTGTGCATGTGTGGGTGATTATAGGTGTGTGGAGACATGCATGTGTGAATGCATGCTTGGGTGTATTTTTGAGGGTGTGTCTATCTACTACTATATGTGAATGTGCATGCATGTGTAGGTGTGTGGGTGGGTGGTTGTGGGTGTGTGTAGATGCATTTCTGTGGGTGGGTGCACATTTTGTACATGTGTGCCCACGTGAATGTGTACATATGTGGGGCTATGTGTGTATGTATGCCTGAGAGAGCGGGAGGAGAGAGTACTTGCATGCGCGCGCGCGCCTGTGTGTGTGTGTGTGTGTGTGTGTGTGTGTGTGTGTGTGTGAGAGAGAGAGAGAGAGAGAGAGAGAGAGATTGTCCCTACATGTGCAACTGTGTGGGTGTGCATGAAATAGATAAGGAGGGAGAGTGATTGCATGTGTGTGTGCATGAAATAGATAGAGAGGGAGAGTCATTGCATGTGTGTGCATTCCTAGGTATATTTTTGAGGGTAGTAATGAGTGAGTGTATGAGCGTGAGTGTGTCTAACAACACTATGTGTGGATGTACATGCATGTGTGGGTGGTTGTAGATGTGTGGACATGTGTGTGCATACATGCCTGAATGTATTTTTTAGGGTGGTTATGAGTGTATGTATGTGTGTGTCTAGCACTATGTGTGGATGTGTGTACATGTTGTGAGCATGCAATTAGTATGGTTTGAATGTACAAAGAAAATTAGGAGATCAATCTAACATCTATGTCAAGGAGAGTAACCTTTAAGAAGTTTTATGATAATCATGTAGGATTGGGAATTATCATTATAGTGAGGTTGAATTGGAGATATTGTAGAAGTGACATGTTATAGGGTTCTTATATTGGAACCTTTGTTGGTCCTTTGAGACACCTTGTGAAGAAAACCACATGTGACTTGGAAGCAAATACGTAGGTAATCATTTGGTGAACATTTCCCTTGTGACCTCAAGTGTATAAGAGGGTTTAGAGATATATAACTTAAATGTTTTTGAGGTTTGCCAAATTAATTTGATGTTCCCTCATTAGTAGACTTCAAAATGAGGCCAAAATGAGCATTGGATGGTTATGAAAAAGTATAAAAATTAGATTTCTTGTATTTAACACATAATGTGCTTTTGAGATGAAAAACTAAAAGAGAAGTGATGCGTTAACTACCTTACAATCAATGTTTTCTTGTCTACAAGTTGAGTCAAGATTATCTTGTTTGTGAAGTTTAATCCTAGGTCTGAAGGGTCCTAAATTGCTTGATTGTGATGTACTTATCCATTTTTTAACCACTAATATGATTTATTTTTATATATGACCCTCATAAGTGTGAACCACTATGATATTAATGCAAGTTGAGGTTTATTGGACTATGTCAATAATCGATGTATAGACTACTACAATGATTAGTAATAGTCACACCAAGGAAAATGATGCAAAAAAGGAAGACATGCCATATTAGTAATGACCTATCAAATTGTGAGGCAACATCCTATACAACAAGATAGAAGATCCCAGGACACATCAACTATCTAAATACTAAGAAGATATTTCTTTTTTAAATGGAGAACCATTAAAATTAGAGCCCTAATCACATGTAATTTCCTTCCTAGCAACATAAAATCCACCAAAACTCTTAATCAAAGGGTCCAATACCAAGGAGAGAAAAGCCACTTAGAAGACTAACTTAGAATCTACCTTTAAAGAATCATTGCAAAAATGTAGGGAAAATGCTTTACATAAATCTAGCTTCCAATAAGATGTTCAAAACGATTGCACAAGAAATCATCCTACTCTATCACATTTAATATCTCCACCACCCTCATCTTCAACATCTTTTGATCCACTCCTTGAATAGATTTCAAAATGCCATCCCTCTATTGCTCTCTATCACACTTGCATACACACACCTCCTCAGAATCGCACGTGTCTCCATACACCCAAAACATGTACATCAATCCCCACCCCCCTCTCTTACACACACATACACCGTATACCCGCACATGCATGCATGCACACACCCCCACACCCTCACACATACACACAATTTTTTTTCTCACATGCACATACACAAAAACACACATTTTCTCTCTCACACATGCATGTGCATGGAAAAGTGCATGCCCACACTCTCACATGCAATCTCTCTTTGAATGATGCAACACATGTGAAAACAAACTCCCACATATGCACACATACATGCACATATACACACATGCATGGACAAGTGTGTGCCCCCCACAAACAATCTTTCTTTGACAAATACATGTATACACATGTAGATGCAGACACACACACGCATGAAAATAGGTTGTTGCATATGCACACATGCATGCACATAAAAACATGCATTCACACACCCCCACACCCTCACGTATGATGGCATACACACACAAACACACCCATTCTCTAACACAAACACACAAGCATGTGCATTGACAAGTGTGTGCCGACACACACACACACACACACTCACACACAAAATCTCGCTTTGATAGATGCATGCATCCACAAGTAGATGCACACACACACACACATGAAAACACACTCCTATGTATGCACACATACATGCATACAACCACACACATGAAGACATGCACACACATACACATAAACACTCTCTCTCTCTCTCTCTCTCTCTCTCTCTCTCTCTCTCTCTCTCACACACACACACACACACATGTTCATGGACAAGTGTGCGCTCATACACACACAATCTATGTATGCACACATACATGCATACAACCACACACATGAAGACATGCACACACATACACATAAACTCTCTCTCTCTCTCTCTCTCTCTCTCTCTCTCTCTCTCTCTCTCTCTCTCTCTCTCACACACACACACACACACACACACACACACGTTCATGGACAAGTGTGCGCTCATACACACACAATCTCTCTAGCATATGCATGTATACACATGTAGATGCACACACACATGAAAACACACTCCTATGTATGCACACATACATGCACATTAACACACTCATGCATACACCCACATATATGTAGACACGCACACAAACACACACACACAAGTATGTGCATGGACAAGTGTGTCCCCACACACACACACACACAAGTATGTGCATGGACAAGTGTGCACCCACACACACACAATCACTATCTAGCAGATGCACACACATGAAAACACACTCATATGCATGCACAAAACCCCACACCCACATGCATGAAGCCATGCACACACAAACACACCCATTCTCTCTCACACAAACACACATGCACGTGCACATACATGCACACACACTATCTTTGACATATGCATATACACGCATGTAGATGCACACTACCCACATACATGCACACACACTATCTTTGACATATGCATATACACGCATGTAGATGCACACTACCCACATACACCAACACACACATGCATGCACACCCACCTACACCTATGCACTCACATACATAGTGCTAGACACACAAATGTGCACACATACACAGACAGTGTCCCTCATAACAACTCATGCATTCACACACACATGCAATCTCTCTCCATCTCCCTCTCGCTCATGCACACATGCACATAATGACACTCGTGCACCCACATGCACATATGCATGCAACCACACACATCCAACCACAAACACTTGTGCACACGCACACCCACACACTTATCCCCATGCACACACATCCACACACTCAAAATGATAACATGCACATGCACACATGCTATCATATGTGCACACAAATACTTTTAAACATATCTCATGCTGAGTACTATTTAATAGAATATAAAAACACAAAATCAATGTTGAAGTCATACAATATTGTGAATTAGAAACACTACATAAGAGTCCATTCAAATATGACAAATATAAGGCATAAATATAACCTAAAGTGAATGTCAAATTTATTTTGAACACGCAACCTAAAATTAATGTCAAATTTATTTGTAACATGCATGTATGCATAAACA
The DNA here is from genome assembly GCA_028749045.1 of Cupressus sempervirens. Lineage (NCBI taxonomy): Eukaryota > Viridiplantae > Streptophyta > Pinopsida > Cupressales > Cupressaceae > Cupressus > Cupressus sempervirens. The sequence goes on along the minus strand of CM053785.1, from coordinate 475,621,593 downwards.
AACACCACACAAAGTGCATACCAAACTTAACTTTTAAGCTTAAACATACAAACACACACACAAACAAAGAAATTGAAAGTCCATTCCAAGTTCATACATCACACAAAGTAACAAAGCCACAAGCTAAAGAAAATGCCAGAGTTATAAAACATGTTAAGCATAGAGTTATCTCAACAATGACATAGATAAAACACATACCAAACAAAGTGAATGTCAAAGCTAATTTAAATTTAGATTAAGAAAACAAAACCAATATCACATAAGACCCCATATGACATAGATAAAACACATACCAAACAAAGTGAATGTCAAAGCTAATTTAAATTTAGATTAAGAAAACAAAACCAATATCACATAAGACCCCATGGGGAGAATTATCATAGTTCTCACATATTGGAGGTTAGATGGCAATGCTATGCATATAAAAATCTTGCAAACATGAAGAAAAACTTACAACAAAGCAAATATAATCACAAATAGCATCATCCAAGATCAAATATAATCACAAATAGCATCATCCAAGATCAATATCGTTGCATTTGATGAATGAATTTAACCAACGCCGGGCTACTGACAACTGACAATCACTATACTCATGATGATATACATCTCATTTGTACCCAATATACTTGCTCCTTCAAATCTAACTATTCCCCTAATTAAACCTTCTAAACCAATCAAATTAAATTACAGGAGGAATAGATAACCAAGCAATCTTATCTCCACATTGAAGCCATAAGCTGAAAAAATATCCTAAAAGACCAAACTAAATTGAGCTTACAGCCATCACTAATAACAAAAAAGCAAACTTAATTCTCAGCCATACAGATTACTAGTTGTAAGAAATTACGACATATACATTAAACAAGACATAATCCCCTGCAGCAAGGAAAGAAGGGGAATTCATAAAGATACAAATCAAATACAAACTTCATTAGGAGACTGAGGATGATTTTCTACACCTAAATGACACCAACATATACAAACTATGAATACAAATTGCACTGGATGAGGCGTTCTTGCCAGCTCCTAATCAGCACACAATTTCCAAACATAATCCCCCAATCAAAGTTCCAAAAATCTCATCTTCTTTATCTTCCAAGAAAACACCAGAAATAATAAGATGTCAAGAAAGTAGCAACAAACGAGGCAGGGAAATCCAAACAGGCCAGAAGAAGAGAACTAAAGATCATCAATACCAGGAACTTCTAAACACAGGCAATCCTTTAGATGGATCCTTTGGAATTGCATCTACAGGGCTTGAAACGGAGAATTGAATTCCATCTACAAGGTGTGAAGGAAATGGCTTAATGAAAGCATGAATATTATGTTTTAGAAGTGGTATATGCTGCTTAGTCAATCAATATTCAAATACACAATTCAAACTAAAACAAAATTAAAATTAAAACACATTTAAAAAAACATCTTCAGATCACAACATTCTAATAAAAAGATAATCCTAAATATTTTACCACATTATATCATAATTAAAAGAGAATTTAATAACTAAACAATTATACTATGCTGAAAAATTCAAATTATTAGCAGCGATAAAGTAAAAATCAAACGACTAAATAATGAGTTCATTGTTACTCAATATAAGAATTGACACATAACAGAAGACTGAAAAGAATGATCATGGCCAGTGACCATTCTCTCCAATCTTAAGGAGGGGGCAAATTCAACCCCTCCTAAATAAAAAATTTGTATTCTATAATATATTTGTTTACATATCAGCTTAAAAATTAGTTGATCAATTTCAACAATTAGTTCAAAATTACAACAACATAATTAAAATTTGCTATGCACTTACTAAGAGGGGGGAAAATAGCTGATGCAGATAGTAGAGACTAATCCCGTAAAAAATCAGCTAAAGATACACATCTTCTGAGATTCAATCCAAGATGCTGCCACAATGCCACTGATAATAAATTTTAAAACTGAACAGAACCACTGATAATGGATTGGACGACTAAATTTATCAACTAAAATGTTTCTCTCAATAGAAAGCTCCAGTCGAACAGGGCAAAAACAACTTATGCATCTGGTGGTTCCATGAGCTATAGTTGATTAAAACCTAATGTTTTGTATGCATAGTCAGACCCTATACAATGTACATAGGCCTGCAGTTGAATACCAGTTTTTTAATTGTATGAAACATCCTTTGAGGAAATTGTGGGATACGTCTGCAACTGAATACCACTTTTTTTAATAGTTTCAGTATGAAACATCCTTTGTGGAAATTGTGGGGTGCCCTCATTTCCATGTCAACATCATCAGCATACTCACAATAAGAAAGACCAAAAGAACAAGAATCGTCATTAAAAGCCTTTTTTGTCACCACATATCTAGATGTAAGAAATATTGAAAAAAAAACAAGAAAATGAGAATGAAAGAACATACCAGTCCATGACACTCTAACAACGATTAGAAATGTGTCACCAGCTGGTACAGGTGAATTTGAATCCTACAGCAATGAAAACAGACACCTTATGAAGTTTTGATGAAAACAAAGTCAAACATCAGAATAATAATTCTAACATCCATTTCAAGGGAGTTCGGTTAATTTATATACACACTGCATTCAATTAAAAGCAGAGTTGACATGGCAATCCTCAAAAACAAGTCCAATTCACACACTCCAATCTCTCAGCTGAAGCTCTGGAAAAACTTGTCAGAGAAAATATATAAAGGCATTTTATGTTTTCAAAAGAAAAAAGTTTCATATTTCACGGCAAATTAAATTCACATCAAAATGAACATTAAAAAAAGATTTAATAACTATAGAAACACCATTGCAAAAGAACAAATTCATCAATAGAGAAATTTCCTCTTTATTGTAGGTCATTAGGCACATTTTAATATTCATGAAGCATTTTCTCCAAATTGGATTTAGACAGTCTGTTGAGTAGATTAACTATACGGAAATGCAAATCAAAACCAAGAATGAAATCCAATTTGAGAGTTAATGCACAAATATATTAGGAAAATGGTATCTGTTTTTTTGTTGGAAACAATCATACTGTAAATTGAAAAAGGGAAAGTAGTTCAACGGTAAAGCAGCATATGCAGGTAATCTTAGGTTCATATAAAGTTGTACCAGAGCTAGGTTAATAGTCCAAGAACAGAAATGTGATTCAAGGAGGGGGTGTATGAACAATCTATGATCTCAACTATAAAAGATTAAGTAGCTTGGTGATGATGCAGTAAACACACTAATCTTAGGTTTGAAATTTTAACTATTTCATAGAAATCTAACATGTTTCACACAGGTTAGGAGTCCAAACACAGAAGTGGGGTTCATGAAACAGCGACGGAAACAGTCCATACTCTAAGCGCCCAACAGTAAAATAGAATCTGCTAAGTTTGAATCCAAGCAAATTAATTAACAATTAACAATGAATTATAAGCTTGTTATCCAAACAGCAACAATCCATGCTCAGAATGTCGAATAGTAAAACTAGAGGTACTAAATTTGAATCCTAGACAGTCCATGAGAATCTAACAATCCATCCTCAGAAAATTGAACTATAAAACAGGAGGGGCTATTAATAAGCTCAAATCCTAGCTTGTCAATGAGAACAGTAAAACAAGAAGAGTTAAATGCAAATCCTAGCTAATCCCTCAAGAAATTGAGAACTTGTCACCCGCTTAACCACAATGTATACTCAGGAGTCAGAATACCCCACAATAAAGCAAGATGGGCAAGTTTCAATTCTTAGCCAGTACAAGAGAGAAGCTAACAATCCCTCAAGAAATTGTTCAACGAATTGTGAACTAGGCAAACCCATTCAGCATGACCACCAAGAACAGAGTGTTACATTGAGCAACCTCCAAAGTTTACAGGGTACATTCCAAGGGATTGATATAATGAACAAAGCCTTGAATTACAGCCTGCAAACTTGTCACCCATTCAGTAAGACCATCAAGAAAAGAGTGATAATATCTGAGCAGCGTCTGAAATTTACAGGGCACAATCCAAGGGAGTGTTGTAATGAACAAAGCCTGAAAATGCAGGCTGTGAAAAGATTATGAAGATTAGTGATCACACAGGCGAAATTGCTACCAACCAAAGTCAAAGAGGGGCCAAGTTCAAATCCTAGCGAGTCCATGAGAGGCTAACAATCGCTCAGGAAATTGTTTAATGAATTGGAAGCTTGTCATCCGTTCAGCATGACTATCACGAAATAGCTAGCCATCCCTCAAGAAATTTTTCAATTAAATACGTAGACTTAGATATTACAAAAAAAAAAAACCTGTTTTACAGTGTTGATTCCACTCATTATTTCTTAAATTCTATGGTTAAAGGTGTGAATACTGTCTAGAAGAGAACTGGAATTATTGCTTGAACATGCAATAAGATTAAGCCAAACACCTAAATTATCATCAACTAAAATAATGAAATAAAAATATTCCTTATATTTTAGACTAACACCACTGACTTATAAGAAAATACCTGATTTGTTGTATGGGATTGTTTAGCAGTTGCTGAGAATTTCACCGTGAGTGCAAAAGCCAATCTGCCAAAGTAATCATGCTGCTCCTAAATTGTAAAATTGACTGGCAAAAAAGTTTTTCTAGAAGACAGAGAGTGGCCAGGGCCGCAACAACACATCTTGCAGAGTGGCCCAGAAACGGAATGGATTACTTGCATCTGATATGAACAAAGAGAAAGGAGAATTGCTTTCTCCAGATAATAATCTTAATCTCTGGTACATATTAAAAGGTAACTTTGAATATAAAATAGCATAAAAACTATCTAAGAAGCAAAATAAAATAATGTAAACGTCAATGTAAATTTATAAATCTGTAAAAAATTTACCCCCGTTTCCAGGACTGAAAGTAACAATGTTACATACAAGAGATGGAAGAAAATTTATATAAATACCTGTGATAAAACTGATGACAGATTATAATATTTGTGAGCAAGCATTGTAATATATAGGGAAAGTTTAAAAAGGTGGTAGACTGGTCATTCAATTGTGTGAATAATAAATAACAAAATAAAGTGCTACTCTGATCGATCAGATTGTGATACTCTGATCAAACAATTGTCTCATTGACCAGATTACTTGCAGAATTGACCTCTACCAGAGCAGGGTATGCAAGAATTTACCTTGGTCTTGAAATCGAAATTTTGCAGGATATGCTTGAGAGCTCCCTTGTGCATTATCATCCTAAATATCGCCTGCCAAGCCTTGGGCAGGATCAAGAATACCAAGTTTCAAGCTCCTGGCCAGAACTGAACTTGGAACAAGAATAACACAAATTAGCAATAAAACATAGCCTATCCATTACAGGGACCAGGAATTGGTAATTCATTACAAAAACCTATTATAACAGGGGACTCAAATTGGCAATACATTAAAAAAACCTTCAGAGTCATTACACTCAGGGTTTCTTATATAAGGACTTGGCTCTAACGATATTACTGTTTTTTTTTCCAACGGTTATAATGTTTTTTTCAATGGAAATACTGGCTTTATAGAGCAAGAGAGCTGTTGGTATTGTGAAAAATGAAACTATTGCAGTCACTGATTATTAATCTCCTATCATAATGATTATTAAACTGCTGAAAACAAATTCCCAGCTAATATTGAAAAATAACACAACTGCAATTTCACTTATAATACGGAAAGAAATGAACAACACAATGAACACAATATTTTCGGACAAATTGTCCCTAGAAAAACCCCTAAGGGAAAACCAGTTTTACAAATGAAGAATTATATTAAACTTCAGCAAATCAAGAGATACAAAATTTCTTGCCTCTCACTGGCAGAACTCCGACAACCTCCTAATTTCTCCCACTGATATTCCCCACTGCTATCTCCACGCTAACACTACGCCCTTGCTAACACTGCAAACGTTTCTCCAAAACTTCTTATCCAAATGACCCAATGACCCCTTTTTATACTACTCCTGTTGGTAAACCAACAATCGAGATTAAATCAAACCAACGGCTGAGATTAAGACAACTCGACAACCAATAATAGAATTGGTTGCAAGGTGTTCAAAAGGAAATCTCTAAAATTAGTAAATAATAACCATTTACTAATTCTTGGCAAGTGGACAAACAGCTGTCCAAACCACCCATAAATACAACTGCTATTCATAGATAAGGACGAACAGCTATCCAAGCTACCCATAAATACTACTGCTATTTTCGAGTCAGAAATAACAGCTGTCCAACTAACAATAATTAACACTCCCTCTTAGCGAGGAAGCTGTTCTGCATGACACCCATCTTATCTCTGAAGAAGATAAATTTGGCCTTTCCCAAAGCCTTCGTCAAAATGTCTGCTACCTGCTCATCTGTAGGTATGTATTGTAGTCGAACAACTCCCCTTTGTACACAATCTCTGATGAAGTGATATCTGATATCTATATGTTTAGACCTATCATGAAACACTGGATTCTCAAACAACTTGATGCAACTCCGATTGTCACAATGTATCACAGTAGTCTCAACCTTCTGACCAAACAAGGCTACTAACAACTTCCGAAGCCATATAGCTTCACATGTCGCCATGCTAGCTGCTATGTATTCTGTTTCTGCTGAACTTAGAGCCACAGACTTCTGCTTCCTGCTGAACCAAGATACAACTCTTGATCCCAAGCTGAAACAACACCCTGAAGTGCTCCTTTTGTCTGTTGTACTTCTTGCCCAATCTGCATCAGTATAGCCTATCAACCTAATACCTTCACCTCGAACATATCTGATCCCATACTCGACTGTACCACGCAGGTAACGTAGCACATGCTTAGCCACTATCCAATGCATTCTCTTTGGTTCAACCATGGACTGACTAAGAGAGTTAACTGCAAATGCTATATCTGGTCTAGTGTTGACCAAATACATAAGCGAACCAATCAACTGTCTATATAAAGTGGGATCTACATCTTTCTTCTTAGATGTATCTACCTTCCTCCAATTCATGATCATGGGTGTAGACATGGCTTTGCAATCCTCATCCCGAATTTCTTCAAGATTTCAATGCAATATTTCCCTTGACCAAGGAAAATTTTTCCATCTGTCTGCCACACTTCCATGCCTAGAAAGTAGTGCATAAGTCCTAAATCCTTCATCTCGAACTCTTCTGCAAGGTTCCTCTTGCAATCCACTATGATCCCTAGTGAACCTATAAGAAATAGATCGTCCACATAAAGAACAAGAATGAGAATCTCACCCCTAACCATCAAGTAGTAGAGGTTAGCATCTACTTCACTCTTCACAAAGTCCATTTTCTGCAAGTATGTATCAATGTGCTCATACCATGCTCTAGGAGCCTGCTTGAGTCCGTATAATGCTTTCTTCAATCTACATACGTGGGTCTCTTTTTTGTGCGCTACAAAGCCTTCTAGTTGTTCTATGTATACCTCCTCCTTCAACTCACCATTGAGGAATGTTGTCTTGACATCCATTTGATGGATTTTCCATCCCATCTGTGCTGCAAGTGAGATTACAACTCGTATAGAAGTATACCTGGCAACTGGAGCAAATGTCTCCTCATAGTCTATTCCCTCCTTCTGAGAGAACCCCTTTGCCACGAACCTAGCCTTGTATTTCTCAATGCTACCATCTGCACCGTGCTTTATCTTATAGATCCAGCGTGATCCAACTACAGCCCTATCTGTTGGTCTAGGTACTACCTCCCACACATCATTCTGCATTATTGAAGAATATTCCTCAACCATAGCATCTTACCATACCTGATGTTCTGCAGCTTCTTGATAGCTAGAAGGCTCACTATCTACCAACTAATTAACTAATGCCACATAGTCATTGAACTTGGTTGGTTGTCTTCGCTGTCTAGTACTCTTCCTAGGAGCTCCCACAAACTCCTGAGTATCCCTTTGTGTATCTGGAACCACATGATTCCTGCTGCCAACTGTAGAGGATGAAATGTCAACCTCTAAGTCTTCTAGATGCATTTCCTATTGCACTTATTGCTCCATACTCTGTGAATCTTCACTAACTGAGTCTACATTCATACTGGTAACTGTACTTGAGCTTTGCTGCCCTTGACTTGGTCTTGGAGCTTCTGTTGGCTACTTACTCTTATCATCAGCTGGAAAATCTTTGGATCTCCTAAATGCCTTTTCCTCCATGAACTTGACATCCCGTCTGACATTAATTCTTTTAGTCCTCGGAACGAAAATCCTATATGCCTTTGAGGTCTCACTGTACCCAACAAAGTACCCCCTCTCTGTAGTTTGATCTAACTTTGTACTTGTATCTCCAGGAATATGACAATATGCCAAACTCTCGAATATCCTGAAGTGACTAACATCTGGCTTCTTCCCTGTGAAAGCCTCCTCTAGTGTCATCTTCCCTAGCACCTTGTGTGGAACTCTATTCTGAATGTAGACTGTTGTACTACACGCCTCTGCCCATAAGTAACGGGGCATGTCTTGGTCATGTAGCATAGCTCTTGCTGCCTCCGATATAGAACGGTTCTTCCTCTCAGCAATTCCATTCTGTTGTGGATTGTAAGGAACAGTCCATTCTCTCTTGATTCCTTCTCTGGTGCAGAACTCCTGGAAGACATTTCCTTTGTACTCGCCTCCATTGTTTGACCGAAGAACCTTTATCTTCTTTCCTGTCGAGTTCTCCACAAGAGCCTTGAACTCTTGGAATTGACTGAAAACCTCATCCTTAGTCTTCAAGAAGTATATCCCGGTCTTTCTAGAGAAATCATCAATAAAAGTAACATAGTACTCATATCCTCTGAGAGATTTCGTCGACATTGGTCCACAAACATCTTAATGTACTAGATCAAGAACACCCTTAGATCTGGTGTCACTCCTTGGAAAAGATGCTTTCGCAAACTTCCCCAACACACATCCCTTACATACATCGTCATGCTCTGTGCTCACCTCTGGAACACCTATCACGGTCTCACGAAGCAATCTAAGTGCTCCATGATGAATATGGCCCATCCTCCTATGCCATAGCTCTCCAAGATCTCTAGGATTACTATTGCTCATAACTTCCTTAGGAGTATCAAACTGCAATCTGTAAAGGCGACCACTCCTAACTCCAATAGTTATGGGTGATTTCCAATCCTTGTGCTTAATCAACACATGTGTCCCTCTAAAGAGTACATTATACCCCCTATCCTGAAGAACAGATATAGAAATCAAATTCATACCTAAGCCTGGCACATATAACACATCATGAAGTGGAATTATCTTTCCATTCTCCCTTTGAAATTGAACAGTCCCTTTCCCAACAGGGTTGAGTTTGGACAAGTTTTCCATAGAAATCTGAATGTTGGTGTCCTCCTCCTTGTAACTGGAGAAGTACTCTCTAACTCCTATCATATGAAATGACGCCCCACTATCTAAATACCAAACACATTGTGAGGTTGAGCTAACCATACAAGCTATGAGTGCAAACTCATCTTCCATTCTACTGGAGAGTTCTTCTGCACTTGCTGAAGCTACCACCTACTTCTTAACCTTCTTCCTCTCTGGGCAATCACTGACATAGTGGCCAAACTCGTGACATCCAAAGCACTTGACCTTAGAAAGGTCCTTCTTCTTCTTTTCACTTTGTGAATTTGATCCTTTGCTAGATCCCTTCTTTGCTTTCCCTTTACCTGCTAGGGCAACGTTCTCTTGTTCCACCTCATTTTTCTGACTCTTGTTGGCCACATTGACAAGACTTAGTCTAAACTCCTCCTGAGTGAAATCAGTCCATAGTTGATCCCAACTCGATAAAGTATCTCGTCCACTGACAACTTGAACAAAGACACTCCATTGTTTAGTAAACCCATTTAGGGCTATTCTCACTAGCTCATCATCACTAGGGCTATCTCCAACAACTGCTAACTCATCATTGACAAGTGTGAGCCTGCTGAGGTAACTTGTGACGTCTTCTCCCTGATTCATCTGGGTATTCTTTAGCTTCTCTCTAAGAATCAACTTCCTGTTGGTGGTAGCATTCTGGTACAGATTTAGAATGGCATCTCACATCTTCTTCGTTGTATCTAGCTCCAAGATATGTGGAACAATATGATCCTTGACACCATCAAGCATAATCCTCCTCACTTTGGCATCGTCCTTCCTATATGCTGCAAGCTGTGTTGCATCCGTTGGTACAGGTACACCACTGGTAGCATAATCCTTGATACCATTCTCTTCCAACAATAAAGAAATTTTGGCCTTCTAGACACCAAAATTTGAGGCACCATCCAATCTATCCTGATCTCTCAAACCAGTTGAAGCCATCTCAAGGGTTTAAAGCAATAATAAATCTAAAGAGATCAAAATTTCTTTCCTAGGGCAAAACTCTTCTACCCTTAACAATGCTCTGATACCATGTGAAAAATCAAACTATTGCAGTCACTGATTATTAATCTCCTATCATAATGATTATTAAACTGCTGAAAACAAATTCCCAGCTAATATTGAAAAATAACACAACTGCAATTTCACTTATAATACGGAAAGAAATGAACAACACAATGAACACAATATTTTCGAACAAATTGTCCTTGGAAAAACCCCTAAGGGAAAACCAGTTCTACAGATGAGGAATTATATTAAACTTCAGCAAATCAAGTGATACAAAATTTCTTGCCTCTCACTAGCAGAACTCTGACAACCTCCTAATTTTTCCCGCTGATATTCCCCACTACTATCTCCACGCTAACACTGCGCCCTTGCTAACACTGCAAGACTATTTTCTAACACTGCAAACGTTTCTCCAAAACTTCGTATCCAAATGACCCAATGACCCCTTTTTATACTACTCCTGTTGGTAAACCAACAACCGAGATTAAATCAAACCAACGACTGAGATTAAGACAACTCGACAGCCAATAATAGAATTAGTTGCAAGGTGTCCAAAAGGGAATCTCTAAAATTAGTAAATAATAACCATTACTAATTCTTGGCAAGTGGACAAACAGGTGTCCAAACCACCCATAAATACAACTGCTATTCATAGATAAGGACGAACAGCTGTCCAAGCTACCCATAAATACTACTGCTATTTTCGGGTTAGAAATAACAGCTATCCAACTAACAATAATTAATAGGTATGGCTCCATTCCATTGAATCTGGATAAAAACACACATTTTCTTGAGAGCTTTAAAGATTATAGTGCTTTTTTTTCGAATGATTTTATTGCTTTTAACGAATTTTTTCTTCTAACAATTATATTGCTTTTTAAAAGCCATAGATGAACCAGAGCTGTTGCAAGCATGGAGCTGACAATACTACTTTTTTCATTTTCCTAATTTTGAGGGTTATTTCCAACGGTAATACTGTTTTTAAACACACATTTACTTCAAATCTAGATTTAAACACACATTTACTTCAAATGTTTTTTAAAAGTCACAGATGAACCAAACAGAGCCGTTGCGGCTGGTAACATTGCTTTTTGACTACCAGAGGCGATGGTTTTCTCTCTTATTTATTTTATTTTATTTTCCTTTTTCTAAACGCTTAGTAGTTTCTATAGTTTCTTTTTATTTATTTATTTATTTATTTATTTATTTATATGCAAGTGTTTTCTATTCTATTTTATTTCTTGAATATTCAATTATTTATTTTTAAAGTAATCTTTCTATTTATTTTAGTTTCATTTATTAGATTAGATCATATTATTATCACTCTTGCATTCATTTGGATATATATATTTCTATATTTCTAGTTAATTAACTAATGAGAATAAAGTATTAAAATTTATTAGATACAAATATTTTAGTTGAATATTATTTTTTATCTTTAAAAGTAACAAAATATAATTTTTTAGTTGGAGAAAGAAGAAAAATCAATTTGCTAAGAAATAAATACAAAGATTATTATCATTATTAACAATAAAAAAAAAATTAAGGTTTGTTTCATAAGAGACAAGTAAGCACAAAAAAAAAATCTAGACCAATTGAAGACACTCTGATCTCAAGTTCTTTGTAATGGAAGCACACCTCCAATTGGTGAAGGAGTGGAAGAATGACCTAAAGTGTTAAAATGTGGTGGAAGCTCAATGATTCCATGGTTACTGAGAACACACAAAAAGGTGGTTTAAGTTTCTTCTAACCCTAAAAATTAAGAAATGAGTTGTTGATTGGTAAAATCGAGGGGCAATAATGTGTAGTGGTGGGGTCTCAAGGAAACTATTATACTTGTTAATACAATTAGGTTTTCTATAACATTAAAGGCCACTAGAGGTATTCTAGCATCTCAATTTCTATTAATTTTGTTACTTGAAATTCTTGATACATCATCTTAAGTTTTAAATCTCATTTCCAAGGTTTTCATGGCTTTTAGATACATGCAAAAGGTGAGGTGTGTCAATCATAATTAACAAAGGGCAAGGGTTTATGAATTTAGACCTTCATCAATTGCTTTATTTGAATGGAGGCATACATTGGTCATGGTGACTACAACAATGGCAGATGTGGTGTCAATAACTTATCTTTAATAATACAATTTCAACCCCCAGTCAATAGGAAACTCTTGTCATAAACCCTAACTCTAGTTATTATTTCAAAGTATTTTGTCTAAATTTTAGTTATACATTGCGGCAATTATCTAGTTAGGGATTTTAAAGTTTTTAATGCTAGAATTTGTATTATATGCTTTAGTAATTGGAAGAAGTGAGAGCTTAATTGAATCTAGCATTCCAATTTCTTTGTGTAGTAATCTACATCTGTTGTGAAAAATATTAGAGGCATTTTTGTCAAGCCTAAGCATTTTTTTATTTTTATTATTTTGAATTTCACTTTTCTTCAATTAGAAATCTTTTTCTTAATTAGTATATGATCTAAGGTGTAAATTCAACACAACCTCGGTGATTAATGTCATATTTTGCTCTAGTTCACTACTTTATGACGTCTCCTAGGATCAAAACTTGTCATTTGTTATGAAATACTTTGTGATTCCATCGCTAAGCTAATATAGTTCAATGCAATGAGTTTTTTTTCTTTTTGGATCAATTGATTCATTGGATGTTTCTTTTTTTATTTGGTGAATTTCTGTTGAATGAAAAAAAATTCTCTTGAGTGAATAGGCCCTTGGTCTACTAATGATGTTGAAAGGTTCTTAAAGAGCCCATTGGGGACCAAGTCTTACTGAGTGTAAGGATTCTACATCAAAAAAGAGATGAGTTCAAAATAATGCCCTAGGCAAATTTGGCATAATGGATACCTCTTAGTTCTTGGATCCTAGTCGAAAACATTTCGTTGTTGGCTCGTGCTCCTATATTGGGTAGAAAAAAGGATTTCATTGGTGACCTCCATAAAAAAATCACTTGGTACTTGCACGTGATGAGTCAAAATGAAATATTTAAATGTGTTGTTTTACTCAGCACATAATCAAACATTCTAGAATACTAGTACTAGTCCAATCACAAAATCTCCAATACATTTTTCATTAAGTGCACTATTCAAATTACAACAATTAATTACGTTTCATTAAATTAAAAATAGGATTCATTATGAGATCCTCAATGTTGTTACAATTTGATTGTATTCTATTTGATGTGGCACCTTCTATTTATATTTCATAAATTAGCCTACAAGTATTTAGTTTATAGAACATTTAATTATTTAGTGATAGCTTGGGTTTCTTTTCAATGTCACGATATGTACAAATATATAAATTGGTTCTACTAAGGGGCAGTCCCATAATAGTGTGTTTAACGTTTTTGCCAACTTTGATACTGAAATGAATATTCTAAAATAAATTGTATTCAAACACCTATTTCTACCAAAACATTAGGAATTTGAAGATGATGGCACTGTTCTCTTTGAGAAACTATCTATAATATGCCCAAATGCAACCTTCCTCAATTTTACTCTAAAAATTCCAATCAAATATTGAGTTTGACTATCTCGTATGGAATTACTTTATGTTTTCCCCTTATTATTGATGACTACTTTATAGTAGATGGATTATCCTCAAAGAATTTTTTTTTATAAATTCCTATTAGGATACTTAATTGTAATGTCTTTTTTCTATACAATAAATTGTCGATAGTATTGTGTAAAATGTTGATTATATATTAATGATACTGAATAAAATAAACTAGTTGAGGTTGGGCCAAAAAAATGTAGGAATGATTGTGCCAAAAAAAACATAAAAATCATTGGTTAGTATCACCGATGCATGATCATCATCTTTTTGTGTTCTTTTTGGCACAATTGTTCTTGCATTTAATGATTTTGGTGAGAACAAAATTCTAAACTAATCAGGAAATTGATCCAAAATTAGTTGTAATTAGTTGAGGTATGTTTAAATAGCTTGTTTTACTTGTTGGTCCTTTTTCTATGTAATTTAATGTACCCATCAAACATTTTCCATTGTGTTGTAGTATTGATAAGGTTATGATATTTTAGATGTTAAATATATCAATAGTACAGTTTCAAGCAATTTGGAAGGAGGCCCCAGTCCAATATAAAAGTTATCTTCTCTAGGTCTTGTATAGGTGATGACTTCACTTCCACACACACATGCACATATACAAAAGGTACCTTTGAGGAAGCAAGTCATGGATAGTTGAAACCTCAATCCATATACATGGCCAACATGTCGAGCTGAAAAAACATATTTTCTAACATAGGTATGCATGTCTTTTAGAGATGTCTATATGTTTTTTAAGCTATAGACCACGGAGGATGTCAAACTTATGACCCCTGTAGGTGAGGGATAATGTCATCAAAAAACCAAAAAATCAAAAAAACTAAAAGACCAAAAGACTTCTAATAAAAATAGCTAAGAAATCCCCTATTACAAAACCACCAAGGAGTTTTGACCACCAACAATTATCTAAATATATTCATTATAGACATCCTTTACCCTTGCATATAAGCATTTATTGGAGAAGGTATACATACGTGTGTGTGTGTGTGTGTGTGTGTGTGTGTGTGTGTGTGTGTGTGTGTGTGCGCGTGTGTATTGATGATATTCAAAAAACTATTGGTGGTCATAATTCCTTGGGGGTCAAAATTCATTTTGGTTTTCTAATAGGGGATTTCTGAGCTGTTGTGATTGGTAGTCTTCTAATCTTTTAGTTCTTTTGATTTCATGGCTTGTTGATCTAGCATTCCCTTTCCTATAAAGGTTAGAATTCAAACATCCATCGTAGTCTATAACTAAGAAAACCTATAGACCTCTAATAGACATGCATACCTATGTCATAAATTGTGTGTTTTTCATATGGATTGGGGTTTTTCTGTCCCGAACTTATTTTCTCACAAGTACCATGCTCCTTATTGTCAAAATTTTGATGTGATATAACAACACTTGTGATAGGAAAGCTATATATGCAATGACATCCCCGTTGACCAATTGTCAAATGTCTCACACCCTTCCAAAAATAATCGATGGGAAGGAATCAAGATTCCAAAACACTCTTCCAAGATTTTATAAAATTAGTGGGTAAATGTTAGAGTAATTAACTCTAGTTTGCTTAAGCTAAACTTTAGGCATCTAATAATTAATTATTATGATGCAACATAGGTTTGACCTTTTGAGGGTTTCAATCTCCTTTATAAGGATGATCTCTCATTGTAAAATTTAATTCACTTTTGATAATAGCAATTTCTCTTTTTGCTTATCATGAATGTCTCATCTGTGGATCTGGCAATTCCAGTCTCCTTAGTTTTCTGTTTCTCTCTTATGTGATAGGCGTTTGCATGCAAGTGATTCCTAGGAGCTATTGGGTTGATCTTTCATCAACTTCAACATGGTATTAAAGCTTTAGATCGTCATACCCCTGTTCTGTTTGTGAGAGATTTAGCATCAATTTTTAGATCTTGGTTTTTAGAATATTTTGTATTGGATCTAAGGAACCTATTTTCTAAGCACTTTGAGCCAAAACAAACATCATTGTTGAGCTCAGAGCTCTCGAAAACCCCCATTTCCATATAAAATATGTCTAGTTTGGATGTTGTTGAATTTTGAGGCAATTTTTTTTCCACCCAAGTCATTTTGACATGGGCACAAGAATCGAGATGATGAGTTTTTTTATTAAAAAAAAATTAGAGGCATTTCAAAGTGCATGTGACCTCTTTTTTGGGCTCGCCCCCTTGTATGTTGTTGTCAAGGAATCTACACTCATTTTGAGCATCACCATTTTTATAAAAATGGGACACTATTGTGGTCTACCCACTGTGCACGATGGTCATGGGCCCTTCTTTGGTCTCCTACCCATACCCTCTATGCCAGTAGACATGTGGTCCATTTTGTGGGCTCATGCTTTGTTTTGGTACTAGTAATGGATTTGGGCATACATGTGAGTAATCTTCCCTTTATGCACTATCCTTCTCTATCTAGCTCTAACTATTGTAGTCCCTTGGGCTGTGGAATTTGACATGTGTGTGCCATGGTTTGAGCGCACCTTTTGAAGACTAACAAATTTTTTAACTTGTCTTTTTCATTGGAAGCAAATTATGGTCATTGATCAACATTTTATTGGTGGATATTTTCTTAGGTACCATGTTTCCCCTAGTTGCTTGGAGACCACTTTTATTTTGGGACTTAAGCCACAATTTTTTTGGCTTTTCCGCATTGGTTTTGATGCACCCGATACTTGCCCAGACAATGCTATTAAAATTGGAGATCTAGGAATCATGCCACCAATCAACGACACATGAGGGAAGTTTTATTTTGGGACTTATGCATGGTTTTTTTTAGCCCTTTGGTGAGTGGATTTGTGGGCCCTAAGTAGTGCCAAGTCAACTTTTCTAACCCCTGCATGGGGTTTTGGGCACATTTTTTTATTAAGGTGGCTTGGCTTCATTGGGACCATTTTGGGATGCCTCTATCCACATGGCAATTTACCACCTTTTTTGGTGGTATTCCATTTTTTAAAGTTTGCACTATTTCTAGTCTCTACGATTTCATTTGGAGGTGTGGATCCACACATTCATGGCTCAGAGGACTCTCCATCTTCACTCCCTAATATTTGGGTCCATCGTAATAGCTTTCCCTACACCATTAATGGTTGATAGGTTGTTTGAAGAGCATTTGACAACTAGTTCCTCGAACCACACACACTTCAATGTGCTTGTTGGGCCAATTTTTTAGTCACCTGCGACACCCAATTTGGGATCACTTGCTACCTCAACCATGGGCCCCACTAGTTTGTCCTCCTAATCAACACAAGATTTCTTTTGGTGGGGAATTTGCTTCTGGATTTTTGGTGGATTGTGGGACATTTTTTGGGAAGCCTCTTTTCTATGATGCACATTTTTCAAGCTAGTACATATGATTTTTTCCATATTTCATGGCATTCTTTGTGGAAGTGCAGATTTAGTTTTTTTTTTTTTTTTTTTTTTTTTTTTAAACACATGCCTCATCATACTTCGCCATTAGACTATTTTGGCACTGACTCTTTTTTACTAATGAACTAGTTTTTCTCAACATACTAGATGTTCTTTTTCCAACATCAAGGGTCATTTTCTAGCATTTTTTTGCCTCGACGGTCATTTTCCTATCAAATTTATGCTCATTAGTTGTTGACATCAACACTACATCAACATATCCTATCACTTATTTAGGCTTTATTTGGACCTACCTTCACATTTTTTCTCATATCTTAGGCATGCAAACTCTATTTTTTTGCAAACAAGATATCACCAGAAAGCTAGTTCTAAGGTCATCACAGTGGTATAGGTAATTTTCAGTTTTGATGCTTTTTTTATAGCTTTTTCTACTGTCAAAGTCAGGGTATAGTTTTGCACTCTAGGAGACATATCTTGAGCATTTGATCTCTGATCTGAGAATTTTTTATATCATTAGAAAGGTCTTTCCAAACTCTTTCCAATGATGTTAGTTGTTTTCTCAGAATCTATTCTAGGCACATTCTATTCAGTCTTTTGCATTTTTGTATTCTAGTGGATATCTTGATTATTTCAAGTTTCAAGATTGATTTCATTGCTTCAAATGATTCTTCATGACTTATATTATCTATTTTATTAGTCTTGTGTCTCTTCTAGTTTATTTAGACATCATTTGTATGCATTCTTGAAAACACACTGAGATAAAGTGTCATATTTCATTTGTATTTTGTTTTAGTAGTTTTTCTTTTTTTTTGCCTTCTAATTTGAGCAGTGTCATCTAAGGACACTCATGCATATTATTGTATTCTTGGGATTCACCATATCTTGTGCCTTATTGTACACACACTACTCTGATTAATGTGCCATGTGGAGTTGATGATTTTTCTTTGTTTTCCATCTTCCTTTGTCTAGTGAGTTTCCCCTTTGTGACATTAGCCTCATGACGTGTCTAAGATTGATCACCTTAGTACAAACATATGTAATCTTTTGTGCATCTTGATCATGGTTCCTTGACATGCAATTCTTTTGGCCTACTTTTCTAGTTGCTTGCTACCTCATACTTGTCAACATTAGGGGGAGTTCTTCTATTGTCTCTCATGCTTTCTTGGTTCAATGGAGTGAGTTATGTATTTAGTATTTTTTCCTATGTACTAGGTGAATGTAGTGGCTAGGTATCTATGCATTTCAATGAGATGGATCTTTTACCATATACACTCTTCTTTTTGTTCCTACTTTGGTTGTAGCCTTCCATTCTTGATTGATCATCTCATCAAGCTTTGGTGCCTCCTAATTTGATGCAAATTATAGTCTTCTCTACCTTGTTAGGTTCTATTTTAGTGAAGGTCCTTCAGATCAGTGGTTACTTTTGATAGAGCTTTGAAGCTTCTACATGCTTCAGTGGTGTTCTTCATGATCATCTTTTTTTCTATCTTTTGGTACATTCCACAGTTTGGAGGCTTCTTCAATCCTTCACTAGTTTCTTTCAGTGTGTTTTCCATCTCTTTTTGGAGTAGGGTTTTTTTCATGTGGTTTTCTCTATTTCTTCTCTTTGTAGAGATTTAGTTGTGCTTGGGTACCTTATCGGGCCTTATTTTTTGGGACCCAAATTTACTTTCAATATTAGTTTCTAGGTTTTTAGCTACTCCCCAAGTTTATCTTAAGGGGGGTGTTAAAATAATTAGATATTTTCTAATCAACTCTAGTTTTCTTAAGCTAAGCTTTAGGCATCTAATAATTAATTCTTTTATTAATTATTACGATGTAACCTAGGTTAGACCTCTTTCGGATTACAATCTCCTTTATAAGGACGATCTCTCATTGTAAAATTTAATTCACTATTGATAATAGCAACTTCTCTTTTTTCTTATCAAGAATGTATCATTTGTGGATCTAGCGATTCCAGCCTCCCTAGTTTTTTCTTCTCTCTTCTATGACAAATGTTTTCATGTAGGTGATTCTTGGGAGCTGTGGGGTTGATCTTGTTGTGATGTGGAGCCTAATCAGACTCAAAGGTTTATTCAGTGTAGTTTCCCTCCAAATTATTTCTACAGGGGTTTGGGGGTAGCACCCCCAAGACGAGGTCAAGGGGCAGCACCCCTGGAGGGTCCTGGGGCAGTGCTGCAAGTGTGCTCCCTATCACAGTACAAGGTTGAGTCGAGGGGAAACACCCCTACATGGATTTTCAAGGGTAGCACACTTGAAGCCAAAAATGACTTTATATTGTAAAAGGTGTCAGCTACTATTTTTCTATTATTCTAGCTCTAATTTTGCAAGCAGCAAAAAAACTTGTATAAAAAGGCTTAGGGTTAGGGAATTTTGATAATGTGTAATGCAAAAATTGGTTCTTGTGACGGTATTGAGCTATAAGGGATTACGGATTGTAATCAAGATGTAATCACTGGATCATAATAATATTGGACTTGTTATTGGTGGACATAGCCTAGGGATTGAGTGAACTATATTAAATTTTGGTGTCTTGTGTTCTCTTATGTGTGATCTACTATTTTATGATATTGATTATATTTGCATGTAACTATTATTTCTATTTGAGGTTAATCTTAACAAGTGGTATCAGAGCCAAACAGTCATCATTTTTTTATAGCCAGAGCATTGTCATTTTTTTTAAGTGATCCTCTGTAAGAAGGTCTCACGATTGAGTGGGAGCTACGGTAAATGAGGTTAAGCTAAAGGTGGAGAAGTTTAATGAACAGAACTTTTAGTTATGGAAGATGCAAAGGAAGACTATCTTTATTAGAAGGATTTATGGAAGCCGTTGGAAGGAAAATTCAAGACAAAATGAACTATATCATATGAGGACTGGGAGATTTTAGATAGAAAGGCACTTGGAAGCATTCAATTATACTTGGCACCATCAGTTAGATTTAACATTACAAAAGCGAAGATGACAAAAGAGTTAATGAAAAACTTAGCAAAATTCTATGAAAAACCATCCTCTTCAAATAAGATATTTCTCATTAAGCATTTAATTAATATGAAAATGGCAGAAGGTGGATCTGTTACAGATCATTTAAATGAGTTTAATACTATTACTAGTCAATTATCTTTTGTGGGTATTAATTTTGATGAATAAATTAGGGCTCTTTTGATTTTGTGTTCTTTTCCAAAAAGTTGAAATGGCTTGGTAATGGCTGTGAATAATTATGTTTATGGATCTAATACCCTAATTTTTTATAATGTGATCGGTGTTATTTTGAGTGAGAAAACTCATAGGAAATCCTCAGGTGGATCTACATCAAGAAGTCCTTTGAATGCAAAAAGCAGAGGCAAAATGATTGAGAGAGGAAATAATTCTAGAAATCATGAGAAATCAAGAGGAAAGTCAAAGGGGAAGAGGTCTCAATCCAGAGGACCGAGAGATAGCTAGTAATGTGGTAAAAGAGGGCATAAGAAGAAAGATTTTTGGACTTGAAAGAATAATGAAGGAGATAAACCAAAAGGAACAAGGAGGAAAATGTGGTAAGTAACAAATTTGAAGAGGATGCTTTGCTTCTGTCTTTAGAAAGTATTGATGTGTTTTAGATTCTAGTGCTTCATTTCATGTTACACCTCATAGAGGTTATTTTGGGCTTTTTTTTTTGGGGGGGGGGGGAGATAATGAACCCTATCAAATTGTTGGAAAAGGAAAAGTTAAAATTAAGTTGCAGAGTGGGAATCATTGGCTACTACATGAGGTAAGACATTTTCCAAAGCTAAGTAGGAATTTAATTTCAATAGGGCAACTCAATGATGAGGGTTGTATAGTTACTTTTAATGATAAAAATTAGAAGGTTTCAAAAGGTTCCCTTGTAGTAGGAAAAGGTGTGGAAGCAGGCACCTTATATCTTTGTACAAGTTATATTTTTCCTTTTACTTTGATTGTTTCAAAGAAAAATGAATGTTCATGAACAATTGATATAGTTGAGTAGGAAGAACATATAACTACTGTAGATTTTGATAGAACATTGTGGCACAACAGACTTGGGCACAAGAGTGAGAAAGGTATGAAAGTACTCCATTCAAAGCAAGTTGTACTAAGTCTAAAATGTGTCAATATGAATTTATGTGAAAGTTGTGTGTATGGAAAATAAAAGAGAGTGATTTTTGTGAAGACTGGAAAGGAAAATAAAAGTGAGAAAATAGATCTTGTGCATACAGATGTATGGGGACCAACTCAGGTATTTTTCTTTGGTGGCTGTCATTATTATGTTACATTTATTGATGATGCAACTAAAAAAGTATGGGTTTATTTCCTTAAATAGAAATTCGATGTATTTCAAACTTTTAAGAAATGAAAATGCTTGGTTGAACATGAGACTGGAAAGAAATTTAAATATCTTAGATCTGATAATGGTGGTGAATATTGCAGTCATGAATTTGAAGATTATTTCTTCACTAATGCTATTCGTAGACAAAAAATTGTTCCAAGGGCTCCACAAGAAAATGGAGTGGCTAAATGCATGAACAGGACTATAATGGAGTGTGCAAGAAGCATGAAGTTGCAGCTCTTAAACATGTGGGTAGAGGCTATCAATACTATTGTATATTTGATTAATAGAGTCCCCCTACTCCTTTGAGTTGTGGTATTCCAGAAGAAGCATGGATAGGTAAGAAGGTGAGTTATTCTTTTCTCAAAACCTTCGGTTGTGAAGCATTAGCTCATATAGATTCTAAAAATAGAACCAAGCTGGAAGCTAAGTGAAAGAAATGTGTATTTGTTGGATATGGCATTAATGAATTTGGTTATAGGCTTTGGGATTTTGAAAATCATAAAATTGTAAGAAACAGGGATGTCATATTCAATAAGAAAGTGTTGTACAAAGATGTATTGCAACAACATGAGAAGAAAGAAAATGATTGTGTAGTGTTGGATGATACTCCAAAAGATGATGTTCCAGTAGTTCCTCATGATCTGCAACAACTGCAACAACAAATACCACAAAACCCAATGAATGTTAGACGGTCAACAAGTATAAGAAGACCTCCATAAAGCTTTTCTCCTTCCTTGTACTCTATTTTACTTATTGATGTTGGTGAACCTGAATGTTATGATGAAGTTGTGCAAGTGGATACAAAGATTCAGTGGAAGTCTACAATGAAAGAAGAAATGGACTCTTTACTGAAAAATAAGACATGAGATTTATGCAAGTTGTCTACAGGTAAAAAGGCTTTGCAGAATAAATGGGTTTACAGGTTAAAAGAAGAGGATGGAGGTAAGAAATGATTTAAAGCCAAGTTAGTGGTGAAAGGATTTACATAGAAAAAGGGCATTGATTTTGATGAGATATTCTCTCCTATTGTTAAAATGATTTCTAGTCACACTATTTTAAGTATTTTGGTTGCTGAAGATTTGCATTTAGAGCATCTTGATGTTAAAATAGCCTTCCTTTATGGTGATTTCGATGAAGAGATATATATGGCACAACAATATGGATTTGAAATCAAAGGTAAGAAAAACTTAGTGTGCAGATTAAAGAAAAGTTTATATGGCTTGAAACAAGCACCTCGGCAATGGTATCTGAAATTTGACAGGTTTATGCACAAGCATGGATACAGTAGGTGTCATTTAGATCATTGTGTTTATTTTAAGAGGTTGGATGATGACAACTACGTTATTTTATGTTTATATGTTGATGATATGCTTGTAGTTGGGTCTAACATGGATCATATTAGGGGGTTGAAACGCTAGTTAGTACATGCATTTTCTATGAATATTTGAGGGAAACAAAACAAATCCTTGGTATGAAGATTTATAGAGATAGGAAGAACAAGAAATTGACATTATCTTATGCTGATTATGTTGAGAAGGTGTTACAATGTTTTTCTATGGAGAATGCTAAAGCTGTCAGCACACAATTACCTGGTCATTTGAAGTTGGCTAAGGAGATGTGTCCCAAGACACAAGAAGAGGGAAAGATGTCTAAGGTACCCTATGCTTTAGCTATAGGAAACTTAATATATGCTATGGTATGTACTAGGCTAGATATTGCACATGCAGTGGGAGTTGTTAGCAAGTATATGAGTCATCTAGGAACTGAGCATTGGAATGCAATTAAATGGATTCTAAAATATCTGAGAGGAACATCTAGTAAGTGTTTACAGTTTAGGAACTCTACTACTACTTTACAAGGATGTGTCGACTCAAATTTGGCAGGGGATATTGATATCAGGCAGAGTACTATAGGTTATATATTTACTATTGGCGAGGCAACATTGAGTTGGGTTTCTCAATTGCAGTAGATTAATGCTTTATCCACTACAGAAGTAGAGTATGCCATTGCTAAAAAGGTAGCTAAGGAGATGATATGGCTTAAGTTCTTCCTGAAAGAATTGGGACACCCACAGAGGGATAATTATTTGTTCATAGATAGCCAAAGTGTCATTCATCTTGCAAAGAATTCAGCTCTACATTCAAAGATAAAACACATATACTTGCGGTACCATTTCATTTGATCAGTTTTGGATGATGGATAATTAAAGTTGGAGAAGATATATACAAATGACAATCTAGCAGATATGTTTACAAAGGTAGTGACAAGGGAGAAGTTGAACTCCTCTTCAATTTCAATTGGTCTTCTAGACTAAATAGACTAAAAGAACATCAGAGTCTAGGGTGGTCTAATATTCTAGTGGGAGCTACAGGTTTAGTAGTGCTATGATCAGTCTCCAAGTAGGAGGTTATTATTGTGGAGTTTGATCAGTCTCCAAGTGAGGGATTGTTGTGATGTGGAGCCTAATTAGACTCAGAGGTTTATTCGGTGCAATTTCCCTCTAGATTATTTCTACAAGGGTTTGGAGGTAGCATCCCCAAGACTAGGTCAAGGGGAGTTCCCTATGGGGTCCTGGGGTAGTGGTGCACTCCTTGTCACAGTACAGGGTGGGGCTGAGTGGCAACACCCGCATGGGGTTTTTGCGGGGCAATGCCCCCAAAGCCAAAAATAACCTTATATTGTAAAACGTGTTAGCTACTATTTTCCTATTATTCTATCCCTAATTTTGTAAATGATTAAAAAAAAAATTGTATAAAAAGGCTTAGGGTTAGAAATTTTCATAATGTGTGATGCGAAAATTAGTTCTTGCAGCAGTATTGAGCTGTAAGGGATTATAGATTATAATTAGGTTGTAATCACTGGAACATAATAATATTGGACTTGCTATTGGTGGATGTAGCCCAGGGATTGGGTGAACCACGTTAAATCTTGGTGTCTTGTGTTCTTTTATATGCAATCTACTATTTTTTGATATTGGTTATATTTGCATGTAATTTTTATTTTTGTCTAAGGTTAATCCTAACAACTTTCATCAACTTCAATAGTGAATAGGCCTAACTTGGCCACATTAGTGAAGAAAGTACCAAAACTCAGATTGATTTCACAAAAATAATAATTGTACCAATTATGCATCAAAAAAAAATGTTCAAATCCCAAGTTTCAACCTCTAGCTTACTATTGCATGTAAGTTACACATGTTTTTATGGTTGTATTCCTTGAAAATAAGAGAAATAACCCACCTAGCCTACTAGCATAAACTAGAATCCTTAAATATACTCAATAAATACTTAAATCCAAAAGGCCATTGGGTTTTTCTAGGGGAATGAGGAGAAAAATGAATTTCTTTTTAGAACCCTTGATTTACAAGCAATTTCAGACCTCCCATCAAATATTTTATCATTTCTCACACACACTAGGATCTGAATACTTCAAACTTGGTTCATTTGCAATGTATTTCAACCCCCTAAACATTTGTAGAGGTTTCAAACCTTTATCCTTCTATACATGCACATGAAAAAGCTGGAAATAGTAAAACAATGTGAGAGAAACACTTAGAATTTCAACCACTGTTCAATAAATACATGTCATACACACATGTGAGAACTAGATAGAAATAAAATTTCAATGAAAAATCAGAATTTTGAAAGCCTTTCTTTTCTCAATGACCTAAATCTTATTCCAATCTCTCATTGATTTATTCTTACAATGTTTTGACATTAATTTATGAATGATCTTGTAACGCCCCGCCAAGGGATCCAAAAGAATTAACCTAAAGTTTCACTAAGTTTGCTAAACATTTTTTTTTTTAAAAGTAAGAATGTATAACATACACATCAAACACATAGTAGCGGAAGCAATAACATGTAATCATCGACAAACATACATTGCAAGTTACATTTCTTAAAGATCCCAAGACGTTGAGTCACATTTAAATTTAATTAAATCTAAGTCTAACAACTATCACATACATATGAAAGAATAATCAGAAAGTCCCATGTCCATAATATACATTTGTTCCGAATGCCTCTCGAAAAATTAATTCGGAATGCTCAATCATCCACTGTACAAGTCACAGGGTATGAAAGGCTTAAAAGAATATACATATGTAAAAATAGAAATACATCAACCTCCATGAATCCATGATACAAAGTACAGTAAAGATATATACAAAACTATTCACCATACTTGATACGTCCATACATCCATAATGATAAAACATCTAACATAAAAACTAACCATCCATCATAATAATCCAAGGACATAGTGAAGGTAAATGCCAATCACGAAAACTCCAGCCATGGTGACCACGAAACGGATCTCAATGGTAAGAGTAAAAGCACTACCACCCGACCGCGTGGAACCTAAATGGTCCACTCCCACCGCGCTGATGAGATAGTCTCAAGTCCCAAATAGGATAATGAAACCTATAATCATAAATACTCTCTAAGTCCAGGAAATCCTATAAGTATGCTAACTCAAGGGTTCTTAAAAAGATCGACATCTAAATCCCAGAGGTACCACAAGACACGTAGGAAACCTAATATGCAAGCGAGAAAGTGTCATCGCAAAAGTCATGTAGAAGTTACCCGAGCAATCCCTTAGGAATCTCGAGTCCCTACTGATCCTGCGGCCACTAGTATCCTCTCGTACTGACGAGGCCTACTATGGAATGCAAGGTCGTAACCAAGCGTTCTCTCTACCCCATCCTAGTCTGTACTAGCACTCAAGGCATGGGAGAGAACATACAATTATCTTGTTAGGTTCATTTTCTCTCATTTAGTGTAAATGTTTTCACTTATTAAAAATGACTTACAATGGGTTTTTCAAGGCAGCCTCTTAGGGCTCCGACCCCCATTGCAAGCCACTTCCCGACTCTACACATAGATAACCTACCCTAGGCTCATGAAATCATAAATCAAAGAATCATAAAAAAAACCACCTCAGTCCTATACAAGCAACTGAAAAATATCATAAAAGATAAGCCACAAAATTACATCAGTTCTTCATGAGCAACAGATAATATCAATAAGTAATCATATGATCACGATAGTTCTCTATCAACAACTGAAGGCATCAATGATAAGTCACAAAATCCAAGGGTTCTCCAATGAGCAACCAGAAAGTATCCCAATAGTAAATTACAATACTGATCGAAGACTCCAAAATGGTCAAGTCAACACATGACATCAACAAGAATATACCAAACACTTCAGTCCTTTCAAGCAACCGAAAAGCAATCCAAGTATAACCGATCGAGACTCAAAAATGGTTATCAAATATAACTGATCGAGACTCAAAAATGGTTAAGTCAAGTATCTCAAATACGTACATCTCAGCTTCACTCAAGGAAACTGGAAAGCAATAACAAACAGTAAACACAATCATGTCATAGAGCACTTCATCACATTACCATGGTTGGGTTAAGAAAGATCGAGACCAAATCATCATGACATCACATTCACAACCCCGAGCCTCTGGTAACAACCTAAACTGGTCAACACTAAACCAACCCCATAACATTCAAAGCACAAAGACAACATCAAAGTCTCAAAGATTGGATTTGAAAGTATATTATTGAGTTAAGGTAAGGTTTATGTTTCAGTTTAATGTCGAATTCAAGTAACTAGGTTTTCTCAACTACCCTTTTACGATTAACCCATTTCTATAATAATTTCCATTAAGTCAATATTTTAAATCTGCCATTTAATCATTTGATATTCATTATTAATTAACTTTAATTAAACTAATTTTTATTAAATTAATCAATAATTTCTTGTTCTAATTACCTATCTTAATCTATTCATTAATTATTAATTTATTAATATTAAACCAAAATTATCAATAAATTAATATTTACAAACTATGTGAAATACATTTAATATTTATTTATTAAATATTAATAAAAATAAAACTATTATTAATTAAAATATATTATAATTTTATTAATTAAAAATTTTAAATAATAATAAAATCTGTTTTGTAAATAACATAATTTTTATTAAAAAAATGAATTAACAAAATACGTTTTAAAAAAAATAAAAAAATCATTTAATATAAATAACCGTCGGCTTATATAAGCCGACGGCCTGCCGCAATCCTGCGGACGCAGGGCCTGCGACAGTAGGTACATCGTACCTACGGTCGCAGTACCTGCGACGCAGGTTCTGTCAGCTATGCCGACAGTGGGGGTGGGCACGGGGTAAATCCCTCCCCCCCACTTAATATTGCATTATTAAATATTTTTTTCTTAAGGAGTACGAATATGTGTTTTATCAATTTTTTTTTTTAAATTTAAATTTGAATTTGTTTGGATATAAATATATATATAAATTTATAACTATATATATATTAAAATAATTTCTTTTAATATATATATAAATATATGCATTGAAAAATTATTTCCTTCTCTATATTGATATAGAAAATATAGTCAAACATCCGAACGTTTAATTTAAAATTTCAGTCTAAGATTCAACCCTTCCCATTTAAATTTTGTATACAGAAGTTTATAGACAAGTATCTGATAAATTCCAATATTGTAATGTTTAAACATTCATCATAGAGAATTCAGATTTACAAACCCTAGACACGAAGAAGACAGGAAAAGATAATTGCGTATTTAATCGATAATAAAAAACACAAGACCCTACCTGATCCTGATGCTATTATGCAATCTCCAAGACCTGTAAAAGAATTCGCTCCTCTCAATAACCTTCTTCCCAAAATCTTTCTTTGGTATTCGCCTTCTGAAAATCGCTTCCAAAAGTTGTCTCCCCAAAAATTCCTGTCCAACTTCGTATATCTCAAAAATGAACCCCCAAAGTTGTGATAAGCAATTTCTCCTCAAATCGGGGCACTAATTGTGCGTTTACCCGAGAAGACTCTTTGCACAACTCAGTTAACTCCAAATTAACCTTTATTATCTTTTCTTTTATTTCGCATTCAACTTTCATGCACATTAAGTTGAATTATTAAATAACTTTATTTAATATTCCACTTGACTTCTATTTTAAATTAATTTATTACTTTAATCTTATGTGCACTTTTAAGAAATTAAAATAACATTATTAATTTCTATAATTTAATCTTTTAATTTAATTCTCATATTTAAACTCATGCTTAGATCATGCGATCTAGAATTCTTAATAATTTAATATCTTTCAACTTTTAATTTATTTTAGAACTTAATTGATAACATATTTAATTAATTTAAATAACTATAATATTTAGCATTTATTTTAAAATGAACTCCAAATATATTATTATTAAATTAAATAAATATTATCCTGTTCTAAATTTATCTTTGAACTTTAACCTTTAAATTTAATTCTTTTATTTAATTAATTTCTCAATTAATTAAATATTAAAGATATCATATTAATTCTCCATTAAATTAAATCTTTAATTAATCTTTTTAATTAGACTTAATTAATAGAAAACACATCAAGGACTCATATAACAACATACGAAAACCCTACATAGAAAAGCATATACTAAATCAAAACAAAAAGGTTATAATCCCAAAATTACATCATTTGATGCATTCAGAGGGTACTTAACTCAGATACTTGTCCTAATTATCAATTAGGACAATTGGCTAAATGGTTTAGGAATTGGACTTAAGAGTTTATCTCCCCTCTCTTACCATTGAGACGGTGCGATAGGGTATGCTCATCCTGACAATTCAGGGAAGTCGATACCTGGTACCTACAACCTGCATAAAAATCCACACATGTACAAACGCAATATTCTAAGCTAAACAGACAATGGCAGGAAGTGGTGCATCGTGTAGATCCCGACTAGCAGGTGACTACGACTCCCTTCCTTAACCACATCAGAAACACCATACATAAATAAAACAACACGCACACCATACACATGCAGTATGGGGTAAGTATCCATAAGAAGCACATGGAATAATAAACCATCTAACTAATCATCATCGATAACTGAAACCATTGAATAATCATCATACATGCATGAAATATAGAGTACCAAGTAATCTCATCATATAATAAACTGAGTGTAAAACAACCTCTGATAATCTCTAAAATAATAATACTAATCATCAAACATAAATTGGCCTAAAAGAGTTTGGCAATGATATCAAAAATGTAGCTCGAAAATGTAGACTAGGGGCAGGCACTACAAATCTTATTATTGGGATGTCTATTAAGGTTACATGTCTATTCATTTTCCCCTTAATGACTCAAAAGTTGCTATTTTTGCAACTTTTACAATGTTGTCAAGTTGCATTTTTTCAACTTTGACAAAATTTGACATATTTGAGCAAAAAAATTGTCTACAATATGAACACACTAAAAAAATTTGAATGGCCTTTAGAATTAACTATTTATCATAACTACATGCTCATAGACCAACTTAACAATTTGGTCATAATGGCTTATAAAGA
Source organism: Cupressus sempervirens (assembly GCA_028749045.1). Taxonomy (NCBI): domain Eukaryota; kingdom Viridiplantae; phylum Streptophyta; class Pinopsida; order Cupressales; family Cupressaceae; genus Cupressus; species Cupressus sempervirens. The sequence goes on along the minus strand of CM053785.1, from coordinate 475,591,614 downwards.
TGCCAAACAGGCTAGTGCCTTACAAAATAGGCATTTATTACAATAATGATGGAAATAAGTGACTCAGTATCATATCCTACTATGCATGGACATGACATGATCTACCTAATATGCATGATGGTCTATGTACATATGCGAATGCAAAGATTAAACAATCTCCTCATGTGGGTACCCCTACACCATACAAACCAAGTAAGTTTATCTCAAGCTTCCTTGAGATGAGCTTTTGTAGAGTGGGGCCCTACTTCTTTATGTCTTCCTCTGTCACCCACATAACATCTACATCAAAATAACCTCTAATTTTACCAAGTATTGTTTGTACTCATTTCCTCTTGTCTTCTTTACAACTTTGGTGTAAAGTATCTTCTCTAGCTTTGGTGCCTCATTCAATGGTAGATCTTTGATGTCTTCTAAATAAGAAATCCACCTTGTATCAACTCCTTCATTGTTTTCTTTGAATGGTGTGAGGTATGTAATGTTGAAGATGGGAGAGATTCCAATCTCGAGTGGCAATTGAATCTCATAACCATTGGTTCCAAACGTCTTCATTATATGGAAATGACCTAGTTTTTTCAACATGAGCTTGGTATGTTTACCTTTTGGTAGCCTCTCCTTTTTGAGATTAGCCCACACTAAGTCTCCAACTTCAAATTCCAAATGACTCATTTTCTGATCGACATGCTTCTTATACTCTTCAGAGGCTTATTGGAGTTTTTATTTGACTTCATCATGTATCTCTTTGATGGTTATAGAAATTTTTTTTCCTTTTACAATAATATTTTCTTGTATAGTAACATTCTCTTGTTTCATTTTCTTGTCAACTCATGTCTCTTAACTCTAAGATCCCTCTAGGATAAATCCCATAGACCACTTGAAATGGTGAATTTCCTATACTCCTATTAATGGAGTCATTATATGCAAATTTAGTGTGAGGTAGGATCAAATTTCTTTAGGAGATTTTAGTAAAGAACACCTCCCTCTATGGTTTAATAGTGTTTAGGGTTAGTTAGGAGTCTTTGTGTGAGTCTAATAAGATCCAATGGTCTTTTGGATCCAAACTTGTCCTAATTTGTTTGCAAGGGAAAAAGTTGCTCATAGGGTCAAAATGTTGCCAAATGTTGTCAAGTGAGTCAAAAGTTGTTAAAATTGAGAAATTAGGGTGCTTTTTCTTTTGTAGGGTCTTGAGGGTCTAAAACAAGGCCCTAGGATAGATCTAAGAACACCCACTTTCTTAAAACACTCAAAAAGAAAGAAATGCAAAAGTTGCTAATAACTTTCAAAAGTTGCTCAAGCAATTTTTGAAAATTTTGCAAGAAAGTTGAAAATGAAGAAATGGGTTGTTGTAACCACCCATGCTCAAGTATTTCAACATGGAATGAAGATTTTTGGAGGTTAGAATGAATTTTAGTTGCAGGCCACACATGTGACCAACCTGTATGAATATTTTCTAAGTTTTCCCTTGTATTTACTGTGTTTCTTATACAGATTGAATTACATGGTATGACTTGATGGAAATTTAGAGTTTTGTTTTAGCTTTCTTTTTCATATTCAAGTTTTATCCCAAGTTGTGAGGTTGGAGAGTTATACTATGTTTTAGGTGATTGGACTATAATTCCCATTTGCAGAGTTGAAGGAACCAAAATGGCCCTAACTTGATCATCCATGGTGGAAAATGCATTAAGCCTTATGGAATGATAGGTTTTCACTTTTAAATAGTGATTTTGTTTTCATTTTGTTTTTTCCATTGATCTCCTAATTTTGGAGTGATGCCCTAGGTTGACTGCTTGGATTAGGTGAGCCAGGATAGTGAGAAGATGTATTTGAAGAGAACACCCATTATATGATATGACCAATTAAATGACCTATATGGAAGCCCTAGAATATCTCCTTGAAATAAAAAGTTGTCACATGGGTTGGTATGAAGTTTGAAGACTTCTAGGAATAATTTTGCTAAAACTAGTCCAGAAGCCTAAAATATAGCCTAGAAACTATGGCATGATAGCAATTAGGGTTGTGGTTGATTTGGAGTTTTGTAATTTGGAATTCTTGAAGTGATAGATGATGATTTTAGAATCATATGGTATTCCATAGGATTGTGTGGAAGAATTTCATTGGTTTGTCTTTCTATGCTAAGATAATTCTATAATCTTGTATTATCTGTCCTCAAGTTGATAAGCTCATGAATTGCACAATTGAGTTGATTTATCAAATCTACTTGCTGAAGAGATAGGTGTTGAATATCATTATCTTTTTCTTCTACCTTTTCAATTAGCAATTTTTTCTCCTATTTTTCTATGTCCTTTTTCTCCATATCTTTACACATTCTAACTAACTAAATTTCTTGTTCTCTTTTTCAGTTTTCTGACTTCTTCATGTAGAGTGAAATTCTTTTCAAGTAAGCCTTTAATTGTTGCATTACCTTCGTCTAAATTTCAGTCCTGGAAAATGTCTTCAATTTTTCTTCTATGCAGAGATTGTCATTCATCTATGTTGCTAGCTCTTTCCTTCTTTACAAGGATTTAGAGAGTTGCTCCTTCAATTTCTTGAATTGATCCATGGCCATTTGCAAATCCAACTTTTCATTTTCAATGGCTTTCTCTAGTCTATACACTTCCATTGCCTCTAATATTTTCTCAAGTAGTTAAACTTCTGATATGAGAACCAACTGCTCTAATACCAATTGTTAGAAATGTAGAGAAGGCTAGGTGATTGGGAGGGGGGAGGGTGAATTAGGAACCAATAAAACTTTAACTTCAGTTCACCAATTAATCCTTCATAAACTAATCTAATCTAATTGCATGCATGAAAGGCTAAAAGTAATAAAATATTCATAGCACTTGACACAATATTTGGTAACCCATAAACCTTCCAAATAGAAAGTAAAATTGGGGTGGGGATGATACCCACAAACTTTAGCAATGTAGTATAAAGTTGGCCTATTAAGGCTTACAAATGATCACTTCTAGTGATCTTCCCTGTTAGGAGAAATAAGGACTGTTATGTCCACTTTGTGAAAGGATTTATACAATACAATGAAGTGTGTACTTGGTTAGAAGATTCTACATAAGACTGTTAAGTCCACCTTGCTAGAGGATTTGACTAATGCACCTGTTAGGATGAACCTGTTGAAGAAGGAGATTGTTGAAAAAAGATTGATAAATGTGTTTCAATCATTGTTTTGTCATTGATGTCAAGCCTATTTTTTTTTGGTAAGACAATTGCTTATATGATTTAAGTATTATTACCTATTTGATTAATGAAGAGGATTTGATCAAAAGATGTAACAATAGCACCTAGAGGAAAGGTTGAGTTATGATATAAAAAGGAGTACAAGAATTAGCTAAGATAGTGATATCATAGTGCATTGATAATCTACTTAAGGTTGGAAAGGTTGGTTACACTAAGAAAGTTTAGAAAAACAAGTTAAACAAAGTTTTTTTACCAAGCTTGACCTAATGGAAAGAAGGTGCCAAGAAGAGTCAATGCAAGCTGAGCAGAAAATCAATTAGAGCCAAGTAAAAGTTTATTTTATTGTATATCAAGAAAAATAGTGGATGTCGAGTAAAGTTCAGTTGATGTTGAGCACCAATAAACTTTAGTTCATGTCGAGTAATTTTATAGAGGATGTTGAGAAATGCAATATGTGTTAAGCATTAGAAGCAAGTTAATTCTGAGCATCAGCATTATTAGAAAGATCATGAATTCAATGGATTTGAGCCGACAAGTTTATTTTCTTAAATTGTGTGAACTAGGTGAAAGATAAGATTGATGAGCTGGTGGCACAATATTCATGGTAAACAGTTTTGAGGTGAATTCAAAGAGGATTGAAGAAGAAGCTTCTAGAAATGATATGGAATGAGGGTTGAACAAGTTATCAAAGCTAAAATGTATGAAAGCCAAGCAGAATGGAGGACTGAAATAGAGATCTATAATCTGCAAATGGAGTTTTAAGTTGTTATCAGATCAATCCTTACTATAACTCTCTAATAATTTTATTAGTTTAGGGTAAATCCTTTGGATTAAGGTTGACCTAATAGTGATTTGTAAATTCTTTAACTAGGTGATATTCGAAGTGAATCCATCTAAAGTCTTCTAACAAGGCTCACTCCTAACAGGGTGATTTAAATCCTTTAAAAAAATCATATTTAATAGTGTGTATTGTAATCTTTAACAAAGTTGGCCTTTCACAAGACATCACTTTAGAAGAGTAAAAAAGAGTAGCATGTTACTAGTGGTTTTTCTCAAATTGGGTTTCCACGTAGATTATTGTGTCAAGTGTATTGTTGAATCTGTTATGTTTCATATTTATATTTTTGCAAATTGATTTGATAGTAACCTACAAGTTTTAAGTGATTGCATAATCTTATGGATGCATGCATGATGATAAATGCTTTATGGGTTCACTAAGTTGTGAAAAGTTTTATTTATACATCTAGACCTTGGATAATGGATTCACCCCCCTTCTTAATTATTCTAAACTAAGTCCAACAATTGGTATTAGATCCATCTGCTTAACAGGACTAGTTTGAAGGTACTAGAAGCACAAAAATCAAGATATAAAAAAGAGATGCACCCAAGCTCAACGGAGATAACTTTCCTGCATTGCAAAGTTTGATGAAGCTACACCTTAGAGGACTTGGAGATCATGCACAATCTACCATTACTATCAAGAATGTTGATCTTGTTGGAGCCCAAACTACTAAGGATATGAGAAAGAAGAAAGAACACAACCAAGTAATGTTGGAGATTGCCTATTCCCTAAGCTATGTTGAATTTGATGACATAAAAAGTATTGATAGTGCAAAGAAAATGTGAGATGCTCTACACACCATTTATGGAGGCAAGAATGTTCTAAGAGCCAAAGCTGAAAGTCTCAGAGGTAAGTTTGATGATATGAGAATGCAAGAAGGTGAAAATACTACTCAAGAATAAAAGATTTTTTTAATGCAATAAGAGGAGCTACTAGTACAATAGATGATGATACTATACTAAGAAAAAATTTAAGAACAATGTTTCCTATAAATTCTATTAGATTTTATGCAATACTAGAACTGAGATGTATACCATCCATTGAAGGTTTGGTAGGTAGGCTTACTACTTTTGAGCTATCTAAATTTGATAATTACAAACCTAAAAATGTTGAATCTAAATTCAAAATTAAGTTGTCATTGAAGAAACCTGATGAGAAAAAAAAAAAAAAAAAAGACAAATTATGTGTCCAGTGATAGTGATACATATGAGGAGGATGTAGATCAACTTGAAGCACTACTAGCAAGTAGATTTCACAGAGATAAAGGAAAGTTTAAAGTTAAATTACCTATCATTTGTTTTAATTGCAATGAAGTTGATCATATTGCTACTAGATGTCCAGAGAAGAAGAACTACAAAGGTGGTGACAAGTACAAAAGTGGAAGAGATGAAAACAACAAGGATTACAATTACAAAGGCAAGAAGTCTTGCTACATTTTTGAAAAGGAAATGAAAGATTAATCTAATGAACATGATGATGAAGTAGTGTATGTTGCAATGAAGGATGAATCTGATGAAGATGAGACAACTGCACTTGTGTCTTGTGTGAACAAGAAGATAGATGGATCACTGACAATGGATACTCACATTGTTGGATACAATTGATTAATTGTGTATTATATTTGATGTTACACAAAAGTCATATCATTATCAATCAGTATATCCTGAGCTCACTCAGGTAGTGAAGACAATTTTCTATGTCTACTGAGCATTCCTATGATTGCATAGTTCAGAAGGCAGTTTCGACCAAGTTCACTTGGGTGTTGAAGGAAAGTATCCAGAAAGTGAGTATTAACTGAGCTCACATGGTTAATGAAGGAAAGTTGGATGAAACAAGTGCTAACCGAGGTCACTCGATTGCCAAAGGATTTTCACAAGTTTGCAGTGTTAACCAAGCTTCTGTTGGTCAACAAAGGAAATTATTTCTAAGTCAGTTTCTACTGAGCTAGGTTGGCTAATGAAGGATTTTCTTATTTTGGCATATTAAGCTTAATTGATTTATCTATTCATTCCAGCCGACCAAGTTAATAAATATTAATTATTCTAAGTTGTATTTGAGCTTACTTGAAAAAGTGAAAGATATAAGTATAAGGTCAAGTTGTGATTTCAAAGTGTGTGGATGTGCAAAATCATGAAGATGTTATTGAAAATTTAATGATAAGAAAAGGAACCAAATTTGAAGGATAAGCAGAATATCCTTGTGGAGCAAAAAAGCTATATTCAATCAAGAAGGATCAAGTACAAGCCAAAATAGAGATCTATAATCAAAAATTTAGTGGCATTCAAATTAGGTCATCTCATTGTTACTCTCTAACCATTGTAGTAGTGATCTAAATCTCCTAAAGAGTTGGCTTAATAGATATTTGCAAATCCTCTAACAAGGTGGCAGTTCTATTGAATTGTCTAAAGACCTCTAACAAGGCCACTCCTAACAGGGTGATTAAATCCTTTAATATGGTCACACCTAACAGTGTGTTTTGTAACCTTTAATAGGGTTTGCTCCTAATAGGGCTCACTTCAAAAGAGTGAAAACAATAACTAGTTACAATTGGTGATTTTTCCCAAATTGGGTTTTTACATTAAATGTTGGTGTCAAATGTGTTCATGCTATTTTATTTTATGTGTTTGCAACTAAGTTAAAGTAATGGTAATCATAGATAACATCTAAAGATTATATGTTAAACATTTACTGAGTTACAACATTCTATATGTTTTTACTAAGCTTCAGTAGTATTCAGTTTTCAATTTGTATTTTCATACTAACATCAAAGGGATCTGAGATTTATTTTAGTAGTAACTGATTCACCCCTCCCTTCTCAATTACTCCTCTTATATTTGCAACAATTCGTATTAGAGCTTTTAGTGCTTGTAGAAAAGGTTTCAAGGACCTAAGCTAAAAATTAGGATGTCTTACAAAAGAGAGATCCCCAAGTTGAATAGAGATAATTTTACAGCATGGCAAGGACTTATGAGGTTACACTTGGCTACTATTAGTGACTCGGGATGAAAGTATCTTGATACTAAATACAAGACTCCCACTAGAACATTATCTATTGAAGATATTTCTAAAAAGAAGAATCATAACATCATGATGATTGATATTGCATTTGCTCTTAGTTATGCTAAATTTGATGAAGTCAAAGACTACAAGATAGCTTATGAGATTTAGGTCAAACTAAAAGATATATATGGAGGAGATGACAATGTAAGAAGGGCTAAGGATGAAAGTCTTAGAGGTCATTTTTATTAGACGAAAATGAGAGAAGATGAGAACATTACAAAATATGTGGAAAGGATCAAAGCAAGTGTAAGTGCAATCAAAGCATCTAGAGGAGACATTGAAGAGAAGACAATTGTAAGAAAGGTACTTAGAACTCTTCGTCCTATTTATGCAATTAGAGTATCTTCTATTCAAGAAATGAGATGTGATATAAATAATAAAATATCTTTGGATGCTCTAGTTGGAAGATTGACAGCTTTTGAGTTAGATAACTTTGATAACTATGTTCCTAGTTCAAAGGTTATTAAATATGTTTTAAAACTAAACTCTCACTCAAAGAAAAAGGTAAAAAATCAAAATCCAGTCAATCAGGAAGTGAAGAAGAAGGAACATCAAAAGAAAGTTCAGACAGTGATCTTGAAGTTGTTGAAGCGCTACTTGCAAGGAAGTATTCCAAAGGAAGAGGAAAGTACAAAGGTAAAGTTCCTCTAATCTACTTTTCTTATGATGAAGTTGATCACTTTGATGCTAGGTGTCCAAATAAGGAAATCAAAGATTAAAAAAAAAGCAATAAGCACAAAGGCAAGAAGGATTCCAAGAACTACAAGAACTACAAGGACAAACGTAAAAAATATTGTTTATAGCTAAAGATTCTGATAACAGTGAAGATGAAATGGTATATATTGTTGTGGAAGATGAATCTGATGATGAAGGAGATAAGATGGAACTTATCTCTCATGTTACTAAAAATGATATATGGATTATTGGTAGAGGATGCTCACATCATATGACTAGAGACAAAACAAAATTTGAGCGGGCCATGGAATATTATGATGGAGGTAGTGTGAGATTTGGAAACAATGATCCTTGTAACATAAAAGGAAAAGGATGTATTTCATTGACTAAAGAACTTGTATGTGACAATGGTTATTGGGTTGAAGGACTAAAGCATAATCTACTAAGTGTAGCACAGTTGAATAACATTGGATTCAAGGTAGAATTCATGAATGGACAGGCCAAACTACTGGATGGAAAGGGAATCTGGTTGGATATGGCAAGCAAACAAAAGGTAATCTATTTTATCTTGATGTCACTGATTGTTCATTTTTTATTGCTCAAGTAGAAGAATGGATGTTATGGCACAAAAGACTATGTCATGTAAACTTTGATAATTTGGTTAAGATAAACAAACATAGAAGAGTAAGAGGTATTTCCAGTTTGAAGAAGCCTGATATGGATCTTTCCAAGAATTGTCAAATTGGAAAAATTGGAAAGACTAGTTTCAAAAGAAAAAATTATTAGTCAGAAGAAATCTTGAAAATTGTTCATACAGACTTATGCGGACCTATTGGATTAGAGACTTATAGTGGAGAAAATTTTTTCATTATTTTTTTTGATGACTATTCTAGAATTATGGCTATAATGTATCTAAAAGAAAAATCAGAAGCCTTTCAAAAATTTGAGTGGTATCTAGCAAGAGTAGAAAAGAAAACTGGAAAAAGGTTGAAATGCTTAAGATCAAATAGAGGTGGTGAATTCATCTCCAATGAATTCAATAATTTCTGCATTGAAAGAGGAATCAAAAGACAAGTATTAGCTCCTGGTGCACCACAGCAGAATGGTAAAGCTGAAAGAAGAAACAGATCTATCATAGATTGTGTAAGAACCTTGATGATTAAAAAGAATGTTTCTCTCAAATACTAGAAGGAAGCTATCAACACTATAGTTCGTACCTTGAATAGAGTACAGTTGAAGAAAGATTCAAACAAAACTCCTTATTAGCTATGGTATGGCTACAAACCTAATGTAAGTTACTTGAAAGTATTTGGCAGCAAATGTTATATCTTAAAAGAATCTAGAAAAGGAAAATTTGATGTAAAAGGTGATGAAGTCATATTTCTAGGATACTCCTATAGAAGTAAAGCATACAAATGTTTGAATTTTTCTACTCATAAAATTATAGAAAGTGCACATTTTAGAATTAATGAGTTTGCATAAAACAGTGAAGAAGAAAGCAACAAGGAGCTAGAAGATTATAGAAGATTTGTTTATTATGAACTTGATACCCTGCCAAATCTATCTGAAAGAAAGGAAGCTTCATCACTTGAGTCCCTGAAATCTCCAACGGCTACCAAGTTGTAGAAAGTGCAACTCGAGTTACAGTCTGAAGAACCTAAGTCATAGTCAGAGGCTACTGAGCTAGTTCAAACCGAGCCTGATGGACCCGAGTCATAGACAAAAGAACCCAAGCTTAAAACTAAAATTTAAGATGAAGATGGTGGAACTCATTCAAAGCCCAAAGAGCCTATGTTTGCAAGATATGTCAGAAGGCATCATGCACCTAATCAAATCATTGGAGACAAATCAAATGGAATAATGATAAGACGCAAATTAAAAAGTACACGTTTACTTGCTAAATTTGAACCTAGAAGTGTTAAAGATGCTCTCGATAATGAAAGTTGGATTAAAGCAATGAATGAAGAGATATAACAAATAGAATAGAACAAAACTTGGACTCTTGTTCCTAGACACAAGGATAAAAATGTAATTGGTACAAAGTGAGTATTCAAAAATAAGTTGAATGAAGATGAAAAAGTTTCAAGAAACAAAGAAAGATTGGTGTACAAAGGCTATTCTCAACAAGAAGGTATTGATTATGGTGAGAATTTTGCTCCTGTAGCAAGACTAGAAGGTGTTAGAACTTTACTAGCATATGCAGCACATAGAGGATTTAAAGTGTATCAAATGGATGTCAAATCTTCATTCTTGAATGGAATTCTTGATGAAGTCTACATTGAACAACCATAAGGTTTTTGTAGATCCTAACAAAAGAGACATGGTTTGCAAGTTACACAAAAGATTATATGGTCTCAAGAAAGCTCCCAGAGATTGTTATGAAAGACTTCATAATTACTTGGTATAGATTGGCTTTCAAAGGACAAATGACAATAGTAGTTTGTATATCAAGGAAGGACCAGACAAGAAGATTGTGTTGAAAAAAATATTTGTTGATGATACTCTATTTACAAGAAATGACATCTTATGCAAAGCATTTTCAGAAGAAATGAGTAAATAATTTGAGATGTACATGTTTGGTGAGATAAAATTCTTTGTTGGATTACAGATACAGCAAAATGAAAAGGGTATCTACATCACTCAATATAAGTATATCAAAGAGATACTAAAGAAGTTTGGAATGAAAGATTCAAGACCAGTTGGAACCCCTATGTCTACTGGACATAAGCTCTCTAAAAATGATGATTTCAAAGAAGTAGATTAGACCACATATAGATCAATGATTGAAAAATGGCAATATGTAGTACACACAAGACTTGATATTGCTCTAGCAGTTGGAATAGTGGTAAGATTCTCAACAAATCCTAAGGAAAATCACATGATGGCAATCAAGAGAATCATGAGATATCTGAACGGTACAAAAGACCATGGTTTATGGTATAAACTTGGAGGCAATTTGGATTTGAAAGTATTTACTGATGCTGATTGGACAAGAAGTATTGATGACAAAAAAAGCACTAGTGGTGGAGCATTCTTTCTTGGTAAAAGACTAGTGTCTTAGACAAGCAACAAGTAAAATTGGACATCTCAATCTATAGAAAAGGCAGAATATGTGCAGAAGTAGTTAATTTCTCTAACATTGTTTGGTTCAAACAATTATTGGAAGGAATGAAAATAGAGATCAAGGATCCTATAGTCATATACTGTGATAACACCAATACAATCAACATATCAAAGAATCTAGTGATGCATAATAAAACAAATTACATTGCTATAAAATATCACTTTTTAAGAGAGCTAGTACAAGAGAAAGAAGTCAAAGTAGAATATGTTAATACAAAGGAATAGATTGTAGAAATACTCACCAAGCCATTACGTAAGGATGCATTTTTGTATCTAAGAGGTAAGCTAGGGGTCATTCCCCTATCTAAATTTCACTAAATAAAGTTTGGTGATGCATCAACAAGAGCTAAGTTGAAGATCAATGAATTGGTATAGAATTGGCATGGGCATATTGCAAATGAATAAGTACTTAAGGTACATTGGTATTTATAGAATTGATGTCTTTGGCATGTATTGTCAAAGAGGGAGAAGTTTAATGTCATATCTCTAAGAAATATTTAGAACCGGAATAAAGTAAAGAACTAAAGAACCAAAGAGGGAGAATTTTTCCAAAGAAGGTGAAGTTTTTTGTAAGAGAGAGAAAGTTCTAAATGAACTTGGCAGAAGTTTTTGCAGGCAGAGAAAGAATCTAGTGAAAGGAAAGAGCTCATACTAAAAAAGGGAGTTCTCAAAGAACCAATCCAAAATTTCATTGTGCTACGACATGTTGTGTTTTCATCAATACCAAAGAGGAAGATTGTTGGGTACAATTGATTAATTGTGTATTTTTTTTAATGTTACAAAAATTTCATATCATTATCAGTTAGTATATGCCGATCTCACTTGGATAGTAAAAAAGATAGTTTTTTGTGTCTACCGAGCGTTCTTGGGATTGTCTAGTTCAAAAGGCAGTGTCTACCAAGTTCACTCGGGCGTCAAAGGAAAAGTATGCAGAAGGTGAGTATTAATTGAGCTCACTCAGTTAATGAAGGAAAGTTGGATGGAACAAGTTTGTAGTGTTAACTGAGCTTTTGTTGGTTAACAAAGAAAATCATTTTTGAGCTAGTTTCCATCGATTTGGGTCAGCTAATGAAGGATTTTCTTATTTTTGCATATTAAGCTTAATTGATTTATCTATTGATTCCAGCTAACTAAGGAGATTAATATTAATTATTCTAAGTTGTATTTGAGCCGACTTGAAAAATGAAAGATATAAGTATAAGGTCAAGTTGTGATTTCAAACTGTGTGGATGTACAAAAGCATGAAGATGTTATTGAGGATTTAATCATAAGAAGAGGAAGAAAATTTGAAGGATAAGCAAAATATTTTTGTGGAGCAAAAAAGCTATATTCGATTAGGAAGGATCAAGTACAAGCTAAAACAAAGATTTGTAATCAGCAATTCAGTTGCATTCAAATCAAGTCATCTCATTGTTACTCTAACCATTGTAGCAGTGATCTAAATCTCCTAATAGAGTTGTCTTAACAACTATTTTCAAATCCTCTAGCAAGGTGGTAGTTCTATTGAATTGTCTAAAGACCTCTAACAGGGCCACTCCTAATAGGGTGATTAAATCCTTTAACAAGGTCACACCTAACAGTGTTTTTTGTAACCTTTAACAAGGTTGACTTCTAACAAGGCTCACTTCATAAGAGTGAAAATAGTAACTAGTTGCAATTGGTGGTTTTCCTCAAATTGGATTTCCACGTTAAATCTTGGTGTCAAATGTGTTCATGCTATTTTATTTTATGTGTTTGCAACTAAGTTAAAGTAATGGTAATCACAAATAACGTCTAGAGATTATATGTTAAGCATTTACCAAGTTACAGCATTCTGTATGTGTTTATCGAGCTTCAGTAGTATTCAATGTTTAGTTTGCATTTTTGTACTGACATCTAACGGATCTGGGATTTATTTTAGTAGTAATTGATTCACCTCTCCCCTCTTAGTTACTCCTCTTATATTTCTAACACACATCACATGATTGGAGATAAAATTAAGTTCATTACCTTGAATTATTATGATGGAAATAGTGTAAAATTTGGTAATGATGCACCATGCTTGATAAAAGGAAAAGGTTCTATCAAACTGACAAAAATGATTTTGTGTGACAATGCTTAATATGCTAAAGGACTTAACTATAATCTGTTGAGTGTGTCACAATTGAATAATTTAGGATGTAAAGTTGAGCTTGAAAACAAGATTACTAAGATATATGATACTGATAGAAAAGTGATTGAAAAGGGTGATCAAACTAGGAGTAATCTATTCTACCTTGATATAGAGGATGCTACTTGTCTAATTGTAAAATTTGATGATGTGTGGCTATGGCACAAAAGGCTATGTCATGTTAACTTTGATAACTTGGTTATTATTAGTAACATGAGGAAAGTTAGAGGTTTTCCTAAGTTGAAGAAGCTCGATAATATAATATACAAATAATGTCGGTTAAGCAAAATGACAAAGTCAAGTTTTAAGAGTAAAACTCGTACCTCTAAAGGAATACTAGAGATTGTTCATACTAATGTGTATGCACCAATTGAAATACAAAGCTACAAAGGAGATAGTAAATTATACTACTTGTTGATAATTATTCTAGAATGATGACAGTTATGTTTTTGAAATAGAAATTTGATGCTTTCCAAATGTTTAAGTGGTGCTTAGAAAGAGTTGAGAAGGAAACAAGTAAAAGTATATAATGTTTGAGATCTGACAGAGGAGGAGAATTTACATCGAATGATTTTGAGATGTTCTATACTAACAGAGGTATCAAAAGATAGACATCTTCTCCTAGAACCCCTCCACAAAATGGAATTGCTTAAAGGAGGAACAAGTCTATGATGGACTATGCTAGGACACTCTTGATGGAGAAAAATGTTGCTTTGAAATGTTGGAGAGAAGTTGCAAGTATAGTTGTCTATACCTTGAACCATGTACAAGTCAAGAAAGCTACTCGTTCAACACCTTTTGAACTATGGTATGGATACTCACCCAATGTAAAATATTTTAAGGTATTTGGAAGCAAATGCTTTATCCTCAAAGATTTCAAGAAAAATAAATTAGATGCAAAAAGTGAGGTAGGTATATTCCTAAGTTATTCCACAAGAAGTAAAGCTTATAAGTGTTTAAATATTAAAACTAACAAAGTTTTGGAAAGTGCAAATGTGAAATTTGATGAATGTACAGAATTATATGAGGCTAAACATATGAGAAAACTAGAAGAATACAAATAATTTGTATATTTTTATGAAGGTATGCCTACTGAAGAAGATGTTACAAATCAAGATACTAACCAACAACAAGTTCCAGTGACTACCATGTCACATATTATGAATGTTGAGTTGCATTCAGAAACTGTGATACATTCAGATGTCGAGTTATAGAATGAAGTTGAGGCACATTCTGATTTTGAGATTAGTGTACATGAGAGAGATGTTGAATTACTTGATAGAGATGTACATAGTGACTCTGAAGTAGATAGGCCAAATGAAGAAGCTAGAGTTGAACCAAAATTGTCCAAATATGTCAAGAGACATCATCCTGTTGCACAAATCATTGGAGATAAAGATGCTAGACCAATGACAAGAAATAAATTGATAAATGATACATGCTTGCTAAGAATAAAAGAACCTAAAATAGTGAAAGATGCCTTAGAAGATGTGGACCGAAGTAAAGCCATGGAAGAAGAGATTGAACAAATTGAGAAAAATAAGACACAGACTCTAGTTCCTAAACCAAAAGACAAAAATGTCATTGGCACCAAGTGAGTATACAAAAATAAGCTAGATGAAAATGGTGAAATCACAAGGAATAAGGCAAGATTAGTCTGCAAAGGATATGCACAAGAAGAAAGAATTGACTATGGAGAAACATTTGCTCCTATTGCTAGATTGGAAGGAGTAAGAATTGTGCTTTCTTATTCTGCATACAAAGGTTTCAAAGTTTATCAAATGGATGCTAAATTTACATTTTTGAATGGCATATTAGAGGAAGAATTTTACATAGAATAGTCAAAAGGATTTTTTGATATTAACTATAAGAACATGGTATGTAGATTACACAAAACTTTATATGGTTTGAAACGAGCACCAAGAGTATGGTATGAGAGACTTCATAATTATATTTTGAAGATTGGATTTGAAAGGACTAATGATAACAACAATCTATACATGAAAATAAAGAAAGGAAAAGGTATTTTGTTATCTGATATTTTTGTTCATGATATCATATTTGCAAGTCAAGATGCCTTATGTAAGGATTTTGCAAATGAAATGAAGCAAGAATTTGAAATATCTATGTTTGAAGAGATCAAGTTCTTTGTGGGTTTGCAAGTACATCAGATAAAACATGGTATATACATCACTCAGTCAAAGTATGTCATGGAGATACTAAAAACTTTTGGATTGCAGGATTTCAAACTAGTAAGTACACCTATGGTGATAGGACATAAATTATCAAAAAATGATGATTCAGCTAAGGTGAATCAAACATTATATAGGTCTATGATTAGCAAATTACAATATGTAGTAAATAGTAGGCCTAATATTGCATTATTTGTATGGATAGTTGCAAGATTCTTTGCTAATCCTAGGGAGAAACATTTGATGGCTATAAAGAGAATAATGAGATATCTAAAAGGAACAGAGGAATGTGGTCTATACTATAAGAAAATGAGAAATTTGAATTAAGAGCCTATACTAATTTTGATAGGGATGGAAACATTGATGATAGAAAATGCACCAGTAGAGGAGCATTTTTCTTAGGCAAGAGCTTGGTTACATGTACTAGCAAGAAATAAAACTACACTTCACAATCTATTGCTGAAGTTGAATATGTTGATGTTGTTGTAAATTGTAAAAATATTGTATGGATCAAATAGCTACTCAAAAGTATAAAAGAAGAGATAATTGAACAAGTGATACTTTATTGTGATAATACAAATGCTATAAATATATCAAAGAATCTTGTAATGCACATAAAGACAAAGCACATTGCAATCAAGTATCATTACTTGAGAGAATTAGTTCAAGATAAAGAGGTGAAGATGGAATATGTTAACACAAAAGAGAAAATTGTTGATAGCTTCACAAAAGCATTAGCTAAGGATGCTCATGAGTATCTAAGAGGTCAACTAGGGGTGACACCCCTATCAAAGGCTATCTAAGTAAAAAAAGGAGTGCACTGAATCAAATAAACTGATTGCCATATGTTACAAATTGATGCAGTGGATCTTATTTTAGGAGCTACCTAAAGTAATCAAAGAGATGAAATTACAAATCAATCACAAGCAAGGTGACACAGGAGAAATTGAAGAGGTTCATATCTGCATATTAAGATGATAAGTATTTGGCATTGTTGTGAAAGAGGAGAAATACAAGAGATTAAAATTGATCCTGAAGGGAGAAATATAAGATTTGTGAACAAAGAGGGAGAAATCCTAACAAACGGTATGAAGGAGAAATACTGACTACTGAGTCAAAAAGTGTATATGTTGATAACATCTACCTAGTAAGAGGGAGATATTGTAGAAGGGAGATATAAGAAGTAATTCAGAGGGAGTCATAATTATGAATTAATTATTGATTATTTGTTGATCAAAACATAACAGAATTTTGTAACCTATTCAGAAGATAAAAGTTGCTAATAGAGGGAGAGATTTCAATACAAAGAATTATTTTCTTTTTTGAATTTTGTTGATCTTACTATTTTGACTTGGTCAGTTTGGTTTGCAATCAATGCCAAGGAGGGAGATTGTTGAAAATAGAATGATACAAGTATGATAAATGTGTTTCAATCATTGTGTTGTCACTGATGTCAACCCTATTTTTTTTCTAGTAAGACAAATGCTTATATAATTTAAGTACTATTACCTATTTGATTGATGAAGAGGATTTGATCAAAAGATGTAACGATAGCACCTAGAGGAAAGGTTGAGTTATGATATAAAAAGGAGTACAAGAATCATCTAAGACAATGATATCATACTGCATTGACAATCTAATAAAGGTTGGAAAGGTTGGTTACACTAAGAAACTTTAGAAGAACAAGTTAAACAAAGTTTTTCTACCAAGCTTGACCAAATGGATAGCAGGTGTCGAGCAAAGTCAGTGCAAGTCAAGCAAAAAATTAGTTGGAGCTGATTAAAATTCTATTTTAGTGTATGTCGAGTAAAATAGTGGATGTCAAGTAAAGTTTAGTTGATGTCAAGCACCAGTAAACTTTAGTTTGTGTCAATTGATTTTATAGAGGATGTCAAGCAACACAGTATGTTCTAAGCATCAAAAACAAGTTAATGTTGAGCGTCAGCATTATTAGAAAGATCATGAATTCAATGGATGTAAGCTAGAAAGTTTTTTTTCTTGGATTGTGTGAACTAGGTGAAAGATAAGATTGATGAGTTGGTGGCATAGAACTCATGGTAAACCATTTTGAGGAAAATTCAAAGCAGATTAAAGAAGAATTTTCTAGAAATGATATAGAATGAGGGGTAGATACATTGAATTATACCTAATTTTTCCTAACCCTAATTGGACGATGGAGAATGAACATCAAAAGATCTTAATTCTCTATTGATAGGGATGGCTAGTCAGAAGTAAGGGTTGTCATGTGCGAGAAGCTAAGGAAGACATGGATTCAAGGGTATTATTTCATTCAGTGACCTAATTGAGAGTTTGCATTGGCATGTTAAGCAAGAAGGCTTAAGGGTATGGATGCTTGAAGGATGAACAAATTATCAGAGCTGAAATGTGTGAAAGCCAAGTAGAATGGAGGATTGAAATAGAGATTTGTAATCTATAAATGGAGTTGTAAGTTGTTATCAAATCAAGCCTTACTTTTACTCTCTAATAATTATATCAATCTAGAGTAAATCCTTTTGATTAAGGTTGACCTAATAGTCATTTGTAAATCCTTTAACTAGGTGACATTCCAAGTGAATGGTCTAAAGTCATCTAACAAGGCTCAATCCTAATAGGGTGATTGAAATCCTTTAATAGGGTCACATTTAATAGTGTATATTGTAACCTTTAATCGGGTTGGATTTTCATAGGGCATCACTTCAAAAGGGTGAAAAAGAGTAGCATGTTACTGGTGGTTTTTCTCAAATTGGGTTTCCATGTAAATCATTGTGTCAACTTTATTGTTGAATCTATTATGTTTCATTTTTACATTTTTGAAAATTGATTTGATAGCAACCTACAAGTTTTAAGTGATTGCATAATCTTATGAATGCATGCATGATGATAAATGTTTTATGTGTTCGCTAAGCTATGAAATTTTGTATTTATACATTTGGACCTTGGATTATGGAATCCCCCCCCCCCCCCCTTCTTAGTTATTCTAAAAAAATTCCAACAATTGGTATCAAATCCATCTACTTAAGAGGACTATTTTGAAGGTACTAGAAGCACAAAGATCAAGATTTCAAAAAGAGATGTACCCAAGCTTAACAAAGATGATTTCTCTGCAACTTGGTTTGTTGAATGAGATACCTTTGATGTAGAAATATCACCTCAACATGATAGATGTGACTCTACTTTTTCTTATACTGCTTGTACACTTCAAACTCTAATTTGCATTTCTACTTCTATTCCACTCTCATTTGGATATGAAAAGATATCTCTCATATATGCCAATCCAAATAATTACCTTCTAAAGTTGGCTACAATATCATATTAAACAATCTTTACCAAGTGGGCTCAGTGTTGACACTCAAGTTCATAAGTCCACTTGGGTGATATTATGATACTCGACAACATAGTGAACTTGGAAAACTCTAGCACTCGATTAACACTGGCGCATGATCCACACTGATCACTCAAGAGTATGTGTGAACTCAGTTAACATTGATGACTCGAAAAATATTGTAGAGCTTGGTTGACACTGCAATAACTCATTTAGTATTACAACTCGATCAACACTACATTCATTTTTCTTGGTTAACACTCCTACCTCGGTTAACACTATCTAGTTTCTCTGCTTGGTTAACACTCCATGTTGGCTTGGTTGATATTGTCTATAAAGTTAACTCTGTGGTGCTCAGTAACAATGAAACCAACCAAATAACTAAGTATTTTGGCACTAATTGACAAATAGTTTGACAATAAGATCAACACTTTCATCACAAGAAAAGTACATTTTTAATCAATTTTTAAAAAGTAGGCTAACAAATCATAAAGATAGGAAAGATAAATTAATATGGGGTGCTTCAAAAGACTAGAATTATAAAGTCAAACTAGGGTATGAAAAGATAATAAATTCTCAACAATGGGATAAGATTGGCATCCCTCTAAATCTATGTTGGGATCCAACATGTCTCCTAAAAGAATGTATTTTCCTTTGGGAAGCTCTTTAAAAGAGTATTCTAATAGCATATAGGTTCAGCAATATAGGTTTTCAAGGACCATCTAGATGCCCACTTTGTGAAAAAGAATCAGGAACATCTAAACACTTTCTTTATCACTATTCTTTTTCTAGGTTTTGGTTATGTAAAAAATTAAATTGGCAAACTGGATTCGCTAGCAACTTATTGATTTGTTTTTTAAAGTTGGTCGAAACATGGTGGTTATATAATTTATAGTAATTTATGGGAAATATCTCCTTCCATACTCCTATGGGAATTATGGAAAGAAAGGAATAGAAGAATTTTTCCCAATGAAAAGATGGATCTAACATCATTTTTTTAATAAATTGGAGACTTGTATTATTGAAGTAGCCACTACTACATTTTGGGCCCAAATTTTGACAATAGGCCATTGCAAATACAATGGTAACCCATTGCCTAATCGACATCAATCAAAATTGGATTCCTTCAAATGGGCATCAAACTTTTATTGTTGCAAGTTACAATGACAAGGGTTGCCATCACAATTGCAATGGCCACAAGTATCGTAAATTGGGATACCATTATGGAAAATCCTTAATTTTCACCATAACAATTGCGATGGAAATCTATCGATGATACCATCATAATTGCAACATTTTTGTGAGAGAAATGCTATGGGCCCCACGATAAGTTGTCAGAACCGTCTATTACAATTGGGACGAGCATGTAGCAGAAATGTTGTGGGATCGACGACCAACCATCATAATTTTGACGACATGTATTAATTAAAAAAAGTGGAAAAAAATGTTAAATATCTATGATGCAATCATAGGTTAATATTGAGCTTCACTTGGTTTCAAGAATATTTTAATATTCTCTTCTAATTAGGGTTAATCACATGAAGGTGGAATCTCATTTGGCCCCACCCCACCACCCCCCCCCCCCCCCCCCCCCCCACGTCTAAATTCCCCATTAACATCTAAAATGTTTTTAAAATGATCAATGTCTAAAGTACAAAAAAAGGTTCTAGACCTACAAAAGTGACATCATTTTCCCATCTTCTAGTGCATGTCATTTTTTTGAAGCATCCAAAATAAGATTATATCAGTTTAAATTGAGAATGCACATGCAACTACATTTTGTACACATGGACAATAGGAGCTGAAAAAACCTAACACATTTACATTTATTTAATAGGTCTATGCAAACCTCTAACAAAAATGCAAACTTGTTGGATTATTTTAGCTTCACCTGATGTCATATGTATATGAATTGAGATTACATATTGAACTATGGTATCCTTGTACATTGCTTGAAACCAATAGATTCACACAATTAGTTGTCATACAATCATATGTGTTAATATTGAACTTCACTTAGTTTCGAGGATAGTATAATATTCTCTACTAAGTAGGGCCAATGATGTGAAGGTGGAAGCTCATTTGCACCCCACTGCGTGCCCCCCCCCCCCCCCCAAAACATCTAAAATATTTAAGAAAGGATCAATCCTTAAATTACAAAAAAAGGTTCGAGACCTATAAAAGTGACATCATTTTCCCATCTTCTAGTGTATGTCATTTTTCCATCACTTCCAAAATAAGATTTTTCCACCCTGAATCGAGAATGCATGTGTAGCTGTATTCAAATACATGGACAATAGGTAGACCTGACAAAACACAACATGATTACATTTATTTAATGGGTCTATTAAGTTTTTAAAATTATAGGCCATCATCATGAACAGTGTTCGTGATGGTCTATAACTTAAAATACCTAATTAAAGACCTCTAACAAAAATGTAAGCCTATTATGTTTTTTAGCTCTACCTGATGTTATATGTATATGAATTGGCATTGCATATTTAACTATGGTGTCCTTCTACATTGCCTGAAACCAAGAGATTCACACAATTAGTTGTCATATGATCATAGGTTGTTGTTGAGCTTCACTTGGTTTTGAGAATAGTTTAATATTCTGTCAGGGCCAACCATGTGAAGGTGGAAGCTCATGCCCCCCCAATATCTAAATTTTCCATTAACATCTAAAATATTTAAGAAAGGATCAATATTTAAAGTACCTAGAATGTCCTCATCACCTCCTGCTACTCTTAGGGGAAGTCCATCTTCATTGCTCACAAGAAATTCATCACACGAGTACATCCAAGAATTTCCTCATCACCTCTTGCATAAAATGAATCAAATATTATAAAATTCCCCCTAAGAAATAATAGTTCAAGTGAAATAAACACATGAAAAATGAGAGAGATAGAAAAGAGGAATCTACTTACCAATAGGTGTTGCCATCACATTTGTGGCCATGCTACCTATTGAGTGAGTTTTATTGTTTTTCTGTTGTGCTAAGATCTCTCTATTTATATGCATACATACATACATACATATACACATACATATATACATATACATATGTATATATATGTATATACATACATACATACATACATACATATACATAGACATATATATATATACATATACATATGTATATATATGTATATACATACATACATACATACATATATAGAGATCATAAGGGCACGACAACGAGATGCAGAGATCACAAGGTCACGACAATGAAATGCAATAATCACAAGGGTACATATACATACATACATACATACATACATACATACATATATATACATACATACATTTATATATACATGTATGTATGTATGTATGTATGTATGTATAGAGAGATTATTTTTAGGGTGCTAAGTGACTTACCTCAACATCCTCCACAAAAATAATGTAGACCACAAAAAATGGGCAGAGTTCATAAGAAATTTTACAAAAATATATCATAGCAGATATTTTTAGAAAGAAACAAGCTATAACCTAGTTAAATGGGTCTAGTTGTTGATTAGTTGGGTTGATATATATCTATATTTAACTCAGTTATAGCTTCTGCAAGAGAATGAGCCTCATGATTATGGCATTTACATAGAAGCAAAACTTGCTTCTTCAACTCCTTACACTCAACTCTTCACTGAAGTTATTCTTCTAGCAATGAGAATAGCCACTACAAATTTTTCGGATCCAAGGGACCCTGAACCTATGCTACATTTTTTGGAGACATGGGAGAAGTTACTATCAGCTTCAATACTTTATAACATTTTGGATCATATAGTGATGCCCAAATTAATAGCAGTAGTAGATACTTGGGATGCAGAGATCACAAGGGCGTGACAACAAATTCCTATAGAACTATCATCATATTAGGTACAATAAAATGAATGAGATGCAGAGACCAGAAGGGCACAACAATGAGATGCAAAGATCACAAGGGCACGACAATAAAATGTAGCGATCACAAGGGCATGACAATAAAATCTTAGATCTCCACATGATATATACATACATATACATACATGCATACATACATACATACATATCTACATGTATGTATGTATGTATGTATGTATGTATACAAAGAGATTTATATTACATCTTAGCACAACCACTTGATTGATCTGAAGTTATCAATCATGTTGTTATGAGCATTATTCAATAGATTCATTCCCGTCTCCCTTGCATTATCAATTATTTCCACAATTGCAGGGTCGATGAGGTCTTCAAAGTTGGGCTGGTCCTGATTATCTACCAGTATTTGGGGGTTCATAACCTCTCTTACAATACCCATAGTCGTAGTGCTGACTTTAAAGTTCTTCCAAGATTTTCTCCTATCCTTCACAACCAGTTCACCACCCTCACCCCTAATATCCTCCTTTTCCTTCTCCTGTGGTTGAACCTAGGGATGAATAGGGGAGAGAGGAATGATCAAAATATCTACCCCTGGCTCAAAACCCTCTTTTCATCTATACCTTTTTCCCTCTTATGTTTCTTCCCTACAAGATCTTCTGATATGACAACCTTTTCCTCCTTTCCCTCTTCTTCAAAAACCATTTCCTCCCCTTCTTCATTATAATCCTTATCATCCTGACCTGAAGTTTTATGCCCATGACCCCTCGAGCTCTTCCTTCGAGGGATAATGATGGGAGGAGACTTCATGTCCTTTCCTTTAACTCCCTTACCTGAGGAAGTATTCTCCTCCCCCTTAGAGCTAATACTCTGGATATCATCAGAATCAGAAGAGAAACTAGATCTACCTATGTCTTCAATAGCTTCTGCATCATGCGAAGGGTTATTGCTAATAGTCTGAGCTTTGAAATACTCATGAATTAACAATAAAAGTCCTTCATGCAGAGCAGGATTCACTAAGGGTTTCTTCTTGAAACTAGAAATAGCTTTGTTCATAGATGTAAATAAATAGTACGAAAAGGAAATTTTAACATCATGGCAAAAGTAATTCAGAAGAACAAAATGGTAAGTATGCACTCGATCAAATCTAGGGTCCAAAGTGATGTACTTCATAACAGCTCGTAAGACATACCTCCAAAGTTTCTTGATGGACTCCATATCATAGTACATCTCACATTTACCAGGGCATTCTTCTCCTTTGAGCTCTTCACAAAATCCTTCACCACATTTGTCGATAGCTTCTTGTCTCTGAAGAATTTGGAACCCTCAGCCGAGATTTTAGACACAGTGGCAACCACTTCCTCGATGACCTGAAAAGAAACACCATTCACCTTCACCTTCGCATCCTTCCGCGAATTCACCATACTATTTTTAACATCTTGATCAAAAATCGTGGAGTTTTGAAATGTATTTTGCAATACCTCCCTTCTCCAATTTTTCCCAAAATTTACCCCTATTCATCCACTTTTCCATATCCTCCACAAGCTCCTTCCTAATACATTCACCACTCTCTTCGCTCTCAAAACCAGTGATTCTCATAATATCTACTCTCTGCAAACCCTTCACAGACCTATGGAAAGTCTGGTTTCTATTCCTCTGAAAAGTGCCAAATTGTTTCACATAACCCCATACAAAGTAGCAAAAGAAAATTTTGACCCACAATACGTGTCGAAATGACGCAGATAACCTCATTGCTTGCATTTTCTGTAAATGCCTTTATTACTCGATCTAATTCCCCAAATTCCATAAATTATCATAATAGTAATTAGATCTCCACTGTACGGCCCTAGATTTTTTTCTAGTTCGATGAGATTCTTGACTTCTACCAGAATATTCCTTCCCAAATGCCATGTCAACAACTTATCTAGCCTGACACCCTCATTGGCAAACCAATCCACCATGAGGTTAGCTTCCCTAAACACGTGTGATGTGGACATGTTCAAATTTAGCAAGGGTAGCATGGGTCTCTTCAACTAAGTTAGCAATAGACCAAGAAGGTTGAGAAATACCATTAATACAATTTATGATATTTTTAGAGTCCCCTTCTAACCAAAGATTTGTTATGCCCATATCAAAGGCCATCTTAACAGATTGACAAGCAGCATTGGCTTCAACAAAATGATTGGTTTGGACTCCCAAAGGAAGAGCAAAAGCTGCCACATCTTCTCCAAAGTTGCTCCTTATCACTCCACTACAACTCGAAGGCCCAGGGTTTCCTATTGAAGCACCATCAAAATTAGCTTTATGCCATCCCTTTGAGGGAAGAAGCCATTTTACTTCTTTTCTTTTTGTCTTCCTATCCTTTTCTTTCTCCTTCTTCTTCCCTCCCTTCTCTATATCTCCCCCCTTCCTCACCTAGTAATTTTCCTTAATGCTTTTATAAATCTTTTCCCCAAGAACGAAGGCAGGCTCCTCTTTTTCTCTAAAAATTCTATTGTTCCTTTCCTTCCATATTCCCCAATAGAAATGAGGCAACATCCAGGTACCAAATTCCTACAAAACAAAAAATTTGAACACAATTTTCCACTGACTAAAGAAATCAAGAAGATTTTTTGGCATGCACCAGTAAATCCCTAAGTCCTTAGTTAAGAAATCCTAGACCTCCCTTGAAAAAGGACAATGGATGAATAGGTGATTTCCTATTTCTAGTTGGCTTTTACATAATATACATCTGTTGGGCATAATATGACCTTTTTTTATTAGGTTATCCTAAGTTAGAATTTTGTTTAGAAGTGCCAACCAATGAAAGATATTGATCTTTGGAATAAGGCCAAGTATCCAGGTGGTCACCCATGGGGGTTTCTCCTTTAAACTCCAAAGAGAATTATATCCCAAAGCAATAGAATAATAGCCATTGGGATTATCCCCCCAAATAACCTCATCTTTTATGTTATTTAAATTCATAGAATTCAACATTGTCATAATCGATTTAAGATCCTCAGAAATGAGAGAAAGATCTCTTCATTCCTGACCAATTCTATAATTGATAACATTTGCCCCATATTGCCTTATAAAAACATTTTCCCAAATTTCAAAAACAAGATTATTATTGAGGGGACCTTGGATAAGCTAGTTATCAAACTAGAATTGGATATCCTCCCCATTGCCCAATTTCCAGATAACCCTGGCCTTAGCCAAATCCTTGGCCTTCTTAATACCATTCCATATGATCGATCCCTTTGGAATATCCTCATTATTAAGAGAAAACTGAAGAGAAGGTCTTCTAATGTATTTATTAACCAGATACCTCTCCATTCTCTAGTACTATTAAAAATGCACCAGATCTGCTTTGCCAAGAGGGCCTTATTTAGATGGGTTAATTTCTTGATGCCCAAGTCACCATAACACTTAGGAAGACAAACATTTTCCCAAGCCACTAGAGGATACCTTTTTCTCCCTTCCAGACCAATCCATAGAAAGGCCCTCTGAGTTTTTTCCATTTTCTCGGCAAATTTAACTGGAATCCCAAAAAGACTCAAAGCATACATAGGCAAATTCTAAAGAGAGGATTTGACCAATTGGGATTTTCCAACTTGGCTAAGCAAAGCACCTTTCCATCACACCAGTTTTTTGTTGAACCTATCAATGATCCCATTCTAGAAAGAGTCAAGAGGCTTAGTGCCCAAAGGAAGCCCAAGATAAGTGGAAGGAAGCTTTCCCACTCCACAACCCAGGATCCTCATAATTTTTCTCTGTCTAACCTCAGGAGTATTATCAAAGAAGATCAAACTCTTTTCCCAGTTAATAAGTTGTCCCGAACCTCTTGTATACAAATCAAGAATCTCCTTCATAACCTTTGCCTCTTTAATAGAAGCCTCCCCTCCCATAATAGTATCATCCATGAATTGCTAGTGGGAGAAGGGAGCACACCTAGAGGAAGGTTTAAACCCTTTTAATCTTCCTTGAAGCTTATTTTTCTCAATTAACCTTCCAATACATTCAACCATGATAATGAAAAGAATTGGTGAGAGGGGATCTCCCTAGCTAAGGCCTCTTGAGGGTTTAAAAAAATTTGAAGGAGCACCATTTACCAAAATAGCAAGAGAGGAAGTAGTAACAAGCCAAGAAATAATCTTACAAACTTTCTAATCAAAATCAAAAGCTTGGAGCACCAAATCTAGGAACGACCAATCAACCTGATCATAGGCTTTTGAGAGATCTAGTTTTAGAAGCATACCTTCTCTCTTACCAGCTTCCATAGAATGAATAACTTCATGCACCAACATTATCGAGTCCAATATTTGCCTTCCAGGAACAAAGCCTATTTTTTGCTTAGAGATAATCAATGGGAGAATTTTTCAGCATCCTGGAAGTGAGCACCTTTAAAATAATCTTGTAAAAGGAATTGCATAGACTGATTGGTTTGAATTTATCCAAAGAATTTTCCCCTGGAGATTTAGGAATTAGGACCAAAAAAGTAGAGTTTATCTCCTTCAGGATACTTCGCACTCCAAAGAATTCCTGAACAGCCTTTAGCACATCTTCCATTACCACCTACCAATAAAATTGGAAAAAGAAGGTAGGAAACCCATCCGGTCCTGGGGATTTATCAGTAGGCAAAGAGAACAAGGCCTCCCTAACTTCCTAAGCAGTAGGGATAGCCTAAAGCATTTTGTTGTGATGGGGTTGGATAATCTGAGGAATACAAGACACAATATCATTCTGATCTGTCTCAGATAACAAGGAATCCCAAGACAACAAAGACAAGAAAAGGAAATTGCCTCAGTCGAGATATCTTTCTCTTGAGTCAGCAAATCTTTCCCTTTCTTAATCCCTAAAATTTTGTAATTAGCTCTATGCTTAAGAGTGGATAAATGGAAGAACTTTGTATTTTGATCCCCTTCCATTAGCCAATTGATTCTTGATCTTTGCTTCTAGAATTTCTCTTCCTTACTAATGATATTATGCAAATTAGATAGTATAGTTAGCTCAGCCTCCCTATTTAAATCATTATAACCTTCCTGTTGAATATTATCTTGAATAGAGGAAAGTTTGACAAAAAGGTAGTCAACCAAAAAAAATGACCAAAATCTATTTTATTCCATACTTTTATCATTCTCTTCACATTACTCAACTTTCTAGCAACTCTAAACATAGCAGTACCTTCCACATCTATCCCCCACCAGAATTTCACTTTGTCTAATAAATCAAGGTGAGAGGTCCACATATTTTCAAACCTAAAAGGAAAATTCCTTCTTGGTTCAATGGGAACAACCGAAAGGGAAATAGGAGAGTGATCAGAGCCAACTCTTGGGAGTAGAGATAACTTACAAGAGAAAGACTGCAACCAATCAGGGGAAATTAAAGCTCTATCCAATCTGACCTGAATGAGATAACTTACAAGATAAGGACTACAACTAGTTAGGGGAAATCAAATCTCTATTCAATCTAACTTGAATACATTCATGGCCTAATCTTTTATTGGACCAAGTAAAAGTTCCTCCCGATAGATCCAGATCCAAAAAAACCAAGCTATTTATAAAACTGGAGAGATCTTGTTTACTTTCCCAATCAGGCGCCAACCCATTCTTCTTCTCCTCATCCACCAATGAAGTATTAAAGTCCCCCATGATTATATCATTCTTTAAATTGCTAGTTTGTACCATCTCCCCAACTTTAGTATAGTAATTCTTCCTTTCTCTCTTATTGTTGGGAGCATAAACATTCAACAAAAACCAACTTTCATTGGAATGCATATGAAACACCCTATAGAAAAGGATATTGCCATCATTATAAATAGTATTGAATTTAAACTACTTAGTGTTGTACAAGGTTAACAAGCCTCTAGATGCACCCTCTGAATCTGAAACTTCCCCACACATGGTATTACTAAATATGATTTTCCACAAAATCTCTTTCTTCATCTTAGTTTCTTGAATCAACATAATATCAAGTCGTTGGTCTCTAATCAAGTCCTAATAATTTCCTGCTTATGGGCACCATAAAGGCCCCTTATATTCCATGAGATTAACTTCATTTTGAAGTTGTAGTACATTCCAAAAGAGTTTTCTGATGCCCATCCACCAAACTTCTTTTGGTCTCCTCCTCTCTCACTTGTTTCTCGGATCTTCTTCTTCTAGACTGAAGGCCCACATCCAGTTTGCTACTGCTTCTTGTCTCAACTAGTGAAGCCATTGATGGCTCCCTATAGCTTTTCTTTCTTGGCTTAGGAGATAAAGAAGCTTCCCTTTCCAACTCTTTATCTAGGGAGTGAGAAACCATTAAGGCATTCCTTGGGGTCATTGGGATATTCAATGACTCCACATAATTATCCTTCACTGCCTCATCTTCTTTAATGGAGTCAAGATCCCCCCCAATCTTTAACTGATACTCTAACTTTGAGGCCTGTAGATTCCCAATCAATCATGGCTTGTCCTCAATAAACTCATTCGAAACCAAGATTGCACCTTCAAAGAAAAACTATGTCAGAAAGTTCTTTCTCCCCACTATCAATCTCATCTTCTTTAGTTTCAAAAACCGGCTCCTTCCCATCCTCAATAGCCACAGATTCTTCCATTGGCTTTACTAGCTAAAAGGCAGCTATCCCTACATCATCTAATATATCCACTTTCTGTGGACTCTCCTTAGACTTTACTGGAACTGCATCCTTATTTGGCTTTGGACGTGGCACATATGTAACTACCACTTTCTCCAGAATCTCCTTTTTCTTTACTAGAACTATAACCACATTAGGCTTTGGAAGAGGCTCTCCCTGATTAATGACCTTCAGCCCAGACAAGCTACCATTGTCTATCCTTGCAAAAGTAGTAGAAGGATTTTTATTTTCTTTCATAGGATCCTTGGTTACCCCCTCCTTCTAACCACTCTTTAAATTCTTCTTTTTCCAGATCAACTTGTCCCTTTGTTGAGAAGAAGAAGGAAACTTCTTCTTATCCCTTTTAATCTTCAAACATTGATATGCCTTGTGCCCTATTTTTAGACAATGAAAGCAGGCAAACGGGATGCTTTTTTAATCTAACTTCTAAATATGAGTGCCTAGCTTAGAGTGAAAGCACACCACTTTTGGCATGTCATCCCCTTCCCTGACACCAATGTAGATCCTTGTATAAGTTAATCTACTCTTTGAAGCTATAATCGGATCAATAGATAATAGTTCACCATAAGATTTTTCCACTCCCATAAAAACATCCTCATTCTAGAACTCCAAGGGAAGCTTTGGAAGTCTAACCTAGACCAGAGCTTGCTAGAAGAAAGATTCATTGAGGTCCAATTTAGATGACCATTTCTGAAGCACCAAGGTAGAACAACCTATACTCCACAGTCCTTCACAAAGAATGTTAGCCAAGTCCTCTTTATAGGAAAAATGAAAAGACAAAAATCATTTAGCCATTGTTGTAACATTGACCTGGCCTTTTAGATGCCATTTCTTCATAGTGAAAGCTCTCACCACATCTATGTTTGGTCTTTTTCCAATAAACTTCCCAACCAGAGTAGAGGCCATAGATGCAATACTATGATCAACAAGCTCGTCTGGAATAGCAATCACACATGACCCCTTATCCAAACTAGATAAGATCTTAACCGAAGGGAAAGAAGACTTATCAAATGGTTTGGCACCAAAAAGGGAAGACCATTTCTTCTCCGAAAGATTCCCTAACCTATCATCCTTGGGTGTCGAAAGAGGCTTATCCAATCCTATGCCATTGTCACATGGGTCCCCATCCCCACTCTCCTTCATATCTCCATACTCTGTTGAACTCTCCTCCTTCGATCCTGGATTTTGATTTCCCCCTCCCTATAGATTACTGCCCAGGACCAAATTCAAATTTTGAACGGGCACTCCCCATCCTCTCCCCTGACCACTCCCACTCTCGCTCGTCATGTATGTTCGATATCATAACTTTTGGTAATTGTTGGTGTGTATGTTTAAAATAAATTCAACATTCACTTTGGATTTCAATTGTGCCTTATATTTATCATATTAGAACAAGCTCTTATGTATTGTGTTTTTTTCTTTTTCATATATGACACACACATTTATTGTATGTGTTTGTATTGTGTTTAATTATACTTAGTGTGAATAATGTTTAAAGTATTGTGTACCCCTTTGTGTGTGTGTGTGTGTGTGTGTGTGTGTGTGTGTGTGTGTGTGTGTGTGTGTGTGTGTGTGTGTGTGTGTGTGTGTTTGTGTGCGTGTGTGTCTAACACTACGTGTGGATGTATGTGTTAATGTGTGTGGGTAGTTGTGGGTGTGTGTGGATGTATCTATGTGGTTGTGGATGTGTGGATGTGTGTGTGTGGGTGGGTGCACATGTATGTTGAGTGTGTGTCCACATGCACGAGAGAGAGAGAGAGAGAGAGAGATTGACTTATGAGTGTGTGTGCATGTGTCTAGCACTATGTGTAGGTGATTGTGGCTGCGTGTATGGATGTGTATGGGTGGTTGTGGGTGTGTGTGGACACATGTGGATTTTTGTGGGTTTTCTATAAATGACTTATGTGTTTAAGTATGCTTAGTGTGAGGGATGTTTAAAGTATTGTGTATCCCTTTGTGTGTGTGTGTGTGTGTGTGTGTGTGTGTCTAACATTGCATGTGGGTGTATGTGTTGATATGTGGGTAGTTGTAGGTGCATGTGTGGATGTGTTTGTGTGGTTGTAGGTGTGTGGGCATGTGTGTGTGTGGGTGCATGTCTGTGATCATGTGTGTCCACATGCACATGAGAGAGAGAGAAAGAGATTGGGTATGGCAGTGTGTATGCATATGTGAGTGCATGTCTAAGTTTTTGTCTAACACTAAGTGTGGGTGTATGTACATGTGTGCGTGTGTGTGTGTATGGATGTGTTGACATATGTGTATGTGTGTGTGTATGTGTGTGTGTATGTGTGTGTGCATGCTTGGGTGTATTTTTTAGGGTGGTTATGAGTGTGTGCACATGTGTCTAGAACTATGTGTGGGTGATTTTGGTTGCATGTATGGATGTGTATGGGTGGTTGTGGGTGTGTGTGTGTGGATGCATATGGTTGGGTGCACATGTCTATTCATGTGCACCTATGTTTGCATATATGTGATCGTGTGTTTTTGCATGAGAGAGAGAGAGAGAGATTTGAAGTGCATAGGAGCAGGTGTGTTCATAGGGGTTGGTGGGTGTTCATGCATGTGTGTGCTGGTGTATGTAGGTATGTGTGAGCACATGTGTGTGTACATGAGAGAGAGAGAGGGAGAGGGATTGCATGCATGAATATTTCTATGCCTAGGTGTGTTTCTAATGGTGGTTATGTATGAGTATATGTGCATGCATGTGTCGACACTATGTGTATGTGATTGTGCATGATGAAGGGTGCTCCCCTAAATACCATAAAACATAACATAAACAAAGAAATTACAATAATTTGTGAGAACAAAATATGGGCTTCTTATTATCTTGGCAAATGTAAAATTACAAAATTTTGAAATACAATATGCAAACCTACGTGGGTGCTTTACAATAGTTTGGAAGACAGAGCTATGAACTATCATCCAGAGTTGTCCTAGGCTATCTATAGGTCTTCCTTATATAGGCAATTTTACACCACCTAGGAAGTTTCTAGACATCAAACCCTAATCCTTGAGGCTGACCAACCCTAAAATTATAAATAGGGTTGGCTTAAAATAATTATGGCATTTATTTTGGAAATTTTAGTTGAACCAACTTCAAAAGACTCACACTAGCTTACACGCACTACAAAACAAGTGCATACAATGAATGTTCAAGTTAGATGCACATGCACACAACTTGGTTGTGAACCATTCACCTGATTAGCTATTATAACCCCATTCTAGAATGCTCAATTTTTGATCTACAAGGATAGACTTGCACTAGGTTTAGTTGAACTCATTTTAGAACCCATCTGGAGCCTTTAAGCCTTTGAAAACTGAGTTTGAAGTTTTTCTACCAAAATTGCACACTAAAAATCCACAATAACTTCTTGAATACTCATGATATGGCACTGAGCCTCAATTGGGAGGATGATATATCCAACATGAACCTCCACCCCTAAAATTAGGACTTTTCAAGCTTGTATAATGGACTCACTAAGTAGCAAGCCTCCACAAACAACTTTTCACTAAGACAACTCTTATTCAAGAAATAGAAAGGAAATGTTTATAGGTGATGCAAGATAGCTCTTACAACTAGGATGCTATTACATCAATGCATAAGGGTGTGTGTGTGTGTGTGTGTGTGTGTGTGTGTGTGAGAGAGAGAGAGAGAGAGAGAGAGAGAGAGATTGTGTGTATGTGTGTATGTGCACATGCCTATGTGCATGCTTGGTGTATTTGTGTATTTTCAAGTGTGTGTGGTTCTATGTGTATGTACATATTAGTGTGTTTTCATGTGTGTGTGTGTGTGTGTGTACATGCATCTGTCAATGATACAAAACAACTTTGATTTGAACTTTGTGTGGACTGTGCATACAAGAAATTGTAATAATGCATTCATTGTCTAGTGCTTGTGTACATTTGAAATTTGACATTGTGTGGTGTGTTTAAACTTTGGTATTTGCTTTTTTTTTGTGTGTTTAAAATAGCCTCAACATTCACTTTGGATTGTATTTGTGCCTTATATTTGTCATATTTAACTATGTGTGGTGTGTTTGAACTTTTGACAATTTTTGTTGTGTGTTTAAAATAAATACAACATTCACTTTAGATATTATTTGTGTCTTATATTTTTCATATTAGAATGGACTCTTATGTATGTATGTTTTTTCTTTTCCATTTATGATTTCAACATTTATTGAATGTGTGCATTTGTATTGTGATTAATTATACTTAGTGTGAGGAATGTTTGAAGTATTATGTACCCCTGTGTGTGTGTGTGTGTGTGTCTAACACTACGTGTGGGTGTATGTGTTGATGAGCATAGTTAGTTGTGGGTGGGTGTGTGGTTGTGGGTGTTGGACGTGTGTGTGTGTGGGTGGGTGTACATGTATGTTGAGTGTGTGGATGTATGTGGTCATGTGTGTCCACATGTGCATGAGAGAGAGAGAGGGTATGTCAATGTGTATGCATACATGTGAGTGCATGTTTGGGTGTTTGGTACATGCTTGTGTGTGTGGATGTGTTGACATGTGTGTGTGTGTGTGTGTGTGTGTGTGTGTGTATGTGTGTGTGTGCATGCGCATCCTTGGGTGTATTTTTAGGGTGGTTATGAGCATGTGTGCATGTGTCTAGCACTATGTGTGGGTGATAATAGGTGTGTGTATGGGTGGTTGTAGTTTGTGTGTGGATGCATTTAGTTGGGTGAACATGTCTATACATGTGTACCTAT
This sequence comes from Cupressus sempervirens, assembly GCA_028749045.1. Lineage (NCBI taxonomy): Eukaryota > Viridiplantae > Streptophyta > Pinopsida > Cupressales > Cupressaceae > Cupressus > Cupressus sempervirens. Next base: position 475,557,875 of record CM053785.1, on the reverse strand, counting down.
ACTGAGAGTGGGGCAGGGGAGGGGGGCGGGGGGTATATTACTATAATCACAATTTTTCCAATTTAAAACTTTTATTTGCATAACAACTTTAAATATTGAAATCGAAAATTATGCACATGAACACAATAACAGAATGATTTATTTAGAAACTCAATACGGAAGAAAACCATGACAACTAAATGTTTTTATATAAACTTTGATCTTTTAGAATTTTTTGTAGGCTTCAACCTACTAGAGGCTCCAAGCTCTATTTTTATGAGCACCAACTTACTAGAAGCTCCAACTCCCACATTTCGTAGGCTTTGGCCTATTGAAAGCATCAATGTTGTCTTCGTGAGCACCAACCCACTGCACACAAACTTCTTTTCCACCTTGGTGATGTTTCTTATTCAACTGATGATGGGTTTTTTGAATCACTCCTTTATTTGTTTCCGCCTTCTAATTTGCATCAGCACACTCTTCATTATCATCACATGTGTTTTATTTGCACACCTCTTCTATATCTATATATGTATATTCTTTTATATTTGAATTAGCCTTGACAAATATTTGATTAAAATTTGAATGTGTGTGTGTGTGTGTGTGTGTGTGTGTGTGTGTGTGTGTGTGTGTGTGTGTGTGTGTGTGTGTGTGTGTGTGTGTGTGTGTGTGTGTGTGTGTGTGTGTGTGTGTGTGTGTGTGTGTAATAACCTTAATCACCACTTTTACTCCATTTTCCCTCTAGTTTTGCTTCGCAAACTTCTTATAGTTATGGAGTATATATTAGAATGATAAACCTAGATATATATTCTATATATCACACATTGCAAGGTATGAATTAAATGTATACTTCCAACACGTATCTTTTTGTCATCTTTGCTTACCCACTTACTCTTCTTATATATTCATTCTTATCTTCACTCTTTTGAATTTTAATCAAATACTATGTATTTATATAGTGCAAATGATCATGCCTTTTGACAAAGAGACATGTCCTATTATGATTGCAACTTTGGTAAAATTGAATATTCAAAAAAATAGTGCCTTTTGGATTAAAACATGTTAATAGCATCCTTTTACTTTATGAATTTGATACATCAGAGTTTATTAATGTATCAATCCTTTCTTGGCAATAATAATATTTGTTTTTCTCCTTAAGATAATCACTTCTAGCAATAAGTCAATTAACTGATGGCATCTCTAGGATATTTGGATTGTATTGACATATGCACTTAAACATCTGATGGCTTCTTGAATCTATTGTTAGATAAGACACATCTTGTATTATTTAGTTTGTGTCATTTTCTATTATCATCTTAATCCATCATATATAATTTTTCTTGCTTGCCTATTTTCACTTTTTTGTTTGACCTCTTGATTTATCGGTGCTTTTGCCTTTAATTGTTCTTTCATCTTTTTCTGTGGGACTTACTTTTAGAATAAGACAAATTTTGTTCTTTTATGCTTTTTTTTTTGTTTTTTTGTTTTTTTTAGGAAAAAGTGGCAAGCCACTATAATATTTTACTAAGTCTGATTCAACGAGGTCAACTGGGAAAGAATTAGTGAAGAAAACCCAGCATCATCCCTAATATATACATAGATTTATATAGTTTAAGCAAATAATTACAAGGGGTGTATCAACTACCACTCAATGCTGAACCAGAGAGTACCTTGACTTGTGCTTTAGTTTTTTTGTTGTTCTTGTGATTTTGTATTTTTGACTTAATCTCATATTCCTATCTGATATTTGGAAGTATTAATCATTGTTTACATCGTTATATACAACCTTTATAAACTATGAGAGTTTGATGCATATGTTTTTAGATATATTGATTTGATTTCTGAATTGTCCCAGTATTCATTCTACCACATAGAATTAGATGTGCAGAGTGTATAATCTATGTCGTAGACATTGTCTTATGCATTCATACATAGTGTTCCTTTTAACTATACAGACATCTTTTTTCCAAGCATGATGATTGCTACATACCAACGAATGATAACCATGCAATCTAAGCACTCCTAACAACACCTCTCCAATTTAGTTCCTATGCATATTTTTGGAAACTCCACAATCCTTGTTGTTAGCGTAAAAGAACAAAGTTGTATCACATTTCAGGCTAACTTATCAAAATGACTAAATTTGAGTATTTCTATCTAAAACTCAATTTTGTTCAAACATATGATCTTGATAAATTTATTCTAGCTAAGTTATATATGGTCACACACTTTTCCAATTGGAAATGTCTATTAAATGCATATTTTATACTAGTTAGTATCCAATTACTAAAGAAATACAATTATTTCAAAAAACTAACATTTCAATAACCCTTACTATTTTTTATGATGTTTTTTTAATAACATATAAACACCATTTTATAGAGCTCAAAGTCAAGAATATTTACATATAGAGTTCATAGTGTTTTAATTAGATATAGTATTTTGTAATTAAAAAATTCTACAAGTATGTATTCTAACACTCGAGAAGATTTTGATTTTGAGAAAGAAAAAAATATTAAATCAAATCAATAAAAATTAAAAATTATATGACATTCTAGAGGAGAGAATCCTCTTTCAGAATATATAAGTTTTCTTTTGGTTGGAATAGAATTAGTTTGAAAAATGTGGTGGGAGATGAAACTATCAATTTGAATAAGTTGAAGTTCGAATCGTTATAAAAGAGAAAATATAGGTCTAAAGCCAATTTTTATTTTTTATTGTTCTAGCTACATATGTAATCTATAACATAATATAAGATCAAAGGGAAATAAGTTTATTTCCATGTAGTTTTGTGGTGGGAACTAGACCTTTGATTTCCAGCATTTTTCGGCAACTAAAAAGTTATATAATATATATATATATATATATATATCATTTCTTATTCCAAATAATTATTAAAAATTATAATCCTAAAATTCATCCATTTCTACACATTTCATTAGTTTACTTCATTTTCAGATTCTAAATAATAATACTTATTTTATGTCATTGAAGGTGAACAATTATACTTTTGTTAGCCTTTTCCTTTGTAAAAGGGTGACAGAGGTTTGTGCTTTTACCCATTTAAATTTATTTTTGTATTTTTATCCTTTTATATATTATTGATGACCTATATACTATTATCTCTATACAAACCTTGTTTGCAAATTCTATGTAATGATCCATATTTAACGCTTATGTCTCAACTGATTGTTGTCAATATTTGTTATCTATCTTCTTGGTGTTAACTATCCTCATAGGTGTTAGTTATCTTCCAAATCTAATCAAATGTTTAACTTGTCTTCATGTGATACAAATATATGTTACAAGTTTATATATGTCTTCAATATATTTGGATTTCCAAATCCGTCATTATTTCAAATAGTTTGACATCAATTTCTTTATATCTTTGCACTCAATTTATGTGTTCTTCAGCATCTCTATGTTCTTTTACATGTATTGATGTTTCTTATTGAACATATACAAGGGATTTATCACTAACTTATAGATTGTGTTTTTCATGTTGTTTGTGGAATAGATACCCAATAGTCTTTCTATCTTGTCAAACTATATCGAGAGTCTACTCATAAAATTATTATTCCTACGTGTCTTGAAGCCAAGATCATACACACATACATCAATGCCTCTTTGCTCATATTTCTTATGGAGTTTTATAATAATTAGATCTTTAGTTTACCCTATACCTACAGCCTTCACTTCAATCAATATGCATATTTAACTCTAGAATCAATGTCTAATGGGAATAACTTATCCTTGTTAAACTTCTTAACATCAAATGCCATTTTGGAGTTGTCATGTAAAAAAATTATGTTGTCCCTTATATTATTTCAAATTCTCATCAATGAAAACTTCATTCAAACCTTTGACATCAATGACAATATCTCAACAAGAGTTTGGGTATGTCAGTGTGTCCACACGTGTGTACATGTCTGGGTGTATTTGTGAGGATGGCTATGTGTTTATGTATATGTGAATGTGTGTGTGTGGGTTTTTGTGTATCCATTTGTAAGTGTGTGTGTGTGTGTGTGCACCTACATGTGTGTGCATGTTCCTATCAGAGAGAGATTTTATGTGTATGTGTGTATGTACGTCCATGCACATTCATATATCCATGTGTGAGAGAGGGGGAGAGGGAGAGTGATTGCATGTGTTTGGACCTATGTATATGGAGAGTGATTGCATATGTGTGCACATGTGTGTATGGAGGTGAGTGGGTAGTTGATCATGTGTGTGTGTACACATACTCATGTGCATTTCTGCATGAGAGAGAGGGAGAGTGAGAATAATTGCATGTGTGTTTACATGCCTATGTCTATTTCTAAGGGTGGTGATGAGTGTGTGTATGTGTGTCCAACACTATTAGTGGGTGTATATATATGTGTGGGTGCATATGTGGATGTGTTGACATGTTTGTATGAGTATGTGCATTCTCAAGTGTATTTTTTAAGGTGGTTATGAGTGGGTGTGGGTGTATGTGTGTACATATGAGTGTGTTTTATGTGTTTGATTGTGTATCTTCATATCTGTGCATGTATTTTTCAAAGAGAGATTGTGTGTCTAGGTATACTTTTTAGGATGATTATGTGTTTGTCTGTATATGGAAATGTGTACGTGTGGGTAGATGTATATCCATACATGGGCATATGTATGTGCATGTGTGTGTGTCTGCGTGTCTACGTGTGCATATGAGTATATTCTATGTGTGTGATTGTGTATCGTCATATGTGTGCATGTTTTTGTCAAAGAGAGATTGTGTGTGTGCATATTTCCATGTACATGCATGTGTGTGTGTGTGTGTGTGTGTGTGTGTGTGTGTGTGTGTGTGTGTGTGTGTGTGTGTGTGTGTGTGTGTGTGTGTGTGTGTGTGTGTGTGTGTGTGTGTGTGTGTGTGTGTGAGAGAGAGAGAGAGAGAGAGTTTGTGTGTGTTTTCATTGTGTGAGGTGTATATGTGTATTTCTATTAGAGAGAGAGAGCAGGGGAATTACTTCTCATGTGGGCATATGGGGATGTGTGTATTTATGAAGATGTGCATATTTGTGTGATAAAGAGAGTGAAAAATGGAGAAAATTTTAAAATGGGAATGGATCAAAAGATGAGGATGGTGGAGATATAAAGCATGATAGATTAAGAGCAATTTTGGTGCATAAAAAATGATAATGATGATATTCTTTTTAATATCTTATTGGAAGCTCGATTATTTGAAGCATTTACCCTATGTGTTCACTATTTGCAATTCTCAAAAGATACATTCTAAGTTAGGCTTCCAAATGGGTTTCTTCTCATTGGTATTAAACCCTTTGTTTGAGAGTTTTGGTGGAATTTATGTTTCAAGCAAGGAATTTGTGTGTGGTTTGGGCCCTAATTTTAATGGCTATATCACTAATTGAAAAATAATCTCTTCTCAATATTTAGATAGTTGATGTGTCCCTTGGATCTTCTATTTGGTTGTATAGGATGTTGCCTCTAAATTTGATAGGTCATTTAAAGATCCTTCAAGTTATCCTCGTGTAACATGTCTTCCTTTTGTAAATCATTGCTTTGGTGTGGCTATTACTAATTCCTTTTTGAAATAGAAATGGATCAAAATATATTGAATATGAGGATGGTGGAGATATAAAACATGATATATTGAGAGGATTTCTGGTGCATGAAAAGGATAGTGATGTGATCCTTCTTAACATATTATTGGAAGCTTGATTATGTGAAGCATTTTCCTTGTGTTCACTATTTGCAATGATTTTAAAAAGGTATATTCTAATTTAGGATTCCAAATGGGTTTCTTCTGCTTGGTATTGAACCCTTTGATTAAGAGTTTTGATGGATATTATGTTGCAAGCAAGGAAATTTGATGTGGTTTTCCCTAATTTTAATGGCTATATCACTATTTGAAAAATAATCTCTTCTCAATATTCAGATAGATGATGTGTACCTTGGCTCTTCTATCTAGTTCTAAAGGATGTTGCCTCTAAATTTGATAGGTCATTTAAAGATCCTTCGAGTTATCCTAGTATAACATGTCTTCCTTTTGTGAATTTTTGCCTTGGTGTGGCTATTACTAATCCATTGTAGTAGCCTAGACATCAATTAGTGGCATAGTCCAATGGGAGCTTGATATTGCATTAAGATCATGGTGGTTCACACTTATGATGAGCATACATAAAAAAATTCATATTAGGTATAAAAAAATGGATAAATATATCACAATCATGCAATTTAGGATCTTTGCATATCTAGGACTAAACTGAGAAAATAAATAGTAATATATAGAACCAATACAAGATGACTTGGACTCAACATTTACACAAGACAACATTAATTGTAAGGTAGTTAATGTATCCCTTCTTTCAATTTCCTATCCAAGAGTACATATGTGTTAAATATAAGAAACCAAATTTTATGGACTTGCATAACCATCCAATGTCTATTTGGGCCTCATTTGAAGTCTACTAAAGAGGGAATGTCAAGTTAGTTTGGGAAAACTCAAAAAGGTTGAAGTTACCCTACTTTGAACCTAATTATGTACTTGAAGTCATGATGTAAACCTTCTCCAAAGAACTACATATGTACTTGCTTCCAAGTCACGCATGGTTTTTTGCACAAGGACTCTCAAAGGGCCAACAAAGATTCCTAATTTAGTAACCCTATAAGATGTCACTTCTACTTCAAGATCCTATTAGATCTCACTACAATGATAATTCCCAATCCCATGTATTTATCTTAGAACCTCTTATAGGTTACTATCTTTGACATAGATGTTAGATTTATCTCCTAATTTCCTTCATACATTAAAACCATACTTTTTGCAATCTTATAATATATTATGTCGTAGTGCTAACAAAAACATACAATCACTTTATTGTAGTGTAATAACTGCACCCAAAGTTATATCTTGATGTAAATATGTTTGAATTTTACTCAACCCACTTGGAAAAAATAAAAACATCCTTCACAAACATTGCTTATCGTTTTCACGTATTTAGCGTACTTTTGATGCACTATAAGTTATCGTTTCCACATGATAGCCTACAACCACAACCCATTTGCAATGGATGTGATTGTATTAGAAGGTATATGGTATTGTATTAATGTAGGTAAAGTCTGCATCACACAAATTTATAGGTTATTCAAATCACAAGTATCTAAAAACCAACAAAATATCATGATGAGACACAACATCTACGTACTAGCCTTTAAGTCACACATAGCTTTCTTCATAAGTTCTCTCAAAGAACCAACAAAGATACTGAATTAGACCTCACTATAATGATAATTCTCAATCCCACCTATTTATCTTAAAACCTCTTATAGCTTATTCTCTTTGACATAGATGTTTGATTGATCTCTTAATTTCCTCTATACATTCAAACCATACTTATTCCAAGCTCACAATATATTGTGTCATAGTATTGACAAGCATCACATTTCTAAGAGACCTCATCCCTATTTTTTTATTAGCATTGTTATCTGATTAGGGCACAACTTGAGACAAAATGACCACAAAAAAATAGGAAACTTATATTATTTAAAACAAGAAGTTACTACATGTATTACAACAAAAATAAGTCCAATTACATACCCTATGGGCTATAATATTATCATATTCTAGATATAAAAAAATCCTTCTCACATCATTTACACCTCAAGAATGGGCTTCAATTATCTTGTCTTAGGTTTAGGGTTAGGAATACAATTCACATTTTGACATTTGCCAGTTGATGCCAAAATAGAGGTTCAAGAAATCAAATTAGAAGTTGGTGCAAAAAATAAAGGGTTCCAGAAAAAGTAGTGCAACTTCCTAGAGGCATAAATTTTGATCCAAGACTCTGATTAATGAACCATTTATATTTCTAGAAATCTCTCTGAGCACTTTAAAGAATTTTGGGCACTAAAGTCACCCTCCACTTTTCAAGGTTGTATAACATAGAATAGTTGTATAAGAGATTAAAATAAATATATGCTAATGATATATACCCAAGTGAAAGGGTGTTTATATTTTAAAGAAACTAAAAATCAAGGTCAATTTCTTCTAAGTGCTTGTATTAAGGAGGGCATTAATTTAGAAAAAATACTTCCCTTTATGATGTGTATGACTGTTAATAAAATTGATGCTACATTGAAGAGTCAATTCCATTCATAAATGTTGAACATGCCTCAAGATTGAGGGAGCATGAATTGATCTTGTGCAGATCTTAAAATATGTTCTATTGCACACACTTTATTATCTATGTTTATCCAACTTTAATATTCAAATAAATATATTACAATTACAAAAAGAATAATAACACTATATTATTATGTGGAAACGCAATATGGGAAAAACATGGTTAGAATAACACTCACAATACAAATAATCAATTAGAAATATTATAGGTCATAGGAAAAGGAGAATCTTACACCTGAAAAGGACTTGCAAACAAAGGCATGAATCCTATGGAAAGCTACAATGACTTGAAAATCACTAAAAGGAATATTTTCTTTCGGGAAAGATACCATTATGCACAAGTTGTTAAAAGAGCCATTGTCTTCTAGCCAAATATGATGAACTCAAAAGATGTAGAATCTCTTGATAACCCTCTACAACTCTATCAAACTTGGACATTCACACTTCTCTTTCACATTTGCATCACACTAACTTGAGATTAAATCTATTTCAATGCACACCTTGTAGTGCACACCTATAGTTTTTTTTTCCATTATATTTACCAAACTCTTTTATGCCTATTTCATGGATGTGTTAGTTTCAAGGATATTATTTCATAACTTGGACTAGAGATATATCAATGATGATTACTTAGTTGACTTTATTTCACGTGTTGTTTAATGATTATGGTTACTAGTGCATTAATGATGCTTTAATAATTCGTAGTTAATAAATGTGATTTCTTTCACAGCAATGTCAAATGATGCTTTAATGATGATTACTTCATATTCATAATGATGCATTATTTTATTTGAGCATTTGATGTTTGACTTATAATTATTATAGTACTTACCCAATACTTGCATGTGTATGGTGTGTGTGTCTATTTTCTCTTTCTGTTTGTCATGTTTGATGTGGTTAAAGGAGGGAGTCGTAGTCACTTGCTAGTCAGGATCTACACGATGTACCACTCCCTGTCATTTCTTATTTAGTTTAGATATATACATGTACATGCTCATTTTTATGTAAAATGTAGGTATCAAGCATCGACTTCCCTGAATTGCCAAGATGAGCATGCCCTATCACAATAACTCAATGGTAAGAATGGGGAGATAATGTTCAGGTCCAATCCCAACCATAGCCTAAATACTTGTCTTGCAAGAACGACTTGTAACTAACTTTCTACCCTTTTTAAAACCCATTAGTTTATCTTTGTGTACGTTGTTTGATTTTGAGTTTCAATCTGTTTTGGTAATGTTGCTTTTATGTGGATTTCGCTATGTGATTTATTTGGTAAATGATTTCATTAAAATATTTTAGTTAATCATAATATTGAGAATTATTAAATATTATTTGATTAAAAAGAAAATATTAAAGCATGAGAATATTTAATTAATTAAATATGTGCTTTAATTTAAAAATTTAAATTTAGAAGTCTAAATTTAGAAAATTGGTTAAAGAGAAATTAGAATATAATGATATTTATTTAATTATTCATTAATTAAATATTTACTTCAGTTTAAAAGGTTTAATTTAAAAGTTTAATTTAAGAAGTTGGACAAAAAGAAAATTAAAATATTAAAATATTTAATATTTAATATTACTTTATTATGATTATTTATTTAATAATAATTAAATTAGAGTTGCATTTAAACAATGAGCTTTGACTATTATTAATTTAAATAATAAAGTATGCTTTAATTAGTGGTGTAAAGTCTGGGCAATTTGCTAAGGTGTTTAGTGGGAGATAAGCCCAAGGGATGGGATTTAATTCTACCACAAGTAGAATTTGCTTACAATAATTATGTAAATAGGAGTACTGGTAGATCATCATTCCAAATTATGTATGGGAATAGTCCAAGGACTGCACCAGAGCTGAAAAAGATGGAGCAAAGCAAGAGGACAAGTGATGAGGTAGAAGAAGTTGTTGAACATGTCAAGAATCTACATGAGGAGGTACATGCACATATTACCAAGATGAACCAAAAGTATAAGGCTAGGGAAGATCAAAAGAGGAGATATAAAGAGTTCCAAGTAGGGGATCTGGTTATGGTATACTTGAGGAAGGAATGCTTTCCAGTGGGTGCCTACAACAAGCTGAAGATGAAGAAATTTGGTCCTTACAAAATTTTGAAGAAACATAACTCAGGAAATGCATATGAGGTGGATTTGCCAGATGGGATTCACATTTCTCCTATCTTCAATATTGCAGACTTAACAGAATATCATGTTGATGGTGCAGATGAGGAGTTGATGCTAAAGCCATGTCCGATTCCTACTTTAGTGAAGGAAGAGATTGAAGACATTCATAGTCATGTGGGTCAGAGCACTAGAAATAAACAGTATGAAGAATACCTAGTGAAGTGGAAAGGACAACCAATAGAAGACTCAACTTTGATATCTACAACAGAGGTTGCCCATTTGCATTTTCCTCTACCAGCTATAAAGTGTTAGGGTCACTTTTCAATCTACCCTAGGTGTGTGATACAAGAGCATTTAGTGGTGTAAGGGCAATCCTATATCACCCAAAAATATGCTTAGTGTTAGTTTCTGTTTAAAGTGTTTTCATTTCTAGATACCCATTTGGGTCAAATAAAAATTCTAACTCTCATAGTTTCACTATTGGTTTTCTAGGTTAGAGTTTTTGAGCACCTTGGGATATGTGTTAATGTAAAAAATGTACTATTTTGTAATTGAGCCATAATTATGATGAGTTAGAGGGTGTAAGTTGGAGGGATGGTTATATTTATTATTTAAAATACTCTGGAAAAAGAATCAAGTCAAAAGGCTTTACAATTTGAAAGTTATTGCAATTTTAATTTGCCTAGAGACCTCCTAAGAGTGCTTCCAAGTCAGATTTGAGGCATTAAATGACCTCCTACGGGCCCAAAAAATGGGGGATGAGAAAATTTGGTCCATAGGGCTATATAGTGCTTCGAAAGCTTTCCAAAAATGTAAACGATTCGTCAATCAAAGTCTCAAATCAAAAGTTATGCCTCCTGGAAGTTGGACTATCATTTTTGGATTCTTCTAATTTTACACCGGCTTCTAACGTGATTTCTAGAACCTTCTGTTTTGGTGGTGGATTCCAAATGGCATATTCTAGAATGTATTCCTAACCCTAAACCTAATTGTGGTTTATTTAAGAACATTTCTGGCATTATCAAGGTAGTTTTTGGTGGAGTTTGAGAGATGGTACTGTGAGAAGGATTTTTTTGCAAGATCTAACCATTGTAAGCCCATAGGGCATGACATTGGGTTTGTTTACATGTACTGAGTGTGGTAGCAGATTTTATTATTAATAATATTTTTCCCTTTTCCTGTTGCATTCATTTTGGTTGTGGCTTGTACCCTCATCAAGTGGTATCAGAGCGGGAGTTCCTGAGTGTGTGGACAGATCGTCAAATGTGAGACAATTTGCACCAAGACCTTGAGTTGGGTAAAGTTTTTCAAGAAGAATTTCTTGGGTGTGTAGATAGATCACTGACTGTGAGGCAGTTTGCACAAGGTTCTTGTGTTGCAAGAAGTTTGTCTTATATAGACTTGATTATGGAGAAGAGAAAGAAGAAGATGACTTTTTCTATTGAATGGATTCTAAGGATTCCTAGACTTGAGAAAATTAGAACAAGAAATCAAGAGGCATTGCAAGTTGCATTCTTTGATTTGCAGAAGCAAGTGAATGAATTAGAAGCTAAGTTGCGGAAGCGAAGAGCGCATTGCTAGAAAAGTGATGTTGACAATTCTTAGGATGCAGAAAGGAAAGAAGATCCAGTGGATATTACACATGTGGCATAAAAGAAGAGTAAGAGGATGAAGAGGAAATTATTTGTGAACCTGAAGTTGAAGTAGATGAAAGAGAAGAGGAAGAGCATGATGATGACCATATTTGTGAGCTAGAAACAGAGGAAGATGATTTGAAGACTGCAGTAGTAGAGGATGTATACAATTTCTTAGTTACAGATCAAGTGAGTGAAGCAATTTACATGTATTATTGATGACATGAAAGAGGCAAGCGAAGGTGAATATGTCAAAGAGGTAAATTCTTACGAATCATGGGATGTTGTCTTTAAGATAAATTTGAAAGATGATGATGGTTTGCATGAGGATCTTGGTATGAAAAGGAAGATTGGTATGGTGTTGCTAAGTTTATTATAGTTGTGAATAATTCAATAAGATTGGAGGAGGATGAGAGTTATACTTGGACAGAGATCATTGCAGAGGAGTATTTTTCGCAACAGAGGCTTGTTCTAGTTAGGTGTTGGAAAAAAAGAAAGAAGGAAATATATCGGCCGCAGATACTTGTTCCAGCTATGTGTTGGAAGAAGAGAAAAAAAATGTTAGCAGTGGCTAATTCATTTTGTGAATTCATATCCACACAAAAATTTTGACCATGGGTGTCTAATGCAAGAGCATCTTGCATCATCAAAAAGGGGGTGTGATCAAAATTCAAAAAAAAAAATTGTGGAGGAGAGAGAAAGTGACAAAAATAGAAAGAAAAATAGAAAAAAGTAGAAAAGAGAAATTTCTATTTTTAAGGTGCATAGGTGGCATAAATAGAAAAATAGAAAATAGTTGTCATTCGATTTATCAAAGTGTGCAGGTGGCATCTTAGAAGTTTGTAGAAAGTTTCTTAAATTATGCATTTAATATTTGTTGTGATCCGCAAAGGAAATGTAATTTTCTAACTAGGCCACATGGTGGTGCTTAGTTGTATTTGGGTGAGAATTTAATATTTGTTTTAAGGTAGTTGTATTTACCTTTTATCCCACATTAGTTGTGTTTGTAATGTCTTGGGTTGGAAGTGTCTATTTAAGCAAGGCTTATTATCATTTGTAATCAAGTTCAGGAAGTAGAAGTCTTCAAGTATAATTTCTTGTAGAAGCTCTTGGTGTACAAGCTAGTTGGAAGCTCTTGGTTTTGGAAGCTCTCTCATATTGTAAGAATTTGGAGTTCTCTCGTTTGGAGAATATTGTAAGAATTTTCAAGTATTAATAAAGCATGCTATAAAGCATTTTGTCATCTCTTTGTCTCCATCTTGTTGTGATATTGGTTGTGAGTTGGTATGGGTGGTGTCACCCAACGTCAATTAGTGCTTGCACTAATTAATAAACTGGAAGAAAATAAAATATAAAAGAATGAAATGTAAAGATAAAGTTATAGTTCTAATTATGGCGTAGTTATATTTATTTAATTTAATGATAATTATTTAAGAGTTTTATTTTAATAATAAACACTAAATAATGTTATTAATTAAATTAATAAATATAAATGCTTTGAAAATTAATTAAAGAGAGGAAGATAATTATTTAAATTAAGATATTTTGTAATTAAATATCTAAAAGAGTTGTGCATGAAAGGGTAAAAGGTAATAAAGTAATAAACAGTATTTGATCAGTGAGTTCCCTCTCGTGATTACACAATTAGAGTCCCAATTTAGGGAAGAGCTCTTTATCAAATATCTAAATCATTTTGCAATTACATAGATTTTTGGGAGCAAAATTTAGAATTGGATCAAAAAAAAATTTAGAGTTTCGAAGGGTTTAGGGATTTGCATGCATTCACAGATTGTCTCAGATTTTAGCTGTGGTTTTTAGTTTCTGGGAGCGAAAATTTAGAATTAGATCAAAAGAATTGTCGAAAGTTTCAGAGGGTTTGGATTTGCATGCATTCACAGCTTGTCTCTTATTTTAGCTATGGTTTTGAGGTAGGGTTTGAAAACTCATTGTAGAATTTTATTGAAAGATCTGTCTACTTCATGTCTTCTTATGTGCTTGCACAATGCTTATTAATCTACTATATTAATTTTTGGATAAAGAATTATGTAGTAGATTTTGAAAAAAGAAAAACTTATTAATGAAGAAAATTTGACTATGGAAAAACTGTAGAAAATTATTATGATTGTATTCTTTTAAAACCCCTTTTTAATATAAGGAAAATTTGATTACAGAAAATTGGAAGAAAATAACAAATTGAACAGTTAAGTTTTAACTTTAATTTTGTCGTTAGAACTATGTGATTATCATGAATGTGCTAAATATAGATGAATATTCTTCTTACATCTAAAATAATGTAAATGTAATATTTATTTGGAAAGCAAAAGATTAATTGAGAGGAAAGTATGTTGAAACTAAACATATACATGCATGTGAAAACAAATATACTAAAAATAGAAATCTAAGTATAGTATGGTTACATGCATGTGAAAACAAATATGCTAAAAATAGAAAGCTAAGTATAGTATGGTTATATGCATGTGAAAACAAATATGCTAAAAATAAAAAGTTAAACATAGTATGGTTATATGCATGTGAAAACAAATATGTTAAAAATAGAAAAACTAAGTATATTATAGTTGCATGATTTGAGAGATCAAAGACATGCGAAAATACTAATCACATGTGTATTTTTATTTTATATAATTTAGTTTTTAGATTTATTTATTTAAAAATAATAATAATTTATTAATTTCTAAAATTAAATAAATATTATCCATTTAGTTATAAAGTGAATGTCAATATTAGTGATTCTTTAAGTCTAATTAAACTCTTAGTTGTATATAAATGATTTTATAATTATTAATGCAAGAGGGAAGTTAATAAATAAATATTTAAAATTTTATTATATTTTAAGAGAATTTGTGATAGAATTCACTTTGTAATCATTTAGTTAATAACTATTTGACTTTATGAGAGAAATTATAAATAATTAAACTAAATTTATAATTTTATTTCTAGTTGCACTATGAATTAAAGAAAAAGAAAATGTTAATATTGGACTTAAATAGAAGTCAAATTAATGTTTTAAAAATGAAATTCATATTAGTATTTAATCTAATAACATATATTTATGTTATTAATTAAATCATTTATGATCTAAGATTATTTAAATTAATAACATGATAATATTGCATGATATTTTATATGCACAAAAAGATTGGATATTTAAATACTTATTATTTTAAGTAAGAATATTAGCATAACAATTTGGGCGGGGGCCCTAGCTCGGTTGGCTAAATATTTCCTGTTGCAGGGGGTTGGTCACGGGTTCTAGTCTCCCCCGTCCCCGTGGTACCAGTGGGCATGTCGCGCCAGCGCTACCGGTCACGTTAAAAAGTTTACCCAACGCACTGCAGTTTATAGGGGGGGTTGTGCTGCACCCGATTCCTGCAGTCTAAAATATATATATATTAGCATAACAATTTATATGAACATGTATATTCTTACTTTATTTCTAAACACATCTTTTTGACCTAAACTAAATAAGAGAAATTGGTGGAATTAAATCATGTGGCTAAAAACTATGTGTTTTTAAATATTCTATTTATAGTATTGTGATGTTTATTTTCTTGATAGTTTTTCCTTGTGGGTTGTTTAGTTGGTCAAGTTAGGATGTGCACTAGAAGCAATTTTTTTGAGATTTCTTTTATGATTATTTGACTAGATGTCATGGTGAACTTTATGATTTAAATTGAAATTTATGTTTTATGAGCTTTATGCTATTGAACATTTATGAGAACTTAGGTTTTGACAACCAATGTTATTTTTTTGGGTTGTCTATTAAGGAACCAAATTTGATCAATGTTACTCTTGTGGTATGGGACACTATTGTGGTTTGTGATTTTTGGGAAGGTAGTCTAGGTGCATGTCTATGGGAGTGGCTTGCAATGGGGGTGAGGGCCCAAAGTGGCTGCCAGGGTAACTCATTGTAGGTTGTGTAACAAGTGATAACATAGTAAAAAAAATATCTTGCCTAGCCCTTTCCTTGAGATACATTAAAAAGATAAGTTAGAGATTTTTCCTCGTCCATGCCTTGAGTGCTTGTATAGATTAAGGATGAGATGGAGATGATACCTTGAGAGGTATGACAAGTTATCTTGTCTTCACAAGAGGGTATCCTAGTTCCGCATAGAGTCACTAGGGGGTCAGGGTCTTAAGAGACTGCCAGGATAACCTTAGAGTTGGCTCATGTAATGACACTCCATAGTATGTAGCCTGAGTCTCCTTCATAATTTTTTTTTTTATATTTGTCTCTAGTGGTGTACTTGTTGAATATTACTTTTAACGATGCATTTATTGTGAGTTGTTACTCATTGATTGGATGTCATTTATTGTTAACAGTTGATTTTTATTAATGAATAATTAGTTATTCATCAGTGGTGTTTTTATTGTTGGAGTTAGTGATTGGTAGTTTACTTTTATTGTTGACAGTTGTTATCTGTTGGTCATTATGCTTGTGACCTAAAACATTGATTACGAGGTAGTTGTATATTTTTGGTCTCGATATTTGTATGTTCACTTAGTCTAAGATGTTAGTATTGGAATGAATGTTCTTTCAATTTTAATTATCTCTTCTTCTTAAGTAGTTTGTGTTACCCTTGAGGTAGTTTTGGCTATCAGGATTCCTTGCCTAGGATTATTTTATGATTTGATTATCTATGTGCATCGTACATTATCTCTCATGCACGGTGGAAGTGGAAGCTTGATTAGGTGACTACGCGGTCGGGAGATAGTGTATTCTTACCATTTGGGTCCCCCTCAGATTGATAAATGTTGGATTCTTCTTGATACAGTGGTACCATTATCATTTTTCTTTTATCTTGAAGACTTCTATTAATTTGACATATCTATGTATCATGTATTTTGAGATCCTACGGGATATTCTATTGTATATTGATGTACTTGTATCTATTTTCACATACCCTATGACATGTGTAGTGGATGTTATTCATTAGATGTGTTTTTATATAATTAGGTGTATTTATGCATTTTCTTATATGATTATGTATGTGTTTATTCATTTTAGTATTATGGACAATGTAATTGGAAACATAAACTTATTAATAAAACTTTATTAAATGTGACTCAACATGAAGGAACCCTTGAGGAATTGAAATTGTATTTGTAATTGATTACGTGTTCTTGGTGTGTATGTATATATTGCTTCCACATTATTGTTACTTTGATATTGTTTAAACTTTTTTTTTAAATAGTTCAGTAAACTTTGCAACATATTAGGTTTATTTCTTTTGGGTTCCCAAGTAGGGCATTACACACCTCACCTCAACCATCCACAAATCTATATATGTATCTTGATCATCCAAAAATACAACTTGGTCTACTATGGAAGAGATAAGTATCATTTTCACAAAGATGTCCACCACAAACACCTACACTCTATGTAAGTCATCCAAGGAGACAATGGGTACCCAAATGCATCATTAGCATGCCTTCCACAAATGATTTAGTCAAAGTGAGATGACTACAACAATCTCCAAAGTCAACACTATATATAACTTGTAGCCAAGCATACAAATACATTAACCAATCAATCAAGAAATAGTTTCTAGTGCATATAACTCCATGTGAAGTGCAACATGCCATAACAATATCATATCATGCTCTTAACTCTTAATCCAAAGTTAGACACCACAAACAGCTATAGTTAATATGATATATCCAAGGAGATAAAGGAGACCCAAATCCATCACAAAAAAACTTCTACAAATGATTTAGTTAAAGTACGAGGACCACAATATTCTTGAGTCACCAAATGTAACTTTCATGGGAACACATTATCCAATTAATCCAAAAATAATATCTAGTGCACATAGCTCCATGTGAAGCACAACATTTCATAGAAAGATCCATATCATGCTCTTAACTCTTTGTCCAAATCATATATGGACCAATACTTTATAATCCCCATTACTAAGATCACCTTATTAGCTAGAGATGGACCTAAATAACTATGTCATTCTTAAAATAACATAACTTTGTATGCAAAGAAAAACAACCTAAGATATCTAAATTGGAACATTGTACAAACATTAGAAATATGTCTACACAACTGCACATTTGGAAACATCAATGCAAAGCGTTCTTGATACTGATACTAATTATTTGTGATAGTGAACCTCGTTATTAGCAAAAAAATAATAATACTCAAGCCTTTGAACTTTTGTAGACCTAAAAGTAAGATAGTATAAGCATTCACAAGCAATCCATGCTAGAACCAAAAATGTAAGTCACCAACTTCTTATACTTTCTCTCATAAGGACTTTGTATATTATTCTTGCATATACAAACTTCTATAAATTTTCACCTTCTATAAATGAAACATACTAACTTCTCATCACCACTAGTACCCAGAGAAATAGCTTCAAATACTCTTTTCTGCATGTTTTAGCTTTCCATAACCATGCCCAATAGTTTGAGAACACTTAATACACATGATTTTTTTTTCATTAGGTAAAATACTAAGCTCATATATTTCTTCATTGCAATAACAAAACCGATCATATACTAACAATCTCCCCACTTGACATATGGAACTAACATAATTCTTCATTAGGTTGACATTAGTGCACATATCAAGTTGAAATTAATAAGAACATTGAATACATAATTCTAAAAATCTCCCATCTATATTTATCTTACCCTTTGACATTAAGAACATATGACACAAGCCCTAAATGATCCTCTTATATATATCTTCCCCTTACACAAATACCTCTACCTTTTATTTCTCTCCTCATATTGTCATTCTTCATATCTATAACACAAAGCATCTCTTCTCATGGTCAAGCACTACACATCACTACAACAATTTTCCCCAACCAATAAGCATAACCATTAATTACTCCCCAGAGAGTAGATACTACATCATTTAACTATAAAAACTATTCATTCAATTTCAATTCTTTTGACAATTAGGTAGTAAATATGATTAAGGCATTATTCCATAGAGTTGGATCCAAAAGATCTTTAAAAATGTCCATTTTTTACATGCAAACTCCACAAGAACATGTACAACAAAACTTATTTCTTTTGCTACCATGAACACCTAATACCATTCTCTAGTTGTAGTCCCCTAAAGCCAACTTTATCAACTCTACAAAAATTGTTCAATTGGCAACACAAAACATCAACCCCTTTTGCATCTAGTTGTATTATCTTAGACTAGAAATTTGCATTCTTTTTAGCTTTAATGATTTTTCAAAGTCCAAAATACCTTGCTAGTGATTATTGTGAGCATACCACTCAACCTTCTTTAGAAATACATCATCTTGAGAATTCTTCTAATGTCTCATTCTAATGTAGCCTAAAAATATAAGTATTTTATAAGATCATTCATTTAGTTATTTAATATTATTTCTCTAAATTCAATCTTAAGGGTAAATATAATTTAATTAATTTTTAATATATTAAAGTGACTTTAATGGTGAGTTTTAAGTAAAAATTAAATAAAGGAACCTTATAACTACTTCACTAAGTTAAAATTAAACTAAATAAGGGAGAAATAAAAAAGATAGAAAAAAGAAAATCACGAGGCAAAGCATAAGGAAAACCAATAGTCTTTGTAGGGGCCTATAAAAGGAAAATGAGAGGTTCATTCAAGATATGCTTGTTATTTTTAATTATTTCTTCAGAGGTCTTGACAAGATTGTCTTTTAGTAATGAAGCTTGAGGATAAAAACCCTTAGGATTCTTTGTGAATTGGACAAAAACCCTATTTGACTTTGGAGGTGAATTTTTTGGAATTCAAAGACGTATTTCAATGTTCAATAGGATTAATGCAATTTTAGGAACATCCTTTTTTTCTAGATTAAGATTAATATGTATAAAATAATAAGAATCTAATGATGATAAGAAAATCCAAATTTAGGCATTTAATATAAAGGCTAAGGTTTGCATTTCAAAGGTTTCATATTGTTATCAAAAAATGACATAATTGAAAATAAATACTTGGCATAATAATTGTAGCACATTAAAATTGCACTCTTACACAATTTCACCCTTGTACCTAGGCCCTATTTTATCTTTTGTGACTTACCACATTTTATCTTGTTTTCCCGTCTCATTTCTTCATATGGTTCCCAATTCCCTCTCTGAATAGGACCTTAAGTTTTGATTAGGTTGTGCATTAAGTGAACTAAGGTGCCCAGAGGATCTAGTTGTAGTTCCCTAAAACCAACTTTACCAACTCTACAAAAATTGTGTTGATTGGCGACACAAAATATTGATCCTTTTTGCATCTAATTGTATTGTCTTAGACAAGAAATTTACATTCTTTTTAGCTTTAATTATTTTTCAAGGTAAAAAATAACTTGCTGGTGATTATTGTGAGCGTACCACTCAACCTTCTTTTAGAAATACATGATCTTGATGAAGCCTAAAAATATAAGTATTTAATAAGATCATTAATTTAGTCATTTAATATTGTTTCTCTAAATTCAATCATAAGGGTAAATATTATTCAATTAATTTTTAATATATTAAAGTGCCTTTAATGGTGAGTAAAGTGAAAAATAAATAAAGGAACCTTATAATTATTTTACTCAGTTAAAATTAAACTAAATAAGGGAGAAATAAGAAAGATAGAGAAAAGAAAATCAAGAGGCAAAGCATAAGGAAAACTAAAGACTCTTTGTAGTGGGCTATAAAAGAAAAATAAGAGGTTCATTCAAGATATGCTTGCTATTTTTAATTATTTCTTTGGAGGTCTTGACAGGATTTTTCTTTTAGTTATAAAGGTTGAGGATAAAAACCCTTACGATTCTTTGTGAATTGGACAGAAACTCTATTTAAATTCGGAGGTGAAATTGTTTGGAATTCAAAGACACATTTCAATGTTCAATAGGATTAATGTAATTTTAAGAACATCCTTTTTTTCTAGATTGAGATTAATATGTACAAAACAATAAGAATTTTACATAGGTATTTAATATGAAGGATAAGATTTGTATTTCAAAGGTTTTCTATTATTATCAAATAATGAAGTAATTGAAAATCATTACTTGGCATTATAATTGCAGCAAGTTAAAATTGTACCCTTACACAATTTCATCCTTGTACCTAGGCCCTATTCTATCTTTTGTGGCCTCCCACATATTCTCTTGTTTTCCCATCTCATTTCTGCATATGGTTCATGATTCCCTTTCTAAATAGTACCTTAAATTTTGATTAGGTTGTGCATTGAGTGGACTAAAGCACCCAAAGGATCCAATTGTAATCCCCTAAAACCAACTTTATCAACCCTACAAAAATTGTGTCATTTGGCAACACAAAACATCAATCCCTTTTTGTCTAATTGTATTGTCTTAGACTAGAAATTTGCATTCTTTTTATCTTTACTAATTTTTTTAAGTCCAAAATACCTTGTTGGTGATTATTGTGAGCATATCACTCAACCTTCTTTAAAATTACATCATCTTGAGAATTCTTGTAATGTATCATTCTAATGTAGCATAAAAATATAAGTATATAATAATATCATTAATTTAGTTTTTTAATATTGTTTCTCTAAATTCAATCATAAGGGTAAATATTATTTAATTAATTTTTAATATATTAAAGTGACTTTAATGGTGAGTTAAGTAAAAATTAAATAAAGGAACCTTATAATTATTTTACTAAATTAAAATTAAACTAAATAAGGGAGAAATGAAAAAGATAGAGAAAAGAAAATCAAGAAGGAAAGCATAAGGAAAACCAAGAGTCTTTGTAGTGGGCTATAAAAGAAAAATGAGAGGTTCATTCAAGATATGCTTGTTATTTTTAATTATTTCTTTGGAGGTCTTGACAGGATATATCTTTAGTTATGAAGCTTAAGGATAAAAACCCTTAGGATTCTTCGTGAATTGGACAAAAACCCTATTTGACTTTGGAGATGGGATTAATGTAATTTTTAGGAACATCTTTTTTTTCTAGATTGAGATTAATATGTACAACACAATAAGAATGTTATGTTAATAAGAAAATCCAAATTTAGGTATTTTATATGGAGGCTAAGATTTGTATTTCAAAGGTTTTCTATTGTTATTAAAAAATGAAGTAATTAAAAATTAATAGCTTGCATATAATTGTAGCACATTAAAATTGCACCCTTACACAATTTCATCCTTGTACCTAGGACCTATTTTATCTTTAATGGCCTCACACATCTTCTCTTGTTTTTCCACCTCATTTCTATATATGGTTCTTGATTCCATCTCTGAATAGGACCTTAAGTTTTGATTAAGTTGTGCATTGAGTAGACTAAGATGCCCAAAGGATCTCATTCTAGAGAACATGCCAATAAGATCACCTCATTCCTCGATGATCATGTTGCAAATTTAAATCTTGTAATGATTGCATTATTTCTGTAGGGATTATAATCATGCATCATCTTATCAAGTTAAGAGGTATATAAGCAAGATACCCTAGCTCCATTATATCTCAAATGAAATTGGATCTTATAAATTTGCATCTAAATATTCAAGGAGAAATTTTTCCATATCCAAAACATTCTACTTTTCTATTGTGGCACACTTTAACTAGCCTCATTCAAGTGTATCTTTTATGTTTTCCTTTTAGGTGTTTGTCAATTCATATTTTTTCACCAACACTTTTTATTACACTCATGAGAATTATATCGTCAAGGCATACGACATCCACATTTTCATACTTGAACTATATTTCATTTCAATTTCAAGTTTAATTCTTACTATGGTTCAACTTAGGAAATCCACTTTCTAAATAATATTTTAATAGGTATAGGTAATTGACACATGAGAAAAAGTTGCAAATAGATAAAGTGTAGAGTCGTAGTCTTCAAGTCATTTTTTCAAAAAATATTGGGAACCATTCAAGATAGATGTCTTTTTCCTAGGAATAGGTACACAAGGGAACCCTAGTCCTACAATTTCAACCTTGAATTTATATCATAGATCATGTGTTTTGATTGGTATATTTTGAGTTTTCAAAGTTGGTAGATATTGTCGGAATGGATATCCCATTTTTAAGGTTTGGCTTGTTTGGTGATCATTGAGATTTTAAATGTTATATGTTAAGAAAGAACTATTAAATAGGGATTCTGATTATCGTCCTTCACACACCATGGTTTAAGAAGATCATTCATTGAGTACTTTATTTTAAATATTGAGGATAGAGATGTTGACACTCGTATCAATATCAAACTTCTTCCACTAACATTTTGTGACTCATGGGTTTATGGTTTAGAACAAATTAGCATAGTCTCAAAAACTTTGCTCATACTAAGTATCTCATGAACATTGGGAGTGAGTGAACCTCATGTTCAAAGAAACCACATACATATTTTCATACTATGGAGTATAGATGGTGAGTGTAAAAAAATATTCAAAGAATCTAGGTAATCCACTAGATCCTTCCTGGACGCAGATTATCAGACCTTCAAAGGTATTCCAGTAGCTTCTATCTAAAAGTTCTCAATAAGTTATCCATTCACAATTATCTCTTGTGGTTTCACAAGAAGGATGAAGGGATTTTCAAACCCCCACAAACACTCAAGTATAAGGTGGTCTTGTAAACAAGATTAAGACTATTAGACCCCACATAAATACTAGTGTATTCTACTATATTTCAATGAAGTATCCTACAAATACAAGGATGATGGTGGTCATACCTAACAAGATTACAACCCAAAATCCTCACACATTCACTAGAGTAAAATAGAATAAAATAATTATTCCACACGAAGTTTTAGTCTTGAATGGTGATTCTTGATTATAGTGGATCAGAATGGCCAGGTTCACTTATTTTCACTTGGGTCATTCCATTGAGATTTTTTCCTCAACGTGAGGCCCACTAATAGAGGCTCACAAGACTAGAAAAGCTTTTAGGGTTCTTGAATTTTTATTAGACCAAGAAGGCCAAGAGAATACTCTCATATCCTATTCTCTTCTCAAACATGCAAAAAGATCTATAGGACAAGTAAATTTCCCCTTATCTCTCACAAATTCACTACTTGTGGGTTTCTGATTGGACCAAGAATGCCAAGATCATAATCCCCTCATAGTTATCCAAGTATGATCAACAAGTTTTAAAGTTCCTGGAAATGAAAATTGAGAGAGAAGATCAAACATCATCTTGTAATATCCAGACAACCTACAAACAATACATCAGTAGTCTTAGTTTTGTAGTCTTTGATAAGCATCCTAGAAATATGTATTAAGATGCTCAAAATCAAAACATTATAGAGAAATTGAACATGATTAGTACCAGTAATAATCAAAATGTCAAATAAAAAACCCTATAATATTCCCTTTATTTGTGAAATTATAGAAAAAAAAACTTATGTCAAAACTTGTACAAAAAAATAGAATTACCAAATGATAGAATATATACTTGTGCCACACATAATCAGATCATGTGTGACAAATAGTATGTTCTATTTTTCTAAAATTATAGAAGAAGATTGGAGTTAGAACATATACAACAAACACAATTACTAGATGATAGAATATATACTTGTACGACACAGAATCAACTCCTGTATGACAAATCAAAAAGTTCAATTGCTCATGTGATATAGGATCAATAACAAAATTATAATTCTCAACCAATTGATACTCTTTTGATTTGAGATCCTAAACCAGATGACAAATTGAATAGAAGTACAAAAATGCAATAAAAAACCTAAAAATGATGAATTTGAGGCTAAAAATTAGATTTTTTAAGCCCCACAGCGAGCGCTAGAAATATGTGTATGAATATTGGTTCTTGTAGTTGTGTTAGCAAACATATTTTTTCTTCTAAAGTGAATATACAAATTAACTCCAAATGCCCCAAAATAAAGGACAATGAGTACCAACAGTTGGATAGATCATCAATGAATTGATAATCGTCCTCTAAATTTAGAGGTACACCTCCCTCTTAGATGATATTCAATGAATCCAATAACTTGATATGTTTTTAACCTGAAGACACTAAGGCATACTAACATCCACCCATAAATATGAGATAAATATGGTTATTAGATTTACAAATTGAAAAAGGAGATAAAGACCAACGAACGGCCCCTAAGACCACTATTAATACTTTCTCATTACAAAGGAAATGAAAGGAATTGCATACCTTATTATGTAAAGTATGAGTATGTAAACCAGTCATTTTACAGATAAGTATGGACTTGACATGACAATACAAAATTGCATTCAAAACATTAAAGAAGTGACCACATGATCAATTTCAATCCAAGAAATCCATATTCATCCCTCAAGATTTGATATACAAAAATTCCTTCTTATTTTAAACACATAACATGATGACCATGAGATCATCTTGACCCTATAACTATAATCAAGGTGCATTAAGAAATAAAAATAAATCCCCTTCTCTTCCTCTATTACAATCAATGCAAATATATTCTACTCCCCCCCTTAGGCACATGACTCTTGCTAAAGAAGAAATACCCCTCCTTATGTAAACCTTAGACAATAAATAATATTTCCAACCCCTTTTATGTTGATGTAACTAATTCTTGAAAAGATTATTAATTAACCTTTTTTATTCGTCATCTCCCTTCCAATAACTTCTTTTTATAGTTTCTCTTTATCCTTTATTTCTTTCTAAGAAATATTTGTAGAAAATCTAAATTGAACGCATAGAATTATGTGTTGAAAGGTTGAAATTTTTATATCTTTGGCATATATTATCATTTGGGTCTCAATTTCTAAAGAGTCTACATTATTAATTTCTCATAACAATATTTCTCTCAAAAAAATTGATAGAACTATAATCATACATGTTAGAGTAATAAAGTATTTCTTATTAATTAAATCATATTGATTTAACACTTATTATATCTAGTTTATTAAGCTAAACTTTGGGCATATAATAATTAATTCTTTTATTAATTATTATCATGCAACCTAGGTTAGTTACCTGTTAGGGTTTTGATCTCCTCTTATAAGGATTGATCTCTTTGTAATTTATTGATTCACTTTTGATAATACCAATTTCTCTTTTTGCTCATCATGAATGTCTCATCTGTGGATTTGGGAATTCTAGCCTCCATAGCTTATGCTTCTCTCTTTCTAGGACAAGTGATTCTTGGGAGTTGTGGGGTTGATCTTTCATAAACTTCAACATGGTATCAGAGCTCTAGATCTTCATGCCCCTATTCTATTTATGAGAGGTTTGGCTTGGATTTTAGATCTATGTTTTTTATTTTAGAGGATTTCATTTTTTAGAATTTTTTTGTATTGGATCTGGGGTCACCTTTTTTGGTACACTTTAGGCCCAAACAAACCTCACCATGAGCTTAGAGCACCCAGAAACCCCTATTTTCATATAAAATTTGTCTAATTTGGACACAACTGGAATCTAAGGAAAAATAAATTGCTTCCAAATTAGGCATGTTTCCCTAGGAAGTGATTTAACGATTTTTTATCATGAAAATTGAGATTTTTTGACATGAAATTTGAGATTTTTGGCATTGAAATTAATATTTTTGGCATAAAATTTGAGATTTTTTGGCACAAAAAATGGGATTTTTTAGCACGCAAATTGAGATATTGGCATGCAAATTGAGATTTTTTGGCATGAATCTCAAGACAGTTTTGTATAGAACTAACACACTTCTTGAGGTAATTTTGGTATGGAACCAACACACTAGCCGAGGTGATTTTTGGTATGGAACCTATATACTTCGCACGATAGTTTCTGGTATGAATTGTCACACTTCCCAAGCTAATTTTTGGTACTATCAAGCATGCTTCCCAAGGCATTTTGGTATGGATCTTGAGGTGGTGTTTTTTTCTATTTGTCCTTTTGGCTCTTTTTTGACCTATCTGTGGTTTTTTAGCTGTAACTTTCTCATCCAGAATCTGCTTTACATGAACAAGATATTGTCAGAAAGTTGATTTTGAGCCTATCGTGATGGTGCAGTTTATTTAGACTTTTGATTGTATTTTGTTTCCAATTTATGCATTCAAGGTTGGAATTTATATTTTGCACTGTGGGAGACATATCCTGAGACATTCTATTTTCTAGATTCTGCTCCAAGCACATCCCATTCAATTTTTTTTTTATTTTTGAATTATGGTGGGTCTCTTGGTTGTTTTAAGTCTAGGAATTGATTTTGTTACTTCAGATAATTTTTCATGGGTTGTACTATCTCTTGTAGCAGTCTTATGTTTCTTTTGATCTTTGTTTACATCCTTTTGTAGTATTTTTGCAAACACTCTGAGATAAAGTGCCACTCTATTGTATTTTGGGATCTTGCACATCTTTGTCTTTTTTTATACTAACACTATATTGTAAAGTGCCTCAGGGGGCTTCATGTTGGCCATATTTTTCATCTTCCTTTGTCAAGTGAGTGTTCCTTCCATGACATTATCCTCATGATGTGTCAATGACATGTGCCATTGTAGGTGATTGTACTTATTTTGCACTCTCGATGTTCCTAGTTCTTCTTTTTGCAGGAGATATTGCAATCAATTTTAGTGTTCATGTCTTACCTCTCAACATTATAGGGAGGTTATGTTGGTTCTATTTCTTTCTTGGTTAGATGGAGTGAGCTATGTATTCAATATTTGATCCTATGTACTGGGTGACTACAGTAGTTCAATACCTATGCATTTCGGTGAGATGGATCATTTACCATATAGACGTTCTTTCATTCCTATTTTTGGAGGCCATTAAGATACCTTCCATCTTCGATTGATCAACAATTCAAACTTAGTCTTCTCTACCTAGTCATGTTCTATACAATGGAGTTTCTTCATATCAATAGTTTGGCAATGTTTCTAGCTTTATGCTTCAATGGTGTTCTTCATGATCATTCTTTTGTTCCTATCTTCTGAAACATCTTTCCATCTCCTTTTGGAGTATGGTTTTTCTCATGTGGTTTTCTCTATTTCTCCTCTTTTAGATATTTGGTTGTCTTGGGTACCTCATGAGGCCTTGTTGTCGGGACCCAAATTTCCTTTTAGTAATTGTTTCTAGGTTTTTAGCTACTCCCTAAGAGTGTTAGAGTAATAAAGTATTTTCTTATTAATTAAATCATATTGATTTAATTATTGAGTCACTTATTATCTCTAGTTTACTTAAGCTAAACTTTGGACATATAATAATTAATTCTTTTATAAATTATTATCATGTAACCTAGGTTAGTTACTTGTTAGGGTTTTGATATCCTTTTATAAGGATTGATCTCTTTGTAATTTATTGATTCATTTTTTATAATAACAATTTCTCTTTTTGCTTATCAAGGATGTCTCATATGTGGATCTGGGAATTTCAACCTCCATAACTTTTGCTTCTCTCTTTTAGTGATAGGTGATTGCATGCAGGTGATTCTTGGGAGCTATGGAGTTGATCTTTCATCAACTTCAATAATACATTAATAATTTTTACATACAATATAATTTCACCAATTGTTCTAGTGAGAATTTAGAAAACTAGCCTCCCAAAATCATATCCAAAATTCAAAAAAAAAAGGGTTAACTTTGGAGACATAGACCCCGCATTAAGACTATTGTTCTAAGAAAATTGTGCATTCATCTTTCTTAACTCATTTTGAATGAGAGAAATTAAAATAGTCAACCAAATGAGCTTGGATGACTAATTAATTAAATTTAGAAATATTTAAGACCAAAATACCAAATGAGTTAATCTTTGATTTAAATAATACACTTTCAAACTATTGGATTTACACATTTTTCCTATCATTTTGAAATTTAAATTTTGAACTATAACTTTGAACTCAAACCTTGAGCATTTAAATCTTGAACCTAAACCCTTGGGTTTGAATTTCAAGTTCAGTTCCTCGCTCTAATGCTTCTTCTCCATAAAGCTACACAAAAGCATCATTAACCTAAAATCAATATAATATTTTGAAATAAATTGAAGAAATTTCTCTATTAGGCTCAATTTTTAAACTTTTTCAACATGCATGTCAAAGGTAAGCCAACAACTGACTCTGACTAGGGACATGAGCTATAAGGGGCATAGAGAATCCAGAAAGCTTCTGGAAAAAGAACAATGCCTAGCCATTGGGGAATTGATTCACGATAGAATGAAGAGCTAGGAGTTGCTCACAGAGAAGATGGAGGAGAGTTGGGAAAATAGCAAACCAAAATAATTAGACTAAGAGCACCACCAAAACATGTAGCCAAAGTTGAAATCAAGCAAACTAATCTATGCACAAAAAAACTTGCAAGGATGGAAGCCATTTAAATATATATACATTCGCATCAAACTCCTACCACAAAAACTAAAGAGTAAAAGTACTTATACAAAGCTATTTACAAGCTAAGAGAAATATGATCCATTTCTAAAAAATGAGTTGTATCTAAATGCTATAACTTGATATAACCTCAATTTGATAGACTCTTCACTATTGCAAATTAAACTAACTATATGCAAGAACCTTGTGAACATAGCATCGTGTCCAAAGAGTCACAGTTCATCGCACCCCTATGATTTCTCTTGAGCCCTTTGTATGAAATCACCTAGACAATCTTCGGCCTCTAGATGAAGATAATGTTGCATGTCTCCAAAGAAGATACTATAGCATTCACAAGGTAGTTCCCAAAATTTGTGTTGACCTTCGATATACAAAAATTTCAAGGTTTAAAAAAACTACTTTTAGGTCATCTTCAAGTTTTGCAATTTGGACTAAGTTACAACTGATTTGATTATCCCTGAATTATTTTGCAAGATCATTAGTCTCATCAAAACCAAGGTGATCAAGCCACCATAAATACTCTTCTTCATTGGGAAACATACGTCATAAAACTCAACTTCTTGGACCCAACCTACAAGATTTTTTATGTTTCTATCAAACAAATCATCATTTGAAAAGTGATTTTCAGAGTTCTTGTTGGAAAAGAGGGATGATCTCATCAAGAATAGGATCTATCTTTTCTAAAACAACATCATCATTCTTGATAGAAAATCAAATCTGAAAATTCTTTATCCACATGCATAACTTGAAGAGAATTAACACCTGAATGTCTTTTACTGAAATCTTCTTAGTTTGTAGACAATGAAAATTGTTTTATAACCTACTCCTTACATAAAGAAGTATCATGTAAATTGTTTGACACTTATTGGGGTAGTAACATTTTATTAGTTTGATTCTCATCTTGCACCATATTTAATTTGAAATTCTCTTTTCCAATCAAATTTTTAGAAAGTGAAAAATCTTTAATGGAGCATGATTTAATCTCATTTTTAACACAATCTCCTTTTAATACACATCTTCTAAATTGCATTACTTCGCCCTCAAATTAAAGTGATTCTTTTATGGGTTGATTACAATTTTTTAAACATAAAGAATCATCTTTGTCCATTCTTTCAACAAAACTAAAAGTTTCATACTCTAGTATAATGTTGATCTGAAATTTTTCATTTTTGAGATGATCTTTGGTATCTTCAAAATTGAAACTTTTTAAATCTAACTAACACAAAAATTACTACATTATTCTCATAAACACTTTTGAGATCACCACTTTTAAAAGAACTTTTAGCATTAAAAACACCCACATAATAAAGATAAACTTCATCATTTTTTGTTGAAAATAAATCTAAAAATTCTTAATTCAAAATGGAGATATGAGATGGATTGCTCCTCAAATTGTCATGTGCAAGGGAGTTACATTGTTTAATAGTTGATAAGAACTCTTGTATAATAACTTTCTCACAAATAAAACCATTATCCAAACTAATTAATAACTATTGGGGTTGCACTGCTTTTCTAGCTAATAGTTCATCACACTTCACTTTTAATTTTACTTTCTTAATCAAAATTTCATATTTGAAATAATCATCATTAGAACATGTTTCCACTTGATTACTAACATGAGATGCATCTACTAAATGAAAAGGTTCTACAAGGGGATAAACATCAACTTTTAAGCATAAAGAATAACCCTTGTTTACTTTCTTAACAAGACCAAAAGCCTCATATTTTGAATGTATATAAGGCTGGGAGTATTCATTATTAAATTTTCTAGAGAAATATTAACTTTCAGCACTTTTTAAAATGAGAAAAAAGAATGAGACTAGAAAAAAAATTCTCCACTTACATCATTCTTTCTTGTCAATGCTTGATCTTCATAAGGATGAACCATTTCTTTTTGAGTGGATAATAAGGGTCTCTCTATGGTCTCTTCTTCATAAGAAGAAATGCTCTTCGAGTTGTCTGACATTTCTTGGTGGTGTAGTATTTCAATTGAATCATCAACATGCTCTCTATTTGCTCTAGAATCTTCTTTTCCAATTAGATTTTCAGAGTTAAAGGACTCTTTCTCATGGCATAATTCCACTTTACACTCATCACAAATTTTATTAGTGGAACATAAAATATTATCATCTTAAAAGTGGAAGGATCCTAGGATATAATTGCTACATTCCTTAGGATAATAAGAACTTTTAGCTTCGAGAATGCAATTAAGAACCTCATAATTTGGAAATATAAGAAACTAAAATTTTGTATCCTCTATATTTGTTGCAGTGAGATGATTTTCTACTCTGTCAAAATTGGAACCTTGAGATTATGGAAGGAAAACAATACCAGATAAATATTTTTCATTCAAAGGCTTCTTGTACCTTGATCGTTAGGATTCACCCATGCTTTCTCTTCGTGAGGTTGAGAGGTTTCTTTTTTAACTTCTCACTCATTCATAATGAGGTAATTGTGTGAGAGAGATGAAATTGGAATGAACGAGGTTTCATCATGATCAATGCCTACTTTTTCTTCCAATTGTTTCACTTTTTTTTAATATTCTTGTAGATTTCTTAGCTTGTAAAATTTGTAACACAAACTTCTCCATAGCAAGGTAGTTACATGATCATCTTCAAGGCTTGGGTTCCTTCTTACAATATGAGAGATGGTTTCTTTATAATGCTCCCAAAAATCATGCAACACTTTTTCTTTCATCTAGAGGATTTTAAGGATGGTAGGACTAGGTCCCATCCTCTTAGCGATATTATGGTCATTTCACAAAGTCATCAATCTCATACATACAAAGATAATGTCAAAATTGAGAAACCAAATGTTAGGCATTGATCTTCCTTCCAAGATCCCCAGTAGAGTCACCAAAAATATGTTAGTAGACAAATGTATCCTTCAAAAGTAAGTATACAATTTGACTCCAAATGCCCCAAAATGAAGGACAAAGAGTACCAAGAGTTGGATAGATCCTCATTCCATTGATAATCCTCCTCTAAATTGAGAGGTACAACTCCCTCCTAGATGATATTCAGTGAACCAAATAACTTGATACGTCTTTAACTTGAAGACACTAATGTACACTAACATACATCCATCAATATGAGATAAATGTGGTTATTAGATTTAAAAACTAAACAAGGAGAGAAAGACCAACAAATAGCCCCAAGACCACTTATTAAGCTTTTCACATTACAAAGGCAATGAACAGAATTAAATAACTTATTCTCCAAATTATGATTATGTAAACCAACTGATTTATAGACAAATATGCACTTGACATGATATTACAGAAATGTATTCAAAACATGAAAGAAGTGCCCACATGATAAGTTTCAATCTATGAAATCCATATTCAGACCTCAAGGTCTGATATATGAAAATTATTTCTTATATAAAACACATAATAGAATGACGAAAAGATCGTCTTGTCCCTATAATTACAATAAAGGTGTCAAAAATAAAAATAAATCCCCTTCTCTCCCTCTATTACAATCAACACAAATATATTCTACTCCCCCCCCCCTTAGGCACAAGACTCTTGGAAAAGAAGAAGCACCCCTCCTTATGAAAGCATTGGACAATAAATAACATTTTCATCCCCTTTTCATCAATGTAACTAATTCTTGAAAAGATTATAAATTAACATTTTCTTTTTATATGTCATCTCCCTTCCGATAACTTCTTCTTTTTACAGTTTCTCTTTATCCTTTATTTCTTTCTAAGAAATCTTTGTAGCATATCTTAATTAAACACATACATTATGTATTGACAGGTTGATATTTTCATATCTCCAACATATATTACCATCTAGATCTCAATTTCTAATAACAATATTTTTCTCAAAAATTTAAACAGACTCCCTACTACTTAGACATTAGACATTAGTAACATTTTATATGATATAATTTCTCCATTTTCTCCAGTCAGGAATTGGAAAATTTGCCTCCCAAAAAACTTACAAAAATTCAAAAAAAATCCAACTGTTGACTTGAAGTTATGGGCCCCGCACTGAGATCATTTTTTCAATGAAATTTTGCATTCCTCTTTCTTAACTAATTTTGAATGAGAGAAATTATAATAATATACCACATGAGCTTGAATGACTAATAAATTATATCTATATATATTTAAGACCAAAATAATAGATGGGTCAACCTCATATTTAAATGATCTCCAACCTTTTTCGAACATACTTTCAGACTATTGGATTTGCAGATTATGACTATCATTTTGAAATTTGAATTTTGAACAATAACTTTCAACTCAAATCTTGTGCATTCAAACTTTGAGCTTTGAAATAGAATCATGAGGTTCAAAGTTCAAGGTCAAATACCCTCTCTAATGTTTCTTCTCTACAAAGTTTCACAAAATCATCCTTAACCCAAAATCAATATAATATTTTGAAAGAAACTGAGGAAATTTCTCCATTGGACTTGATTTTCAAATTTATGCAACTTGGGTGCCAAAGGTAAGCCAGCAAGATGCAGCATGACACCTCAATAAGTTATTAGATTCATGGTTAGCAAAATCATATAATCAAATAAAATGTGTAAAACCATGAGAAACTGACCTTATCACCTTCTATTCAATATGAGTATGATGCTCTCAAATTTTTAAAGTTTTTCAGTGATTATAAATGCTATTGAAACAAAAGATTAAGTATGAATGCAATTTAATCTTTATTTTGTATTTTGACACAATATAAGAATGATAAATCTAGATGAATAATAACAATGCAAGATTAATCTAAATGGACTCAATAAAGAAAAAATCTCAAAAATCATGCACAATCTCTCTAGAGCAAATTCAGTGTGATAACTTTACTCTTCAATTGCACATAAAGAATGAGGATTTGGAGCCTTAGATTTATAAATCTTAAGGATGAGTTAGAGTTGAGTTCGATCCATACACCTCCAATTGATCAGATGCCTTGGGAGGTGGAGGCACAATTCACTTTCCTCATTTAGAGTGATAAGGGAGTTAACTAATCCATCTGATTTAGATAGCTCAGTCAATAGTTTCTCTCTTTTGACAAGCTAGAGTTGAGTTTGAACCATGCACCTCCACTTGATCAGAAACCTTGGGAGGTAGAAGCACAATTCACTTTCCTAATTTAGAGTGATAAGGGAGTTAACTAATCCATCCGATATAGATAGCTTAGTCAATAGCTTCTCTTTTTTTCAGAAATATTGCATGATTCATTTAACTTGCCTTATTTATTTATGCATAGTTAACTATCTCATTTATCTTTTTTATTTTTTTATTTAGATTTAAACTCAAATTTTCACTCAAATTATGTTTTAATCTTATTTTTGTCAAAAAGATAATTGAATATTTATCTCATTCAATTAGGTTTTCTCAAATTGTTAATATTTAATTCAAAAATTGATTTTTTAGATATTTAATTTATCTTAATGAATTTAATTCATTTTTCATGTGTAATTTGAAAACAAGTTCAATTTAATTAATTTGTGAGGATATTTAATTAAATTAATTGATTTAGGATGATTTAATTGCCAAGGAATGTCGGTATTTGGGAATTCATTGATTTTCGATGATTATTACAATTTAATGATTTTATGCAATTTGATACTCAGCTCAGATGAATGATAGAAATTGATTTCCTTTTGGTTTGGACTTTGATGACTTTTCATTAATAATTAGGATTAGGGGTACTTGGTTTACAAGACCATTTTTAGGTGAATACAATAATGATGTGGCACCATAATTTTGATGGATACTTGTCAGTATTTTTGTCAATCAAAATGTAGCTTGATAGTTGTATTTTGATGGTTGTGTGGGTCAAAATGTCGATGACTTTCTAGGATTTTGGAACTCTAATGGGTATTCTTCTCAGTGGACATTTCAATGAGAAGCTAACAACGATCTTTTTGGTCAATTTTTTGATGATAGGTGGTGAGAATTGCAACAAAATATTGTTAGAATTTTGCCAATAGTGCCTCTATTAGTCCTTCAATTTGTCGATAAAATGTAGAAATAAA
This sequence comes from Cupressus sempervirens, assembly GCA_028749045.1. Classification (NCBI taxonomy): domain Eukaryota; kingdom Viridiplantae; phylum Streptophyta; class Pinopsida; order Cupressales; family Cupressaceae; genus Cupressus; species Cupressus sempervirens. The sequence continues at coordinate 475,522,772 of CM053785.1, read as the reverse complement.
CTTACACAAGTATTCATTCTCTTCCAAAGTGTCTTCTAGAAATGGCCAACAAACATACTATCTTTGTCTGAAACAATACCCTTTGCTAATCCATGTAATCTCACAATTTCCTTGAAGAATATGTTATCTATATGAACTACACTTGATGTCTTCCTACAAGGCATAAACTGAGCCATCTTGTAAAATCTATCTACAATAAAAAAATCAAAATCATTACCCTTTTAAGTCTTAGGTAATCCAAGAACAAAATCCATGCTAATGTCTTCCCAAGGTCTACAAGGAATAGGTAATGGTTTGTATAATCTTGCATTCTAGTTAACTCCTTTAGAAACTTGACATACTTTGTATAGTGTGGCCATAATAGTGGTTCCCACTTTTTGTCACGAAGAAAAGTGATGAAAAGTGGAAAGCATTATTTATAGGGGCTTCAAACAAAGATGAGGCTTCACATAAAGCCCTTGCAACTCCTAACAAAGTTTTGAACATCCTTATGAATTTGAGGGGGAAAGTACTTCTTAGTAATCAAACTCACAATCTTAGTGTCCAACAAGTCCCCCACTATGATTCTCCTTGATTATATTATCCCACATTGAACTTCTAGACATGCACAAGTTAATACCTTTAAATAACATATCCTCCTAAATTAAATAATCAGCCTACTTACCTTGATAACTCATCATTGGTGCTTTAATTTTCAAGATTTCCAAGGTTTTTCAAAATCATGATCAGTTCCATAGCAGGTTTTCAAATCATCAAAGTCAAGCACTTCAACTCTTGTCTCGGTCAATAGATTATTTCTCCTACTTAATGCATCAGTAACTTGATTAGACTCTCCACTCTTATGCTTCAACAAAAAAGTGAAACTCTACAGATAATCAACACACTTCATGTGTCTCTGATTTAACCTATTCTCACTACCCAAATACTGCAAAGCTTTATGATAAATACATAACACAAATTCCTACATCAAGCAATGTCTCAATTTTAAAACTTAAATAATAGCATAAAAGTCTTGAATGTAGAATGAATATATTTTCTTAGCATCATTCAACTTCTCACTATTGAAAGCAATAGGTCTACCTTCTTGACTCAATACTGGTCCAATTGTATTCCCAATTATATCACAATCAACTTGAAATACCTTAGTAAAATCAAAATAAAACCAATACAGGTAATTCAACTACCTTTTTCTTCGATGTCTCAAAACACTTGGAAGCTCCATGTGTTCGCTTCAACTACTTATTATCTGCTCTTCTTGTTTATATCATCACATTACAAGCTGAACTGAAATTTCTGATAAATTTTTGGTAGAAACTAGCCAATCCATGGAAAGATCTAACTTCACGAACACTTTCAAGTGTAGGCCACTCCAAGATTAACTTAATTGTCTTAGGATCCATCTTCAAACTATAACACCCCGCTAGGGAACCTAGGAGAAATTAACCTATAATGTCATTAAGTTTGTTAAACATTTTTTTTTAGATTTAAAACAATCAAGAGATAACAAAGTGGAAGCAATAACTCACATGCATACATAAGCAATACAATAGTAGTTACATCTCTCAAGGGTTCCATAACATTCAATCACACACATAAGTTTAACTAAGATAAAATATGATAAATAAACAAAGTCTGTGTCATAGAATAACCACATGTACAAAATCACATGAAAGAATATACAAGCACATAAGATGCCACATGGCATAACCAGAATGCATTCTCATCCTATGCACAAATCCTAGGGTATGAAATGCTAAAAGAATATACATCATCATAAAATACATCCCATACAATATGAAATAACCAAAGTACAAAATACCATAATATGATCATAGAGCATAATCACAAGATAAGAAGAATAGAACAATTGCAAAAGGTACATCTAGCATCAGCACCCAGTTATCGGACCACCTAACCTCATGGAACCTAAATGGACCACTCCCACCATGCTGAGGAGATAATCTCAAGTCGCATATGAATAACAATCCAAAAGTCACAACAAGAATCTAGGTCAAGGAATCATGATAGAAATCTATTTCAAAGGTACCACATACACAAGTAACATCTAATCCTAGAGGCAAAAAAGACACGTAGGAAACCTAACATGCATGTGGGCAAGTGTCATTACATGAGTCAAATCTAAAGTTACCCTGATAGTTACCTTGGATTCTGCCCTTCTAGTGACTCTTTGTGGCATCAATATCCTTTCTTGCCAAGGCATACTAACAAGGCAAGGTCACAACCAAGCATCCTCTCTACTCCCATCCTAGCCTGCACTAGCACTCGAGGCATGGTTAAGGTAACACACTGACTCTTGTTAATTTATTTTTTAACTTTATTAATGAAATGTTATCACTTATTAATAGAATTTTACAATTGGTTACCCAAGCACCCTCTTTAGGGTTCCATCCTCCATTGCAAGCCACTTCTCATCATACAAATAGATAACCTACCCTAAGCTCATTTTAATATATCTCATAAAATCACAATAATCACATTAATCCTATACAACCAACTAGAAAGCACCAATAGATAATTGATCAACCTCTAAGGTTATATCACCAAAATCACAACACATGAGCTTACATAATTGAATGGGTTCGCACCATAGAACAGGTGAATACATCGTAATGGTTGGGAGTGGAACGATCATTGACAGTACAACATCACATAACAACATCATAAAACAATTACTTCCTGAGCATTTGGTAAACATTTATGTTTGGCCGAACTACTAGGTTTCCCAAAACCCATCACAAGATAAAATACAAGATCTCAACAGACATTTAAAACAAGTGTAGTTAATCAGCCATTTTAGTTTTTTATATAATTTCATAAGAATCATTTTTAGAATAAAGTTCAAGTTTATGTTTGTAAAAAATTCTAGTAGACAAGGTTTTAAGTTTAGTTCGATCACAAAGTCCTTCCCAATTTCTGTATTTTAAAAGAACCCAATCATAATAAAACTATATTTTTTCATTTGTAATAATAATCATTATTATTCTTTAACATAATAATAATAATTTATATATATATATATATATATATATATATATATATATATATATATATATATATATATATATATATATAAATTATTATTATTATTATATATATATATATATATATATATATAATTTAACAACTTAAAAAACATATATAAAAAACTCTACGTCATAATTGCATTAACTACAAAATTACATTAATAAAACAAATTTAATTTAATTAACTAAACTAAATTTATCATTGTTAAATACAAATTTAAATTTAAATTTGATTACATTTAATAACCATTATTTAATATTATAATATATATATTATAATTTTAATAATAATAATAATAATAATAAAATTAAAACTATTAGAGTTGTCAGATTTCCAAAATCCATTAGCATTATTATTCAATTTTTTGGATTTGATTGTGTAAACGATTTTTTACCATCATGATCCATCATCAGGAAGTTCATGCAAATGAAGAAAGGAGAAGAGAATTTTTCTCCTCTCTTCATTAGCATGAACATCATGATGATAGATCACGTAGTGTGATCCGAAACATTAATGATAAAAAATTATTTACACAGTCAAATATAGAAAATTGAGTAATAATAAAAACTATATTTAAAAACACCATAAATCAAGGGAGGTCACTGCCACTCGTACATTTGGGGGTCATTTTCGACCTAAATTTTTGATGGCAAGCCACTTTGGCTTGTCAAATTCATATATTTTTTAATATGATGTGGATAATGTCGAAAGTTTGACAATAGTTAAGTTTATCATCGAAAGTTCAATGATAGTTAAGTTTATCATTGAAAGTTCAATGACAGTTAAGTTTATCGTTAAAATTTTGACATTTTTGAGGGTATAAACAAAAGAAAGAAAAGTGAAACTTCATTTATTCACGCGATAAAGTGCGGGTGAGAGGCTTCAGAGGCATGACGAAGATCTTTTCAGCATCATTCAAGGTAAGGGTTCATGGATTAACTTTCATTCTCGTCCTCTTCTATTTGGAACTTGCTTTCAAGGTAATAGTTCATGGATTAACTTTCATTTCCACCAAATACATTACCATAATCGTTGTTTTGGCACTTGCTTTCAGTTCGACAAGAGGAAAGCCCGGTGGAAAATTCCTCTGCTCTATTGTCTTTTTTACAACAATTGCACCAATCTACATTACAAACATTAGGCTTCTTTGGTTTTGACCCAAAGTTCTATGTCAATTTGCCTCTCTGCTATAATTTGTTCATCGCTACATAGGCTTTCTTAGCCTTGCCTCAACCCATACCAAGAAAAACCCTCTCTAATTTTCTCAGCAAGTATTTTAGACAGGCAAGAGATGATGTGGGTGTTCATTCTTCACAAGATTTTGTCACAGAGCTAGATAGATTTTTAACAACCATTAAAAACCTTTGGAATGTACTGAGTAGGAAAGTTAATAAAAGTGTGGGCGAAGAGCCTGATGTCCATACCCTTCTGCCATTACCGGAGGCTCTCATTATCCCCGACTCATGCTTTAGAGAAATTTATTACTAGGACAGTTACTGGATAATAAGGTATTTTTGAGATTTCTATGCTTCTATCTTCTATAATGTATACGATTTAATATTAAATCCATAAATTGATAATCATTCATAACCACAATTTGAAACGGTTGCTTCACAACCCCCACGATTCACTATTTTCTTTCATTTAGTTAGTTGGTAGACTGTCACACCCATGAATATCTTTTATTTAGTAACTTGATAAAATTGCAAGTCAATTAATCCTGACTTTCACAACTAACTATTAAGTTGATAAACATTTTCAACAATAATTGTTTAATGGTTAGTCATAACAAGCACGCACTATTAAATTAATATTAAGTAACCCTTTCCATCCTCAAAATTTTAAACAATAAAATTGAATATATTGCTAAAGTCCAAACCATTGGAAGTGCAGTAACAAGCTTAGAACATTGTTAAGGCCGTGAAGCTCTTTAGCTATTTAGCTAGGGCTTGCTAACATGCCAAACTTCATCTTACTAACCGAATATGGTCTACTAGACCAGTAGGTGGCTAGAAAATTGACAATTAGGAATGGCACATGATTTTATGGAATTAAGAAATTTTGGAGTTATCTTAGAAGACAAAAGTTGCTCTAAACAAGTTCAATGTATGTTGTGTCAGAATACCCACCAACTAAAATATGAATGGAAGATCTTCTAGCTAAGTTGTCAGTCCTTAT